>OX638311.1:42093414-43293414 GCA_951812415.1 Beris morrisii | reverse complement strand
AATCAATTCACAGATAAATGCGAGGAGAATACAAGTAACGGTGTGAGTGAGTTAGAAGTTGAAGGTTTATTATATGCGCCTGGAATCGGTAAGTCACTAAAACTAATAGTTTTTACGTATTGAAACTTTAAACACGATTATTTCGAAACTGCATTTTCAAAAACTGGTCGTGCTGTAGCTCAAAAAGTTATTGATCGATTTTGCTGATTTTTTGTGAACTTTCTGTCTATATCAATATCGGAAGGATGTACATAAAGTTTTGAGGATATCACGTAAGTAAACTACTTTTTTGGGGTAAAAATTGCCAAAAAAATAGTCAAAAATTTAACATTTGATTAAAAAGCTTCCTATCTTTTTTGTTTTATACTTTTTTTTTTTAAATTTTATAGGTTTATCCTTCCCCTACATCTGTCAGCATTCGAAAAATATTTTTGTTTTCTGTTTAAGATCAATAGACAACATATGATAAATGGAGCACTTTTCAATGTCACGCAAAAGACGCCTAAAGGAATACCCTATAACGCCGTCATTTTGTCTTGTAAAACAAAAAACACTTGAAAGTTGTAATAATATTATGTCAAAATTTTACAGTTTTATCACCATACAAAAAATTCATGAAAAATTACTCATTTTCGGGCGTCTAAAGGGTTTGCTCCCCTTAAACATATCAAAGTTTAGTTTATAGAGCAAATTACAATTATGTAAATAGTATATCTGTTTTGCGCGTAGTGGCTATACTACAATTTTACTTAAATCTTTTATAAAAGAAATTTTTTACATATGTTTATTCTTTCTTTCATTAAACACAGTATTGACAAAAATCGTATTTTCAAAGCCCAATACACTTTATTTTTAAAAACTAATAAAGTTAATAATATGGTGTTTGAACTATCTTCGCTATGTCTTGTTTTAACATACACATATCATTCAATATTTCAGAAGTATACGAAGTTTGTCCCATAAGTACGTATAAAATGTTCATAAAATTATAAAAAAATTGTTATATGTATTTTCGGGACAAACCTCGAAGCAGGGGTGCAATATTTGTCAGCAGATTAATTGGATCGCCAAATGATTTAACGGCCTATTAGCTTATTGTGTCCTGAAATCATTTGTCATATTTTAAATTTTAGAAACAAGCTATATAAGTGCAAAAACCGAAAGTACAAACAAAGCAATTTCTTAGTATAAATTTGACTTATTTCTATGTTTTCGAATTATACAGAAAGTCTCTGGTAAATTTTTTAATCGCTAGATGAACTAAAGATTAATCAATTTCGTTTCACTCGAAACTCTCACTATTCTCAATAATTTCGCACTTACGAACGTAAAAACCTATGCATTTTAATTCATACACCCCATTATAATTATTATTATGAAAAATTTTCACTATGCATACAGGTTCAATAATTTACAAATTAAATGGATCTATTGCCTACTGCATACCGAATTAGAAAGTATTCTAAAAATTCAACCTCTCGTATGCACCATAAATACAAAAGTCACGAAATTGTATATGAAAAATACTAATGGCAATAAATATAGAAAAGAAACTAATTTTTCTGCATCACATCCATCATCCAATTAGTACAATTAAAATAATGATATGCATTATCCCAAATAACATTATCCTCCACAGAAAGCTAATAGAACTCTGAATACCGAACGTACGAGTATACATTATAAAAATTATCGTTTTCAAAGCTTCTACAGAAAAATAAAATACCTCAAATAATACGAATAATTTTTCAAAACTTTCGAAAAACTCTCGACAGGTATTACTTTTTACATTGGTGAATTTCAAAGAGCCTATAACAGAAATTTATATCTCCAAACGAATAGTTTTAAATTGTTTGGTTATTATGGTGTATCTTCAATGTTTCACAAGTCTTGTGCGTTTGTTATTAATGATTTTGAGCTTGAACTGTTACAAAAATTCAACAACAACAAAGCTTAGTTTTCTTTATTTTATTCCTTACGACAATTGCACATATTCACATATTCGATGTATGTTTTATTTTTTTTTTGTCTTATGTGGTACTTGCTGTAGGTCTAGTAGCCGGATGGCAACGGTCAACTATTGCGGTAGAAAAAAAAACACCTTGAGAGTTGAAGCGAACGACACCTGAAATATGTTTTAAGTAAATTTTATTTTAAGTGATTTAAGTTTACAAAACTTGAGAGCCTATCGAGTTTTATAGCATTGGATTGTATCTAAAGATAGACTTTGAATATGACCAGTGACTGGACATTGAACTGTTCGATGCAAATTAACGATATTCAAATATGTTAAGCGGAATATATTTTTTTTTCTCTCAAAAAGTCGATTTTATAAATATTTAAACAAGTGTTGCAATTTACAATAATTATCACTAAAGATAATCTCGACAAGTTCAAGTTCAACCAAACTATAGTATGACCTAGTTTGTATAAGACATTGAAAGATAATCGATTAGTTCCATAAAATGAAATAGCGAGCAGTTTTTATAATTGCATTTTTTCTTATTTTACAAATTTACCTAGTGAATAATTAGAATGTAAAAATCTCAATAAAGCATGTATTAGACTGTCAAATATTTAACCACAAAAATTTTACAAACATTTTTGGGTCAAATAAACCTGGTATTGTACAATAAATAAAACAATTTGACAAACATAAGTTCCACGAATCCGAATGCATTTATAATAAATATAGGGTGTTTTTTTAGAGGTATAGTTTTTTAAGTAGATACGAGGGCGGATTGATAATGACGTGCAAAAATTGAGAAAACATAATTTTATCCGGAAAAATTTATTTTATTTTTCAACGTAGTCTCCTTTTAGCTCGATACACTTAGTCCAGCGTTTTTCCAATTTTTTGATCCTTTCCAAATAATATGATTTGTCCAACCCTTCAAAATAGGCGTTGGTTTCACTTATGACGTCAGTATTCGTGGTAAATCTCTTTCCAGCAAGCCATTTTTTCAAGTCTGGAAATAATAAAAAGTCGCAGGGTGCCAAATCTGTAGAATACGGTGGGTGAGGGAGCAATTCGTACCGTAATTCAAACAGTTTTGCCGTTGCAACAACGGACGTGTGAAACAACACTTTTTTCTTCGCGAAATGAAGCCGTTTTGCCTTGATTTCAACATCCAATGAAACCAATACCTCAGAATAATATGCTCCCGTCATTGTTTTTCCTTTCTCCAAGTAGTCGGTGAATATCATTCCATTGGAATCCCAAAAAACTGTCGCCATAACCTTTCCAGCCGATAGAACGGTTTTGCCTCCTTGAACCGACATCCTTCCATTGTTTTGACTGTTGTTTGGTTTCTGGAGTGTAGTGGTGAATCCATGCTTCATCAACAGTTACGAATCAACGAAAAAATTCATTTGTATTACGTTAAAACAGTTGCAAACCGTGCTGCGAAGTTGTCACACGATTGCGTTTTTAGTCGATTGTGAGCAAACGCGGCAGCCATCTTGCGGATAGCTTTCTCATGTCCAAATGGTTTTTCAAAATATTCCAAACACGTTCAAATGAGATGCTTACTACGTTAACTATCTCACGCACTTTTACTCGACGATCTTCTATCACGATATCATGGATTTTATCGATCATTTCTGGCGTGGTGACCTCATTTGGACGACCTGGACTTGGTATGGTTTGTGTGCTCGTACGACCACACTTGAATTCAGAAAACCATTTGTAAATCATTCGGATCGATGGTGCAGAGTCCCCATAATGCTTACCTAATTTTTCTTTGGATACTTTAGCTGTTTTCCCTTTTAAAAAATTGTGTTTAATCAACACACGAAATTCATTTTTATCCATTTTTAAAAATTTTTATAAGTCGACTTGCTTAGACGGCTGCTTCTCGAAAACTAAACGAGGTATCATGCTTAAACTTTGCAGGTAATCTATTTAAGGATGGTCCAGGTAAAAAAAAATAACGAATTCCTTAGCTGCCCACTCCTTTTTGATTTTTGCACGTCATTATCAATCTATACGAGACCTGTCAAACTACCTATCAAACTTGACTGTGTCTTTTACATTTTTGTTCAGTACGTTTTGGCAAATTATCATGGAAAGACTTACACCAGAACAACGTTTACAAATTGTGGAAATTTATTTTCGAAATTTGCGTTCTATACGGCAAACTCACAGATCACTGCGTCAATTATATGATGAAAAAATCATCTCAAGAATTGGCCGCCTAGCTCGTGTGATTTGACACCATTGGATTACTTTTTGTGGGGATACATCAAATCACTGGTCTATGCTGATAAGCCAGCAACGATTCAACATTTAGAAGTCAAAATTCGACGGGTTATTGATCGGATGGTGTTCATTAGACGCGGTGGTCATATGCCCAAAATTCTTTTTAAAAATTAAATGCCATAAAATAAAAAAATTTTGCCATTTGGTAAATTACGAATATCTTTTTTTCAAAAAAAACTCTGTATATAAAAGAGAAATATTCATAAATATTTTTAAGTGATACCAGTTTAATATTTCAGATACTAAATACTTTATTATTAAAATAATAAAGTAAAAATGCGTGGCAAATATTGAAAATTTGATTTGATTATCTTTTAGTTTCGGGAATAGTCCGAAAAAGATCGCCGTTATATTGCAATATAATAGTAATTAATTGTTAACAAATTAAATGGCATTCATTAAATTTTTCCAAAATTACTCCTTTTTTTATAAAACCTAATATAACTATATATCTCGATTACATAAATTGCAATCAAAATAATCTGCACATAAGCATATGTGTGTATATATAAATAGTCCCCATAATTTGTTACTAAAAATTTAATAAAATAACATTTAAGTAATGTTCCTAAACAAGAAGTCGTACAAATTACTATTTAGTCATATTTGTAAACAGAAAGTTTTGGAACTAGCTTCTTAGTTAAATTTGTAACCAAAAAGTGACCCAGATAACTATTGAGTCATATTATCTCTCTGGAAAACTGAAATATTCTCATATCGATTATTATATATATATATAAACATAATTTTAACAAGATTCTAAATGGTCTTTTTACTGATTTTATTGATCATAACATAAATTTCCCTCACCAGGAATAAGTGACCAACATCAAGTCTAGCTTTATTATTGGAAGTATAAACTATGAACAATTTAAATTACTAGGAAGTGTATTGACGAGCATAAATAAGATTCCTTTCGTTTTTTTACATCAATAATTATTTTTTTCTGTGATAATCTCGTATAATTTTAAGCTCTAAAGGGCTGGCTTTGCTCAAAAGGGCGAATATCAACACCACAGTCGGTGTCCTGATCGGACACTGTCTTATAGGTTGACATGCTAAAAGACTCGGCCCCTTCTCAAACGACTTCTGTAGAAGCTGCCTGGATGAGGAGGAGGAGGAGACAGTGCTTCATCTTCTCTGTACCTGTCCAGCTCTGTCCGCTTGAAGGAAAGCTCATCTTGGAGCTTACTTCTTCAACAGTCTTAGTGGGAATTAATTTTACTTTTGCGTGCTCTTCATACAAGAGCCTAGAAAGGGTTTCCAGATTTGATATTCAAAACTTAAAAGGGTGTAAGAGGGGTTGTATGTACTTTCACGAATTCCGACATATTTCTTAGGTCTTATGATATATCGACTTCACTTTAACTTCTAAGAGGTTTAAATAAAATAGTTAAGAATCCAATTTAAACATTTTTCGATATTCAGCCCCCAAGGGAGTGTAAGAGGGTTGTGCAAATTTTTCCGACAAATATCCTAGGTCTAATGAGATACCGAATTCACTTTAACTTGTATGGACTTTATATACAATACAATCATGTAAGAATTAATTTCAGGATTTTGTGGTACCCATTTCCTAAGTGCGTGTAAAATGATTTAGTACGTTTTTACGAATTTCGACATATCTCTTAGATCTGATGAGATATCGAATTGTTTCTTACTTTAACGGGCGGTCTATATAATCACCTAAAATTCGGTTTCAGAATTGTTTGACATTTAATTTGTTATGTCGACATTTTATTGCCCTATGTTTTTATTAAAATTGAAAAAAAAAAATCTGTCAACAGTCTGAGTGTAACTTTATTATTTTTTTGGTTAGAAGTCCGGAACGTATTTGCAGAGATGGGGTGCTGGTTAATATGCGACTGTCAACCTAAAGAATAACCATGAGGCTATTTGGAACGTGGTTACTTAAAGTTGTCAGTCCCACTGTAATCGACACTGCAACTCAGAATTAAACGCGTTCCGGCCTTCTACCTAAAAAATAATAAGTTGTGCCCAGATTGTAGGCAGATTTTTCATTTTACGGTTCACCATAACGTAAAAATTCAAAAGTTTAGATATAGCATTTATTTTTTATTTTTCAGGTCAATCACAATACTTTATTTTTAAAAAATAAAAAAGGAAAATGTAATTTCACTGGACGTCACACATTTTTTATTGCTAATATCAAGGAATGATCCAATCCATAAAAACCAATATATTCAAAATTGGTTCTTCGTAAATTTCATTTGTACAAACCATGTTCATATTTACAATGAAAAGAAAGACATGTCCAGCCATTACTGATTTGTACTACCTATATTGTTATATGAATTATACGCCACGAGTACATACTACAAATTATGCTATATTAACATTAGTAAAATAAACAATATACCTACCATATATTTACGTATATAAAAACTCCAATGAAATTAACAAATTTGCAATTTATAAATTTCCATTAGCCTATTTTTTTGATCTGATCCAATTATATCTCAGAATCTAAATCTAATTCGTAACAAAGCCGTAGTCTTAACATTAAAATAATTTTCAAACAGTCATTCGCTCTGCAGGCAGAGTGATAAAAAATCTAGGCTTATTGATACCTGGCCAATTGATTGATGGTATTTTCTGCAAATCATTTAACAGAATTTTTTCCATAATAAAATCATGACTTCATACTCCAAGTTAGTTAGCTTGTTTTAACTTATGATATCTACTTGCACTGAACGTGAAATTTTTAACTTAAAATTAACGTGGTCCTGATTGTTACGGAGTTATACACAAATAATAGTTTATTATTTTTAATAAACGGTGTGCAGAGAAGAGTGTGTGAAAACGACAATAGTTCCTATGATTCCAGCTAAACTTACGTCAGATTACTTATTACTTTAGTCGTAATTTCACCTCACACCAACTAGGTATAAATTCCCCTGAACTCTTAGGTCTTAAGTCTATTCCGATTCTATCTTTAAACGTTACTTTACGTAACAGAAACTCAAATATCATAAAAAAGTAACCAACACAGCAACGTTGAGCGTAAAGCACTCTAATCGTTTTATGACCAGAAACCAATTAATTTGGCCGCCATAATTAATACATTGTGGTTGTATAATAAGTGTACGTTGATTTGACGCGATAGGCTTCGTTCGTAGAGCAATCTTCTAAGATAATTACACTCAATTATGCCATAACTAAGATGCCAATAATATACTCTTCGCTAGCCTACTTAGCCATAGAAAAATTGCGTTTGAAATCAAATTACACGCACCTCAGATTATCATTATCATCCCGAAAAAACACATCTAATTATTATTAATTTTTCGATTGCTCATTTGAATTGCCGTAAAAGTATCTCATCATAGGTATGCACATGTTGGTATTTCACCAATCTACCTGGTATGAGTACCTGGTACTAGTGCCCATGCCCGGCAAGTTCAAGTTGTATGAGACAACGATGCCGGAGAATTCTTAACATCACCAACGTATGATGAGATTCATCTTTCAGGAAGGCCAGATATATTATGATGTAATCAATCTTTGACTGTATCTAAAATAACAACAACCACGAGCAGTATTAGGTAAAGTGATTAATGCTGTTTTGTTTGGCGAATGAGTGTTAGCGGTAAATCTTTGCATCCAACGTGGTACACGATGTTTGCCATACTTATGAGATATACGAGTATAATGCAGGTACAAACGCTACATATGTGCGCCTATCTTGAAATGCAGCTGAGACGACAAGAAATCTGATTCGATCCCATCAAAATCACATAGGAATAGGGAAAACCGAGACAGTCAACGGTAAGGTCTGTTGATTCTTTTCCTTTATACTCAAATTACACACTACACCGTTTTCAGTTCACTGACTTGCTGGATAGTGATTACAAGTGCAGTTGCATTATTGATATTAGGTATATTTGGTTCTGGAAGACAAACTTACATCTTTACTACGTAGTCGGCTGATTCAGATAAATTGTAAAGACATTTGTAGATTTTCGGTCTAATTAACTTAATCGTAGTACTGTCACGTGGACATGCACGTGAGATGAGAGTATTTGAAAGTAATACTCTCGAGAGTAACTCCCATGCACTTAGTTGCACTCAGTTGAGAAAACCAACTCAAGATTGGCAGAGGGCATTACATGTCACACTGCGAGACAGATCTGACCGAAGTAGGATCTGAAACGCTCAATAAAGTCAAAAGGGCGAATATCATTACCACAGTCGGTGTCCTAATCGGACACTGTCTTATAGGTCGGCATGCTGAAGAACTCGACCTCTTTTCAAACGACTTCTGTAGAAGCTGCATGGATGAGGAAGAGAAGAAGACAGTCCTTCATCTTCTCTAGACCTCTATCCAACGTATCGTTGTAAGCTCTAAATGGTTTAGCGAGTAGGATCGAATTCAACGATACTATGGTAACACAACGGACCTTTTAGGTCTAAGTTTGTCTGGTATTATTACAGACAGTTGCCTAATGCTCTAAAAGGTTTTACACTCAAAGAAAAATCCTTAGTAACATTGACAAAAAGTATTTGTTGGATTTAAACAGTGCACCTTTGTCATATTGATAATAATAGGTATGTTTTTTTGCGCACTTCTCCAGATCAGAGCAGGTTAGAAAATTTATATGCAAAACAACAACAACATGATTGTTTATATGACGTTTTTCCATAGATAGCTGCCCTTGTGAGCTCACTGAGGTAGCTATTCGCGTTAAATTCTCTAATCTAGCCTACTATCTATGGAAAAAAGTTATAACAACAGAAATATTGTTGTTGTTTTGCATATAAATTTTCTAACCTGCTCTGATCTGGAGAAGTTCGCAAAAAAACACACCTAATATGTCAGCAAAACAAATAAAAATTTTTCAGTTTCATAAATTTTTGTCAAATTGATAAAAATTCGGCGAAATTCCAGTTCGGTTTTTTAACAAAACATGTAGGTATTATCGAAATGACAAAATTTACAATGTCCGCTCTTTCATATTGAAAAATATTTTTATGAAATAAAATTTTTTTTTATTGTATTGAAAGAAGTATTAAATGTTGTGTTTGAAACAGGTAAGTAAAAGTTTTGTCAGAGTGACCAAAAGTCAACTACAAGATTTCGTTATACATATATACAAAAGGATTTGTTAAATTGACAAAAATGTTTGTCAGAAATTCTGCGGTGCGCAGAGTTCTAGTTCGATTACAAAAACTACCACTTTTTTGTTGTAAAATTTTTCTCAATTCAACAACTTCTTTTGTCATTTAGACAGTGGGTTTTTATCAAATAATAATGAAATTTATCAATTCGATAAAGTATTTTGGTGGACGTATATTGACCGTAGTTTTGTCGAATTGAACTGAATTTTTGTCAATGCTATCAGGCTTTTTCTCTGAGTGTACTCTCAGCTAGATGTTTTTCAGTGCCGAGTCCTTTTTAGAGTATGGAAGTCTCTACAGAGCGTAGAGTACATCTTCTTTGGTTTATAGATTACATAGTCCAACATATTTGAAAAATAATGACATTTGAATACCATAATAGGTGGGGGGAGTCTGGGAGACTTGAGGATGACTCACTTCAAATATTCCACTCAAATTTCAGGGTGGCGAATGAAACGCGATTCCGAGCATTGGAAAATATGATGATCGGTAATTTGTTTCATCAGGAGGCCAGGACCCGGCTTAGGCTGTCGCGCCATTGATGATGCATTTGTTTCACCTGTCACTGAAGCGAACGTGAATTGTTGTTGCAGAAGTAAAAATTAAATTTGTTGTTTATTTCATCGCCATTCTTTTATCCATTAAAGTTTGTACAGACATTCTATCTTAATTGCACCATGGATTATCGTAGTTTGATGCAGTAAAAGTTTTATTATTCTATTGTTTATATTTTTTTTGGAAAACTCTTAAAAGTGCTGGGCGGGAGATTTTACTCACTCGAAATGGGAAGAGATGACGACTGGGTTAACTATTCCTACTCAGAAGGAACAAAACGCTTTGCTCTTATATATTTCTTCATAATTCTTAGGACGATATGCCGAGAAAAGGAACTACCCAAGACGTGAATTTAGTAAGCAGGTCTTGGAAAATTCATTGAGACAGTGGTACTTCTATAAGAAAAACTGCTATTAAATATGGCATAGACCGGACAACATTGCGAAGGTATAAACACGATATCCTTAAACTTATTAAAATGGTAGTTAAGGGGGAACATCGAGTAGAAAATTTTTTGTTCGCTCATCTTAAAGTTTGTAGTCTTAAGAATATTGTGTGTAAATTTCATATTGAAATTCCAATTATTGTGAAAGTTATGGGCAATTAACCGGAATGGGCCCTTCGTAAATTCTCTATATAGAGTGTCATTCAAACGCGATTATCTCGAAACATACTATTCAAAAACGGTTCCCAAAATCTTCGGAAAACAGCTTGACCGATTGCTTCCAAAATTTCACACAATATTTTTGGATAGGTTTTCTACCTGGATAAAATCGAGCAAATAGTTTTTGAGATAAAAATTTCTAAAATTCACCTATTTGTTCTGCTTTCTACTTGGATGTTCCCCCTTAAGGGAAGTTAGTACAATGACTCACAGATTTTTATGCTCGAAGAAGAAAAATTGCTCGTCAACTATTTATTGACCTGCAATAAAATGAACTACGGTTTGACTAGGAAGGCTGCTGTGAATGTTGCACAGGCTAATGCAAAGGAGATTCCACCGAGCTGGTCGACCAACAACTCCGCTGGTCAGGACTGGTCTCGTAGGTTCTTAAATCGGAGTTCCGAAAGGAGCTACAAGAAAAAGTAACTTTTTTTTGTCCGGGGTTTCTTTTTATGCTTTTGGGCTGAATTATTCAATTTCATGAAGAATATAAAAACTAAATCTTGGATTAACTTATATAAATTATAATTAAAGAGAGATTTGTACAGATTTTTCTGCCGAAACATGTATTTTAAAAAAACACGGATACTCTAGACACGTTAATTGGACTATTAACTTCTTAGCTAATAATAAAAAAAATGCCATAAACATTTAATCATAACACTTAATTCTCATTGCAAACTTTCACAACAAGGTTAACTGATTGACCCAGTCTTAATAATCCGCAATATTTCATGTTAAACCTATTGACTTATTATTAGTAGGTTCATACAATATAGTCAGAAGTATACGCTAAAAAAAAGCTTCAATTTGTAGTTATAATTTAACTATGAATTTTTGTAAGCCCCGACCGATAGAATGTTTATATTTTAAATTGTTGTCCCGAATTGTACGCAGCACAATAAAATTGTTAATTTCGCTAAAAGCTTAGTAAACAATCTACATTTGGCATAATATCTACACAGTTTATATCGCCTCAATGTAAACACTATAGTGTGCCTGGGCTTAGTCCACAGAATCCATTGCTTACTTCGCCTTACGCGGCTATCCAAACATTTCGATAACTATCTAGCCTTAGCTCTCTATCGCTAAGGCTGAAGGTATGGCTGAATTGATATAAGAAGTTTCTGATGTTGACATGTAAATATTAACTTAGTATCAGAACCGTGCGTAATTGGTTTTCTGCATAATCACTGCCCCATCTTCTTTGGATTCTTCACCAATATAATTTTCTCTTCAATCTTCTCGTTGGTTTTCTTGTAAAATATTTATCTTTGGATCAGAAAATTAACGACTTGAAACCACTTTTGCTATTGCAATTGCTCACAAGAACAATGATCTTGAAGATTTTTCGTACTTAATTAAATGCTTGATGTTGTAAGTATAGTGTGTATTTTTGTCCGTCTTCAATTTCGTCTTATTCTTCCTTTAAGCTATTTCGCTATCTTTACTATTTAACCGGATACATTCAAAAGTTATTGCAAAATAGATGATTATTCAGTGCGGAAAGTATGTGGTTTCGGTTCGGACGATGATGATGGCCGACATTGTTTGACTAATTTTTAAGGTGAATCTTTTATCTAATATATTCAGAAATCGAAGCAAGAGATCGGTTCGCGCTATAAAAGTTGAGTCATTGAATAAGATGCTGGCAACATGACTGGGAAGATCGATGCCCTCAAGAAAACGTGGCTGATGAAGAAAAAGATTTTCTTATTAGATAAATTACAATATCGAAAGATTTTTCAATAGGTTCTATTTAGGTGTAGAACGGTTTTTTCGATTTCGAGGCTCTTTTCGATGTTATTTTGTGTGATATAAAAATTCATCATAAAAACAAGGGCTTCGTCTATTTCGTCGACGACTGGCCCAATCAATGGTACAAATTATTGGCAATTCGAATAAATCTTTAAGATGGCATTCTATTTTCTATTCTCGTATATAGTTAGTTACCATATTTCGTCGTTTTATGAGTTGTTTGAACTGCCAATGCAGAGAAAAACTTGCTGTTTTTTCATACACATAATATAGATGGGTGTCAAACAAACACGTTGATTTGTTACCATAATGATAACATGTCTACCTGTTGATGAATAAATTTTCAAATAGCTTGGTATGACGTGATTCTGCGGTAAACCTGTTTTGTGTTTTATTTCCCATGATTTGACCTTCATTATCATTAAAATCTAAAATGCAAATGGCGATAAGAAGAAGTTAAAAATTGGAATATAACAAGTTTGAATGTCATTTCATTTATTTTCGGAACGCCAGTAAAATAAATGGCAACTTATCGGTGCTCCTCGTACGACAAAGTTTAGTTTTATGTATTGAATATCTCAAGGACTAAATAAATATATTATTCATTATTTTTAATCCGCTTGGTTTATATCAATAAACTTGTCGTCTCTAATTATGTTAGTCGTTCGTTCTTATCGGTTCTATTAATTACCACTATATAAATTAATCCCGACTATGCTTAATAAAAATATCGAGAATGGAGACACCCGAGACTCGACTATGGGCGGTCATACACCATTTTGTAAGGACGGGCAAAACTACGACTTAAAAGGGTAGATTGAGATTTTGGGCAAGCCCATATTACACTGTATGCCAGGATGTCAAATATTTGACCTAAAAAAAGTTTGACGAAAAGTTCAGTCAAATTTTTTTCGGTAAAATAGATTCTATGTAAAGGAAATAAAAAATCTGCCAGCAGTCTGGGTGAAACTTTATTATTTTTCGAGTCATAAGTTCGGGAAACGATTAAAATGGGGTCTCAATAGAATGATTATGCCACTGCCACATTTAAAACATGAATAACGTAATTGAGTCATACTCCGGAACGCGATCGAAATCGTTTCGAGATTATAAAGTTTTTCGGATAATTAATTTTGTCCTTTGAATAGAAGGAAAAATATATAAAATATAGATTTTAAGCATATAAAAAAACCGATTAGAAGACACGAATTTCGGTATATTACTTACACTATAAGCCTATAGATGTAAGAACCAACTTGCTGCCTTATCATACCTAAGAGATATGCTGTATATCCAACAATCCTGAAATAAATTGTTGGGCGGTTATGAAGAAAGCCCAAAGAAGTAAAAAACAATTCGATATCTCATCATACATAAGAGGTATGTTGGAATTTGTAAAGAGATATGCAACCTCTTTACACCGCCTAAGGGGTTGAATATCAACAACTAGTGAAATGAGTTTGTTCGCTATTATATAAAAAGTCCGTGGAAGTAAAAACTAATCTGATATCTCATCAAACCTAAGAAATATGTCTATAACTGTGAAAAAGTGTGCAACCCCCGCACTCCCTCTTAGGGTTAAATATCTTAAAATCCTGAAAAAAAAAACTTTTTGGCGATTATATAGGAAGCCTTAGGGAGTAAAAATCAATTCGATATCTCATCAGATCTAAGAAATATGTAGGAATTTGTGAAAATGTATGCAATCCCTTTACTGCATCCTGGGGGTTGGATATCAGAAAATTCTAAAATTGGTTTGTAGGCGATAACAGAAACACTCTGCAGAAGTTAAAACCAAATTGATATCTCATCAAACCTAAGAGATATGGCGAAAATTGTGAAAACGTATGCAACCCCCTGACATCAACTTGAGGGTTGAATATCCAAAAATTCTGAAAAGGGTTTTTCGATGAATATAAAGAAAGCCCGAGGAAGTAAAAACCAATTCGATGTCTTATCACTCCTAAGAGATATGACGGAATTCGTGAAAATGTGTTGAGCCCTCTTAGGGAATGAAAAGGTAAAAATACTTGAAAACGAGTTTTTTTATGCGATTAATAATAATCAATGGCCTTGAAGTAATGCTAGAGTTACTTCATTACTTCAACACTAGGAGGTGAAGTGGTCAGCCACACGCTCGTCCGTGATTATTACCCCGATTTTAACTCAGGTACTCATTTACAGCCGAGTGAACTGGTAGTCAGGCATCCAATATCAATCTCGAAAATTACTTGTCGCCAAGCAGATTCGAACCTGGTACCAGGTGCACCGAAGGCATGTGCTCTAGCCACTAAGCCACCCAGACTATACCATTAAAAAGCATTATTATAAGAGCCTTGGAAGTTAAAAATTATTCGATATCTAATCAGACCTGAGGGATACGACTGAATTCGTGAAAATGTATACAACCTCTTTACACCCCCTTAGGGGTCGAATTTAAAAAAATTCTGAAAATGCTTTCTAGGTATTTATGTGAAGACGCCAAAGAATAAAAATGAATTCAATATATCGCCGTGTCGGAAGAACAGTGACGCAACTGCAATTTCGAAAATTTTTTGTTTTCACATTTCAATATTTTGTGGTTTTGCTATTCTTGCATAAAATCGTTCCCCGTTGTTTTAAACGAACGTGCTCTTGATCTAAGCTGTCTATAGTAACTATTACTAAGCTCGTATGGCTTGTGGGCAATTGTCAAAAATGATATTGTTTCTCCGAAAAAAATTAGAATTTTTTGCAGTTGCGTCACTGTTCTTCCGACACGGCGATATGATGAAGACCTAATAGATATGACGAAAATCGTGAAAATATGTGCATTCCATTTTCACTGATCATTTTGTTTTTCCCCCTTTCGTACGCCAATGGATATTTGAAATTTTCTTTTATCTAAATTACTTTTCTCGTACATACAGTCACCAAGTTTCAAATTTCTAGCATAAGCCGTTCTATAGAAAAGAAAACACCCCAGCTCCGTACCATACTACCACTATAAAAAACTATATTTTTACAACATGCCACTACTATAATAGTTCTATCTAAATAATAGAAAAATTACAATTTTACTTTATTATTTTTTAGTAATAAAGTATTTGATAGGTGAAGCACGTAGCGGGAGTGGGGGATGTTTTTGGTATCTCAGGAACGGCGCATGCTAGAAATTTATATAAACAAGTAGTGTGAATCAGATTTGTTAGAAACAATTTTGTGAAAAGAGGTTTTTATACATTTTCACAAAATTTTGAGATTTTGGATTAATTTTACTTCTGCGCGATATTTATATAAGCGCATAGAAGCTGTTTCCAGATTTCTTAGTATTCAACTCTTAATCTGGTGTAAAGTAGTTGTGAACGTTTTAACGATTTCCGAAATATTTCTTAGTTCTAGTGAGATATCGAAATTGTGTTTACTTCTAAGGGCTTTAAATATAATTGATTAAAAATAATATAAACATTTTTCAATATTCAACCCTCAAGGTGATATAAGGGGGTTGTGTAAGTTTTCACGAATTCCGACAAATCTTTTAGGTATAACGTGATATTAAGATTTATGCTATATATAATGCCCTTAAAACGGATTTCAGGGATGTAACGATTAGGTAATTTTTTACGAATTCCGACATATCTCTTAGGTCTGATGATATATTGAATTGTTTTTTACTTTAAATGGACTTTCTATATAATCAACTAAGAATCGGTTTCATAATTGTTGATATTTAACTCCTAAGGATTAAAGTTAAGAAATAAAGTATACTTTGATAAGAAAAAAACTCAGATGTGATAAGTCGTTGTGATTCCTAAATGTCCGTTTCGGGATATTTCGATATTCGACTCCGCGTGAGAAGGTTGAATATATTTTCACTAATTCCGCTAAATCTCTTAGGCCTGGTAAGATATCGAATTGATTTTTACTTTCACGGGCTTTTTATCTTATTCCCTATTGGACGAAATTACGTATCTTAAATTTAACTGCAGCCTTAACACACTGTTGGACTATTTTTTTTTTGCTAAATGCGTATATTATGTGATTCTATAATATGAATTCAGAAATGTGTGGTAAACTAAGTAATTATAGAAGTATGCAACAACATTAATAACTGAATGACCTTTCCAAAGGTTGTTGAAATGAACATTTAACTTAATTGCTATTTATACTACTTATAATTGTTGAAGTGTCATCGGTATTATTTGAAATACATGGTGTTTTTGTAGTTGTTATTATAAATTCCTTAACTTTATAGTCACCAGAAACGGTATGAAATTTAAAAAAGGAGGAGCTATGTAAAGGTTAGAACTCCTTTTCATGGCCAGAATATCGAGTGTTTGCTACCTAATCGAAAATATGTGGTGTAGCGATTTCTGATCTCTGCAGTTTATCTACATCATATGTCACTAAAACAAGTTTTTCTTCGTCTTAAAAGAAATCATATTATTTCGTTTTTCTTCAGTCATTTCTGAATCAAAAATAAAAATAAAATAATCAAATCGATTGGGATTTCGATAAATTATTTTAATTTATTTTAAAAAAAAAAAAAAAAAAAATTTATTCAATTTATATTTATACATTGTGTAGATATTACAACTTGCTGGTTTTGTTATTATAGTTCGCGGGTATTCTTGTTTTAGCGATGGTAACGTGTTTCGAATATTGCGACAAAGACGCCATGAAAACAAGTGCAAGAACGGGTTGGTTGCTCTACCACCACCGACTGACTGGTCTTGTATGGCCTTCTTAAAGTAAATACGTTGCTCAAGAACTGAAGCTGAAAAGCCTGAAAAGTTACATAAATTGAGCTGCAAAATTCAGTTCGGTGTAACTGAGCGCTATGATTCTGTTTTTGTAAATGTACTATGGGATTTAATTTTTTGGGCACACAAGGTACGAATACTTTTTAAAAAATTAATAAATTTTTTTGATTTAATGTGATTGGCACTATTTTCACCAATTCGGTAAAGTAAAATGCTTCCCAACAGATAACTCGGCTGGCAGAAGTTTTGATATGGGTATTTTTCGAGAGGCAAAACTTTAGAAAGGATGATGTAAGTTCTTTTTTCGTTCACAGAAAAAACTAACCGATTTTGTAATCCATAATTTAGCTACCAATTAAAAATAAAGAAAAAAAAAACAACAGAATTTCTTAAGCCTCATCTTAAAGAAAATGAAGAAAAAATGATTACATTTGATAATTTCTGAACGACCTACGATGAGTGGTTCTTGTGGGAATACGAGTGGTTACCGCGTTGCGGTTGAAGGCGGCTTTCCTCATTATTATTCGTGGCAAAGTTCGATGTGCACGGCTACGTTCTTTCAATAAAAAAAAATTCTATCATAGGTAGGTACCTACCTACCTTACCTACCTACCAGATTGAAATCATCATCATCTTGCTTGGAATGTATTTAAAATCGAGAAGAATTTAAAATCCGGTTTATTTCGACAATAATAAAAGTTATAATAATGGATCAATTTAAATTCCAGAGATTGTTTGCGGTTTTTTTCCGAATTCGAAATATCACCCACTAAGGCCTTGACGAGATTCTATACGAGGGCAGGTGTAAAGTGGAATAAATATATATAAAAAACAACAATATTAAATAAACTAATAATTTTTTAATGTCAACGATGGCAAATAAATTGATGGGACGTTTAGGTGTTTTGGTTGGTAAGTGAATTTCATAACTACGCCTTAATTATTAATGTGGAAATTATGTTTTATACACACCTTAGAAAAGATTCTTTTGGACTGAGTAGGTACCAATTGTGTCGACAGAATTGGATTTAGTAATTCGTCATTTTAATATATGGCATGTAGAACGTAAAGTTCGAGCCAAACCTTAGAAGCGATGAGCAGAAACGGTTTGTTAAAAAAGAAAATAATTGAACCGAGATGAACCAAGATGTGACCAAAGATGTGAGCGATGTTGTATAATTTTCAAGTCCGATTGACTAAACATTGTTTTATAGAATAAATTCAACAACGTGATCGTTCAGTTCCACTCGACAGATAAATTAGCCGATCATTTTCCATTGCTATGTCTGACCAATTAGTCCCATGCACACGTATCTACCTAAAAGACCAAAATCGATAGTCAGAAATATGGACTATGCGGCTTGTGATCAAGGGCTAAAAAAGCACTTAATGTAATTAAATTTTCAATTTAAGATCCATTCAGCCAATAACAATTAGGAATTGATAATTGTAGTTGTTTTGTATGATGATATTAGAAGCTCTGCGAGCCTACGATTTTCCCTAAATTGTTGGGTCAAATAACTCTTATAAAGAACACAAAAAATAAAAAATTTTTAAGGCAGAGGTTTGCGTGTATAAATATTGTTCGTTATTATAAATATTGTTCGCTGGAATTTCGAGTAAAACACTATTCGTTTAAAACCATTCAATAATCGCACTACTGGCACCGCTGTATGATCTTATGCACTACTCGATTACTGCTAGCAATAAAAATCACTTAATGTACACCTTCGTGTAGAACTGACTGTCGTCTCTCTTCATCGTAGTAGAAACTGCTATGTATGCAAGCTTTGATACTCTTATATACTGCATGTGTGGAGTCGAGAGCTTTCCTGCATATTCGGTTGATGTGTGGAATGTTCGAGAGGGCTGGATAACAAGCGAGAACAGAGCGAGAAGAAAATTATTCGAGAAGTATATAGAAGTACGAATAAAACTAATTTACAATATCAAGAACAATAAACTTAAGTCCTCCATCAAACAATCAAGTGTGGATTCTATTAGACAGCAACAACAACAACAGAAACAACTTACAAAGAAGCATCTTCTAAGTCGTACCTAGGAACAGTACGCATAGTTGCAAATAAAATCGACCTGAAAACAGATAATCATTCTTTCGAATTTATGAGACTCTCGAAGACTCTAGAGAATGGTTGTGGCTTGTGTTGTGTTATTGCTGCATGTTTTACGTATTTTTAAATATTAAACTTTTCTTTTCTTCTTCTGATTTTTCTTTTTTTTTTCTCTGACTACTTTTTGATTGTATTTATTAGTAATTACTAACTCTTTTTATTTAACATTTTCCGATTACTTTTTTTTCTCCTTTTCTGATTAACGGAATGGATAAAATATTATATAATACAATTTTTGAGCTTATATCACGGTACTACCCCTTATACCAGTGCGTTGTGCTGTCTGGGGAGTACTTTCGGGTTATGGTAGATTTAGTAGACATTGAGCTCAATATCGGCATACATGCCTGAGTATCTCGATACGGTGAAAATTTTTCCAGCTCATTGAACAAGGAGACAGTATGGTCACTAGTTCTTTAAGCTGAGAAAGTGTACCCAAATGGGAAATTTCTCACCGACTTTTTGAGTTGGGAAGGAATTGCCCATTTTGCATGAAGGGATTAAATCAATTATTAATTAAAAAAAAAAGTTTCTCCTTAATTCAGTTGAATAAAGCGGGAGGGGGTTGTCGTCTGGCTTTCTCTCTGGAAAGTGATGTCATTGAGTTGTGCGGGTTGCCAGGGTACATGTAACAATAGACTCCAAAACAAAAATAGAAATTATTAAAAATCGCTATATATCTGTGATGAGATAACGCTTTTTGATTTATAGAAGTATTACAAATAAGTAATGCACTTAACCATCTAATAAAATGACGAATTTTGCTTTTTCAAGTGATATTTAAATAAAGATTGGATAGTGGAAGCTTTATTTTTTTTTTATGATCTATTACCGAATCCAGAATAACCGTGATTATTTTCTATTCACCTACATATGTCCAGAAACTAGGCAAGTGCAGTTCGAGAACAAGCTAGTTCATATCACTTCACCGAAAGAAAAATCACTATTTGAAACAAGTATGATACATTGTTAACTAACAATTACCCTAAAATGTTCATATCAAACACAAACATTGTTAAACTAAATAAGGTTACGTATTTAATTCAACTACTGAAGCATTGTTAATAGCAAAATTTTTAAATATCACGAAAATTTATTAATTTTAATATATATGTGATTCTTTCAATTATAATTTTGTTTTACATTAAACATTTCATTGGCAGAATAATTGTTAAGCAACAATAAATATGTTCAGTGGAATAATACGCCTGCTTACCACGTTTAAGCTTGATCTAACATGAAAATTATCAACTGATATAATAAAATATTTGAAAATGGCAGCTTTCCGTGATTGACCAAGCAATATTCATTGTATGTTAAATGTCAAAACTGTTAGTTTTGCAGCATAAATCATGAACCATTTTCATTCAATTATCTACAATTGCAGTTTAAAGAAGTGAATTTTGAATTGTTGTTTAAAATTTGTGTAAAAGTTTGAGTTGTTAATATACATTAACTTAAAGGTTAGAGAATTTTTGATTTAATAGTTTTTCGTTAATGTGCAGTATATTGCTGTAGCCTCATTGGTAATTTAATTTTTAATTTGTTCATCACAATTTAGTATTCAATAGTTTTTTTTTTTAGATAAGCTCTGACTTCGAAAGTACTCGTAGGGATGTACCCAAGCAAGGAACATTGTCTTATTGCGAGCTGGGATGACAAATCATTGGTTATTCTAATTTTCGATGATTAAATCAAAGACAAAGATTGCTTAGAATTGCTGTACAATTTTGACAGGAAAAATTTTTCAAAAAGTAGTAACCTTCTTTTGATCCCGTCTTTGGTTACTACAACTGTAAAAATTTGTTTCTAGAGAAGAAGTTTTGCCACCAATTTTGAAAATGCCCACATCTGACAGAATACTTCAAAACCATTCCATATTGGGGTTGGTTTGGTTACCTCTATCACAGAAGCCTCAATTGGGCCTATTGTGACGTCCTTGGATATTTGAACGATGAGTATTGTTTTTCTGTTTTGACTTATTCCAAAATTTTGTACAAAAACGGTCAGTATGTAAAGTATATTATCGATGGTATAAAAATATATCGGATTAAACGTATTTGACCATAATCCGTATGTAGTTTGTGAAAAATTTCTAATATCAGAATATTGTGAACATTATAATTCATATGAAGTTTTAAATGATACCGATAAATGTTATATAATATTTATAAAAGTAATCAATTCGATGGGCCTGCTATTAATTTATATTCAAACCCTAATGGGATGATATCCGTTTATAAAAATTTGTTTAGTTCCTCGAAAAAATTGCATTTATTGAATATAAATGTAATATAAAAAAAATTTAATATACTCTTAAATAATGTATATACGTACATATATTATATAATATATCTATGTGAAATTACATAATTTGTTAATAAAATAATCTAAGGGGAGTTATGTATTTTATTAAAAATTTATGGAAACTACATAGCAGTCTTTAGCACTATTGGGCACCTATATCATATTTATGTAATAAAATGAAATAAGAATAATTATTAATTTTTAAAATTCAGCGCAATCGATTTTAATGTAAGTAACAACACACATTGTTGGCATATCATGTTTAAAAGGGGTAAAATGGAACTGTTTGACAAAAAATATTTGTGCTTAAAAGACCACTTGCATAATATTTCAGGAATCATTAAATTACTTCACAAGCATTGATCATGATAATTGAAGTACAGAAATATTTAATTTATTTTGAAGATTGATATTTGTACTCAAATATGAACATGATTATTTAAAGACAAAATTGACAATGAAATTGTTTAATCAAATAATGATAGTTGTAATGTTATGAAAAAATAATTAGCTATTAAACCGTATTTGAATTAACAACGTTGCTTATTTGACGCAAAATCAAATAAGGTTTGTATTTGATTTTACCAATGAATTTATTTCGATGTTATAGAAGCGCTATTCTAAACTAGTCCGTTCGCGAACCCTATTTGTCAGAATCACACAGAATTAACGCCAATTTAATAACCAGCGAACTAGCGAACTAAAACTAGGAACTAGTTTTCGAAGGACCGGGAATCTGAGTTGAGCGCTCACAATAGTGAACCAAACTGCGCAATTCTATCAAAAACCCTAGTTCTAAATCGGCTTGCTGTCTATCCACCTGTTCGTGTTAACCTAGGAAGTTTAAATTTTCCTTTCTCTCGTAAAATAAAATTCGTAACGCCAAGTTCGTGAATAGGCAATATCCTTCTACTTCTTCGGTCAGCTTCCACACGAAAGTCTTAAGAACCCCAATTCTCTCACAATGAGCGGGCTGATGAACTGGCCAGGAAAGGCTCCCCTTTTCCGGCTCTTTCGCAGAACCAGTTCACGTTCCTTTAGGAGTTGTCAAGAGAGACATACTCTCCTACTTCCAATCAGCGGCTAACTTTTCCAGAAGGAAAAGCCTAACCATCTGCGCCATATCTAGGAAGATGTGGCCATCTTACAACCGAGCCAAGTCAGACGAACTTCTATACAAGACCCGGGCAGACATATCCAGAATCACGGCGATTAGTACGGGTCACTGGCCAATTGGGGATCATGCTGCCAAATTGGGCATCCCGTTTAATGCACACTGCCGCAGCTGCCAGGACACAAATGAGCGAGAGTCGCTCGTTAATTTCCTTTGCGAATGTCCGGCTTTAGCTAAAGCCCGAGAGCGAGCACTAGGCAAACCTTTCTACGGGGACCTGAGAGAGATTTCGGTTAAGAAAATTGGAGAGTTATTACTCATCCTGGACAGTACAGGATGGACAACAGATCAATATTCCTCCCACTCACCCTTTAAATTCCCCAGTTACAGTTACGGGTTTAACACGAGTTTGTGGTTTCAAAACGGCCATTGAGCTAATTGAGCTCATTCCAGAGGACGAATTTTCCAAGTTAAAAATGGATATAGATATCGATATTCCCGATATACCTACCCATAGATGTGATTTAAATATACGTGAGTGTGTGATCCATGTCTATGCGAAAATTTATGCTATGCTTATAATGTATGTATGTATGATACAATTTTTGTATTTTGATTAATGAATGAATATTGGGGCTAGGGCGTAACGTGGAACATAGCATCATCGAATGGAATGGGCAGGTATTCTTTGTTAGGCACTAAACAGAAACAGCAACATTTTCAATAATTTATTGAAGTGCTTAATTGATTGCAAAAAGAGAAAGCTATTATTCTTCGAAATTGTTCTTTACTTTGACCGGAACCATTTTGTTAGGAATGTTCAGTGCAAAATTAGATGCCTTTAGGTGATTAAAAGTTAAATGGAGTTTGGTTTTTATAAATTTTCTAGACAGCTTCAATTTAATGAATTGTATCTAATACCGCAATATCCACTTTACTTATTAGTTATTTATTATTAAAAGCAAAAAACAACCGATCTTAATCAAAGAGGTAGTATTTACACTATAAACGATTCACTTAGTTCATATTTACTCTCTTATTTACTCTCTTAAAGGCATTTTTATCTTTCACCAATGAATCCATCATCTGCCATTCCGTTCCGACCGCACAAGGCAAGGCACTGACCTTCATTATTTAGGACAATTCAATTCAAACATGTTGCTAACTTTCTTCTTCACACAGCTGAAGATACGTAGTATTCAACTCGCTACTTAATCCTACGATTAATTCGTTCCAAAGAGTGGATCAATGCCGCAAGCTTAACACCTTGCCTAAAAAAAACATCAAAGATAAATCGGCATCAATATGTCGTCAATTATCTTCCTTGTCATCGTATTAACCCATTTACGACACGTTACAAAGGTTTACTCCAATTCTTTGAGATCAAGTCTTCACCTCTTCAATGACCCAGCATCCTACACATGAACTCAACTAACAAAACGCTTGAAGAAAACTTGTACTTGTTCGGTGGTTGTGTGTCGGTCGCCGGCCAATCTCCTCAGAAAATAATCACATATCCACGAGTCAAGCCGCAATCTTGACTCCGTCTTCGTTACCTCGTCGTCAATGTTCTTCACCTTGCATCATCCGTCAAAATCTGTTTGTTTAACTGTTCTACGGAAAGTACAATACCAACGCAGTTACAACGCTCGAGAAGGTGGCTTGAAGAAAGAGTCACGACCTCTTCGCCAAGTTCTTTCCTTTGCCGTCACTTCTTCTTCGTCTTCTTCTTCCATTCTTCAATTTATATATATATATATGCATATTCTTCACCAATACTTGAGGATTGCAAAAAACCCTCTTTTGCGCCGAAGAACGAAGAGTGAAGTGGAGCCACCATGTTACTTTAAGCTTTGCTTGGCGTATCGCATGTCGTTTAATTTGCCGCGCCAACTTCTTATTAAGAAATCATAAAAGAACAGTTAAGTTGCTAACGCCGAACTTGGAAGACCAATGTAAAATGAAGAACAAGCAATGAAGAATGCAAGTAAAAGGGATGACAAAAACGACGTAGTGTGCATGGCGAAGAACTTAAGAAACGCATTTTGAACATAAACACTTGGCGTGGAACGTGGAATGAGATATAGAAGACGATTTACAGAATTGACCTTGGCAAGGGCGTAATCATACACCAACAATTCCACGTATACAACTCTTTTTTTACGATGGAATGTTTGAAACTTTGTTTCGGCAGAACGGTGGTGTAATAAGACGCGAACCCGGCTTTTGGTTTATTTATGTTCGTTGCCTTAGAGATACGTTGCAAAGAATGTTTGCCTAGGACTGGCAGGTACAGCAATAACAATGCACAGGTAGGTACATAAAAATGTAGATAGTTTGTGGAGATCGCAAGTAGTGAGCGAGTTACAATAGCTGAGGTAGAGGATATAAGAAGCTGGCAACGTTATGTTTTTTAAGACACTGTCTAATTTTTTCGCGAACGTAACACGCAACTGAGTGTCGCGTTTTTTTAATGTCTATGGCAGAGAACGATTGGATGAGCTGGCAGGCTTTACTAAGCCTGGTGACTACCTACAACGATTTAATAATAGTAGGTAGGTAGGAAATTAGCTACTTTCAAAATAGTAATATCGCTGGCAATTATGTGACAAAAAGTAACTGAGATTTTTGACCAAATAAATTTTTTGGCAACAAAAATGTTATTGCCATGGCATACCTATACACCTTCTTCAAAAATGTCATAATTTATGGACAAAAGTCAAATTTTAATTCCAAGAACTTCAAACAGTTGTATGATGCCCGAACAGTCTAATATCGGTTCATGTACTGACTGACCATACCCATAAGAAAATTGAACAATTTAAAAATAATAAATAAAGGAGGGTTTCCGTTTAAAATCCCTTTATTAAGGGCTCATATACCCCTGAAATTTTAAAAAAAATTTTTTTTTTTACAGATTTTTATTTTTTATATTTACTTTTATAAATTATTAAACGCAATTTTTTTTAAAAAAAACTGATTACTAAAGTTTGAAAAACCATAACTTATTTATTTAAAAAAAAAAAAAAATTCCCTACGTCAGACTATAACTACTACATTATTTTACAAGATTCGTTTTTATTTTTGCAAATTGAATTATTTTTGGTGAAGTTATGATGCCGACCAGGAGCCGCCATAGTTTTCATAAGTAGTCCATTTATACCCGTAAAAACAATGTTAATATTAAAAAAAGAAAAAAAATTTGTTTTTTTATAGTTGAATAGTTAGTAAGATGTGTGAACTCAACAATTAAATTTTTTTTTCACCATATAACCTTTATAATAATTTTTCAAATTTACTCGGTTTTCACCGCGTGCAGGGGTATGTGAGCCCTTAAGGAGATACATTTTGGGTTACTTTCTTTAAAACCAAGATATTCAGAATATACGAGTACCTCTAAATTCTAGCTCCATCGAAGGGAGAAAATAAGTTTCGGAATAAATCTATAATATTTGCACAAATATTCATGATTGGAACAAGATGTCCTTTCTTGGGACCTTATCTTCTCTAAAGCTAGTATTATACTGTATACCATGCTAAAAGTTTTGGCAAATTTTTTTTGTCAAAATAGTTTTTGTCTAGAGCCAATAAAATAACGTGGAAAAAAAACAGCATTTACGAGAGAAAATAGTCAATTTTTGACAACGTGGCATACAGTGTAATAATAGCTTTAAACTTTCTTCTTTAAAATAACGTAAATTGTGTGCTATTTTGTTTCGACAGATAGAGTCGGTTTTCCTCTTTATTGGCACTGTGTATTTTCGAAGAGGTTCATTTTATTTTCGATAATGTGCCAAATCTTCAGCATGATCTTTCAAAAGAAGTTTTTTGCGAGCATCAACTTGAATCTTCATTCTCTTTTTTTTTCTCGGACTTCCACACTTCTTTATCTTTTCAATCTCGCCCTGGAATATGTCATCAGAAAGGTTCCCGTTGATACCAGAAGTACCCTACTAATCAATTCCACTCAATTAGTGGCGTACGCGGATGATATAAACATCAAGGCCAGATCTGTTCCAGACGCGAAGGAAGTCTTCCACTGTCTAGACTCAGCGGCAAAGGATGTCGGGTTAAGACTTAATGAGAATTAGACCAAGTTCATGACCCAAACAAGAAGGAACGCGCCAACTAGACAAAATATGACCGTGGGGGACTACAACTTGGAGAATGTGGATCATTTCTCACACTTGGGATCACACCTTGTAATAGATGGCAACGAACGGGACGAAGTAAAACAACGGATCACACTAGCAAACAAGGAGTATTTCACGGTTCTCCCGATCTTTAAATCAAAAAAAGTACACAGGCAGAGCAAACTTCGCATATTCAAGACAATAATAAGACCTGTGCTACTATATGCAAGCGAAACGTGAACTCTTACCCAAGCGTCTGAAAAATCAATAGACGCTTTTGAACGACGAACTCTTCGAAGAATTTTGGTACTAGTAACAGAAGGCTCTGCATGGCGTATCCGGTACAGCAAAGAGTTGTATAACATCTATGACGACCCAGCCGCATCGATTCTTATAAAATTTCGTAAGCTACAATGGGCAGGTCATGTGGAGCGAATGGACGAAGGAAAAATTCTCAAGGTAGGGCTCAGGGCAAGCGACCGGTGGAAAAACCGCGGAAAAGATACGAGGACTCATTTGACACAGATTGCAGATCGCTTCTTAGATGCACAAATTGAAGGACATGGGCGCTAAACCGAGATGACTTCAGACAATGTATCCTGCAGGCCTTGGCCCGATTTGGGCTGTCTCACCATTGTTGATCACTCTTCTTTATCCGCTTCTATTTTCTCTTTTTTTTATCTCCTTAGGTTAGGTTAGGTAAGGTGGGATATATCGCCAATGGGTTTGTTGTTATCAGACATGTACGGGGAAGTAATACCCTTGTGCCCAAGCCCATCTCAGATGCCAGCCTCAGATATGCAATGTCTGCATCAGCTAGTCTTCTGGTGTGCCGGCTGATCAGGCCACCAATGAGCATACGTAGAGTATTTCTATCTCCGTGTACGAACGAGACATGATGTGATGCCAGACCACCTCGTGTTAGCCTGCGATATGTGCAGTCACGTCGATAGCTTGCTATATGTCCTCAATTGGCCTCCTCCCAGAAAGAGCTAGCACCTGATTCACCGTCGTACCTCTCCGTGAGTTCATCCGCTGTCTTGTTGCCCGGAAGCACGCTGTAACCCGGAACCCAACAAATTGTTATATTAAACTGTATGCATAACGCACTAATCCTATCTCTGCCCAGCCTTTTTGGCTCATTGTTGTAATAGTCTAACGAAACATTTTCAGTAGGTTAAGTTAGGTACGCGTGGCTGCCCGTGAGACCGCGGACCTTAGTCCTAAGAAGGTCCGTTGTGTTACCACAGGATCATCGAATCCTGTCCTACTTGCCAAACCATTTAGAAATTGCAATGAAGCCTTGGATTCTCGCGACCTCTGTTGCGGCAAGGTCACTAAGCCTGTTGAAGAAGTAAGCTCCAAGATGAGCTAGCGGATAGAGCCGGACAGGTATAGAGAAGATAAAGGACGGTCTCCTCATCCTTCTCCTCATCCAGGCAGCTTCAACTGAAGTCGTTTGAGAAGAGTCCAAGTCTCTTAACATGCCGACTATGGTGCTGATATTCGCCCTTTTGAGCAAAGTCAGCCTTTTAGAGCGTTTCGGTCAGATCCAGCCAGTGTGACATGTAATACCATCTGCCCATCTTAAATTGGTTTTCTCAACAGATTCCAATCCCAGTAGCAGTTTACGTATAGAGGAGGCACACCCAGATTCCGATGTTCCAACATAATCTGAAAGGTAGTACCGCGTCGAGCGAGTTCGTGAGCCATACAGTTCACTGGGATATCCCTGTGTCCTGGCACCCAGCACGGAAGAATATTGAACTGTTCTGCCATCTCCTTAAGAGATGATCGTCATAAATATTTGAAGTAACCACTGCAGTGACTTTGTCTCTTCTATTTAAAAAAAACTTGCACTATTTACTTCGACAAAACAAATTTTTTTGGACGGCGTTGGGGTACCTGGTAGGCTTGTGTAGTTCGCGAACGAATTAGTTCAGAAGAGCGTTCCCAGAAGAGAAATGAACAAACTAGTTCGCATTCAGTCCCGCTCCTTGTTCGTTTGTATTCATTCATTGCCGTTTGTAAGTCAGTGGTAGAACATACTTGTACGCGGATGACCTTTTTTTTATAGCTCATCACATTCTATCAGACGACCTTTTCTACTTCTACAGTGACGACTTTTTTTTTTAGGTCAGCACATTGTACCTAAGGACCTCATCACTCTCATCACTGAACTTGAAGTTCGTTCTTTTAGTTCAATAAGTTCGCGAACTACTTCGTTCTTTAGTTCTTTCTAGTTCGCGGCTGAACTCCCGCGAACTAGTGAACTAAACGAACGAACTGATCGCTCCTTTCGGTGAACTAAAATGCGCAAGCCTTAGCTGGTGGTATATTTTCATATTCTGTTGAAGAGCCTGGTTTAGGTGATGCACTGCCATTATTAATTCGGTCTTTCGGCGAAAACGTCTTCTTCAGGTGCACATATTTCGAACAGAAGGAGCTGAACACTTGTTGAAAATTTCCAATTCCATATTTGTTTCTTCATGATTTGATAATTCTGCCAATGTGATTTCTTTTTTTTTTGCTAGCTTTAATTCTAACCACTTAAAATTATTAAGAAGAAGCTCGTTTCCGATTTCAAAAGTCAATGGTATTCCAGAGGATAAAGCTGATGTCTCTAAAGTTGGCGTTGAGCATAGTTATGGCAAATTAAATTGATCATTGTCAACATTGTCGATCTGTATATGCTTACTGAATTTGTGTTTGGCAATGGTTATCCCTCAAATAAAACAAGTGGCAAATTGCAAAGAATAGAGAAAACTTGTATTTGATATCAAAGACGACATTTCATATTTATTGCACTGAAGGCTAAGGTCTCCTCTACACTTAAAACCTCATCAACTTCACAACAAATGTACAATTTCACACAAATTTTCAAGCCAATCTTACCAACGTTCAATTGAATTCATATTTTAATGAGCAATTAATCACATTAAAAACAGTTTACTATTCCGACAACGTTATCAAATTCGATCTCGACCCAGTTTATTTGTAATTTTCGTTTGTCTGTCGGTAATCAAAACGTTTATACTACACCCTTCAATATTCAGCGACCTTAGCGTGATAGAATAAAAATCGTAACCATTGTTCCACCTTTCCAATTATCTTCACAGGCAATGGCAAGATAATTTGCATACCACTAGCTGTACGTTGTCTGGAGTGGCATGACAAACAGCCATCAAAACAGCTGATTGCTGTCCAAAATTTGTGTTATATCGGAAATGAAATATGGAGTCAGCTGCTGCTATTCAAAATCAAAAAAAGCACAATGAAAAGACCCGGTGACCCCCTGGCAACCAAACAAAATGGATGGGTATTTCGATATGTTCATTATCGACAATCTTCATCTGTAACCTAATTGGCTAAACAAATTTATAATTGTGGATATAGTTTTGATTCATACTTACGTTGAGTTGTGCGGTGTGGTAATCCCCAAATACGAGATGTTCGGTGAATAATCCTCTTTGACGTAATTTTTGATACAATTTTCTATAGATAATTTGTTAGCAATTCAATATCTACCAATACACGTTTAATTTAACTTTTTTTTTTATTATGTAATTAATATTTCTATTTGCTAATAGACAAAACACCTTGATTAGATTAAAATTTTATTTATTTAATTATTTCACTGCTATTATTAACTATTTACAGTTAGCCTCGGATTCTGTTAATTTAGTTAGTAATCGGCGTTTTCCATAAAAAACTAACTGAAAATTTCGTAAAGGCTTCTTCTTATCGCACTCATATGACCCGAACTTCAAAATGCCGAAAAAAAAATTTTCAAAAAATCGAAATCACAACAAAACGGAATTGTCATCAAACAAAAATTCCATCAACCGAAAAATTGTTCCAGTTACCAACAGCCAGTAGCACACAAATTCTATACTCACACAAAAGTACCCGAAATTATAACCAACTTTAGAAAAAAAATAAATCGCGCGTACACGCTTAGACCCTAGAACTGAAGGTCCAAAACACACTGCACAAGTCCACTATCACTGCGCACTTTGATTCTCGTTTTGTAACTGAAATTCAATCAATTCGACGCAAATGAACGAACCCAGGCTCGAATGTCCGCAACTAAAGTCAGATTTGTAGTGGTACTAAAAGAAATATCAAATACTCAAGACTCACTTCAAACAAGACCCCAGAAAGACGACTATACGACGACGTCTTTAAGACGCTTCACACTGCTGAAAATTATATTAACTGAGCTGGAATTTTTGCACAAAACGCTCCAACGCTCGAACGCCATATACTCTATTCGATCGACCACAACCCTACACGTTCGCATCAAATATTTTGATATCCTACTGTATGTATGGTTTTTTCACTTAATACCTTGCATACCTGGCTAGGTATCAGGCCAGGTGATTTGCGTGTAGTTGAACATATGCGACAATCCGTACTCGAATCTCTTTCGTGAAAATACCTTTATAGTAAAGTAGATATAGAGTAGGTACTCAAAAAAGCCAGGTGAGAAATTCTTATCGTATGCGCAAGCCGCTCTATTGATGTGTTTAGTTGCGTCGAAAAGAGTATTGAAAATTGAGAGTAACGCATGCATTTGGACTTATTCAGCGAAAATTGGTTTGAATATTCGATCAAAAAAGGTGAGAATATTACTTAAATTAAGACTTCACAACAATTTATACCAAATAAATATTAAAATTTTCATAGTCATTCGGAAAACATGCAAGCGCTCCCCAAGGAAGCAGTCGTGAAGCGCTCCCTTGGCGATGCCTTAGGTATGGTAAGTTTGTAAGGCAAGTATCATAAGCTTTGTAGGAACTGACCTTAGTAGCGCTATGGAAGCACATTCGGAAAATTAATTTTCAGTTGTTTACGTACAATGGAGTCCCCATGCGAGTTTAAACATTTAAAAGTGAAATTATATTAAATTATCGAACAACATTAACTGTAATGTAAGTGCATTATTTACGACCTATTAAATAACATTATTACGTTATTATTTTACAATAAGTTTGTAAGGTATAGAATGAAGGCTGAAAGAAAGAAAAAGAAGCTATGTTTTTTGTTTTCAGAATCCTGAAACGTAATTTGATGTCATGATTAAGTTTCGTCACGATATGACGTTCTTGGTGATATGATGTTCTGTATAATTAAGAAAAAGCATAAACCAAATTAATTGAAATTATTCTTTAAATGACGACGCTTTCAATGCTGAAACTAATGTGTAAGCTTCTTGTACGACCATTACTTTAATATCCAAAATTTGGCAAACAAATCTTTTAATTTCACCACCTTTAGATCACATTGTTTTGAAAACCTGCTCAGAAATATTAGTAATATTTCCTATAATAAAACAGACATCATATGTGTCTAAAAGCTTGTCAAAATTAATAGTCAAACTTTAACCTCGATTACCTCAAAACTATCTTTTCAACTCAAATTCAAAACGCCATAACTTCGTCAATTTTTTGAGATTTTGCGGCGTTCTCTTCAGAATTTTGTATTATACTTTTTCCAATTGTACTAAAAACTCAATTTTGACCTCTGACAAGATAAGGTCCCATTATATAGATTGGGTCACAGTTCAGTTCAGTTCAATTTATTGCCAAATATAACTTTACATTATTTAGTATAATTCTGATTCAATCTTATAGGTCATATATATGAAAACAATAGAAGGATCAACACACATATGAAAATGCCTACAGATGACAGATCTGTAGCAATCACGAGAAAACAGTTTTTTGGTTGCTTTGGACATACCAGAGAGAATGATATATAAAGGAATGGAGCGTATTGCAAAATCAGCGCCATCTGTTGACTCAGTGGACTACTGTGCTCTAAAAACATTAAACGGTGAACGCAATAAGCGTCGTTCATTCAGTTAATTTTTTTTCAGCGAGCTGTGCGTTTTCTCGAATAATATACGTGTGTTTAGATCTTGAAACACTTCAATTAGTTGCCTTGGTTGGTGTGCTAGTCCTCAAACAGTTTTAAAACAATTTTTTTTTTATAATAATGAAAACAGTTTGCTATACCGCAGTTTTTTGTTTTTGTGGGAATCATCTGCAAACCACCAGCTTACCGCCCATTTTTTGAATTTCCGTAGTGCTTCCTGCAGCATTTCAGCTATTGTAGGTAGAAATTTGGCAGAGACCAGTATAATTAGGTAATCGGCATACACTACCACTTTGATCCCGTCTTTCCACTTTTTTGCTTACGTACATTTGTCAAATAAATATCAAGTTGACGTTAAACACGCTGGTATCTAATCCCAGTACAGATACGCACATGGTGTGCTAAGCCAGTATTACACTGTATTCCACGCTGTCTAATATTTGACTATTTTCTATAGTCTATTTTGACGGAAGAAATTTGACAGAACTTTTCGTAAAATTTTGACAGTATGGCATACAGTGTAATACTAGCCTAGCACACCATGTATACGAGTACAACAGACTGCAGCACTCTAATACGGTCTATTTGTGCTGTTACCATATTTAGTTTTAGTTTTAGGCACCAAAAGAGGGCCCATAGCGATCCCTTCGGAAACATCGTGGAAAACTAATCACCCCCATAATATCCTAGATTCCTTATAAATTTGACTAGTTTGTTATGTCCTATCAACCTTAGATCTTCCAAATTGTCGAAGGAAAGACTGCCCAATCAGATCTTACCATATTACTTCCATAAAAGACTAGAACCACGAAAACAATGGTATCGGCAGGTCGGAGGGCAAACTAGAAGGTGGACTGATCTGCGTATTCGACTTATAAACAACTTCGAGAGAAAGTTAATGTTAATTAGCCTACGAGTAATCTGGCATGTTTCAAACCTCTCAAAAGAACCTCTGAGCAGATGTGCAAGTGGCAGGGTGAGAAGTAGACCAAGCGAGCTGTTTATCATGGTGCATTTACACTCAGTGTTTGAGGCGAGCCCCTATCCCCACCAAAAAATCAACCAATCAGATCGCTCGTGGAGTCGCAAGAGTCTAACATTCTTCAACTTTTTCTCCGACGCACGCTTCCATATGTGTTCACACATACAATGAACTGTGGCAGCATGCACTTCGCAGCTCATCGTATTTCTGTCGTTTCGCACTTATAGGCAAGTTGTGCCGCAGAGGCATGTTGAGTGTAAATTGCTTTCAACACAGCAAAGAACACAGCCGACGAAAACCGGTTAGCAATGGCCTGATGGGGGTAGAGGCTCGCCTCGAGGCGAGCCTCAGGGGTGAGTGTAAACGCACCATCAGGCTGGGCGCGACAGAAATATAAAAGAAGCAAAGTCGATGCTCAAATCCCCTCCACAACATCAGCCCGGCGAAAGGAGTATGACTCACTAAACCAAACACACGGGAAAATTGAATAAAGGCCTAATCAGAACACGGTGCAGTCCCGGTCTGTAGAATACACAGGATTTTATGGCGATGTCCACAATAACAACTTCGATTGCGACTGTCGTGCTACACTCTAATGGTGCGTTTACACTCACCCTTAAGGCGAGCCTCAATCCCCATCAGGCCATTGCAAAACGGTTTTCGTCGGCCGTAACCTTTGCTGTGTTAATAGCGATTTACAGTGAAAATGCCTTTGCGGCGCAACTTCCCTGTAAGTGCGAAACGACAGAAATACGATGAGCTACGTATTGTGTGCTGCTACAGTTCATTTTATGTGTGTATACATATGGAAGCGTGCGTCGAAGAAAAGTTGAAGAATTTTAGACTCTTGCGACTCCATGAGTCATCTGATTGGTTGATTTTATGGTGGGAATAGAGGCGCGCCTCAAACGTTGAGTGTAAATGCACCATAATTCTGCGACTGCGGTTGCTCGCACAAGGCTGCCAATTGCAGTCTCGGATTTCAATTATTTCCCAGCAGGAACAGTTTCGTACACTATACGTTGAAACAAAACCGTATGCAAGTCGTCTAAGCCGTCAGACTTTTTGGAAACGATGTCGCCCGTTACAGTATATATTTATTATTATAGTTTGTACACTATATATGGAATATTTACATAGCCGCTTTAAAATGCATTGAATTTTGTTGAGATTTAAGAGGAGACCGCCATAGCTTATTACATGGTGTCTCTATCTTACATATGGACATGAAGAATTTTGATTACTTTCCGCCTAGTACGTTTTGCCTGCTGAGTTTCTATTCTCCAAATTCGTCCCGATTCCTATTCAATTCCTCGTTTTTAATAAACGCAAACACTTCAAAGTGATTAAAAACATTATGTAAATTATACGTGCTACCCGAAACACATCCCTTTTCAAAATCCCGAAACACGTCCATTTTCAAAAATTTTAAACAAAACAGAAGTGACAGTTAACACCCTCTTCTTGCTTGCATAGAAGTCGCAGTCACAGTCGGTGTTGTGTTTAACACCAACTGCGTAGTCATACCTCACGCCGAAAGATAGGCAAATAAAAGTCGCAGTCGCAGTCGAGGTCCGTATTGTGTTTTGTACTTAAAAGGTGCGCCGGCAGACTGCTCAGTGTCAATTTTGTTTTTTGTTATTCTCGTGATCACATCTCAGTAAAATAGACTTTAATTAAGATGAAAAAACATTGTCTTTATCATATACAAAATAAAAACGCAACAGATAATTTTCGTAATATTTCTTTAAATAGTTTTCTTTTTTAGAATTATTACAATTCAATATTGTATATAATAATTAGGTTGAAATAAATTTAATTGTCGATTTTTTTATGGGTTTACCTAATAATGCAGTTTCATTCTCATAGAGATTTTCTATAATTAATCTAATCAAGTCAATTTTGAATGAGTTGGTAAGTTATAAATGTTTTTCTTTCGCTATTTCAAATTAAAACGGAATAAAATTTGATTTTCGTCATTTTGTTCGTTTCGATTTGATAGTCGTAAATTATGAACAAGATTTACGAGTAGTTTGTTTTATTTCTATAAATTATTTTATTTACTTCTGTTATCATCTAAATCTGATATTATACTGATAAAATGTAATGGAGTAAAAGGAAAATTTTGGTGTCTGAAATTATAGTGAATAAAAAAGTAACATATTGTATATAAACTTTTGTTGTCACTTACATATTTTTAAATTTATTATTTACAACCAGACGATTTTTCGTGTCATTCTTCTCATAATTTTTTATTATTCCAGTTTTGCATTTGGTTCATTCCTCTTAGAGATTTTTAATATTTTCAAAAATAGCACGCTATTTAATTTTATTAATTTCATTATAATTATATCGTTATAATATTATTACCAATTTATGATTTTAATAAGGCAAAAATAGAATTATTTATTTCGTTTTTTCTTTATCGTTTTTAGTGAAATAAGTTGCAGTTTGTTTCTTTATTAACTACGCTAAATTGTTTTATTACGCTGACTGAAATCATGAGAGAAATGGTTAAATTTTATTTTTGTTGTTTTTTTTGTTCGAAATCTATGCTAAATATTTAAATATTATAATTAATAAATGTAACGCTTTGCTAAGCGTTTTGATTCTGATAAAAAGGACAATGGTTTTTAATTTCGAAGTGTTTTTTTTATCTAAGGACGTATCTTGGTTAGATTTAATTATTTTCGATTTGGACAAATTTCAATGGCTAATGATCATTTCGTAAGACAGTTGGACAGGATGACGAACTCTCTGAGTAATTTTCTAATATTTTAGTGTTTCATTCTTTATATTGCCAGGTTTTGATTATTAAGTTTTGAGCTGATGAATTAATATCTAATTGAAATTCGATAAACGAGGAAAATGTGGTTCGCCTACACGATTTCCGTTCTTCAAGCCGTGTACGTGATTTTTCCAATTAATAAATCATAAGCAAAGTGATGTATTTCGCGCACACAAAACCATAATTACTTGTTTGCTTGAAGACTACATAAAACTAGAGCCCCCATTTATCATAATCGCCAATATTGTATATATCGTTTTTTTTAAATATTTCTAAAAATTATTTTCAATACCTATATCACTCATAAGTTTCGCTAATTGATTTCATTTTGTTTATTCCGTTTGAAATTAACTAAGTAGATTATACTTTCAAAATTCTATATAAATCGAATTAACACTAAAACTACATATTCAATGAGCATTGGTGTAACTCTAATCTGATAAAATTTCCAGTCAATTCAAATTCCGGGCTAAATTAAAGTTACGATGAATTTCAAATAATTATTTTACGTTTCTAAGACACTACAACCGTTGTAGCCCGTTTGAAAGTTTCACCAATAAAGTATTCTAGTATACCAATTCTTCGTTTATTAACTTGCTGCTATTTCGGATACGGAGTGCGATCTTCTACGTTTTGTTATTTGCTTCCAAAATCTACGATTTAAAGGTGGTTTGTCCTGAAATATGATTGCTTTTTAATATTAATCACTTTAAAGCACAGAGTTGGTGAAATAATTACATTGTCTTTGCGAGGAGAAAGTACTCTACGATCTGGCATACTGCTGGCATTCGAACTATTCAAAGAGTCTCTAGAATTATTTGTAAGCTGATTTTCGGAATTGCGTCGCGTTAGGAAATTAAAACTGAGAAGAGAAAACGATTAAAAAGAAACTTCACCAATGAGAATGTATGTACTTACAATCGACCAGTTCTCGTGTTCGTAGTCTTAACACCTAGAACATTATTTCGTATAGCCGATTCCGTCGAAGAAGTACTCCTCGTCGTTATCGGTGTCCCCATTGGTGTTATCGTTATCGTCGTCCTCGCTGGTGAGCCACTCTTCAATTGAGACGTGCAGTATATCTTCTCGCGTTTCGCTAAGAGCTCCAGATCGCTTAATTTGCTCCCGTCGTTGCTGCTGCTGTTGTTTCTGGAGCTGACGTCGTTTGTGTCGTTTTTTTCGATTCGATCCGCATATGCAGAATTGTTCCATATATTTCGATTTTGTTGATTTTGTTGTTGTTGCTGCTGTTGATGTTGCGTTTTTCGATTTAATGTTGGAGTATCCTTTTTCGAATTTCGCTGTTGTAAGTACGAGATTACGGTTTCTTTTGGCTGAATACGGTTCGCTGATCGATTCAATAAATCCCGTCCGGTCAGACGATGAAACGTTGAGAGGTCGTGTCTAAAAAAAATGTACTTCAATTTGATGAAAACTTATTGGGGAAATGAATTTTGTTGAGCTGTACCCGAGAATTGTGGTAAGATCTGGTCCAGGATCGTAGCTTATCAAATCTTCGTCTCCCAGAATGTCGTGATTCAGGGCTAATCGCATCTCGAGACGTGGACTTAATCCGGAAGAGGGAACAGAGGCTCTTCTTGACGGGCTCTGTGATGGGGTCGTTGATGTTGTTGAAGTCGATGTTAATATTGGACTGTTGGACGTTGGTGTTTGGTTTTCGATTGTTTTGGTCTGGGTTAATTGTCTGTTGGTGTTGTTGTCGGCAAGATCGATATTTCCGACAGAGCTTCTTGTATCGTCCCCAACTTTTGGTTGAATGCTGGTCTTGTTGGTTCCGATATTGTTCGCGTTGTTGGTGACATTGGTTTTCCTCGCTTGAAGCACACCCACCGAAGAACAATCGTCAGCAGTAGGTCCATATTTTATATTTGTGTGGATCTAATGAAAACGTTGGTGAGTATTCCACTGGTGATACCAAATAGTTAGTGTTACCTGTTCTATTGAATTGACTTCTGGTTTTCCTTGCTGCAGTGGCGCAGTCTTCAAATTGGATTGCGTTAGAAGTAGACGCCTTGGTGGTGGAGGAGGTGGTGAAAATTTCGCTCTTCTCACAATATTCGTTGTACTCGAACCGGAGGCGTTGATGTTTTGGCCGATCGAATTTACGGCCGTGGTAGGAAGAATGGTCGTATTCATCGTCATTGTTGTCGTTAGGGTTGCGGTCGCTGTGTTCGATTCCACAATTGTTAGCGACATTTTTAACGTTGGATTTATCATCGACTGAGACATATTCGTTTGTATTATGTCGTCCTTTAAATTTCCAATTGATTCCTTTAAATCGTGGCCATTTGACGATGTTTCCCCCTACCAATTTTTTGGAATAGAATTCAACTAATCAATTCTGGAATTAAGCTCTACTGAGTTTTGATTTTGAATTGGTTCTATTTGATTTTTATTGTTTATAATTTGATATATTTTTTTTTGTTTTGCTTTTTTTTTTTGATTTTGTTCTTTAATTCCCTGATTTTGACACCAATTTAAAATTACATAGTGCCATTTGATAACTTCACTACTTTCACTATTATGTTCTAAAACGATAGAAAAGAAAAAAGAGAACACGAATGGCATGGATTTGATGATGCATTTTTGATTTTGATTTGATGAAATGATTTTGTAATTGAATGAAGTGCAAAATGTTTGGATGGGAAATTAAAAGTAGAATCATATTTTCTTTTTAAGGGATTTCAGGAATTGTTTTAAAATCTACAGAGTATTTTAGTTGTAACATGCAACCGTACACCTACCTTTTTTACTCTGTCATATTCATCCTGGTGTGTTTTTTCTTCTTCACTTTCGCTCTCCTCTTCGAAAAGAGGTTCTAAACGGCGCCTATAAATGAATTATGAATTTCTAACACTTTTTACTACATTATAAACTATTTTAATGTTTCTAAAAGATTATGTTCTACATTATGAATAAAATTTAAAAACAAATGAGCTGTGATGATTTTTTCGTGGAAAACCTTCTATCCAAGTTATACAGAATTCGAGTCTCAAATAAATACCCAAGGAAGAATAAAAGTGATGGTAAAATGAACTTACTCCAGACTTTTCAGGTTTAAAACAACCTTTCAATAGCAATCCATAAAACTCCAACAATATTATTCTGCCTTTCGATAGCAATCCCTAAAACTCCAGCAATAATGTTGTGCCCAGTTGATACGAGGGACACTGTTTATATTTTGCGCCTTGGCAATACTAATGGTGCCAGATGCAATCTGGCACTTCCATTGGAAAGTTTGACATTTTTTGCATAAACGTACTCACAACGTTTTGACGTACGAGAGCCATTTGTTTTGTTTACAGTGACTTGAAAATTTTGTCTCGGGTAAAAAATGGAATTAAACCGTGAACATTTTCGTGCCATGATTTATTACGACTTTCGACGTGGACTATCTCGACAAGAGTGCAACGATCAACTCCATTCGACTTTTGGTGATAAATGCACTCGTTGGGATTACTGATGCTTTACGCACCACGGCCTCCCGAGCTTTGGAGGTAATGCTTCACATAATCCCACTAGACTTCAAAGTCAAATCAGTTGCGGCAAAGAGTCCGTTGCATCTACGCGAGGCAGGTTATTGGAAGGATGGAAGTGTGGGCCATACTAGAATCTTATCAGCTTCCCTGTGCTCCGGCATTCCGGAGCGCACCGACTACAGGACACCGTCTTGTAGTTTTGGACATTCCTATCTTGTGAACATTTTCACCAGAATGGAGTGGGGATCCAAGATCATCACTCCAGACGGGTTTGCTATCTATACTGATGGCTCCAAGATCGAAAGTAGAACGGGCGCAGGAGTGTACTCTTGCGATCTCGACATCATGGAATCATTCAGGCTACCGGATAGCTCGAATGTGTTTTAGGCTGAAATATTTGCAATGACAAAAGCAGCAGAAATAATTGTGCAAACAGTGTGTGAATAGTAACTATATACGTTGACAGCCAAGCTGCTATAAAGGCTGTCGATGCGCACGTAACTAAATCTAGACTAGTGAGCGAATGCAAAAGAATTTTGCAAGTGATGGGTTAAAACAATACGCTAAAAATCTGTTGGATCCCGGGACACAGTAATTTCCTTGGAAATGAAAAAGCAGACGAGCTCGCCAAAAGGGTTTCGGAGATGAGCATAGAGTTGGCTGATGAGTCGGTTATATGCCCCATCAAACGTTTAAAGGGGATGATTGAACTGACTTATAAGCACTCAGACAAACTGAGGGGCTTGGGCGAATCTTTTTAGTTGCCGCCAGGCTAGAATGTTCTGGCCGAAACTTGACAAGAGGAACTCTAGTTTCATATTGTCAGAACGACTGCCTTCATAAAGAAGAGCAATATTTGGAATCAATAGTTAAGAGTCTGGTTTTTTATACGAGGGGAACATAATGGATCCTTAGTGATCTCTCGCGATGGGCTGTGGCACAGTGCTACGGTTCAATCCTCTAAACCTAACCCTAACCTTTGGTGATAAAGCTTCACATTTTGCCACGGTAAAACACTGTCGCACATTCAGTCGCGGCTGCCTATCGCTCACCGACGAATTTCGTGAAGGTCGTCCAAAATCGGCCGTAATCGCAGAAAACATCGATGCCGTGCGAGAAATGATAAAGCAAGATCGTCATGTAACATATTGTGAGATTGAGGCATCACTGGACATTATTTCTACCAGCGTACATTCCATATTCAAAAAGATTTGTTCGCGTTGGACACCGCATAATTTGACGATCGTTCAAAAGAAGACTCGTCTCGATTGGTGCAAAAAAATGATTAATAAATACAACGGCAGTGCTTCAAAAGACGTTTATAAGATCGTGACAGGCGACAAATCTTGGATTTATGCGTATGAGTCTGAAACTAAACAGTAATCGACGGTATAGGTCTTCCAAGACGAGCCAAATCCAACGAAAATTGTTCGCGGACGAAGCGTTTCGAAGCAAATGGTCGCCTGTTTCTTCAGAATAACCGGACATGTCACGGTCACTTCTGTATGGTATACAACCATTTGTTTGCCAGAAGTTTTCAGTGAAAGGAGGAAAACGAACCGCCGAAGACGAATTATTCTTCATCACGATAATGCAAGCTCTCACACAAGAGAGTTTCTGAGCGCCGAAAACATCGAATTGATGGTCGATCCGCCGTACAGTCCTGATTTAGCGCCCAATGATTTCTTCTTGTTCCCGAACATCAAAAATAAACTGCGTGGTCAGCGTTTTTCGAGCAACGAAGAAGCAGTCGATGCGTTCAAAACGCAAGTTTTGGAGCTTCCTCAATCAAACCAAATGGCGCTCGTACGTCAAAACGTTGTGAGTACGTTTATGCTAAAAAATGTCAAACTTTCCGATGGAAGTGTCAGATTGCATCTGCCACCATTAGTATTGCCAAGGCGCAAAATATAAATGGTGACCCTCGTTTCCGTTACTATTTTTTATGGAAATGTTAAGTTTTCGTGCCTTGCCCGCCACGAAATGAATAGAATATAAATGATAAACTACTCAGAGAAAAGAGTTGTTACTTTGTGAAGAATAAAGTTGTATCTTCGCTACATGTGTTTCTGAGAGACATGAAGACAGACGGAGTGAGTTTGTACAGTTCACTCTGATAGACTTCGTTCTCCCATTCGTTTTAATTTTTTCTTATTCACCTTTCGAATTGAACTGGAGTTCACCAAAATGACTGAGTAACTTCACTTACGCACTTCAATGAAGTGCTCTTTTAAAGTAGTTCATTCGTAAATGGCCCAACTCAACTCGAGAGTTTAGCAAATTGTATCCATGGAATGCTGAGAACAAATTTTACGCACTGTGATTCTAAAATCGAATTCTTTATTCGCAAACTTAGTTGAAATCCTCTCATTAGATGAACTAGTCTTCCCCTAGTATGAGAAGAATAACTAACTGACTAACAACTCATCTAATAAGTTACTGAAATTAATGGTAACTATGCTAAGAATTGATTGATAAACAAAAAAGAATATAAATAAGTTTTTTTTGGCATACCGTGGCAGCAATCCTCTAATTGTACTTGCAGTCATTGGTGGTGCCATTAAAAGCTCATCCATCATCAGTTCGGTGTCATCATCACCATTTAGTGACGAACTGGACTTTGTTGGTGACTACGAAAATGATGAAAATAATAAATCCAATGATTCATCAAAAAAGAAAATCCAATTTGAAGAACTTACCGATTGCGTATGGTCCGAATTCAGCATATTCATGTCGTCGTTGTCACCTCCACTGGTGGGCGTGCCCCATACTTCTTCGCCCGAAGTAGCACCAGACGTACACTCGTCTAGCTGTTCTTCATCACCCAATCCGATTCGTTCGTCATCTTCGTCATCCTGCTCCTGACTCCATCGGCCCAAATACTTATCGATAAAAGCTCGGGACTCTTCGAAGAAAGACATCTTCTCTGCAACATAGGATCCAGCCCGAGCTGTCCAATTTCGAAGTGAAGGTTGATTAGGGCCGTTGCTGAATACTTCGCGAGTTATAACTTCAATATCTTCATCATCTTCTTCTTCTTCGCCTTCTTCTTCACCATCGTCTTCTTCGCCATCTTCGGACGGGAGTTTTTCCAAACTGGACATTGTGCCATATCGTCTTAAGCCGGTGTTCAGTGACTTGTAGGGTGGTTCTTCGTCTTGTGGTGATTCGTCCGGTGAATCCTCCGGAATATTTTCGATAATAGCCTGACGCGGCACGTGGTTAATAGTCATTTTAGTAGCCGTTGTAGTGGTTGTTGTATTATCCCAAATATTCGTTGAGGTTTTCGATAGAATCGCATCGGGTGTAGGCGGTACGACCGATATCGTAGGAACAAAGGCGTCGGAATTGACGAGCTTGGCGGCTGGCGTGAACTGTGCCAGACCGATTAGAACCAACGACCAATCATCATCGGTTTTGGGATCCTGGAATCCATGATTGGGCGCCTGATTTTTGTCACCGGTATCCTTGTCCTTTTTTTTACAAACACATTTGCAATTTTTGTGCAAGTCCTTCGGATTCGTTGGCAGTTTTGATACGTCTTCGATTAATTTGCAGGTTTCCTGGTGAATTTCGTCAGGGCTTAGGGTCGAGTTGATGAAGTCCTCGGGGTTACATTTACAATTGCATGGAGCGTAATTCTTTGAATGAGTTGACTTTTTAGTTGTCGTTGAAGTTGTAACAGTTGTTATGGACGTTGTTGGAGTTGCAGTTGTACTGGCTGTGTCGCTTTCGCTGCACGATCCGGTAAATACCCGTGGGGCGGTAATCGTAGATGCTGATGTAGAAACCGTATCCGAATTAGATTTACTGCCGTCCAGGGACTTGGGAGATTTCCGCTTGGAATGTTCAGAACTAGCGATACCATTGATACTGGCGATCGAACTTAGCTGGCAACAACGATTTGGCGATGCTTGGCTATGTTGAACTTTAAGCGAATTACATAAAAGTGGTGGGGATGGTGATAATTTTTTCTTACAGTTTTTATGACAATGACGACATACGGATAACTTATCGGTCATATTCGCTATGGGACTGGAACGGACCGTGATCTATTGTACCATGCCGCAGAATTGTGGAAGCGAAAAATGAAATATGTTAATTACAACGAGTGTTCTAGCCAAACGTAAGTATGATGAAAGGGAAAATCGGGACGGCGTCGTTCAAATTGCAAAATTTGTTATTTAGGACGCTTTTTTAGGAAGGGTTGGAGAAGGTTGCAAATCCATCTTGTACATATCCGATTGCAAAACTATTAACTAACTCCGTTTTATGAAAAAAAACTAATTTACCTGACTATCAGACGTTGTACTACGGGACGGACTTTTAATTTCATCTTCGACATCACTAATGCCCAGTTCCTCGACGCCACTAAGCCGTTTACCGCCGAACGCAGGATGCAGAGGCCGAATGTTACCATTCTCTTTCGCCAAATTCAATTCTTTCGTGCGCTTTTCGAGCTGCTCTCGCGTCCAGAATGTGATTCGTTCCTCCTCTACCGGTATTTCTGCTACACTCTCATTCTCGCACTGACTATCGCTCATTTCGTGCTCAGCAGCTGCCAATCTGGCCTGTTCCTGTTGTTTGTCCAATTGCCCTTTCATCCAATTCGCCAAATGGAGTGCACTACCTTTAGGCGTTCCGGTTTTATTCAAAATCCGACATTTTTCGTCAATTAATTGCTCAATTTGTTGTGATGCATTCACGCCGCGATTCTAAACAAAATAAAATAAACGGGCCAAATAGAACACACCTCTCTAGTGAAAAATTAGCACTACCAATAAAAAAAAATTACAAGAACAATACAAAGTTGTCAGACCAGCAAAGTGCAAGAAGTGGAAATAAGAAAGTTTGAACGGGCGATATAATTTACAGGGGCTCTTGGCACAAAAATGAACAAATCTATTAATTTTCCAAATTATGAACATTACGGATTCGAATAGGAGAGGATCGGGTTGATGTGATGGTCTCATAACTTTCAACAATATAATTTAAACTAATTTTAAAAAAATCCAAAATTACTGCAAAAACAAAATCAAAATGTTAATAAAATACTAAAACTGAATATAAACTACTCACTACATCTGCCATTGAAAAATAAAAACTAAAAACAATCTTCGACTAAAAACGCTTGTTGTAAGAGAACATAAGATAGTTCAGAGAAACAACTGAAGAAAAATTAAATATAAATTTAAAACATTTGTATTTATGAGCACATCACATTATCTTGGTTGGATATTTTTTTTTTAAATTTAAAGCAATAGTGAAGTCTAAAAAAAATCAAATGAAAACTCACAAGCGTTTTTATTCAAAGTAATTTTATTTTAACTATTTTTTTATGAAAATAAAATGAGAAACTAAATGCAATATATTTATTTATGATTATTTTAAAATAATTTCGTGGTTATGTGTATGTATGAATTCATTGTGTTATTGGGGTTTCATTGATATATTAATTTTATGTTAAAAAGTTTAAATTAATTATTTTAGAATTTGTTGTTAATTTTTATGAATTAAAAATTTCTATTTTAGTAATTCATACTTTGTGTTCGATCTTGAAATGTAAAATTTTAGTTGAAAAAAGAAAATAGTAATATTCAAATACTAGAAGTTATTTACACAGTAAGTAAAGTACAAGGTGGCGAGTGGCAAACGTATGGATTTGAAACATCAATAAAACGCAAACTGGTTTATTTACATGGGAGATTTAAGTTCATACAGTTTTGAACAATGTATCTGCCAAATGGCGCTCCAAACATTGTGTAAGTCTTTTTCTGAAGTTTTCGTTCACTCTTTCAAGCATTGCCACAGGAATTTGGAGGATGCGGGTGCGAATGTTGTCTTTGAGGGTTGTGGGAAGATTCTTGTAAACAAGAGATTTTAGGTATCCCCACAGGAAATAATCGCAGGGTGCCAAATCAGGGGAGCGCGCTGGCCAGTTCAAATCGCCTTTTAGGGAGATGAGGCGCCCGGGGAATCTGTCACGCAAAAAGTCCATGCAAACTCTTGCTGTGCGGGCTGTGGAGATGTTCTTTAATGATCCGTTGAATGTAACGTCTCGGAATGCCAAGGGCATCTGCCTGTTTACGAATTGAACGCGTGGGAGATTGTTCAATTGAAGCTCGAACCCTCTCGATGTTTTTTGGTGTAGAGACAGTTCTCTGAAGCCCCCTTCTTATCGTGGACACATTTCCGCTATCCTGGAAGGCATTAACCCAAGCAAGAATTCGATTTTGATCGGGAACTCGACCATGGGGGATGATATTGAACTGTAAACGAAAGGAACGCTGCACACAGACGATCGAGAGGTTGTTTGTAAAATAGGCTTGCACACAAAAAACACGATGTTGAACAGGCCACTCCATCTTGGCGACTGAAACCAAGTGTTAGCAAACCTTCCTTCCCTCTCTTTAGAACCACCCCACTATCAACCCTCTACGACCGGTAGGAAGGGAGCAATGACCTTTTCAAATCCATGCGTCTGCCGCGCGCCACCCTGTATTTCGAAATTTTGTTTATTAGTCGTATAACAAAATTTTTTTTTTTATTATAATAATATCTCAAAATGCTTTTTTTGTTAGTTGGTGGGTATATGAAAATGTGCGAAACAGTAATTTAGATAAAAAAAAACATATATCCTTTGCAAACGGAGGTTGGTAAAACAAAATGGCCAGTGAAAATAGGGTACATATATTTTCACGAATTTTGTCATATCTCCTAGGTATATTATAATATTACGGTAATTTTACTTCTAGGGGTTCTTCAGATAAATGGATAGAAATAGTTTTCAGGATTTTTTTTAAATATAACTCCTAACGGGGTGTAAAGGGCTTGAATACATTTTCACGAATTCCGCCATATACCTTAGGTCTGATTGTAGATGTATATCCCTAACGAATTACAATAATCAGCTCGTAAATGTGAAGAGAAACAACCATCCTAGAACGAGCTAAGTTTGAATACACTATCTCAGACACTGCAAAGAGGACTACACATGATAGCACTCTGGGGCATGAAAACTGGGCTAAGCGTCAACCTAACAAAGACGAATATCGTTGTTTCCAAAAAAAAAATTGCGGATGGGGTGTGAGGATGGGGACGGTGAAAAAAAAAATAAATTCGATTTTTATATCTTGAAAATCGCTAATGCTGAATTGCTGAAACTTGGTATTAAGGAAGTGCAAAAATAATGGCACGCTCTAAAAGTAAAATTTTTAATAGGGGTTGAGTGGTACGGGGTGGGAGATGTTGTTCATATCTTTGGAACGGCTTATACAAGAAACTTGAAACTTGGTGCGTATATGTAAATTTAGTAGTAAGAAATATCATGTATAAAAGGCATACGGAATTGAAGCAAGGAACTGGTCAGTAAAAATGAGATGCATATATTTTCATAAATTTCGTCACATATTTTTGGTTTTCTGAAATATTGATTTAATATTTCTTGTATGAGTTCTTCCGATAAATTACCTAGAAAACGTTTTCGTGATTTTTTGAAATTCTACCCCAAGGGGGTGTAAGAGGATCGAATACATTTTGACGAAATCGGCCACATCCCTAAGGTCTGATCAAAGATTGAATAACGTTTTACTTCCTTGGGCCTAAAATTCTCTTCAGATTTTTTCCTTTCCAAACCATGAAGAGGGCATAAAAGAGTTTTACACGTTCCTACGAATTCCGTCATATTTCTTAGAAGTGATAAGGCATCGAATAGGTTTTTACTTCTTTGGACTATCTTTGTAATTATGTAAAAATTGATTTAAGGCTTTTTTGATATTCAACCTCCAAGTGGGAGTAAAAGGTTTGCATACGTTTTCACAATGTTCGCTATATCTCTTAGGTTTGATGTGATATCAAATTGGCTTTCACTTCTACAGAGTTTTTATATAACACTTACACATTCTTTTTAGGATTTTCTAATATTCAACTCCCAAGGGAGTGTAAAAGCGTTGCATAGGTTTTCACGATTTTCAATATATTTCTAATATCAGATGAGATATTGAGTTGATGTTTACTTCTTGAGGCTTCCTGTATAATCGCTTAAAAGTTACTTTCAGGATTTTTGGAAATTTAACTCAAGGTTGCATACGTTTTCGCAGTCTTCGGCATATTTCTTAGGTTTGATGAGACATAAAATTGGTTATTTTCGTCTGCCGAAAACAGGGCCCAGTTAGCACAGGAAACGCCGTTTCGATACCACAACTCGTTTAACCTGGTCGTTGAGGGCTGATGAAGTAGATACATAGTTGGGGTTTGACTGGATTATCATATCCATCCAGAGCTGTTTAAGAAGGTAATCACTTCTCCAATGTTGTTGGCTTTTAGTGTAATCGCCTAAAAACTAATTTCAGGATTTTTTAAATTCAACCGAGGTAGTTTAAAGGGGCGACATACGTCTTACGCCTACAAGGGCTTTTTATAAACGTATTGTTACATACTCCTATGCCATAAGGATTTCCAAGCTAATTGTAGAATGTATTGAACTACTAAATATTGAAGCAAAGTTAATAAATATTAAAAAGCATTTTATATAATTCACCCAGTAGCTTTTAGTAATATTGTTGTCAAAATAATTTCTAGTATTGAACAAACAAAACATATAAATAAACATTATCAATAAATTTATGAAAATTGAAATAAAATTTAACTGCATTATTTTTTAACAATTAAAGCACATTTTCATTTCGACGCAATACTTAGTTCTTTTTTTCGTTTTTATGCATACAAACTGTTTGAGCTTTCGAATTGTTTCATTTCAATTTTTTTTGTCATAATTTGTAAATATCTAAACTAATCGTAAATTTGTTTATTTTTTGAAGATTTTTTAATTATGTTGTCATTTTATTTATTAATTAATTTTGTTTGTAACTAATAAGCGTCATTATGCCATAATTAATATTCCTATCCTAAAAAAATCTTAGAAGGTGTACTAGATTTTATTTACAAAGAAAAATTTGAGTATTTAGTTATTTGTAATTTGTAATTTTTGTGTGTTATGTTTTCACTTATTCACAGAAAATTTCTTATATGCCTATCAAGTCTTCACTTCCGATACAATCGTTGCTCAATTAAAAATACAAATGCTTTACTAACTCTAAAGTTTTGGCGCCGTATTCTATTTTTAATAATTTCTAAAAATTATTTATCGTAGCGGTCACTAGTTTTATGTTTATTTCAAAATAGGATATAGAAAAGAATATACGAGTTCTTGTTGAAAACTTCTTCGATTTTCTCAGTCTGACGATTCCATAAAATTCGAGTTTTTATTTTGAATCGAATAGAAAGAAATAGTGCACTAACTAAACCTAAACTAGAAGTCATACTAATAATAAGGGGACATTTATAATGACTAATAAAATTGCATTCGATGCATCTATCACTCCCTAAATAAATTCTTCTCTATCAAAAAACTGCCTTTTATCACGGCCCTTTTTTGGCATCAATGTACTAACGTCTATTCCATAATACTAAAAACCAGCTATTCCGAGGTAGGTATTTTGATATAACTAGCCTATAAGTACTCTTAGTAATACTCCAGACAGGTATGAATAAAATCTAAATCACAGGTCTAGAGAATCCGGTGGTGTCGGTCTACAGGGTAAAATACCAAACGGATCGTCAGCTAAGAAAACGCATTCCTCAACATCGGTGTAGTACGACGGATCCAGATTAACCTCGTGAAAATCCAAGTCCAGTTCTAATAAATCCCACGATCCGCCATATTGGCTATTCGATAATTTATTGTAGAAACTTTCTACATCACCGTTATCACAACATCCAGACTCAGCGCCACCACTGCTTTCACCAACGCGTTGAAAGAACTTATGAAATGGATCACTACAAATCGGCGAAACAATTACACTCGGTGTTGTTGGCTGTTGAATTACAACGAAATCATTGGAAAATGTATCCGATGGGCACTGATTCGACATTGATGACGATGGTGAAATATTTGGTGTTGGTGTATCGGGTGTTTGAATAGAAGGCTCGGTGGAATTTTCATCGAGTTCGTCAGTTTCATCAATAAACGATCGACCTACTGAACTTAAACTGAACTCGACAAATGTTCGATTTGAAATTGAAGTTTTCGGTGGCAATTTCGTTGTTGAAATGGAACAGCTCTTACCGTTCGGCGCCAGTTCAGGAATTTCGGAAATTGTTTCTGGTATTGCGGTTAGAGACTTACTACTGTTTCGAGTCTCTCCAACACCCATCGGATTCGATTGCGTGTATGTCGATGTCGATGGATTATTAAAATTAAAATTTACATTATTCGGATTGGTGTAATTTATACTGTTTGTACTGCTGCCGCTAAAACTTAGCCATAATGATGAGGCGGCACTTGGATTTGTTCGTAATAATGTCTGTTGGGATTGTAGTTGTGTGTTTGCTGTTGATGCAAAATTTAATGATGTTGTACTACTTGTGCCTACTGTTGTTGTTGATGATGTCGGTCGTATTAATGGTAATTTTTGTACACTATCATAGCTCGTTTGAAATTTTTGTTGAAATTGTTTCTGTTTAAGACGCACCTGTTGATTTTTCATGTTTATACTGTCCAATGATGAAAGTTTTATGGATGCCATTGATGTAGTTGTTGCACCAATATCGATCATTGGTACCAATGTATTGAAAATATCGGGCGAGTCCAGTGGACTGGAAAGTGGCGTTGAACCTAATGCTGCATTTACAAGAAATCTGAAAGAAAATGGTACAGTAGTTGGAAATTTTGGACAACCGTTGAGAAATTACATTTGACGCTGCAATAAATTTTGCCAAACAGCTTTTAATTCTAATGATGGTGCCCTCAGAATCAGACTTTTCCTTCTCAGACTTTTCTTTGGCGTTCTGGATAAATCGGGGGCACAGTATGCTGTCGGGCTTTCTGCTGTCCGTCCATTAGGATCCACGGTAATCCGAAACTCGGTTGCTAAAGTTGAAAGTTAAAGTTAGTTAAGAACCATTACATTGTAAAGCTTGTATTACACTGTTTGACCAAGTGGTCAAATTGCAGTAATAAGCAATGTGAAATAGCGAATTTGACCGAGCGGATATTGCGAGAATAATTGGAATTCGCTATATCGCATTGCTTATTACTGCAATTTGACCACATGGTCAAACAGTGTAATACTAGCTTTAGTATCTAAAACCAACTTACACTTCTTTCTCATATTAAAACATGAATCCACAATGTTCGCAATGGGTAGTGGTTCCTCGGTAATAAACATAACGCGATCTCTACTAACTTTGGCAAAAACTAAAATATCACTAAATAGTAAGGTCCAGTAGGGTTTCACCGAACGTCCCTCGACGCGAGAAAGATCTCCACCGAATATCCATTGGCGTCCCTGTATGGCCAACGTAAATGGTTTGCATCTGGTAAAAACCATTCTCGACTCTAAATCCTGTAGCGTTAATAATGGACGGCCTTCACCTAGTGGCTCCATTAGGCCACCACCCACTGTTATCTCACGATAGGCTGCTTGTAATTCATTTATCACGGATGTAAAATTTTTATGCTCTTCGCTATCTACACGACAATGGGACGATAAAAGTTGCATCAGTTTTAGAATTTCACGAAAATGTTGGAGGGGTCGATGTATAAACATAGTCAGATCAGGACGTTTACGTGGCACTTGTGGTTCTGTGATAAAAGCTACAAATTCGGAGCCTGGTTGTCGTGATTTATTAACCTAGAGTGAAAAAGAGCATAGTTATAGTATTTAATGAGCAAAATTCGAAGCAGAAAAGCAATCCATTTTCAGATAATTCCAATGAAATGTGTTGTTCTAAGATCTCGTAATACCAGTAGAAAATGGACTAGTAGTTTTGTTTAGGCATTTCGTGAGAAAGGTAACAAAACAATGCACCAACGTCGATTCCTATTGAATAAATAGTGACAGCTGTACACACGTATGTAACTCCTAAAGTTTCATTCACCGATAAGTTAGTGTCAAAAACAATAGATGTTACAAAAGCCTGCGAGAAAAATCTGAAAGCTGCTTATATTGCATATTTTGGGCTCAATGATTTGATTTGGATTTTAAAATACATTCATACCTCACGGAACTTTCGCAAAAGCCCTTGAAACAGATGCTCGTGACTGAAGCTCCATAACTTCATTCAATAAACAGGACAGAACGAAGTCCAAATTTTGCACGGAATAATCCTGCATAAATCTGTAATCTGTATCGTTCGATCAACTGAAATACTTAAAGTTCTTAAAGTTCTAAATACGCTTAATACCTACTATGAATTTTAAGTTTGTGCACGCTTTACTTCTTGAAAGTACGAGCAGAAAAACCAATAAAAACAAGTTTCTACATCGAATAGCTTCCATTGAAGTGGCATTAAAAAATGTACTAAACTTTTTTCTACATTTTCACGAATTCCGTCATATCTTTTAGGTTTATTTTACTTCTGCGTGCTCTTCATATAGGCACCTAAAAGGCAGTTGTGTACATTCTTACGATTTCCGAGATATTTCTTAAGTCTTATGAGATTTCAAAATTGCTTTGAGGGGTGTAAAAGTAATCACCAATAAACCAATTTTACCATTTTACAGCTCCAAATGTGGTGCATGATATTTTTTATTTTTGTTTTTATGAACTTTATGAATAATGATCTAAAAATTAATTTCAGGATCTTCCGATATTCAACCTCTAAGGGTGGGAGGAGCGTAAAATGATGGAATACGTTTTCACGAATTTCGATGTATCTCTTAGGCTTGATGAGTAATCGAATTGTTTTTACTTTCAAGAACTTTTTATATAATCGCCTAAAAATCGGTTTCAGTATTTTTAGAAATTTTTTTGTTTTTATTGAAATTAAAAAAAAGTAAATAAGCATCAAAAACAGTCTATTTTTTGGGCAGACGTCCGAAACGCGTTTAATGCTGAGATTCGGTGTAGGTTACTATGCGACTGACAGCCTAAGGAAGAACCCAGGGCCGTTTTAAGATATTCGGCGCCCGTGGGCTACTAAAAATTATGCGCCCCTTGTCATAAGAAAATACAACTTTGATGGCTAGTGGAAGCGGCAAATACAAAATATGAAAGTGTCAGAACTAGAATAAGTCAATTGATTACCATTAATTATAATAAACAAAAACATGAAATTCATACAAAATTTAAAAAAAAAACGACATGAACAAAAACAAACTGGGTTGTAGGTTGTTTCCTTGCGCCTCTTTCATTTAGAACAGGTTAATTGGTTATTTCTGTCATGAATAAAAATAACTAATAACTATTAGGTGTACAAGTTGTTGCCAGATGTCTAATCTTGCCATATTATGTTTCTAAACCGCCATTTTTAACAGTATATTGTGTTAGCGCCATCTATAGGAAACGCCAGGAACTTACTTGTACACCAATAAAAAATACTTTATTATTAAAATAATGAAGTAATATAATATCAAGAAAAAGGCTATAGCCCATTTAGCCCTATGGTTAGGGTGGCCCTGGAAGAACCAGGAGACTATTTGTAACGACCAATGGTCAAAATCCGTCTTTTATTTGCTAGAGTCGTATATTTTGTTCAGAGTTATTCGCGAAGGTGTAGACAAGATTATGCTACTTCTTAATTTAAAAGATGTAGATTGCTTTTCATACTTTCAATTAGGATTTATCTCCTTTTATCTTACCAATACACAGTCGGCTCTTTTGATTCCATTGCAATATTTTTTATAGGCCGCACATATTGCTGTTGTTTTCGATAGATAAACGCGGGATGCGAAATTCAGCTGAGTTTCGTGATCATCCTGGACCAATTGTTCGAGAATGTCTTCCGAAATTCGAATTAATTCGTCCATATTTTGAAATAAAGTTCGATGATCGTTCGGCGATATCAAATCACGACGTTCTTGGAGCGGTGTGGCAAACCTCTGCATACCAAATTGTAGAGCATTAACAAGGTTCTGTTCGCGTGTTATAACTTGGATGAGAATGCGACGCCGCTGATCTTCAATTCCATGACTCGGTAAAATGGACTAGAAGATTGTAAAAAGAGAATTCTCCTATATAAATTTAACAGTCAAATAGAAATGGAGAATAAGAAATAAAGGAAAAGGAAAAGAAGAAGAAAAAGAAGAAAAAAAAAAAGAAAAAGAAAAAGAAAAAAAAAGAAAAATAAAAATAAAAAGAAAAAGGAAAAGAAAAAGAAAAAGAAAAAGAAAAAGAAAAAGAAAAAGAAAAAGAAAAAGAAAAAGAAAAAGAAAAAGAAAAAGAAAAAGAAAAAGAAAAAGAAAAAGAAAAAGAAAAAGAAAAAGAAAAAGAAAAAGAAAAAGAAAAAGAAAAAGAAAAAGAAAAAGAAAAAGAAAAAGAAAAAGAAAAAGAAAAAGAAAAAGAAAAAGAAAAAGAAAAAGAAAAAGAAAAAGAAAAAGAAAAAGAAAAAGAAAAAGAAAAAGAAAAAGAAAAAGAAAAAGAAAAAGAAAAAGAAAAAGAAAAAGAAAAAGAAAAAGAAAAAGAAAAAGAAAAAGAAAAAGAAAAAGAAAAAGAAAAAGAAAAAGAAAAAGAAAAAGAAAAAGAAAAAGAAAAAGAAAAAGAAAAAGAAAAAGAAAAAGAAAAAGAAAAAGAAAAAGAAAAAGAAAAAGAAAAAGAAAAAGAAAAAGAAAAAGAAAAAAGAAAAGAAAAAGAAAAAGGAAAATCACAATTCATACTTCTAAATCCCTAGTTGATCTTCGAATGTGCAATTCGCATATTTGAGCTGGGGCTCCAGAATCTCATTTGTCTTTGCTCAATCGTATTCAAAAACAAGCGTTTTGACTCTAAGTCACCTCCTGCTACATTCGTCAAGCCTCACGTGCACACGAGTTCATCCCCTTTCGTAGAGAACAGTGAAATTTAGGCAGTCTTTCATCCCCCAAACATCAATACACACCTTGAGTCTAAACTTAATTGGAGCGGTGTATCAGACTTCGGCACCTGCTGCTAAATGACGTGGCATATTTGTCTCTTTAGGGCATGCGCAGACTGCAAATTATGCAGTCGGATAGCGTTTTACTTGAATCGCGCAACGCTTACTATTTTCTGACTGACTTTTCTATCTATCAATTGATTCGGTAGTTACAGTCGATTGAAAGTTATCTACTTACTGAATGATTATCATATATTTGTATCATTTTATAATTGGTGGTCGGAAACAAACCTTTTCGCCCGCATCCAAAAAGCAAGGCCTGGATCAGCCACTACGTCACTATCACTGGCGACGTACTATTATGAAGAAAATCATAATATACCACAAACATTTTGAACTAAAACTAGCCAGGCTGTAATCTGCAATCATACTATTTAGTCGGGCCGACTTCGAATTGTTTAGTGTGAGCACTTCGAAATGGTTGCATAGCTACTCAACTAAATAGTCGGTCAACTAAAAGTTGGTAGTCTGCGTGTGAAATTCGGAAATGAAGTAGTTCAAGTAGAGTAGAGAAGAGATGAGGATCTTTGATAGATTACAAAGAATACTTCTGAGTAGTCGCACCTTCTTTTAAAAAATGTGATTGGATCCGTATTCGCCATATCGGAATACTTTTATAGCTCCCCTCTTAGTCACAATACACGTCAAGCTACATATACGCATGAGTTTAGTGTCCAGCCTCTTTTGAGCAGTTTTCATTTCCGAAACTCAGTAATGTCGAACTCATTCCGACATAATCTTTTTCGTAAGAAATTAAAACCACAATAACTTAAAAACAGCGGGGAAACTTCACTACCATTTCACAACTTTAAAACCCATATTTTACCCCCCCGTTTCTGTCGTCTTAGATGCACTTGTATTAAAGGCTGACTCAAAAAGCTATTTTGACGGATGAAAACAAAAGTTGGACACTTTCTAAACTGCTTTACAAAAAATAGTTTTAAAAAGGGAGTTTCATTAAGGAACGATGATAATGACGTTTTTGTCATTAGTTAAAATAAAGTTAGTTAATAACAATCAAAAAGAAAGTACGTTTCTCTAAAAATATATCTCTATCTATTTTTTAGCTCACAAAAAAATATAATAACTAAAAACTTAATTTTTTTAATAATGTATTTTTCTTAAGAAAGTCGAGTATAAAAAACAGTTAAATTTAATTTAAATTATTATAACGAATCATTTTCATGTGTTAACATAAAACTTAACGCAACTGCAGAAAAAGAAATAATAATAAAAAATAAAAATAAAAACAAATGATACTGTTCAAAATCAAATACATAACACCTGCGCATTTTCATAGAAAACTAATTTAATATAACCGTGAAAAATCTTTTCGAAAATCAAATAATTTAGCTAAAGAGAAAAATTCTCAAAAAATCCAATAATTAGGCTAAAAAAAATTTAAATTAATAATTGAAAAAATCAAATAAATAGGAAAATAAATATTACACAAATTTTGACAAATACTAAAATGTGGAATTTCTAAATTTTGGTTTTTATCAGTTTTCATTTCTCTACTATAATAAAATGTAAGAATTAATAAGAAAAATACCAAGCGTAACGTGTTTATATTATTTGAAAAAAGCGACTTGAACTTCAATTTAAGAATTTTGTTAATAAAAAAATGAAAATTATATTCTCATTGAAAGTTCTACACAATAACTCCGCGTCCTACCTCCTTGCTGAAGGTGACTTGTGGCAGATGCAGTCTTCGTTTTGTCGTCTCGATCGACGTATTCGAGCAAGCTGTCGATGAGCGAGGACCCAAACCGATTGATTGTTTAATGGCTGGCGACATCTCTTCGGCTGTATAGTTACTAGCAACGCTAGCGACACGCGGCTTGCTGATACCATTCACGTTCGTATTGACGACAATTGGACAAGCGATACCCGCACTACTCACGCGACTTACACTCAACGCCGGGACATTAGCCGAACCGGACCGACGAAAAATCTCTAAAGTTAGACTATTGCCCTGCGATCGAATCAAATTCAGAACATCCGCTTCCGGCATTGTGACGACATTATGCTTATCGACAAATATCACATAGTCACCGGGTATAATGCTGTTCTTCTCAGCCGACAGGCCGGGTTCGATTTTTTCAACGCGCGGCGGATGTGTCCAAACTATCGAGAATCCGAACCCTTTCTCCGCGGTTCGGGTTAGTTTTTTCGTGATCGTGAACGGCGTTCGTCCCAGCGTAGGTTTGAACGTGGACATACGCCGCTGCTGTTGTGGAGGCGGTTGGTGTAGCTGATGCTGTTGGTGTTGTGATGACGAACCCGAGCTTGCTCCGTTCGTACCGGTATCCGGAGGCGGATCCAATTCCAAAAATCGTAGAAACAAATTTTCATCAGCATCGCGTTGGTGAATTGCTTTCTTGCTAAGCACTATCGTTTCGCTGGTATTCGCTCCGTTGTATTGGCAATTGGATATGGCCGCCGAGGCACTGTCTATACTGATAACTTCCTCTTCGACACTGTCCTGACGCTGTTGTAAGGATGCCATTTCGTTCGTTCTGTTGATAGTTTCGCTGGTATTGGTGGTTTGTGTCTTGGATGGCGTGGATTGTATCGGGTTCGAGTGATTGGCAACAGCGAGAACTGGTGGCAAAGGATTAGTCAAGCATGATTGCGATTGTAGCTTGTACGAGCCATTGATTTCCGTTTTGATGACATTTTTAATTGGAAATGACAGACATCCCAGGAATTCACTGCGTCTGAAATATGAAGAGAAAACATTGTGTTAGTTATATTGTCGATAAAATATCAAGAAATTATTATAGTCGAGGCTATCCGCGACGCACTAAGGTCTGCGGGCTTGAAAATGGGCTCTGTAGCTGGATAGACGCCATGCTCAGTAGTCGGGCTATTGGCTCGGAACTGGGTAGTAGCACAGTGCGCAGGTACACAGCTCGGGGTACACCATACGGAATGGTGATACCACCACTGACCACTCCTCCAGGTAGTCAATACGTTTCTGGACACGTTTCTTCTTCTTTCTTGGGTATAGTCCTGGATAGGGTTTAGTCCCGGAATAAGAATATCGACGAGCGAATAAGGATGGCTTTAGTGGAAAGGAAAAAGGAAAAAGTGGGGAATTCAGCCAGTGATGTCACGCTCGTTAAATACCGCCATAGTTAGGCCCATCCTGACCTGTGGAGTTTTAGAGTGGTGGAGAGCTCTGGAGGAATCCACTTACCTCAAAAAAACTCACCAAAGTTCAACATCTGGCTTCCATAGGACCAACAGGCGCACTTAACACTATGCCTACAGGGGCTCTAGAGATGATACCGTATCTGATACCGCTGAATATTTATGGAGAAAGTGTAGCTGCCAAAAGTTCGGAGAGACTATAGAGTCAAGAAACAGGGTGTCCAGATCTGTGGACCACAGCTGCAAACTTGGACTGTTTAGTGACTGTAATCCACTGGAGAAAACAGACTACTTAATTCCGCAGCTCGCATTCTCTAGGAAATTCTCAACGAGAATCCCTAGCAGAGCGGGATGGAACGTTGATCAGCTCTATGAAGAGGACTATCATATATATATGACCAGCTCGAAGATGTACGCGGGCACGGGAGTGAGTGTTCTCCGCGGACGTGAACTATAGCGAGGCATTCGAATTCCTGGTCTATTGTAGTGTATTTCAGGCGGAAATGATGGGAATCGTTCAGGCATACACACTGCTGGAGGCTTGTGCGCTGCGGGACAAGATCCCGCTATCCCTCCAGATAGTCAGGCTGTGATTAAGGTGTTCGACTCAGACTTAATCAAGTCCCGTCGCGTAAGGCTGTGCAGGGATAAGATTAGTCCGTTATACACGCATTTTAATTTAACGATATTTTCGGTTCCAGGTCAAAGTTGGGGTAACGAGACTGCGGGCGAACGCTACCTCTTTGTATAAGGTGGCCGATTGAAGACATAAAGCAAGCTATCGACGAGACGGCACATATCTTGGACTAACACGAGGTGGCCAGGCCTTACATCATCTGCCCAGTACTCACTGCGAGCAGACGAAGTCCGTCCTACTGAGAAAAATACTCTGGGTATCCTCATTGGTGTACTGACGGACCACTGTCTGATAGGCTGCCACTGCAGAAGACTGTGAAGATCTGTGCCAATGTTTTGAGTACCTACCATACAATAGCCCTTATGCAATAACTACAATGGTCGGACTTCGGTATTTCATCTAGAGTATCTAGATAAATTTCTATAGAGATTTACTGCTCTGCTGCTATTTACTTCAAGTGTTTAGAGTGGAGAGCATAGGCATTGACTAATAAAAACAATTATTATTAAAGTTTGATGTATGCCTCTAATTAGTCAACATCGAAATTAATTTCATTATTGCTTTTATTATTCAATTACGACCTACATGAAAGCTTATCCACTTCATAGTTCTGACAGTTTTCCTTTATTGTTTTTCCACCAAATACCCAACAAATTACTTCAGTCACGTCATCAAATTGAATGTTGCGTGAATATGGCCACGTTCAAATCATAGTACGCATATATAAATCATGGTTCTATCTTTTCCGTTTGACTTGTCATTCGACTAGTAAAAGGAAATTTGTCACAGAATTATCAAAAACAAGGCCAGAAGTGCCCACTTGTCTTAAATGTTCTGCTTTGTCTGTCTGAGTTTTCTTAAGAAATCGAGAGAAACGAAGAAAACGTTTGATAATAAAACGGAAAAATCTTTTAAGGAGTTGAATAAAGGAAAAAGTCAAGCGCTTCCAAGGCAGTTTTAATGGCGTTATTTGGCTGCAGAAACATTTTTTATTATATTCTCTTCATGAGTTGGGCTAGTGCTTATGGTTTGATAATTGTCTCATTACATCTTCAAGGAGCTCTGGGCAATTTTAAAAATTCATGGTAAGAGTATACCTACTTTTAAGCGAGTCTATGAAGTTTCTGATATTTTGAGATTTTTCCTCAATCACGTTAAATTAGGCAGTTTTACACGAGAAGCAATGCTTTTAAAGGGTTATGGAAATGAATATGGCATATTGCTCTAATTTAAGTAAGTGCTTTCTGAAATAAAATGAGTTTTGAAGTTCAACATCTCTTTTCAGCTTTTCAATTCATTTGTTACTTCATTTGGACTCGGTTGATGAACATAGCAAAGCCATCTTAAATATTAGCAGCTGGAGGACGCGGTCTTTGAATCGAGACGGATGGAGGCGACGACTTCTGGAGGCCAGGGCCCGATTTGGGCTGTCGCGCCATTGATGTTGATGGTCACTTCATTTGATTTAATGAATTTCTTTATAGTTTTTCCTTAATGCGTAATGCGTCAAGAGAATTCTATTTTAAATACTTTATTGTAACACAATAACAAAGGGTTATTCAATAGGTACATAACAATTTTGTATTTTAATACAAACGCACCCTTTAACTATTTTGCTAGTCTGTCGATGTTAAAACGTCAGTCAAGGTTTACGTTTTTATCATGGTGAAGTTCACGACCGAGCAACTTTCGGAAATTATTTCAATTATTCTGTGTTTATTTAAATACATTGTTATGTCCCTATTGAATAACCCTTAGCTATCTACAGAAAATTTCAGCGTCTCAGATACCTCATCCTGCAGCTCCAATTTTCGACCACTTTTTGAACATTTGAGACCGTATCTTTTGAATAGTTCACTCGATATTGGGTTCCAATGATAGAATCCTTGTTGACTTGCCTGTATGGACCAACAATTTGAAATACCCCCCCCCCCCCCACCCAGAAAATATTCCAGCGTTGTCAAATCACACGACCTTGGAAGCCAGGAATTTAATATTATACTTCAATTATTTTTTTAAAATATTTTTAAAATTAAATTTAAATTAATAAAAAAACATACTGCAGTCACGATCGGCTGCAAGCCAATCGTATAATACTCTAGATGAATACTGAACTCCGATTTATATTGTAGTTGGGGATAAAGTAGAATTACGCGTGTGCATGTTATATGTCCTTTATTTAGGACTGCCATTAGATTGCTACTCAAAACTAAAAGAAAATTTTCAGTGTTTAATTTCATATCTTGAACAGGGTAAGTCATCGAAAAAAAATGTCCTTTTTGAAGGACTTTCACATGGGAGGTGCAGGAAGGACTCACTTGATTTCTTACATATTTATAATTTTCCTTGGAACCATTTAAAAATGAACGTGTTCAAAATTTCAAATTCGTAGCTTGAAGCGTTCAAAAGTTATCGGAAAATATTGTTGAACACGTGTCTTAAGGACATTTTGTATGGCAGCTACCAGAAGGAGTAAAAGGATTTCGCTGATTAGTAAACTCGAACTTCGTTTTTACTCAAAACTAATTTGTACAAAATTTCCAATTTATAGCTAAAAGATTACTTGAGTTATAGTAAGTTCCGTAAATTAAAAGAAGACGTTTTGACAGGATATTTGTATGGCAGCTACACGAAGGACTAATAGGATTTTCTTCATAATCATACATTTAGCTTCAACTATTGGAAAAATACTACGTACAAAATTTCAAAGACGTAGCTTAAACCCTTCTGAAGTCATCGGCCAATATTCTTGAACACGTATTTTAAGGATATTTTGTATGGCAGCTACCAGAAGGAGTAAAAGAATTTCGCTGACTAGTAAACTCGAACTTTGTTTTCACTCAAAACTAATTTGTAAAAAATTCCGAATTCGTAGCTAAAAGATTACTTGAGTTATAGTGAGTTTCGTAAATTAAGTGAATACATTTTGACAGGATATTTGTATGGCAGCTACATGAAGGACTAACAGGATTTTCTTCATAATCATATATTTAGCTCCAACTGTTGGAAAAATAACACATACAAAATTTCAATGTCGTAGCTTAAACCCTTCTGAAGTTATCGACCAATATTCTTGAACACGTGTTTTAAGGACATTTTGTATGGCAGCTACCCGAAGGAGTAGGACGATTTTGCCCGTTAACGAACTTAGCCTTACAAATTCAACCAAACATCCAGATTCAAAATTTCATGGTCCTAGGTGAAGGCGTTCTTGAGTTATCGTGCTAACGGACAGACGGACGGACGGACGGACAGACGTCAGGCGGATTTGAGGTTTTTGGCCACAAATAAACAAAAAATAATGTACAACTTTTTTTCGTCCGAGGCTTGGTTCTATGCGTTACAAACTTTTGGGCTGGATTAAACTCTATATGATTTCATCTAGAGTATAAAAATCTACCAATGGTCTGGGCGAAACTTTATTATTTTCGGGTCAAAGTTCGGGAGCGGTCAAAGTCGGAGTATATCATCAGTTGTTTCGAAGTTATGAGGTTTCTTGGAAAGTTAGTTTTGTTCTTAAAAAAAAAAATATTTAAAATAGAGATTTTTAGTCGATTAAACATTGGAAAAGCCCGTGTATGGTAGACTATTCGAATTTTGGTATATTATGTACACTAAAAGCCCATTGAAGCAAAAACGAATTCGCTGCCTTATCAGAATTAAGAGATATGCCGAATTGTTAAAACGTATACAAATCCATTACTTCCACTTGGGGTTTGAATTACGAAAAAATTGTGAAAAAGGTTTTTAGAAGATTTCATAAGAAGCAACTTGATATCTCATGAATCACGAGGGATTTTGAAAAATTTGTGAAAAACCCTTCACACCCCCTTAGTTCTTGAAATTCGAAAAATCGTGAAATTGGTTCTTAGGTCATTGTATCAAATGCCTTAAAAACCAATTTTATATCTCATCAGAACTAAGGGATGGCAAAATTTGTGAAATCATATACAAACCCTTGGGGGTTGAATATCCAAAAAATAAGAAATGGGTTTGTAGACGATTATATAAAAAGACTGTGGAAGTGAAAACCGATCTAATATCCCATCAAACCTAAGAAATATGTCGAAGCTTTGAAAAGCATACAACCCCCTTACACCCCTTAGGATTGAATATTTAAAAATACTGATATTGACTTTTTGGCGCTTATATAGGAAACCTTAGAAAGTAAAAATGAATTCGATATATCATCAGATATGCAATCTCCTTACACCCACTTAGGGGTTGAATATCCAAAAATCCTGAAAGGAGTTAATAGATAAATATTAAGACAACATGAGAAAATAAAAACCAATTAAATTTCTTAACACTTCTAAAAGAAATGACGGAATTCGTGAAAACGTGTTCAACCCTTTTATACCCTCTTAGGGGCTGAAACAGGAAAAAACTTAAGAACAAGTTTTAGGCGATTATTACGCAAGCCCTTGAAAGTGAAAAAATTTCGATATTTGATCAGACCTGAGGGATATGGCCGAATTCGTGAAAAAGTTTACATCCCCCTTTCCACCCCCCTAGGGGTCGAATTTCAAAAAATCGTGAAAACGCTTTCTAGGTATTTATATGAAGAATCCGTAGAATAAAAATGAATTGAATATTTCAGAAGACCTAATACATATGACGAAAGCCTACTAATGGTAAGCATTTCAAGCATCTATCTTACACTGTTCTTGAGATATGAACCGTGATTTTTTAGAAAAATTCGTATCCTCTCCACTTTCATGCCCTACCGCCCCCTTAAAAAATTTGGCTTTTAGCAAACTTCATTTGTTAGCCTTTATACACAAACCGAATTTCATTTGTCTAGTGTAATTGGTTCGTGAGATTTCGTAATCTAAAGTTTTTCACCCCCACCCCGTTCGCCAATGTACCCACTCAAAAATTTTTTTTCTCTATTATCCCAGTATACCTACAGATATTTAATAAGTTTCAATTTTGTGACGTTAACCGCTTAGGAGATATGGATTTTAGAATGAGTCCATCTCGGCTTTCTTGCGTTTCGGACGCATTATTTTTCCCCTCACTCCCACACCCCTTCACCCATATTGACAGTTTTTGCGCAAATAGGTCCAATATCAAAGTTCTATATAAATTCCAAGTTTCAGCCGCCTAGCACAAGCGGTTGCTGAGATCTAGAAACCAATATTTTCCGTCTAAAACGGAATTTGGTCACTACAAGAAGCCCACCCAGTCTATTCATAATAAAAAATTAAATTTAATATCTCAAACCGTTTGGGAGCTACCAGCCCTCAAACGATTTTGCGTACGGCGGACAGACGGACTAAAATTTTTTTTTGCTTTTTTCGTGTCTATTAGTCAAAAATTTTAAGGGTAGCAATTTTTTTTTTTAAAAGTCGATCTAACTGTATTATTAGAAAATAATAAAGTAAAACATTTAAAATGCCACCTTTTGTCTCCCTTTTTACGAATCAGCAAAGAAAGGGGACCAAAAATTATATGTGTATCGCAACATTCTCCGATTTGTTTTCAAGATTCGGGGCGCACTTGTCTGGAAGCGTCTAGCAGACAAGCCGACATGTTTTCGAGAAATTTGCAAGATTCTTGCAGATTTCCCAACCACATGTCATTCCTTATATATGTATACCATGAAGCTAATTAATTTCAAAACGATGCAGTTATAATGAAGACTGAAATCGGTTTTGTTCTTAGTGGGACATAATATCATTAGAAGAGAGGGTGACACAGAAAGTTTCCCATACTAAGCCCGCGTAAAATTTTTTCTGAATACTTTAAAAGGATCCTTTAGAACATAATACGACAATAAGAATATAAGATGAGCTTTTGTCCAATCACATATCTTAACCAACCCCACATTTGAATGACATGAATTCGGCTGACATGCATGTAGAGCACATATGGAATCTAATTTCATTCGGGGTTGAGTTTCAATGTGTTTTAAACTCATTCTTTGCGAGAGGAGGGCAAAATTAAAAATGCATACGATGCTGTCATTCATTTAGCTTTTATAACTCAGGTCGCTTGTCCCGAAGCATTTTTTTTCCCATTTTTGTATTTTTTCAATGAAAAGTCTTCTTTATGATTGCGAAATGAGGTTTTTCTCATCTTCGTTGAAAATCATAAAACAACAATAACAACGAAATGTTGAATGCTACAGTGAGCCACTTTAATTGTGTACTTAAGCGATGACATGGTTAATTTTAAGAGATCATCATTTGTAAAACGTTTAGAACGGGGATGAGCACCGTGCAGACCGCCAGGTATTGTGAAAGGTCTGTTGTATGTATGACACTCAAGTGCTAAACGCTTTCGCTGTTAAGTGATGGTGCTTTGGTGTATCTGGGGCTTTCCTGCCTTTTTATTTATTATTAAAGGTTATCTTGGTTTATGGTTAGAATTTTTGAAGATAAAGAAGGTTCCTTTTGTTTGGTGGGGTCCATTGGACTTGAACTCCACCTGAAACGCGATGTGCGAGAAAGGTATTTAAATGATTTAAGATGGATTTAATAGAAATATTACAAAATCCTTATATACTCGTACAAGATCACTAAGAACCCTTTATAATACTTTCATTCGTCTACTACTAGTTATAATAGTTTATGACATCCCGTCTATGAAAGTTGTAATCTTAAGATTACGACTCCCAGGTGAGACCACGAAAACTTGTTATTAGCAAGCTTGGAGTTGAACTGATGTTTCATAGGAATCACTTCACGTTTACTTTACTGGGCTTTTTATAGTCGTATGAAAATCGGTTTCAGTCTTTCCTGATATTTTGTGAACTGTTTCTCACACGTGTCACACAGTCTGTCTACGAAAAAATTACATAATTAAAAGGTACTGAAAAGTTATAGTGTCTCAACAGAGGTGTTGTTATTAAACCCCTAAGGGGTTATGTCTATATTTTGCCACCTATGCTCTTATTGAAATTAAAAAAAAAAATACCAACCGTCTGGGCACAACTTTATTATGTTTTGTTGAAGTGCAGGTTACTACGCGACTGTTTAGCTTGTCAGTCACCGAAAAACATTACTCTTAAAATTATATAGAAGTTATAGTCTTATAATTCTTTGAGAAATACAACTATCAAGGTAACTTCCAATTTACACTTGTTATTTTATAATTATGTACTTAATTTGGATGTAAGTAATGAAACCGTAGCTAGAAGATAGAACGTTAATTAAATTTTTTGCCAGTTTTAATTACTTTTTCCAGTCGACTTGTGTAAGCAAGTTTCAAGACAGGAAACTAAGAGAGCACTGTCTAGCATTCTTGCAATCTAATAAGACTCATGCTACAAGAAAATATGGCCAACATAACATAGGGTATAATCTAATTTTGTTATGAAATTTAAAAATTTATCAGCACTAAATTTGTTCCACGTTGATAGCTGTTTTCATAATTTACTAAATTCAAATTGGGAAGACGGTATTTCTTCATTCGAAATGGACATTTTTACACCAAGAAGTGTGACAAAAAAAAGCAACAAGCCTACTATAGAGTTACGCTAAGAAGTATGAAAGGATATATTTCGTTGCGACAAGAGTACAGAGTAAATGTGGTAGATGTGTAAAATATATATTACCACAATGATGTAGGGCTATGGGGACACCCTGCACCTTTGGTGCGAGTCGACGAACGCCTGGCTCTGGCTGCCACTTCGAATTCTCGTCCTTATATTGGAATGGAAGTGACAGTCAACGTACTTGGATTTCCTCGCTGGGCGCTGTAGAGCAAGGCGGTTCCCGGGTACTTCATTGCCCTTTAGGGAAATCTCGTAGCAGCGCAGAATTTTTTTCCGGGAACAGGTTATTAGCCGATACCCCAACCACTGTTCGACAGAAGACTGTGTTTTGCGCATTTATCCCGTATAGAGTAATGTAGAAAACTTACATTGAAAACAATAGCAACAATGCTGTTTATCTTTTGGCTTTATCCGTATGTAGCAGGCTAGTATATCGATTTTAACCAGAGGACCAACTACACAAAAACAAGTTATGTAATCGTAAAAATATAGTGTTGTGGTTTTTTTAATATAAATTTTCTACTCTACTCTGCTCTGGATAAATACGCAAAACACCAACATATCATGTTTCAATCAATCAGTTTTGACCGCCCTTTTTTGAATCAAACTATCTTATCAGTGATGGGGGAAGAGTGATGAATAGGAAAGGATGAGCGAAGTGAGGTATAGGAGTAGCAACCGCATGGGGCAAAATTAAAACCTCAATCTCGGGTGTTCATCTGATTGCAAAAGACCCCTTTGCGTTTTCGACATTCTTTAAAATATCGAGGTGATATCTAAAAGTAAGAGAAATAAATGGATACCTAGTCGTGTATGTGATGGCACTGAAGAAAACGTTTTCACTTAATGAATATGAAATTGGTCGGTCTCGTTTATCTGCAAGATAGAAGAGGAAAATATTTCCATGCAATTTGAACATCAAGGAGTTCAACGGAGAGAAACAGTTCTATTCTTATGAACTGTGCACATTAAACAAACCCGGTCTATTCAGCTGCCTGCAAGAGTTTTTAAAATCGTTATCTGGTTTTCCGTATACCGGAAATTATGGCGATAGTAATTTCGTATGGTTCACAGTTGAGAGCCTTCAGTATTGATTACTCGTTCAATTTATGTTTGTTTGCTATACTAGTCCTGGAAAAGACAAGCAACATATCCACTGCTGATTGTACTTCATTATTTTTTTTATAAAGTATTTTGATTGACCTGGAATTTGGAAATTTGAAATTGCAACTCTTAAAAGGAAAAAAAAAATGTCGCATACGACGTGCACAAACGCATTTGAATGCTGACCAACTCTTCGAATTAAACTCAATTTTTTAGCGAGAAGATTGGGTTAAATCCTTGAAGTGGACACTGTTTTGGAGGTGCTAGAAAATTTTAGTTTTTATTTATTAGGAACTGTTTATGCTAAGAAGTTGAAACTTTGACTATAGATAGAGCCAATGATAGTGGAGCTATAACGAAAAAAGAGTTGATTTTGGTGAAGAGATGTGGGAGTGTGGGGAAAAACAATGCGTCCGAAACACTCGAAAGCTGTATATTAGAAATAAAATTTTTGTAAGGGCAGTGCGGTGAAAAATTTTGGACCACGATATCTTCTGAACCAATTACGCACGAAAGATAAAATTTGGTTTGTGTATTTTGCACAAAGAATTAGTGAAAATAAAACTAGTTGTGATTTAATTTTTTCCTTTCAATATAAAATACTTTATTATTAAAAAATAATAGCGGCAACATTCTAGGCGAAACTTTATACTTTTTCGGGTCAGAGTCCGGGAAGCGGTTCAAATGTGATGTACCAGAAGTGCTTACGCCAAACCTACCCTTAAAAAAATAACAATACTTTTTGGTTGTAGTCCGTAACGTGGTCAAAGTGGAAGTGTTACCTCTGTTACTTTCAGTCACGGAGGTTTCTGGAAAGTTAAGTTTTGTCACTAGAATAGCTCTTTGTAAGACACAACAAAAAGACCGAGGAAATAAATACCATTCGATATCACATCATATCTAAGAGGTATGCTGGAATTCGTAAAAAATATGCAACCCCTTTACACTCCATTGGTGGTTGAATATCGAAATTTGTGATATGGGTTTGTAAGCGATTATATAAAAAGTCTGCAGCAGATTTAAATCAAGCCTAAGAGATATGGCGAACATTTTGAAAACGTTTGCAATCCCCTTGGGGTTGAATGTCCAAAAATTCTTATATTAACTTTAAGGCAAGTATATAGCAAGACTTAGGAACTAAAAACTAGTTCGATATCTCATCAGATCTAAGAATTATGGTAGAATTCGTGAAAACATATTGAAATTCCCTACACTCACTTGGTGAATTGAATATCCAAAAAACCTTAACTAGATTTCTTATAAATAAAACCCAAGGAAGTAAAAACCAATTCGATGTCTTATCAATCCTAAGAGATATGCCGGCAAAGACGTGTTGAACCCTTTTACACATTCTTAGCGGTTTAAAAGTAAAAAACATTCTGACAACGAATTTTGAGCGATTAGATAAAAAGCCAGTGGAAGTAAAATTATATTTGATATTTAATTAGGATTATGGGATCTGGAATTCATGAAAATATATACAACCACTGCATCCCATCTTAGGGGTTGAACTTAAAATTTTTTTTGGGCATTTATCTGGTGAACTTGTTGAAACAAAACTAAATTTTCGTAAATTCCAGGCTTCAGCTTTCTATCCTATCATTACCAGTTCTCAAGGTGTAAAAATTGTATTTTTGCCTTTGCACGCTACCCCCTCCACCTCCTTCACTTACACCCAAAATTTTTTCGCTGCTAGGGCTCTCCCAGACATACATTTTCATATTAAAATAATAAGGTAAAAATAATAATGATTTTGACCGTCATGCTTAAATCAAATTTAATATTTTAATTTGCTTATATGTATATTTTTAATTATAGTGTTTTCAAAAACTGTCACCAAATCAACTTGGGATCTCAAGCCGTAAAACAATCTACGAACATCGATGGTCTTGAATTATTTCAAATAATAATTACATATTTTTCAACGACAATTTTAATTGTATTATTTGAATTTTTTTTCAAGCTTCCGAACTGGATCCAAAAATTTCGCCTTTTGTATAATGTAGCGTATAAACGAATCAGTTTTAGGGATGGGAATGTCAAGATATGAGAGTGTACTAGCAGGTATTTATAATTTTTAGTGCTATTGATTGTGAGATGATCTGCCAGAGCAGCAAAGTTAGCTAGAATAAATCAACTATAGTCTGGTACCTCTAATGGTAATTTGTGTATCTGGAGAACTTTTAGTTGTAAGCCTATTATACATTTTGCACTGTACACCATTCATATTAATATTCCGAAGCCAATAGCATCCGAAAAATTCATGTAAAGGAATTATTTTTTTAGTGGGAATTGAACCCACGACATCGCCGGAGCAATGTTTTCAAGATCTCTGGAATACACCGGGCCTTAATCTATGGTTTGTTCTCAAATTTATAAATTTAAGAAAGTTTTCTTCTCTAATAACTCGTTGGTAGTGTTAATCTATGTATAAATCTATATAAGAGGATCTATGTATGTACGTATGTTCCCTATAGACTTCTAAACCGCTCAACCGATTTTGATCAAATTTTCAGGGAACGTGTAGAATAGCTGGGATGGTTCCTATGAAGTTTGGTATTGATCGCATCAGAAAAAATTGTTTTTTCGACATTTTTCCAATTTTTTCGCGATTTTAGTACCCTGGTCCTCTAATTGTTTGTTTTTTTGCCCGGTATGCCTTCCTATACCATTCATCCGATTGCGATGAAACTTTGTTGATATGTTGAACGCAGGCCCGCGAAGCTTTTTGTATTAGTAAAACTATTCTGCAATAGGTGGGGAGCGACACAAACAAATGAGTGTGTTTCATATAGTTTAGAAATCTGAATTTAATTTTTGCTTTAGTTACTCTAATAGTACATCTACATATACGTACTAAGTTTCAACTTCCTAGCATACGCCGTTTCTGAGATATAAAAAACCACCCCTCACCCCCGTACCTTGCTAACCCTATCAAATATTTTATTTTTCTAGGATGTCTCTAGAGTGGTTCTATATAATCCTAAATTGTTAGCTTTCTATTCATTATGGTTTTCGAGAAATAAAAATCAGAATGTTTTTCTTTCTACTCCCTTTCACCACCACCCCACATCCCCAAAATTTTCCCTACTAGAGGTTTACCGACCCAAACTCCTGTACAATTTTCAAGATCATATCTGATACGGTTTCTGAGATATAAAAATTACATTTTTTGAGAAATTGCTGTCCCCCCACTTTCGTGCTCCACCTCCCTCCTCAAAAAGTTTAAGTTCAGTAGACTCCTCTTATAATCCCATATACAGAAACTAAATTTTATCTTCCTGGTGTAATTTGTTCGGAAGATATTGTAATCCAAAGTTGTTTTGTAAATACAAAATTTCAGGGTAGCAAATTTTTTTGAAATTTCAGGTCGATTACAATAATTTATTATTAAAAAATAATAAAGTAAAATTGATCTAATGCTGCCTACTATCTGCGAGAAGAAGTCATGAAAATTAACAAAACAACAATGTTTTTGTCCGGCAATGTCTGGATGAATGGTCCCAAAAAACACGTTCTTATATCTGTGGTTATAGTGAATAACTTGGTAAGTCGAAAAATAGTAAAATAGGATAAGTGTACTGTGATCATCTCCCAAGACTTACACGCACTGTGAAGAAATTATTGTTATATGTTATTTGATCACTGAGATGTCAACTAATTTAATTTTTTCACAAAAACTGGATTTATAGGAATAGCAATAGTAAAAATAGCAAAAAAGTGCTGCCCTGAATATGTTTGTTTTTAGACTTACCTACTTATTCCCTGTGGCCACAGATATATTCCTAAATTTATTCTAATTAAGAAAATAATTATTATATTTTTTTATGACCGTTAGAGTAACTTCTTACGGATATAAAAAAAATATATACTGGTACTAGGTAGGTATAATAATCAGTATTCGAATTATCTTTATACTCTAGATGAAATCATATAGAGTATTATAAGTTTAATCCAGCCCAAAAGTTTGTAACGCATAGAACCAAGCCTCGGACGAAAAAAAGTTATATATTATTTTTTGTTTATTTGTGGCCAAAAACCTCAAATCCGCCTGACGTCCGTCCGTCCGTCCGTCCGTCCGTCCGTCCGTCCGTCCGTCCGTCCGTCCGTCCGTCCGTCCGTCCGTCCGTCCGTCTATCCGTTAGCACGATAACTCAAGAACGCCTTCACCTAGGATCTTGAAATTTTGAATCTGGATGTTTGGTTGAATTTGTAAGGCTAAGTTCGTTAACGGGCAAAATCGTCCTACTCCTTCGGGTAGCTGCCATATAAAATGTCCTTAAAACAAGTGTTCAAGAATATTGGTCGATAACTTCATAAGGGTTTAAGCTACGTCTTTGAAATTTTGTATGTGTCATTTTTCCAATAGTTGGAGCTAAATATATGATTATGAAGAAAATCCTTTTAGTCCTTCGTGTAGCTGCCATACAAATATCCTGTCAAAATGTATTTACTTAATTTACAAAACTCACAATAACTCAAGTAATCTTTTAGCTACGAATTCGGAATTTTGTACAAGTTAGTTTTGAGTGAAAAGGAAGTCGGAGTTTACTAATCAGCGAAATCCGTTTACTCCTTCTGGTAGCTGCCATACAAAATGTCCTTAAAACACGTCTTCAAGAATATTGGTCGATAACTTCAGAAGGGTTTAAGCTACGTCATTCAAATTTTGTATGTGTTATTTTTCCAATAGTTGGAGCTAAATATATGATTATGAAAGAAATCCTGTTAGTCCTTCGTGTAGCTGCCATACAAATATCCTGTCAAAATGTATTCACTTAATTTACGAAACTCACTATAACTCAAGTAATCTTTTAGCTATATATTAGAATTCGAAATTTCTTACAAATTAGTTTTGAGTGAAAAGAAAGTTCGAGTTTACTATTCAGCGAAATCCTTTCACTCCTTCTGGTAGCTGCCATACAAAATGTCCTTAAAACACGTGTTCAAGAATATTACCAATAACTTCAGAACTGTTTTAGCTACGTCTTTGAAATTTTGTATGTAGTATTTTTCCAATAGTTTGAGTTAAATGTATGATTATGAAGAAAATCCTATTAGTCCTTCGTGTAGCTGCCATACAAATATCCTGTCAAAACGTTATCACTTAATTTACGGAACTCGCTATAACTCAAGTAATCTTTTAGCTACGAATTCGGAATTTTGTACAAATTAGTTTTGAGTAAAAAGGAAGTTCGAGTTTACTAATCAGCGAAATCCTTTTACTCCTTCTGGTAGTTGCCATACAAAATATCCTTAAAACACGTGTTCAACAATATTTTCCGATAATTTTTGAACGCTTCAAGCTACGAATTTGAAATTTTGTACACATTAATTTTTGAATAGTTCCAAGGAAAAGGATAAATATGTAAGAAATCGAGTGAGTCCTTCCTGCACCTCCCATGTGAAAGTCCTTTAAAAAGGACTTTTTTTTCGATGACTTACCCAGTTCAAGGTATGAAGTTAAACACTGAATATTGTCTTTTAGTTTTGAGTAGCAATCTAATAGCAGTAATTAATAAAGGACATACAACATGCACACACTTAGTTCTACTTTATCCCCAACTACAATATAAATCGGAGTTCAGTATTCATCTAGAGTATTATACGATTGGCTTGCAGCCGATCGTGACTGCAGTATGTTTTTTATCTCATATTACTAAAGATATAGGTACTATGAGAGCAGTTTGAGAAGTTTTTGCAATTTTAAAGTACAATGGCGCTAATTTCCGGTCAAGCCACAAAAAATAGAACTCAATTTAAACGTACATAATTAAAACGGTCAAAAACTGCTATAAAGTAATGAGCAACAAATCTGCAATTTCCTATTACAACTCCCTTAGGTAAACTAGGAGCGAGGTGAAAATCAGAAAATTGCGTGCAATAAAGCGGGGGAAGTGTTTCCTGTTAACTGCCCTTAAGAGAGCCATCACACTTCACACAAGAGCTCTAATGCGATCTACACGTATGTACGTGGCAACATACTAAATTTCGAGATTAGTGGAATCGATAGAACGCTGGCATATTAAACACGAAACTTGCACTTGACCCTTCTCGCTCTTCGGCTTTAATTCAATTATCAAATGGACTTCATGGGGTGGCGAGTAATGGCGTTCCGAGTATGTGATAACGTTGCCAATCATTTCCTTTTTGCTCGACCTTATAAGCTTTTTTCATAATTTCGTCGATATTTTATGCCATGAATACTCAAGACTTTTAGTTTCTGTTCTTTTACTTTAACCTTCAACAATTAAAACGACTTCGGTATGTTATGCATTAGCAACTGATATGCTGGTGTAGTATATGTTGTGCGGTACTGTATAGGTACTGAAAGCTATGAAGTTGAACATTATAGCAGTCTAAGGGTGTACTATCTAGAATCTAAACGGTCTGTTCTATTACTACTTCCGATCATGGAAAGAAATTTTCGCATTCCGGAGTCCTTCATCATGTTGATGGTCAAATAATAAGAAAATATGGTTGTCACTACGCAGATATCGAATGAAATGAAATGTGTTATTAAGTGAAGGTTTACTGTCGATTTTCTTTGTTTTCTCAATATTCCTATTGACATCGAAAGACAGAATGTTAGAAAATCAATAAGGAGAGTAGCAAGTTTCCTTTTTATTGGCTCAATTCCTTTTCGCCTCTTGCCATTTAACGGGGTCATGTTGGCTATCTCTACGGTAGAATTTATTGTACTTGCAGAGAAAAAGTATATTTCCGATGATGGCCTGTGATTATGATTCTATCATTATAGAAATTCGATTAAGGTTTAGCAACAATTGATTAATGCTTGTTTTACTAGTGGTAGCGCTCAGAAATAAGTGCCTTTCGATGATAAATCGATTTTACATGGCGTTTTGCAAGGCCTTATGAATTATTGGATTAACGTTAAGTGTTGGAAGTGGAAATTTTGTAGTAAAGAAATAATCGTTGGAGATAAAATTTTGAGCTTTGACATTGATTTACGTTCAGGAGACAATGCATGGCTGTTCAGGATATCGTGGAATACTCTTTTAATTATTATAATTAATTTCGAGAGCAATTTTGTCTGCGGAATTACCAACTTGTTTGAACTTAAATTTCTCATAAAATGCAAATCATACCATGAATTACACTCGCACTTTAAGCAATTATGTGACACAATCGTTCCCATTTGGGTATTATTCAAGGCTCCATCTAATATTAAAATAAATTATGGCAAAGACACGGAATACTGAAAATAGGTCTTCATTAATTTTAAATGTCTGAACTCTCTGTCATCTCGACTCCCGTCTCAACGAGCAGCTTTCGAATTCTTCATATTTCACACAATAAAGTCACACATGAAAATATAATAGGAAATTCACTGAGGACATGACTTTCCTTCTAGAATATGTGAAATACATCATCTAGTCTTAGGACTTTTCGAAGGTTAACTTATTCCATAGATACGAGTGGTAGACTGATGCTTGCACCAGACTCTTCACAAATTTTAGTAATTTTAATAAATTATTTGAAAGACTTAGCAGACATTTGGGCATACAATTTTAATGTAAAATTACTTCAGTGACTGGTAGAAGATATGCTAACATGCTTGAAGTGAACCGGAAAAACTTAAATTAGTTTGACTTAGAAAAACGTTTTGCTTCCATACTGAAAGCGTTAAGAGTATGAACACAACATTTTTAAATATTACAGTAATAAATTGAATAATTTCAATATTCTCTGACGTATCTTCCTTTTCCTGCTCTGAATGTGAGTAACCAACAACTGCAGTGATGAAAACAATAATTCTTATCTTTTCGGAACGTGATATTTCGTGTACACAGCCCGCTCTTAATACCTAACCGCAGCAATTCTTTATCGAAGAGGGTCTGTAATATAGAGAATATAATTCCCGTCGTCCAGCTATAGAGAAGCCCTTTGTTGGAACTACTTTATCCAAAATCATGGCTAGAATTATCGCCGACAGAATTAATGATCCCTTAAATAGCGCCATGGAAGTCTACCGAAATGGAAACCACAAAGTGTAGTCATTTTGTAGCCACTTCTGCTGTATACTGTCACTAGTCCCTGAAAATATAATTTTTAATACGTGGGGGGGAGGGGGGTGGTGTTTTTATATCTCTGACACGACTTCTGCTAGAAACTTGAAACTTGGTGGTTATATCTACATGTATTAGAAAAGTAATTTAAATAAAAAAATGTTCATATGTCCATTAACGTATAGAGATGGGGCACGAAAATCTTTCTGTGAAAATGGGTTGCATATATTTCATAAAATCTGCATATATTTCGTCATGTTACATTTACATCCACGGGTACTTCAGATAGACGTCTAGAAACGCTTTAATGCATTTTCAATCGCTAAGGGTGATAGTCAAAGAGGATGTATACATTTTTACAAACTGTTCTATATTCCTTGGTTCTGATTAAATATCGAATTAATTTTTACTTCTGCGGGTTTTTTATAAAATCAAATTCAAAAATCCGTTTTCAGAATTTTTTTGTCTTTCAACCGCTAAGAGAGTGAAAAAGTGTTGCACACGTTTCATGAACTATGTCATATCTTTTAGGTTTGCTATGTTTGACAGGTTTGATATGTTTGATAGGTTTGACTTCGACGAACTTTTTATATAATCGCCTACGAACCAGCGTCAGGATTTTTTGATATTCAACCATGAAGGGGATGTAAAGGGGATATTAAGGGTCTGCATATATTTTCAAGACCTCAGCAATACCTGTTAAATCTCTTGAGATACCCAATTGGTTTTTACTTATTATGGCTTTCTATGTAATCGCTTAAAAATCAATTTCAGTATTTTTTGATATACAACCCCATGGAGATGTAAGGACTTTTCACAATTTTCACCTTATTTTTTAGGTCTAATGACTAGGAAATTGGTTTGTAATTCTTCGGGCTTTTTATGTAGTCGGCTACAAATCGATTTCAGTATTTTTTGATATTCAACCCCTAAGGGAGTGTAGAGGGGTTGTAAAGGTTTTTTTCGAATTCCGACAAACCTTTTAGACCTTTTTTTTTAGAGCTTACTGCATTGCTAATATTCAACCCACAAGGAGGTGTAAGGGAGCTACAAAGGTTTTCACAAGTTTTGCAATATCTCGAAGGTCTGCTGAGATTTCAAATTGGTTTTATCTTTCCATGCTTTGTATATAATCGCCTTATTTTACGAATTTTGGAAATGCAACACCAATTGTTGTATACCAATTGTTGTATACCAATTGTTGTATACCACAAATTTCGTCAAAGCTTTTAGGCCTGATGAGGTAGCAAATTGAATTTTTCTTCTATGGAATTTTCATGTAATCGACTAAAAACTAATTTTAGGATTTTATGATGTTTAACCCTTAAAACATTTTTAAGGGATTGCATACATTTTCATAACAATGTGAAGAAATTCCAGATGTTTAAACGACATTTTTACATGTATAATGTATAGGCTAAAAATCGGTTTCGGGTTTTTTGATGATTTTATTTCTATGGGCAGTTTATTTATTTCTATGTTTGTATGAAAGACAATAAAAATGTTCAATAGTTGTATATTAGAAAGAGCTATTCTAGTGACAAAATCAACTTTCCAAAAACCTCCTGGTCTGGAAACAACCGATGTTATATGTCGGTTTTGACCACGTCCCGGACTATAGCCCGCAAACGTAATTAGGGGTGGCAGTCATGGGCGCACATACATCGTTTCTTTGGGAGGAGCAAAGCTATGGCTTATAAAAGGAGTTTGAAATTTCGGAAATAGAATGAATGTGGATTTTATTATATTTTATTAAATTATATCAGTTAAGAATCCTTGAAACTTTTCAGCTAGAAAAATACAATATTAGGGCCCCGGGAGATAAAACAAAAAATACAGAGAAGTAGAAATTTTACTTCGAATTTTGGACAGAATTTGAATGCATCACAATTATTTCTAGGTGAAGGGTGAAATGAAGATACTGGCCTTGGCTACCATACAAAAATCTTTTACAAATAGAAGTCCAAAACGTGTTTAATACTGAGATGCGGTGAAGTTCACTATGCGACTGATAACCTAAAAAATAAGGTTCCAAATAGCCTCCTGGTTATTCTTTAGCTTGAAATAACGAAATTCATGAAAATGTTGGAAAACCCATTTTCACGGTAATTTTTTTTACTCCAGCTCTGCACATCAATAAAATTTTGAACTTTTTTTTTGCTTTAATTACTCCTGTAGTACTTCTACATATACATACCAAGTTTCAGTTTTCTAGCATAAGCCGTTTCTGAGATATGAAAAACCACCCCCCACTCCCGTACCTTGCTACTCCTATCAAAAATTTAAAATTTTTTAATTTTTCTAGGATACTACTATAGTGGTTCTATATAGTCGTAAATTTTTAGCTTCCTATGCTTTGCGGTTTTTGAGAAATAAAAATCAGAATTCTTTTCGTCCCCCCCCCCCCTTCCACCATCACTCCCTGCGCCCACACCCTCAAAACTTTTTTCTCCGCTAGAGGTCTAATGGTCCTAAGTCCTGTATAAATTTCAAGATCCTATCTAATACGGTTCATGAGATATAAACATTTATTTTTTTGAAAAATAAAAATTTTACATTCAGTAGACTTCACTGGTAATTGTATATACAGAAACCAAATTTTATCTTCCTAGCACAATTGAGTCGGAAGATATTGTAATTCAAAGTTCTTCACCCCCCACCCCCATATCTCACTACTCCCCCTAAAAATGTTAACCCCTTTCTAGTCTCCTAGTATCCCTTAATACAACTACAAAACTTCGGCCACCTGACATCAATCGTTCAGGAGATATGGATTTTAGAATGTATCAATCCCAGCTGACAAGCGTTTTGGACGTATTTCCCCCCCCCCCCCACTCGCACACCTCTCAACCCCTATCGACCATTTTTTGCAAATGGATCCACTATCATAGTACTTCATAAGTTCCAACTCTCAGCCTCCTAGCATAAGCGGTTCCTGGGATCTAGAAACAAAATTTTTTCATCTAAAACGTTCCCCCTCCTCCCACCACCACCCCTCCAAAAGCTACCACTTGTAGGCGTTCACCCACTCTACCCACCACAAAAATTTCAACTTAATATCTCAAAGGGCTTGTGAGCTACGCACCTTCAAACGATTTTGCGTACTGCGTACGGCGTACGGTGTACGGCGTCTACGGCGGACAGACGGACATTTTTTTTTTTTTGCTTTTTTTGGGTCTCCTAGTCCTAAAACGTGAAAATACAAAATTTCAGGGTAGCAAATTTTTTGAAATTTCAGGTCGATAACAATACTTTATTATTAAAAAATAAGAAAGTAAAAATAGTGGTTGCGTTTTTGGTGAATCAACTTGAAGACTTGGAATTAGTTGCTACCATGTTCAAGTTGTTGTAAATGCTAAGAGGAAGAGTATTTGAGATTAGATTAAAGGAAAACTGCAACGATATCGTATAGTACGTTTCACTTTTTGCAGAACCTCGTGCATTGGAAAAGTTTATTACTTTTTCGGATAACTTCTCGGGAAATACTAGTTAATATTTTCATTAAATGCTGGTTACTTAGAGAATGAAGATGATTCAATAGTCGATTCCCCAACGATATCCAATACTTTTATTAAGAAGTCAACCAGTAGTTTTGTAGGACATCGAAGAACCAACATTAATAATTATGACATTTAATTGAGTAAATTATTGAGCTCGGTACCATTTTACAAAATGATTAACTTTACAAAATGTCTATAACTTTCTTCGAAAATGTTTCGTGTATATACCAAAATAATAAGGCTACATTTGTTGCGATGTGAGTGCAACTTTTGCTGATATTCTATACCCGTGCAGGGTGTTTTGTTATAAATACATTGACCGCTTCGAAGACCAGAGTGAAACTTCCTCTTCCGTTTTCGTACTGTTTTTTAGTATTATTTCCGTGTCTTTTTTTAATATCGAAAAGTGGTAATATTACTTAAATAGTTTTTTGGCAGTTGTACAATACGGAAAATACCTGGAGCTTTTAAAAATGTTCTTGTTAATTGTGTACGTAACGAAACAGTCGGTTTATAATCGTCTTAGCAACGTCCAAAAGGAAACATTTTTGTTTCCATGTTCTAAATCGACTAGACCTAATAACTAAGGATAATAGTTAATTTACTCAGTTTTTCAAACCGTACAACGTATATCCTGCTCCTAACATTATAACAATGCACCCTGTATATGCAAGTGCAGTAAAAGTTGCAAGAAGTATGAAAACATTTTAAAAGAAATATGAATAAAATAAATAAATAGTTTAATTTTATTTGGCTGGAAAATTATATTTATCTCGCAACTGGGACATATCGGGAGCTAAATAGTAGACAGTTTAGTTTATTAATCCGAAGTTCTGTTTAAGAGTCTCACGTAAATTGTAGATACATTTGCTACAGTATGTCAGATTACAATAACTACTAACTTCGACCTCTGAGTACCACAGATAACAAAGTTTCCTTTCAATCCGAACATGATAACAAATTTATCAAAGGAATCAATTTCAAACAAATTAAACCGGATCGGTATCGCAGAAGACCGTCATACCAATGACTCCTTTTACGTATTACATATGAAGGTGGTGCGCAGCAAAGTATTGTAGCCAGAGTCGAAAGTAAAACAAACCATTAAAATTTATTGAATTAATAAAAGCAGTTGAAATGAATATTTACACCATATTACGCGAAAACACAAAAACCGAAAAGCAACCATTCACTCTAATTAATTTTATAGTATAATTTCTGGTTGACATTAAATTTTATAGTGAGCATAAAGTTAATTATTCAAGAGTACCTCCGTGGAAACCCCCATCGCTTCATTGTAGCCGAATGCGGCAGAAAGTAGCAATTTAAAAATTGGATGAAATCCTTTGAATAATGTTGCACCATTCTGTATACAAAACACATTATAGATGATATGTTGAAGGGTTGGACATGTGTTTGACTAAGTAAAACGAAAAATTAACTCACCTCAGACTCAAAGGTCACTGGTCTTTTTTACGGAGCAACATTTGCGAAGATATCGAATGCAGATATCAAATAAATAGTATTTTCGTTTTCATCAGAATGACATTTGATATGGTATTGGCTGGTTAAAAATTTCTGAGTATGACTGAAAATCGTAGGGTTAAAAATAACTCTGCGAATGGGATTGTGCTCTAAGTGAATCGAGCGTTAAACAGACATCTACGAGTAAGTACAGACATAAAGTATATACTGTACTCATCACCTCGAAAAAGACCTGTAAGCCTGCCAGGTCTGAGGCGATCAAATTGGATTGGAATTTGATGGTGCTTTAATAATATCGAAGATATTGTCATTACAAATGAATGGGTCCATGCTAAAAGGTCATCAGTCCAATTTTTATCGAAATTGCGATATCACTAGTTTTGAAGTCTTGGAGGCACATCTTATCCTTAATTTATACAGTAGTACATCTACATATAGGTATTAAGTTTCAACTTTCTAGCATAAGCCGTTTATGAGATATGAAAAACCACGCCTACTCCTGTACCTTGCTACCGCTATCAAAAATTTTATTTTTCTGGGATGTCTCTATAGTAGCTCTATATAGTTGCCAATTATTAGCTTTCTATCTTTCGCGACTTTCGAGAAATAAAAATCAGATTTTTTTTCCTTTCCAGCCCCTCCCACCATACACCCACACCAATTTTTTTCCCGGTAGACGTCTACTAGTAAATACTAACTCCTGTAAAATTTTCAAGATTACATCTTGTACGGTTCTTGCTATAAAAATTTAATTTTTTGAAAAATCTCTCCCCACTTCCACTCTTCACCTCCTCTCTTAAAAATTTTATATTCAGTAGACTCGACTTATAATTCTATATACACAAACCAATTTTTGTCTTCCTGGTACAATTGAGTCGGAAGATATTGTAATCCAAAGTTTTTCACCCCCCACCCCCCACCTTGCCACACCCCTTAAAAATTTAAATCCTTTTCTAATCTCCTAGTATTTCTTAAGTTAACCACAAAGTGTCAACCGTCTGACATTAATCGTTCAGAAGATATGGATTTTAGAATGATGAGTAAACCTATCAAGTTATTCTGGGTAACTCGATCCATGCTAAAAGGGCATCGGTCCACAGGTTTTAAAAATTCGCCAATATTCGCGCGGCTTAGATAAATTTATAAAATATAATTATATGAGTTATAAATAACCTCTTTTATTGATTCGATAGAGTATTGTTGTGAATTTAACTTAACTGTTGTCTACAGGCGGTTTTTTTGTTTTTCCAACAGTTTACAAAAGTGGACTGATGACCTTTTAGCATGAATCCATTCAAATGATCTGTACTAGTAAAAAGACGGGAAGCCTTCACGTACATTCAATGCATAAATAGCTGCAGTGGTACACATGCAAATTAAAAACCAGAATTCTATTTTTCCATTTATAGCTACATAGGTGTTTTGAAAATTTTGGAAAACTCTGAGAATATTGCGTTGATAGAAAGGTTGCGAAAAGAATTCGAGTGATGTAAAGAAGATAGTTAAGTTAAACTTGGTTAGTATGTGTAAATCTATTAGAAAAGTGATTTTAATTAAAAAAAAATCAAATATACATTAGCGTACGGAAGGGAGGCAAAAAAATAATCAGTGAAAATGGAATGCTTATATTTTCACGAATTTCATCATATCTCATAGGTCTTGTGAAATATTTAATTAATTTTTATTCTACGAATTCTTCACATAAATGCCTAAAAAATGTTTACAGTATTTTTTGAAATTCAAACCTTAAGGTGCTGTAAAGGAGTTGTATAGATTTTCATGAATTCAGCCATATCAGTCAGGTCTGATTACACATCGAATAACTTTTCACTTACACGGACTTGTTTTATTACTAAAAGAGTTGAACACGAATTCCGACATATCTCTTAGGAGTGATAGGACATCGGATTAGTTTTTGCTTCCTCGGACTTCATATTTATCTAAAAAATATTTCCTGGATTTTTGGATATTCAGCCCCATGTGGGTTTTCACAATTTTCGCCATATCTCTTAGGGCCGGTTTCACAGTAGAAATTTGAACTGAAGTTTAGTTAAACTTAAACTGAAGAATAATCTGCACTTTAAACTTGTCCCGATTTCACTGTAAATAAATATCCTAAGATTATCTCATCTTCCTAGGATTGGATAAAACTTGAGTTTAACAACCTCTGTGAAACGCATTATTCGTTTGATCCTAAGTTTAAAGAAAATTTTTGATTTTATTTCGACTGTAAAACCGGGCCTATTACCCTGTACAGACTATGTTTACTTCGAATTCCGCGAGGGTCGCAGTAAATGTTTTCGGTTAAACGCATTGTAGCTACGTGTTTTCGTAAACGCGTTCCATAAGTGTTTTCAACGCGTTTAACTCGATTTAAACGCGTTAATCTCGTAGTCTGAACATAGTATTAGGCTCTGCAGAGTTTTCATATAATCGCCTACAAACGAATTTTTGGATTTTCCGATATCCATCCCCCAAGGTGGTGTGTAGGAGTTGCATTTATTTTCACAAATTCCTATATATACGAGTATCTTAGAGATCTAAGATATAAGATATCGACATGGTTTTTATTTAGTAAGGTTTCCTATATAGTCGCCATTTAATCGCGCGAGCCAGCACAAACTGGCACGAGTGCGAAATTGGAAACAACAAGCTCGCGTCAGATCGCCACTCTAGTTGCGCCTTGCGTAGTTTCGCGTCGCTGGCGGTTTTTAGACGCAACGCGTTTGACGCTAGTCAAACGTTCTCGGTTCTCAGATTAAATTCAAAGAAAGTGTAAACAGCAGATTCGCGCCACCATTCGCATGAGAATTCGCATGTCTATACAAATGTAGATGATCCCCGAGTGCGAGAGTGAACATGTGGCGTCAGAGGTGAAGTTGAACGTGACGTACATTGAAAAATGGTAAAATTTGATCCAAAAGCGTAGTGATCGGAGTATAACTGGTCAACTAAGTCATGTGGCAAACTTAGGTGGTCAACTTGACAGGTTTCCTTCTACCAAAGTATTAAAACATTTAGAAACAAGCTCGAAAATAAATCCTCGCACATGCATCGTGGACTGATACCTAACCTACCATATCTCCTTTCAAATATTCAATGTCGTTTTTATTTGCCCATCAAATTGAAACCCATAAAAATTGGCTTGGCCGCAAGGCAAAAATGTTATCTATTCGACTACTTTGTTTTTAAGGTTCCCAAAGGATTTTGTTATTGAAAACGTTTTTTCAGCTTCAGAATAAATCTGCGAAATCAATATTTCGTAGTACAGAAGATAGATACATTGGTCCTTACACTATACTCATATAACACACGTTATCTTCCCAGAATACATACCAAGGATATGTCGATATTACAATGAGAATATTCATGTGGGTGGTTCTTTCCAATGAGTAAGCAATTACAATTTGTACACCCTCTTCGAGTAATTGTTAGTTGACGTGACGTGATTTTCTGGCACATCAACAACAATGAAAGGGGTGTTTGAAAATTATTGAAATAAATATTTTCCCGAATTAGCAATTATGTTTTGCTTCCGGGGAGAAATGCAACCTATAAATTAGTTGCATGGAACAAGCGAAACATTCAGTCGTATGCTAATATGAGTGTGTGAGAAAAAGAAAAAGTTTATATGTACATAATTGGAACGAGGATTAGAAAATGTTATGAGGGATCTACTAGAAGTATTTTCTTTCATTGATTTTTTGTAATGTAGGTATTTGGGTTATATGACATAATATTAGAGATTATTATTTCCGCTGATATTTCAACATTGGAAACTAGCGAACTAATATGCGAATTGTGCTCTTGCATGAGAGACCGCGAGACAAAGTAGTCAAATGTTCCAGTCCAATTATGCGAATTGTAAGATCTAATGGTGTGAACAATTGTTTGCACATTCGGAGGAATCAAGAGCTACATCATATTCCACCATCGCATAGCACATTCGCATAGCACTCGAATGCATAGGCGGGTGTGTAAACACTCCATTCGCGTTCAATGCGAGTTCGAAACCGTCATCGACGCGAATGTCAATGGGAATGTGAATGCGAATGTGAGTGACACTAGTGGCAGGTGTTCAGTTCAGTTCATTAGCGGCTTTTCTGACTGAGGTGAATGTGTAAACCCTACATTCGTGTTCAATGCGAATTCCTTTAATTCGAGTCCAAAAACCGCCATCGACGCGAACCTCGAAAAGAATTGCGAACTTGCTGCTTACACATTCATATTCGCGCTAGTTTGCACAGGTTCACGCGATGGTGAAAACGCGGCATTAAATGTGTTCCAATCAAGTTTTTACTAGTTAATGTTCATTCCCAGATGGTGAAAATGTTCCGAAGTGTCTAATATGCCACCATCTAAAATAAGAGCAGGCACCGATGTAACATTTTTAAGGCAAAGAGACAATGAGAAGCTTAATAAAAATTAGGAATAAGGTAGGTCATGAAACTGACCCTTGAGGGGCACCGGAGTTGGTAGAATGGAGATGAAGAAAGGCTATCTAATGCAACCTGTAGAGTGCGTTCCGAAGGAATTCTCTCCATCCATCGAATACAAGGAGCATTATTACCAAATGCATTAAGCTTAGATAGAACAGTCTTTGGTACGGCTTTGTGCCAAACTTTGTCAAATGCTTTCGCTATGTCAAGTAAATTTGACCCTCGGCGAATTTATGGATACAAGCATTCCAATGTTCAGTCAGGTAGATCAACAGCGTGGCGGAAACCCATATTGACGGACGTTTCCACCACTTTTGACAAAATGGAAGTGATGGCTGTAGTGCGGGGTTCATTTTACTACCCTTCTTATGTATAGGCTGAACTTTACCTAGTTTCTATGAATAAGAAAAATTTGCCAGACGAATAGGAAAGAGAGCGAAGCGGTTCAGCCAGAGAAGACTAGTCTTTTTTAGGGGTAGTGGGGGAATGCCATCTGGACCATTGTTTGTTTGTTTGTTTTATTGCCATAGATAAATTTTGTTATATACAGAATAATTTTGATTAAGAGTTCAGTCTTACTAACTATACAACTTTTGAAAATATATGTAATGCTTCAAGTTATTTTACTAAATAATTTTGTAACCTACGAGAAGAAATATTTACAGGAAAATGGCAAGCCAAGAACCTAGTTGATGAATTTTAACTATAACTAAAAACTTAACCTTACTATTCAAACTATGTACTTATTCAAAAGAAAGGTACAATTTAAAACTGTAAGTTTTTGATTAGTCTATTATCAGCTAGTTCTAGTCTAATTCTGATTTTATTTATTAGTGTAAGTGCTTCAGCTTCAATATATTTAGTGTCGGCTAAAGAGTGTAATCTTTCAGTAGAATTTGTGTAGATACTCAGTTACAATTTTTAGGGCATTGTCGACAGAGCTACACATATTTGAGCAAATAGTGCCTGATGAGTAGATGGCTGTGTCGTCAGGAAATAGGGCAATTTGACAGTTTTGTAAGTGGGGGAAGTCATGTGTGTAAATTAGATACAACAATGGTCCAAGGACTGATCCCTGTGGTACTCCACCACATATAGGATAGTTACTGGAGAGAGAATTTTGAACACAGACTCTAAAATATCTGCCAACTAAGAAGCTACGAACGATATTGACTAGGTACGAGGGAAAGTTGCATTTTATCATTTTATAGAAAAGACCGTCGAGCCAAACGCGGTTTCAATATCTAGCGATATTAAGACCATAGATTCTTTGGAATCAAGTGTGATTTTAATGTAATTTCGTATTCTCAAGAGGAGGTAGGTAGTCGAGTAAAATTTTCGAAATCCGAACTGTTCGTTTGAAAGGATGTTACTAGCCTTTATGAAGTCGTTTAACCTGTCTTTGATTTAGCGTTTAAAAAGTTTACCAAGATTGCTGAGGAGACTGATAGGGCGGTAGCTGCTTGCAGAGGTATGGGCTTTTTAGGTTTAAGGATTGGAATAATTTTGGCGGATTTCCAGGAACAGGCAAAATAGCCTAGCCTTAGACATGCATTGAATATATGCATCTACATAACAAGTGCTTTTTTGGGAAAATGTTTAAGTATTAAATTAGAAATGTTATCAAAGCCAGAAGTTCTTTTTAGGTTTTAACAAATTCAATATATTTTTGATATCGTTTGGTTTAATGAGGGTGTAATGACCATTGGTACTTGCTTGAGATGATTGAAAGTTTAGAGCACATTTACAACATCTGTTTCAGTCAGTGTATCAGAGAGTCCGTTATCAAGAGTAAAGTTTGAGTTAAAAACCTTTGCAAAGCACTCAGTTTTTTCCGCACAAGTAATAAATTTATTGTTACCATCCACTAAGTGGGACAAAGGACTTCTTTTATTTTTGATAACTTTGACCCAGTGGCGGCTCGTAACATGAGGCTGAGTCTCACCATTTTAGAGAGGAAAAAGTCATCAAGTTACTAGTGATTTTTTGTTTTGAAAATGTTACTTAATGATTTTCCGCAGTAAACCGACGTCCTTACTCCTATAGTTTTAGTCCGACAAAGTCGTGTTTTAATATTCCAAGTCAGCCTCACCTGCTAAGAAAGGACCGAGCAGCCACTGCTTTGACCAAATTCCAGAAAGGCTTGGAGCCTTTACTTAGGTCAGATAACTTAGAGTTTCAGGTTCTATTCCTAAAAGTGCTAATCAAAAGTATTTATGAGAGAGTTAAGAGATTTCCAGGAACATTTAAAACAAAGTAGTCTGGTTCTTTGCCATTTCCGTCGGCAAGCGTTTCTCTTTTGTATAAGGAGCCTAATTTCAATGGGTATTGAATGGTATGGGTTGTGCTTGAGTGGTGCCTTAGGGACGCTACTGCTTACCGAAGATTGTATAATCTCGTTAAATTCAGAAAGAAGACTATCAACTTCAGTAGTTGAGGAAATGGATACCAGTGATCTATTGGATAGATTAATTTTTTAACTCATTGTTCTCTGAAACTTGATCCAGTTAGCTTTATTGAAAATTAGAATGGGGTTATCAGGGTTAGTTTTTAGCAGTGAATCAAGTTGGTAGAACACAGGAAGATGATCAGATGTTAGAGCGTGTAGAATAGTGGGTTTAGATATTCTACATTGGTAGTTGCAGATTACAAAGTCAAGAGTAGATGGGGATTGTCTTTTGTTTAGTGGAACATAACTTGAATCGTTGGGAAAGTGAACCGATAAGGGATGCGTCTGAAGAAAATTATTAAGAATACTACTCCAATGGTTATTCCTACCACAGCTCCACGCTTGATGTGGACAGTTCCAATCACCGGCAATTAGAAAGTCTCCACATTGCGAAAAAAGTTGACGCAGATCGTGCTGGAACAGGTATTCCTTATTGCTGTTGCGGCCGCCACCAGGGAAGTATATTGAAACAATATATTGTCCGACCTGCAACAGGTTCAATTTCAATGGCAATGTTTTCGAGAATAAATGTCTTTTGCGCTGGGATTAATTTATATTTTAAAGACTTATGAACAACTATAGCTACTCCACCATGCTCTGAGTGCTCTCTATCCATTCTGTAAGTTGTATAATTTTTAAAGGTTATTTGATTATGACTCTGTAGCCAGTTTTTACTAATAAAAGCTAAAGCAATTTTCTCGCGGATCAAAAGATCAAAATATACAGTTTTTTTTATTTAAGATGCTTCTATCATTCCATATTAACATATTATGAGTGGATAAGTTAGCCATTGTAGACATATTTAACAGCAAGTTCAGTAATTACTTTAAATTGATCATTTTTAAAAGCACAGTTTGATAATTTACAAAGCAGTTCGTCAATTAGAGAATATATGACGTCTATGGAAAATAAGTTACCACTGTTTTGCTTGTAGCTTAATGTTGAATTCTTGTTGTTGTTTAACCTAGCGGCTGGGTCGTGGAGTTGGTTGGTTAGCGTCTCCAGATTGAGTTGGACGTAGGTTCATCTAGATTCACATTTGCATGTGTGGGTTTTTGAGTTACATATGTTACGTTTTTTTGCGAGAAGTTTAAGCTCCTAGTACATAGCTCGTTTTGGGCAGGTGGGATCAATGGCTTGGACCATTGTATTTATAAATATTGAGATATTGAAGAATTTTTGAAACGATACGCATAGCACATTTGATGGGAGCCAGTTTTTTATTTCTAGATAACACAGTTCGGGGGACTGAGTAATAAGTGGAAGGGTGGAGTTTCTCGCAAAACTCCATGCCAGATTTGATTTTTCTATGGGATCAACGACTGTGCGGTTATCTTCAGAAAGTGAAGGTGTGAACGACAAAATAAAATTCTTGCAACTGTTTACGCAAATAACAAAAAGGATTTCGATACTTTGGGCCAGTCCGGGATCTTTCTTCTCAACTTTTGATCACGTTGTGACATTGCGTGATTAATAGTAGAATTGCAGATGTTTCTAGCCTTAATGAACTGCTCCCTATTGAATTCTGTGGAGTGTATCCTAAATGTTTCAAAAGGAACATTTTCAGCCTGAATTCAGGCTGGTTAGAGAAGAAAAGGTCAAGGAAATTGGAATTCTGATCTGCAATATCCGGATAGTGATGTATCAAAACTAAATAGGGCCTTAATATTTTAATTAAAACATTTTTTTATACGAAAGAACAAAGCTTAGATGTCGTTATTATTCGCATTATCCCTAGTGTAAGGAGAAAAATAGCCAAAATCGCTCAGTACGCAAAAGTAAAAAATGAACACATATTTCAAGGAGATACACATCTAAATGTCTCTCAGTTCTTGACAGGTTGCTTTCTTTCTTGTAAATATTATCTTTACACAAACTAAATATACTGCAATAGCTAGGCAAAAGCTTCTTCCTTTACAATTTCATTTCTTTGTAGTAGGATTTTTTTTCCGTGTTTTTTCCAACCCCCCCGGTTCCATTACATTTGGACATAACCACCACTAAAAGCTTCACCATATTTTGCATTATGGCCTTACGGTGGTAAGCATATGAACGGAACCAATCAAGCAACAAACCAACCAGCCTAGCCAAATCCGCTACATGACTTGTCACGCTCTAGAAATATCTCTAGAGAGTCACTACGAGGGTGGTTTGTACATGGGGGTGGCATTTTACTACGGAAAGTCGTACCTGGAGCGCGAGGTAGGTCAAGTACGTACAACTGTGAACGAAATAAACGCAAGGCAAGCGAACTAAAAAAAGGACACAACACCGAAGCAACTAGATTTTAGATACGCGTCTACACAGCTCATATCGTCAGATACATAAGAAGCAAAAGCGTCGTCGTCTAAGAGGGTCAATAAAACTTGGAGAGGTTCAAGTCGACAATAGAAGGAATTGAGGGAAAAAATTGATATTTCCTGTTCTGTAAAAAATTGAATTTAGGTATTGAAATATATTTGAAATTATGGCTAATTCCTGTCGAAAACTTCACTTACTTTCGCTGCGAACTTTCTGAAACTGAAAGGTGTTATAATCCACAAAAAGCTCCACCTACTATATTGTGTAATCCAAAAAATGAAAATTCATCACTGGAAGACTTACACTAAAAGACACAGAAAAATTTCACAGAGCCGCGATTTTTCTCACATATTCAAAAATTCACCGAAAACAATCCCTTTTCAACGGCCACAAATCATTTTAAAAAATCACTCGAAATTAAATGCATTTTCAATGATTTTCTTTAAGATTTAACAATACAATTATTTTTTTTATTAACAATTCGATTTTCTCGAATTTCGTACTGATATTTTCTATTTCGATTAAATTACTGTTAAATTAGTTCTGCTCTTTGTTTTATATTTAAAGAATAATTTCGTTATGCGTTTGTATTTAGATGGGGGATTTAAAACAGGAAAAATAGTTCACGAGAAAATTATAAGACGGACTAAACCGAAAAGATAACCATTCGGGGGGAAAGCATTTTTCCAACATGGCTGAATCGATCCAAAGAAAATGTTTTAACGTGTGCCATAAAGCTACAGCCCCTCTGGATTCCTCTACAACAATACTTTCATATTCGTATGGAATATACTCGAAAGATGGCAGAACTGTATGAGTACGATATTGGGGTAGGAAAGCTTTCTTTTTTGGGGGGTTGTCGAAAGTGCTGTAATAATCTAAACACTTGGCAAAATGCCAATTGCAAGTGGTTTGATGGGATTCCAGCGAATGTACTTGATTGGGCCGACTGTGAATTTATTTTAACATGTACAAATTATTTTAATTAATCGAGGAAAGGCATTTTAATTAACGAAGTTCTCCTGCAAAAAATTGTTATGAAGAATGAAAGCAATTGAAAAGAAATGCATTAAAACTTCGATTGGCATATTCAGAATATTAAAAATAAGGAAATTGCCTACTCTTGACATAGTTATGAATTTTCGTAAAAGAGATTTATGGAGGGAGCAGATTATGAATTTAAATTTGGTGTAACCGTACACTGTTTTAAAAAAAAATTGAATTTTCAATCCAATTTTTACTTGAAATTTCCAGTGCATTTCATTTTTTCGAGTAAAAGAACACATTTCAATCACTTTTACACGAAATTAATGGCATTAGTAATGTACTTTTCAACTGAACCGTACAATTTACATGAGAAGTCACACAAAATTACGCAACAATTCGTGTAAAATTAACTATATTTATATATGAATTGAAAATTACGTTCTTTTTCGTGCAAAGAGTGCTAATTTTACACGTTTTTTAGAGTGTAAATTCAAGAGAATATCCAGTGAATTTGCTTTCGAAGTTTAAATTTACTGATTGCAAATTGAAATTTAATTACTTAAAATTGGAAACTACATTCAAATTGGCTATTACATTCCAATGTAAATTTAATTGAAAAAGTGAGGCATATTTGCCTATTATCCAAAAGATGCAAAATGGAATAGATTTTTTCTTTATTATTTTTTAATAATAAAGTATTGTGATCGACCTGAAATTTCAAAAAAAATTTCTACCCTGAAATTTTGTATTTACACGTTTTAGGACTAGTAAACACCGAGAAAGCAAAAAAAAAAAAATGTCCGTCTGTCCGCCGTATGCCGTACGCCGTATGCCGTACGCAAAACCGTTTGAAGGTGCGTAGCTCACAAACCCCGTGAGATATTAAGTTGAAATTTTTATGGTAGGTAGAGTGGGTGAACGACTATGAGTGGTACTTTTGGAGTGGTTGGAGTGTAGTTTGAGTGGGGGAGCGTTTTAGATGAAAAATTTTGGTTTCTAGATCTCAGGAACTGCTTATGCTAGGAGGCTGAAAGTTGGAACTTATGAAGTACTATGATAGTGGACCTATCTGCAAAAAAATAGTCGGTAGGGGTTGGGAGGTGTGCCAGTGGGAGAGGGGGGAAATAATTCGTCCAAAACGCTTGAAAGCTGGAATTGATACATTCTAAAATCCATATCTCCTGAACGATTGATATCAGATGGCCGAAATTTTGTAGTTGTATTAAGGGATACTAGGAGATTAGAAAGGGGTTAAAAGAGGAGTGGTAAGGTATGGGGGTGGGGGGTGAAAAACTTTGAATTACAATATCTTCCGACTCAATTGTGCTAGGAAGATAAAATTTGGTTTCTGTATAATTACCAGTGGAGTCTACTGAATGTAAAATTTTTGAGGGGGAGGTGAAACGCTGAAGGTGGGGGACAGCCATTTTTCAAAAAATTTAATTTTTATATGATCTTGAAATTTTTACAGGAGTTAGGACCAGTAGACCTCTAGCGGAGAAAATTTTGGAAAATTTTGAGGGTGTTGGTGTAGGGAGTGATAGGGGGGGGGGCGGGGTGGCAATAAAAAAATTTTGATTTTAATTTCTCAAAAGTCGTAAAGGATATAAAGCTAAAAATTGATAACTGTATAGAGATGGTATAGTGACATCCCAGAAAAATAAAATTTTTGATAGTGGTATCAAGGTACGGGGGTGGGGAGTGGTTTTTCATATCTCAGAAACGGCTTATGCTAGAAAGTTGAAACTTAGTGTGTAAATGTAGAAGTACTACAGGAGTAGCTAAAGCAAAAAAACAGTTTAAAATTTCATTGATGTACAGAGCTGGAGTTAAACAAATGTGCGTGAAAAAGGGTTTTTCCAACATTTTCATGAATTTCGTTATTTTAACCTAAAGAATAACCAGGAGGCTATTTGGAATGTTATAACCTACACCACATCTCAGTATTAAGCACGTTTCGGACTTCTACCCAAAAAATAATAAAGTTGCGCCCAGACTGTTGGCAGATTTTTTTTACTGTGGAGAAACTCTCAAACCACCATCTGGGCACAACTTTACTACTTTATCGGTCAAAGTCCAGGAACCGAAATGCGGTTATGGATAATATGCAGCAGATGGTGACATGCTGTCGGTAAAAAATCTGCCAAAAGTCTATCAGTATTTTTTGAGTAGAAGTCCGGAACGCGTTTAATGCTGAGATGCGGTGTAGGCTACTGCACGACTGAAAGCGTAAAAGCATCCTGGTTATTTTTTAGGTTGTCAGTCGCATAAATCATCTTTTAGCAACATTTTGTGATAGCTACCAAAACACAGGACCTGTTTTATTAGTCTGTTTCGTGCTCGTCTTATTTACCTCTAAAGGTAGTATTACAACGTATGACATGGTGTCAAATATTTGACAAAAAAAATTCATGAAATTTTTTCTGTAAAAACAGACTATAAAGTGAATAATGTGGCAAACAAAAATTTAACGATTAAACTTTCAAACAGCATTCGGCAGGAAAAATAGTCAAATATTTGACACCGTGGTATACAGTGTAATGCTAGCTTAAGAACTCAAACATCGCATATTCATTGGTCATTCTCGATTGTTCCAATTTAAACGAAATGTGATATTCGACCTTTTACTTTTCACGTACAGAATTTTTAGTCTTTTATTGGGTATTGAGGTATTCGATCGTGCTTCGTATGGAACCATGTTCGGATAAGCTTATTTCCACACCACAGAAAAATCCTTCATCCTTCAAAGGCTGTCTACTCAATTTACCAATTAAATCATTAAAATTTATGGCATACAAAGTATGGATAATAAAACTGCCATATTAATTTCTACCCCTAATATTTGAAAAGAGTGTATGTAATGCGCACTCCGAATATAAGTCATGTCTTCACCACCCCCATTCAAGCTTTCAATAGTTCCGTACTAACCTCAAAGATGAAAAGTTTATGTTTTTGTTAGCCCAAGCTTTTGCTCTTAGTCTGTAAGAATTTTGATGATAAACTTTCTCTTCCTCATCCCTTGATTGTTTCACCGTTCACTTTTCAAAGGGGTTTCCCTTTATCCTTATTACCTTGGTTGCGTGCAAATGAATTGGCGGCATTGTTGATTTACTAGGTTACAACCAACGCGTCTTAATAGCTGCGACATTAAACGTCTGGTTTTGAATATTTTGCTAGTTGGTGAAAATTTTGAAATACGCAACAAAAATCGATTTTCCTTCCATGGAAAATTTTTTCTAATTAATGAGGCTTGCAATAATGAAAGTGCTACCTTTGATTAGAATATGCAAAATATTTTTAAGTGTTCACTCTACTTAAGCAGATAGCTCACATCTTAGCTTCTAGGTTGCAGGATTTCGTTGAAGCAGCATTGCACATGGTGTTAATTAGGAATGCTCTGAAGAAATATAACCATACTAAATAGTACCACTACCTTGGCGGCCACAACTTAAAAAAATTGGATAATTCATACACCTGGGCTATGGGTTCAAATCCAATATCTTCTCTAAGGAGGCTAGAGTTACATGACGCAATCTACAACAAAAAATGTTATTCTCTAAATTAAATCTCTAGAGTATTTTAAGGTTAATCTAGCCAAAAAGCTAATAATAAATAAAACCGAGTCTTGAACGAAAATTTTTATATGTTTTGGTCAAAAACCCCAAATTTTTTTGGCGTCCATCTGTCCAAAAACCTGGAGAACGTGAAAGAGCACATAGATCAAATATGCACCCCCACTTTAACCGCTTCCCGGACTTTATCCCGAAAAATAATAAAGTATAGCCCAGATTGTTGTCAGATTTTTTATTTGGAATGCAGGCGAAAGGTTTAGTTACTTTAATGCCAGTGGGAGGTTCTCATCTCTTCATCCCTTGCGTACGACCTTGGCTGTGATATCCTTGGCGGAACGTGTATTACAAAAACGCGGGGACTCGAGGCACGAGCGAATAAAACTGTCCAGAGAAGTTTTAAGGGATCACGTTGGCCAAACTTTTGGAAAAAGGAGCTCCGAGCTCACTGAAGGCTCCAAAAATGTTCGAATCTGAAATAGGGCCAGTACTTACTTCAGGTCGCGGTCTCTATGCCAGACAGCCAGCTGTACTCGTTTCTCCAATTGCGTTTCGTCACTAATATCGAATTTGAAACGATGATCGAAATACGGACGACTAGAGTTGCGGTGCACTGCTGTTCGCTGCAAGCCGTTTTCCAAGGAAACATCGGCTGGAAGGAGTGCGACCTTCACGTAAGCATTGAGCGCTATGCTTCCATTTGGACGTTGTAGCTCGCGGCAACGTATCACTAGAAGAATTTAACCAAAACTTTACCAGCTGGAATATCCGAAACTTGCGCGTAACACACTTACCGTGAACATTGAGTTTACCATTTTCCGCAAAAATGGCTATGTCCAATGAGCCCTTTATGTAGGCATTTTTCAACGAAGAATTTGACGAGGCTACCGACTTGCGCTTCTCCTCCATGGACTCATCATCCGAGTCCGGCGAAAAATTCAGACATCGTTTTATCGCGTTCGTTTTAGACGGGGTCGGCGTCGAACAACCTTGCAAATCTTTCGTCGAAATGCCGGGAAATGAGTCGACAATGAATGTCATACTTTCGGGGGTCTCCATACTAGCAAGGTCGTGAATTTTTGTTCGCATTGAGTCCGAGGGAGTGGGCGTTTCGGGACTAGGTATTCCGCCGGGTAGTGTTAAACCGATTAATTTATTCGGCGGCTCGGATCTGTTCTTTCGGCGGACAGCCCTTTGTCTTCTCAGATGGCAACCATCCGGTGTTTTTACCTCCATTTCGTGAATGCTGCCGTCATCGTCTTCCGACATACTGTCTGGAATTTGCCTCTTATGGCCGGGAAATTCCTTTTTCGCACTCTCGATGATGGCATCTATCATTTTATCGAGCGTAGTGTCTCCGACTTGCGATGAGTTGAAGGACATATTTTGTGGCGTTTGAAGCCTCAGAGGACTCGCTCGAATGGCATCGTATTGAAAATGATGGGGTGAGTCTTCAGCTTCGTAAGTGGGTAGCGTGCAGGAAAATTGACGATGGACTAATCGCTGTCTAGGCGCTCGGACCACTCTATTCGGGGATTGACCATTGCCGATGTCTTGCAAGGGACTGCCGATGCTATTGCCTAGGGACCTTCGAAGAAAATTCGTATTTAAATTTTCCTTGTTTTCTTCTAGTCTTGAGCGTAGGACATTCAAAGATTTCCGTCTCGCTCTATTTTCCAGCGGTGAGCCGTAAGGCTGGCGAGAAGCCATCTCGTTAATAGTGCGACGTTTCGGTAAGTATTCGGCACGACGATTTAAACTCCACTTCAGCATATCTTCCATTTGATGTTAGTATCTGAAAAAGATTAAGATTTAAGTATAACAGTTAATACAGTCCGCTCATCAGCTAAGTGGATGCAATATATATTGGTTGTGATATTTGCTAAATATGATTTATTTCCAGTGGCTCTCAAGCCAAATGTAAAATGTAGTCTTGAAATAAATGGCAGCATGCATACGCGTTTGAACAATAAATTTGTTACCCGCGCATGAAGTCTAATGAAAAGAAGTTTTCTTTCCAACCATAACCTTAACGTTGTCACCAATGGCAATGGCATTTGTTACAGGAGTTTGGTTCTTTCTGAGACATTCTTTGAATAAAGTATACAAAGATTCTGTTGAACAATCACTAGCATTTAATTTTATTAGCTGGAAAAATCAGTGTGTATTGAGAAAGTTGTAACGACTACGTATCGTGTCAAACAACAAGTCTTTAGCATAAGCCGTTCCTGTGATACGAAAAATACCCCCAGTACCCGTACCATATCACCACAAGGCTGAAAGTTGAAACTTATGTAGTACTATGATAGTGGACCCATTTTCAAAAAAATGGTAGATAGGGGTTGAGGGCTGTAGAAGTGGGGGGTTCGACAATGAGTCCGAAACGCTTGAAAGACGGGATTGAAAAATTCTATAATCCATATCTCCTGAACGATTGGTGTCAGATGGCTCAAACTTTGTAGTTGTCTTAAGAGATACTAGGAGATTAGAAAAGGGTTAACATTTTTAAGGGGGGTGGTGAGGTATGGCGGTGGGTGGTGAAAAACTTTGAATTACAATATCTTCCGACTCAATTGTGCTAGGAAGATCAAATTTGGTTTCTGTATATCGAATTATCAGTGGAGTCTACTGAATGTAAAATTTTTGAGGGGGTGGGGAAGCGCGGAAGTGGGGGGACAGTCATTCAAAAAATTAAATTTGTATATCTCAAGAACCGTATCAGATATGATCTTGAAAATTTTACAGGAGTTAGGAACAATAGACCTCTAGCGGAGAAGGGAATGATGGTGGGAGAGGGTAGAAATGAAAAAATTCTGATTTTAATTTCTCGAAAGCCGCAAAGGATAGAAAGCTAAAAATTGAAAACTGTATAGAGCTACTATAGAGACATCCCAGAAAAATATATTTTGGATAAGGGTTGCAAGGTACGGGGGTGGGGTGTGGTTTTTCGTATCTCAGAAACGGCTTATACTAAAAACTTGAAACTTAATACCCATATATCGATGTGCTACTAGAGTAATTAAAATTAAAAAAAATCGGCCAGGAGTCTGGGCGCAACTTTATTATTTTATGGGTAGACGTCCGAAACGTGTTTAATGTGTAGGCTACTATGCGATTGACAATCTAAGGAATAACGAGGAGGCTATTTGGAACGCTATTTTTTAGGTTGTCAGTCGCATAGTAACCTACACCACATCTCAGCATTAAACACGTTTCGGACTTCTACCCATAAAATAATAAAGTTGCGCCCAGACTGTTGGTTGATTTTTGCTCTGCTATAGACCTATGAGGTCTAACTTTCATTTGGATTCTTAGATCCTGTTTCAAACAGTTCCTGGGATGTAAAACGTGATTTTTTAGAAAAACTTTTATTCCCCCAACTTCCGTGATCCACTGCCTCTCTAGAAAATTTTATATTCAGAAAACTCCACCTGTCCATCTTGAAATAAAACCAAATTTTCATTTTCCTGGTGTAGTTGGTTTTTCACCTATACCCACGCACGGTACTGACCCCCTTAAAAATGTTAATCTATTCTTCTGGTCATGCCTACAAACAATAACCAATTTTGAACTATGTGGCATTAACCGTTTTGGAGATATGGGTTTTAAAATGTCTCGATCTCAGTTTTTGAGCGTTTCTGACGTATTATTACTCTCAATCTCCGCAACGTTCACACCTCTCCACCCATATCGACCATTGGATTGCAAATGGGTCCACTATCAAAGCTTTATATGAATTTCAAGTTTCACCATCCTAGCGTAAGCGGTTCAGGAGATATAAAAACCAACATTTTTCGTCTAAAACTTTCTCCCAACACCCCACCCCCTAACATACTAACCATTCAAAAAGTCACCACTAAAAGGGGTCCACTTATTCTACCCAACAAAAAAAAATTTATTTAATTCCTTAAAGGATTTGGTAAATACGAGCCTTCAAACGATTTTGCATACGGCGTACGTCTGCCTGAATTTTTTTACTGTGTACTGGTCAAACAGAAGTCTCCCATTTTTTTGTTTTTAATTTCTTAACAAGTGAAACCAATTTCACAGACGTAAAAATATTAAAGTAAAATCCTGTTTTTTCGATATCAAAACAACCTTTTTCGAATTGTGTTCGAATTTTGCTGCCGGCTACTGTAAACATTGTGAAACACGATGCACGATGCATATAGTCCGCAACAAGTATTCTGCAACATGCTGCCAATCAGTTTCCCGTTTCGGACGCAACAGTTGGCCGCCATTTTACTTCGCCGTAGTATCACTGGCGTCGGATTTTCTATTTTTCGCTGGAAAAAACGTTTCGAAAGTTGCGGAAAATTGTGAAAAATGTGTCCACGGTGGTGCGCAACCGTAAATCGATCGGAAGAAATGGGTGCAAGCACAAGTGCACGATTGGAGCCGCTTTGGGAAAATTTTGTTGTTGTTTTTGGTGAATATCAAACAGTGAGCCACAAGTGCGCCCATAGAGGGGGGCAAGAGGGGGTATTTGCCCCCACCTGTATTCTACCTTCCAGTATTTTAAAACAATTTCGTCACTTGAATATTTTTTTTTTAATATAGTCTAATTAAGACCTTTTAATTGTTCTATTACACACAATTTGTTAAACTACTAACAAATAAAGGGTGTTTTTTTCAGAGGCGGAGAACTTTAAATTTGCAGCACTGTTTTCTGCGACAGATTCGACAGTTCCAGTTTGTTTTGGGGTTATTTTGGTTTGGCAATTCATCATAAATAGACTCACGCCGGAGCAACGTTTGGAAATTGTTAAAATTTATTTTGAAAACCATGGTTCAGTTCGAGAAACTCATCGGGCATTACGTGAATTTTATGGTGCTCATAATCTTCCATCAGAGCGATTAATTCGAGAAAGTGTGGGTCGTTTTCGCTATACTTTTATTCTAAACGATAATACGCATCCCGTAAGACGTCGTACAGTGCGCATTTAATAAGCGATTGATGGTGTGCAGCGTAGTGATCCCAAATGTGTCAATTCGTCATCGTGCTCAACAATTAAACTTGTGTCCACTTTATGGAAAATTTTGAGTAAAGATCTTGGTTTACGTGCTTACAAGATTCAACTTGTGCAGGATTTGAAGCCACACGATCATCGTTCGCGCCGTACATTTGGTGAATCGGCCGAAGGAAGCATTGCTACTGATCCAGAGTTTCATTTGAAAATATTGTTCAGTGATGAAGCACACTTTTGGCTAAATGGCTATGTCAATAAGCAGAATTGCTGCATTTGGAGCGATGATAATCCACAAGCCATTGTCGAAACACCATTACATCCGGAAAAAATCACCGTTTGGTGCGCTTTATGGGACGGTGGAATCATTAGTCCATAGGTCTTCAAAAATGATGATGGTCAGAACGTTACAGTCAACAGTGGGCGGTACAGAGACCTGATTATTAACTTTTCCGTGCCTCAATTGGAAGGCATTAATATCGTAGACATGTGGACGGCGCCACATGCAACACAGCGAATACAATTACATTTGATGATCGATTAATTTCACGAAATGGACCTGTTAACTGGCCACCTCGTTCGTGCGATTTGATGCCATTAGATTTTTCTCCTCTGGGGATATGTCAAGTCCCGTGTCTACGCCGATAAACCAGAAACTTTTGAGCACTTGGAAGCCAACATTCGACACGTTATTATCGAAATACAGCCTGATTTACTGCGAAAAGCGTGTGAAAATTGGACTTCCAGATTACGCCATGTATGCGCCAGCCGCGGATTCCACATGCTTGAAATTATATTCAAACATTAATGCCATAAAATTATCTTTCAAATAAAGCCAATTTCATGGATATTAAAAACATTTTTATGTGTTTCATTTAAATTTAAAGTTCTCCGCCTTAAAGAAATTTTGCTGTTTAAAAATTAAGGTTTTCTTACATACTACAGAAAAATTGGATTGTAATTCAAATTAAGTAGACAAATAAAATTAAGATTAATAAGGCTAGGACATTATTTTATTAGAAGGCATGATTGAATTTCACACTCAGGATTTTTGCTTCATAGAAGTTTGATATGACTACGTATCCTGAGATAAAGTACCCATCTGCTAATATAGTTTTTTTTATACATCCTTTCGACTTTGTGCTCGGAAAGAGGGTGTTTTCAAATATGCAACATTTTAATTTATGTGGATTAAGGTACCTAGATCAGAAGGATTTTAGTAACATTAGTACGTAATGTTTTGTTAAACCATGGTTATCACTTTTAAGCTGCACTTTATTAAAAAAAAGAATTGTTCAATTACGAAGTGGTTAAAATTAATGATAAATAACTTCGAAAGTTTTTGAGCTAAAGCGATAAATTGACCCTACTAACCCCGCTTCTTCTGAGCATTAACAACAGCCTGAACACGGTTACAACTAATTCCAAGTATTCAAGTTGACTCACCAAAAAGCACTAATTTTTTAAAGATTTTTGTATGGCAGCCTAAAACTGTATCTTTATTTCCCTCTGCTTTCCAGTTTTGATGCTCTCAAAATAAGTCTAACTACATAACCTCCTTCCCCGATAATTTACTCAAAAAAGGTTTTATGCCCAATACGTTCCGTTCCGTAGTTATCGCTCCTTCGGGAAAAAATAGGAACCATTTTTATTAAGAACTTTTGTGTGGTAGCTAATTGAAAGAGTACAGCATTATCAGTTCCAGCAATATTTAATTAAAAAAAGTTATTTTTATTTTTTTAAATTCTAGAACATAACTGAGTTTTGTATGCGTTGTACCTGAAGAAGTTGGGCGATTTTACGTACTAACGGATGGATTCTAAGTAAAATTTTAACTTCTCTGTATTTTTCACCTATCTCAAGGTGCGCTGATATTATTTTAGTGTGGCAGAAAAGGTTCAATGATTCTTAACTGAGTGAAAGCCACTTTCATTCAATTTGTCACAATAGTATGTAGCTCCCGAAATTGGAAACTCCTTTTATAAGCCACAGTTCTGCCCCTCTCTACGAAATGTTGTATGGGCGCCCATGGTGTGCCAGTGTCCAACGGGTGAGGGTTTTGTTGCTTACGTGTTGCACCCAACCAGTGTTGCGGGGGATCTTTGGACAAAGCCAGTTGGGCGTGCTGGAGACTATGCACAAGTGGCGCTGATTTACACAGGAGTTTTTAAATAATTATATTAAGCTTATATTGTTTAAATTTTATTTAGAAATGGGAGAGGAGCTAAAAGAGAGGTGAGTTTGCGGTCTATTCAGGGTTAAGTGGTACTTGTAAGGAAGGACTGCGGTTTTGGCAGAAAGGTAAAGTTTCTGGACATTCTTAAGGTATGTGATTAGATAAGGCGGAGATGACAGTGCGGATATGAAGGGGGTTATTCCTCAAAATGTGATGTTGTTGGTGGGACAGGTTGGCCAAGTCTTAATCTTACAAGTTTGGTGGCAAATCTCGGCGGCAGGGTAGCGTTGAAGACTGGATATAAAGACTGGGGGCTATGTGAACCGAGAAATTCGTAGTATTGCCCGAGATTTCCGTATTGAATTCATAGATGATTCCTTCTTAAAAAAATTTCGGAAGTTGGAATGATTCTATTTTGAAGATGCATTGATATACTGCGATCCGCGTACGCAAAATCGTTTGAAGGCTCGTAGCTTCCAAGCCCTTTGAGCTATAATATTTAGTTGAATTTTTATGAGTAGTCTGGACTCCTTACTCCTTAGGGTTGGTATGTGAGGATTGAAGTGAGGGGAGCGTCTTAGACCACAATTTTGATTTATAGATCTCAGCAACCGCTTATGCGAGGAGGCGGAAACTGTAGAGATTTGATTGTGAAGGATGGAGGGGTCTGAAAACAATGTGTCTTTAACGCTCGAAAGATGTGATCGACACATTCTAAAATCCATATTTCCTAAACGGTTGATGTTACAGAGTTGAAACGTAGTGATTATTTGTAGGTATACTAAGAGAACAGATCAAAAATAAAATTTTGAGGAAGTGCAGTGGCGTATCTCACGAAAGTGAAATTCGATTTTGTGTTTAAAGGTGAACAAATAGAGTTCGATACTTATAATTTTTTTTTAGAGAAGTGGTGTAGTATGAAAGTGGGGGGGGGGGGGAATCTCTAAGAGAATTGAGAACCTTGCAATACGGATTCCAGATCGGTGATAGGAGTTTAAGTTGAAAACGGACTAAGCTACAAGATATTTAAGTGAGAAATATTTAGAAAATTCTTTGTGGACCGTGAAAGACAAAAATTTAAAATATAGTCTGTGCATTAAAGTTTATAAGTGGAGTATGCGGAATTCAAAACAAAAATGGGGAGGGGCGGTGGAGCTTAAAAGTGAGGGGATAAGAAATTTTCAAGAAGAAAAATTTTGTATATCTCAAGAACCGTTTTAGATATGATTTTGACATTGTTACAGTAGTTAGGCCTTACAGATTTTTAGCGGTGCAAACGATTTTACGGGTAAGGGTTTAAAATAAGAAAAAAACTGATTTTTATTTCCCAAGAACCGCTTATGATAGAAATCTAAGAGTTGACGTCTATATAGAGCCACTATAGGGGCAAACTATCAGTTGCATAGTAACCTGCATTGTATTTATGTGTATTTATCAGCATTAAACGCGATCCGAATCTTTACCAAAAAAAAATAATGAAATGGCTCATAGATTATTTTAGTGTGATAAGTAGTCACTCTACTGTAACGTTGTTAAATTCAATTTGCTTTGATTTCAGTATATTTTTAACAGCAATAAGGCAAACTCCACCTCTGGTTTTATTGCTCGTGGATACGGTGCGGTCAAATCTTAAAAGCCGATTTGTGAATGCAACTTGTATCAAGCCAAGTTTCGGTCAAGATTAATGCATCGTAGCAGATATAAATGATGTTCCTCCTGAAATTAATCAGTTTTGTACGTAAACCACGGACGTTCTGGTTGTACACACTTATACCATGGATATATAACCGCATGTTTTAGTAATAAATACTTGTTTCTTTCTGCTATACTACAAAATATTTTATTCTCTAACTATTACACAAATTCACTTTTACTTAACTTAATTATCATTATCACTAGATTTAATTTTGAGGTTTTTACAATATATTTTCATGTGCATTATAATTCACTATATACTTGATTTTAAAAACTAAGACCGGTTTTGAACGAGATGTGGTTGGCTTCCTGGTCAGTAAGCGAAGAAGGAAACGAACTCAATTTCTGGTACTCGTTACACGGATATGGCTGTGAAGTTGGTTGTACTTTTTGTGTCGACATCTATCTGTCGAAGTCGCTACAGATACACTGCTTGTATACTAATTACTTTATTCAAATCATGATATGCGATACAAGATGGCATGATACGCAGCCCATACATGTTATACTTTGACATTTAGCTGTCAAGGACAAAATTTTTCATTTCAAGCGTCTATCAATCGTAGTGGTGTGCTCATATTGTGATATTTTAAAATTAGTATGAATTCAACGCAGCAACAAAATCGAATGAAACTTTTAATTAATCTGGAACAGCTAAAAGTGCATTCTGAAATTTTAGCACTGAAGAAAAATAGGATTCAACTGCTAGCTCTTCGTGCCAAACGTCGCAGTATGTTGCGGCGAAAAGCACTTTCATTGCTAATAAAGAAATCTAGAAAGCGGACCATCACATCACACACAAAAATGAAAACACGCTCAAACAATTTTAACTGACGGAAAGATATTAAAATCCACAATTGTCATTCATTGGCATTTCAGTTGATTTCATTTTTAGTTGGCGCTGCTGGCAGTTAAAAGAAGGCTATAGCAGCTAAAAATCAACGAATTTATATACAAGTAAACAGGCTGGATATTATGTAGATATCAGCTCGTTGACGTACTATATGCAGATTATGGGGTGATATTGACGATATTATGATTTGTATACGAGCTGTGTATCCGAGCTATTACATTTGAAAAATAATTTTTCATCAGTTTTCATCCTCTTTTTTGTGTCCAAAATTGAAGAAAATAGATTTCGCTAGTCCAAAAAAAACATATTTTTATTGTAAGAAATAAAGTCATTCATTTCGTATTCTCTACAAGTGCCTAATAGTGCAATAGTTCGATATGCCATTTAACATCACGGTAGCGCTTTATCACAACTTCAAACTGGTTGAAGGGCAACTCAGGCTTTAATTAAAATTAAAACAGTCTTTACACAATCAAATCTTTTGTTTGAAATCGAACTTCAAGACGATGGCATTTAGTTTTACAAAGAACTTCTGAAAGTCAAGGGCTTCTTAGTACACACCTTGACTGCATCCCATCATACTCCACTACTTTTTGTGGTAATTCGACTTAGCCTTTGAATCGTATGCACGCAAAGGATATGCCCATTGTTTTTCGATTTCTCTTTAAGTGGTTTCATTTTAAGGGCCGTGTTCTTTCATAAGGTTCTTCAAAAAAAAAGAGAAGCCAAGAAACAAAAGGGAAGGCGATTAAATCGGGCAATAGCCTTTAGCGAGCAACACAAAAAAGTTGCGCAGACACAAAACAAAAACCGCGAACAGCGCTATAATGTTGTATTTGGAGATAAAGGTACGATATATACCTCTGCCTAAAAGGCATTCCTAAGAAAAGGAAAAGTCAAATTTATTTTGTGCAACGAGCGCCGAAAAAAGAACCATCTGCGATATCATTATGGTAAGACCCATTTATAAGGTACACGCTGAAGGTTTGGTTCCCCCTCCTTTCAAATTCTGGAAGTAAAATTTTTGCAGAAAAATTAGATCACTTGCCCAGCAGATGCATCGGAAAATATTACCTAAACTTTCACGGTCCATGATCCTTTTTCCTCTGATTACCTGAAACGTCAAATCCTTGACAAGAAAAGATCACTTTCACGAGAGCCATAGAAGGAAGCAGGAATCAAACCAACAACAAGACTAGGAAGGATCACAACAAATCGCTTCCCTTATGCGCTGGTGTTGGCATGGAAAATAAAATCTGATTATGGGACACGGGGATATTATTTCTTCGGCAGGATCGCTTCGAGTCATCCACCGTTCTGGCTAAGATCCTGTTGAGTGAATTCGAGGAGCAAATGAAAAATCATAGCCAAACCGATCATCTTATTCATTCGAGAGAAAAAAAAAGTGTGTTGAGTCACAAAAGGACTTTCAATCTTACACAATACCCAATATAAACGAAGGATATTAAGGACCCATTGTTGCTTATCCTTTTTACGCTCCATGCAGCTGTGTGATCATACCACCGTCGATCAGGTAAAGCGTGCAGATTCTGTTGGTTCAATTTTTGGCACAGGAGTGTTTTTGGCGCGAATATTTAAGAAGACATTAAGAATACCCGAAAAATACTCGGTACGGTCTCCTTTTTATTTTGCTTGTACGATTATTTTTTTCTTATTATCCTTGCCTCGATCAGTCTTTGTATGCAAACAAGTTGTGTTTCGCGTCCGCGATATATTCAAATTATGCACAATGGACAAATGGCATGAATGCGACGGCGACCACGACGTCTATATAGACACTATACACGGTTTAAGATTCTTTCGACCTGCAAAGGAAATTCAAGAACCGGTTGAAGATTTTTGCAGCCGTGCAAATTCGATATTATCGTACGCATACATAAAGCGATCCTATGAGCAATAAAAAAATGTGATTTTTCGGAGGGTCCAGCCGCGTGCGTTATTGTTCGTACAAATTTGCGCGCAGCATGATACAGCCTCGATCTTTACGATGTCCAAAAGATCAGAGGGCTTTTAATATCAGGTGTGATCTAAGAGGCAATAAAAATACTATAAAACGAGAAAAAGGTCGAAAATTATAACCAGGGTGGTGAATTTCTGGCAATAAAATTTGGTGACGAAATGGTTTATTTGCTATTGTCCTGGAGCGCAAATTAGGGGCTTTATTGTTAGTTCTTTTCTTTTTGATGAATATTTAAAATTTTCATTTTATATTACTTCCTACTCTGCTAGAAATAACCACACCGGTTGATATTTGATAAATTTGTTGGGGAATATCTCGTTTCTACTACACTTTAGAGCACTTTAATTTTAATTCAAATTGGTAGATCATACGCTCAACAATCACTTTGAGCTCTTCGAGAAATGCAAAATTTGAAGTTCCAACCCCCAAAACCTACAAGGAGAAACTTCTCAAATCATTGGATTTTTTTTGAAATTTTGAAATACAAAATCCATCATTTTGAGTTTTAAAATTTCAACCACATATACAGATTCTGCAATACTGAAAATTCCAAAGTAAGTACTCATAGTCAAATTCGTAAAAGATTTTACAATTTTGCCTTTATCTTAAATACCTACGCCATTTTAAATTTTGTCATATCAATTGCAATTTTGTCTTATCAACCCATGGAAGAATAAACTAACTCGAATGGCTAAGAACTACACTTTTCATAATGAAATCAGGTTTTGTTAGTACATGGCATGGAAGTATGAATGTTGGTAAGCTTTTAGCCAATCAAACACTTGAATTTGACAGTCTGCAATATTGCATCTAACTTTCACTCAACTGCTGTTCTTTCGTCTCCTTCTTTTGACAGACGACGATCACTTGCATCACTTCTACTACAATCTATTTTTCATCTATCTCCTTCTCTTGAAAAAGTACGCTCACGTATCTATCACCCACGGTTGTTGTCAGCCCAGGACGGCCTTAATCTAAATACTTGTACCTTTTTGAAATTTTGGAACCACTTTCAATTTTGATCAAAAATTTTCAACAAGTTTTGGTAAAATTTTTGGGTCACCTATATTTTCAACTACCAGGTGTAGAAGCTTAAAACGATCGTTTTTTAGTCAGAAACACACATGTTTTTTTTTTCAAAGAAAACAAAAACAAATTTATTCGATGTACTCGCCCTCGCTAGCTACACATTTCTCCCATCTCTCCGGCAATTTGTGGATATCACGCCAAAAAAATTCCTTCTCTTTCGAAGCAAACCACTCATCGAGCCATTGTCGGACGTCTTCGTAAGAACCGAAGTGCTGCTCAGCGAGCGCGTGGCCCATCGGCGAAAACAAGTGATAGTCAGAAGGGTCCAGGTCTAGTGAATTAGCGGGAGTGGGTAGCACCACCCAGTTGAGTGTGTCCAAGTAGTTGCAGTAGACCATTTTTGACGTGTGCGATGGTGCGTTGTCATGAAGGAAAATCAGCTTGTCATGTCTTTGTATTTGATATTTCGGCGTTTTTTCACGCAGAGCACGGTACAATTTCATCAATTGTTTGTGGTAGCGGTGGGCATCGACAGTTTCACTAGGTTTTAAGAGCTCATAGTAAACGATACCCTGCTGATCCCACCAAACGCACAACATTGTCTTCAGTCCGAAGCGATTTGGTCTTGCGGTAGATGTTGATGGTTGACCGGGATCAACCCACGATTTTCTGCGCTTTGGATTATCGAAATAAATCCACTTTTCATCGCCAGTCACAATCCGATGCAGAAACGACTTTCTTCTGTGTCTGGCGAGCAAAATTTTGCATGTGTTTTGGCGTCGCTCCATCTGCCTATCGTTCAATTCATGCGGCACCCATTTTCTTACCTTTCCCATGATGTAGACACATGGAAATGGCTGCTTGAGTAACATCCAATTGCTCGGCAAGGGTTTTTTGCGATTGGGTATCGTCCTCGTCCAAAAGAGCATGTAATTGGTCGTCCTCAACCTTCCTGGGCCGATTTCCGCGCTTCTTATCACTCAGGACAAAATCGCCGTCTTTGAATCGACGAAACCAAGCCCTGCACGTTGATTCCGCTAAAACATTGTTACCATAGGCCTCCACAAGCATTTGATGCGATTCAGCAGCCGTTTTCTTCAAATGGAAGCAAAAAAGCAGAGCTTCCCGCACATGCTCTTTTTCTGGCAAAAAACTAGACATGATCAGCACAGGACAAACGTATGTTGTTGAATGAAATTTGTGACGATGTGCACTGATTAATGTTAACAACTAGCCAACCCTTAAATAAAAAAAATTGCGTCCCTAGGCTGCTTAACACACTCACTAACGCCATCTATGTGTCAATGATCGTTTTAAGCTTATACACCTGGTACAAGAGATTTTCGGGAAGTTTGTATGATAAGCCTGATAATAATGTCATATCTATGATAAGCCTGATGACGAAACTGATCCTTTCGCGTAGTGATCGAAATATTAATTTTTTTATATGGGATTTAACAGTTCATTTCATTTCGCTCGGAACACAGTACAATGTATAACTTTTAAACTATCATAAATACAGTGGTGACGTTGGCCCTACTCGTGCAGTCATGAAAATGTAACGTTTTCGTCGATAATTCCAGTTTTCTAATTTTAAAGTCAGTAGAACGTCGGTATGACGTCGTAAAAAAAATAATAACTAAGTTATATTAGAACTTAATTTTAACCTTTTGGTCGTTGGTAGGTAAAACCTACAACTGACTAAAATAATTGTTGGCATTTAATTACTAGAGGTAAGTTTGTGCTGATTTACTTTACTTATTTCGGGTGGGGGTGGGTCTGTTAAATAAAATAGGACAAAATTTATTGAAACTGTGGATTGTAGTTCCGTGAGTAGTAGCAGTATTTGTCTACTGCAGGGTACTTATTTAGTATGAATTTGTCCTCCTTATAAACGCTTCTGCGCTTAAATATCCATCTACAAAATAACAAAGATACACTGAAAAAAATTTTGGTTGTCATATTGAGAATCAGTAGTTGTTAACCTGAAATTATCATACCAACAAAATTTTCAATATGACAACGGTTTTCACCATATTGTAACGACGTTTTACAATCAAGTTGTCAATATGACGAATATTTGTTTTGAAATGTTTTCGTAGTCAATATGAAAACTCCAGTTGTTAATATGAAAACCGAACCTTTATGATATTTGCAGTCGTCAATATGAAAAGCACGGTAGTCAATATGAAAACCACTGTTGTCAATATGAGAATCTGTTGCCAATGTGAAAACCACGGTTGAAAATCATCATTGTCGATATGAAAATCGTGATTTTCAATATGAAAACCACGGTTATCAATATGATAACCAGTTGTCGATGTGAAAACCACGGTTGTCAATATGAAAATCACGATTGTCGATATGAAAAACACGATTGTCAACATGAAAACAACGGTTGTCAATGTGAAGACTTCAGTTGTTACTGATTAATATGAAAACCGCAGTGTTAGGTGGCACCGGTATGTTTAAGTCTTTCAATAAAAGTGTGCCGTAAGACTGGTGACAATAAGTGAATATTATTTAAATTAAAAAAACCTAACCAGAAAAAGTTAACCAGTTCTTTTCATAAAGTTTTGTAGCGGAATTTATTTTAAGAGTGAAAGACAAGAAAGTCACGGAAGCCCTTAAAGAAGTTGCTGCAGATAATATAAACTGCAAAGTTAAAAGTCTTGGCTTAAAGTTATTCCATTTTATTTTCTTGTCCTTTTCAGATGCTGCAATATTATGTGTCTTCAATAGAAGACACATCATAAAGATAGCGCTAGAGGGAAGTCGATGCAAAAATTTTCAGCAGTCTTTTTCGTTTGAAGCAGAAGCAACGCAGCAGTTGGAGGATCACATCACATTTCTAGCATCTCGTGGGAACTGATTAATTAGTAGTATTTTAAATAATTTTTTTTTACTTAATTTTAAAATAACTCTAAAAAGCGGGTTTTACCTAAATTGTTTTCGATGCTTGACGCTTTAAAAAAAGTAAGATCAAACCCAATTTTTATAATTTTTGTAAACTATAACATTTAAAATATAAATATATATGTTATCTATTAGCATTTTTGGCTCTTTTATTTCTTCGGTTTTTATATTGAAAACGTGGGTTTTCATATTGATAACTAGACTAGATAACTTTTATATTGTTTTGACAACCGTAATTTTCATATCAAGAAGGTGAGTTTTCATATTAACAACTGCGATTTTCATATCAACGACGTAGGTTTTCATATTGATTCCTGCGATGTTCATATCAACAATTTCGATTTTCATGTTGAGAACTGCGATTTTCATGTTGAGAACTGCGATTTTCATGTCAACAGTGTGAGTTTTCATATTGACAACTGCGATTTTCATATCAATAAGATGAGTTTTCATATTGACAACTGCGGTTCTTAAATTGAAAATCTAGATTTTCATTGCAATAATCAATTTCACAACTCACAAAATTGATTATCGGACGTTTTTCATATTGACAACTGCAGTTGTTGGATGAAAAAAAACAATTTTTTCATCAATATGACAATCGTAATTGTCGATATGACGAACCTTTTTGGTTGAGTGTACATTTTAGTGCTGTTCCACTAACGCTGCAATCTTTTATGCATACAAAATCACAAGAATTGTGTATTAACTTAAAATCAATTTAATTATGGCAGCAATGTGAAATTTTAACGACAGATGTTTCGTTAAATCTAAATCTATGTGTTGGTCGAATTATGATTACATGAAAAGCCGATTTCGGGAAGATCGGTAATTATAAAATAGGGTCCTCTTTAAGGAAGAAGTACGTCTATTCGGTAGCCCATCTGTATCAGGGCTTTCTTTCCGTTCATTGACTTATGTCTAATGCCGTTAATAACGCTGTGTTGAAACTAGCGCGTTAAATCGTGGCTAAACCTGCGTTTAAAGTAATATCGCATCACGTTAGACGCAGGTATATGGCCCCAGGATAACGTAGATTACTTCGCGCGTAGATTGGTGTTTAATTCGTGATCTTTTCAAGAATCTTTATGACTACTTGCTATTTTGTTTCTGTTTTATCCTAAGAGTCTGTGGTCTTCAAATAGCTGCTCTATGTCGAAATGGTCAATTTGGTGACACCATTAGGGCAGACCTAATAGTGTCTCTTGCGGGAGAAAAGAGTTGTTTCGATGACCTTTTCCGAGGCCATGATTGGTCGATCCAACGGACACCGTCTAATGAGGGGGTTAAAAATGTAGGTGAAATGTTGGTATTTTCTAGATCATGGATAAAAAGTCGCGAACTAGTTCGTTCTATTAGTTCATAGTTCATTACTTCAGGGAAGTTCAGTGATGAGTAGTCGTAGTTCGAAGACAGTAGATCTAGTAGAAGTTGATGAGCAAAAAAAAGGTCAGTAGATCTGGTAGAAGATGAGGAAAAAAATGTCAGTAGATCTAGTAGAATATGATGAGCAATAAAAAATTTCATTAGATCTAGTCGAACATGATGAGCAAACAAAAAAAAAGACACTAGATCTAATATAGTATATTGTCTCACAGAGTTACGAACGGCAATGAAAAACGAACAAGGAGCGGGACTGACTGCGAACTAGTTCGTTCATTTCAGTTATGGGAACGCTCTTCTGAACTAGTTCGTTCGCGAACTACACAAGCCTACATGATATGGTTAGAATTTAAATCAATGAACTTTGGATTGGTATATACAAGGTATAATTAGCAACCCTGCGATGCTTGAGTGCAAAACCCTCGATGTACGCTAAACTAAAATAACTATCCCTTCTAGCATGCCATGAGAAAATTCTGGCACTGGGTCTAATCAAGTAGCAATGATTGAAAACTCATATAAAGTGTATTCAGATCCACGTCTGCTTTTAAGGAAACCTACATATGTCGTTAAAATTTCGGTGATACAAAGAATAAGTATAGTTGCCTTTGTATGGAAAAACAATTTAAATTTTCTGAATTTTTATCCAACTACACGAAGAACTATTCAAGGGGATGTGGGAGACTTGTCTAACTTTCGCCCTTTTTCGTCCAAATGTATTTGTAGATATAATTTATTGTAATATTTTTTTATCAATCTTTAACACGTTCTTGTGTTATCGTGCCATCGATTAGACGGACAGCAGTGTCTGGTGTTATTGATCTTGTTATTGATCAGCGAAATTGAAATTTGATTTATATAGGCAAATATTTAATTTAAGATAGAGCTAATGGTAAGTAACCAACATTTTTCAATCGGTTTCAGATTTAAACACATTATTACATCTGGATTATGTTAGTTGATGATTTATTAGTACTTCGACGTGCTATTGAACTAAATTAAATATTGAAACTATGTTTATTTGAAAACTGAATTCGTCGTCGATATCTGGAAAAGATTTAGTGACACGTGGATATAATTGATTGATTGGTCAGATGGCTTTATTTGGTTACGAGTGATAAACATAATATGTAATTTAAATATTTAAATTTTATAAGCCCTTTCCTTATTTAAAACGTTGGCTGTCACTACATAAATAAAATCTATAAGTCATCAATTTAAAAGTTTCACATATTGTTGAAATCGCACAGCATTAACTCAAAGGGATGTGGTGGAAATTAGTGATAAGTAGACATATGAAGAAGCACGCAGCAATCGACAGTCTGACTAAATAGTCAAGGTACTCGAAGGTGGAATTTCGATACAAAGTTTTCCTACTATAGAGTGATAGCTCTATGGGCACTGTACTTTGACAAGATATCCAAAAGGTGGACGAATTCACGACCGATAAAATTGATAATTTTAGTGAACATATATCTTCGCTCAATCACATACTTCGTAATATTCCAGTCAATCATTGTCCTATTGGCGATTTTCGAAGGATGATTGTACAACAGAATAAAATACTATTGTACCTATCTTTCGCTAATCCGATCCGTAGTCCATTTAATCTGAAATTGCGATAAAAAATTTAAAAAAAAACTGTTCCAACATTCAAAGACGTTTAATTCCGGCACTGACAACTTCAGCGCTGTTGTCACTTAAGATGCACTGACGAAATCAACATTACCGCATCGAGGTGGGGTTCAATTTCATTTCACTTGTTCACTGCTGTAAGATCGGACACGTTGACTGTTAATTGCATTAAAGTTTTGTTTAATTTCGTATTTCGAAGAGGTAAAAATACAGAACAGAAACCTTGTAAAAATGCCACCGCAGCATAGCCCTCCATATTGGTGACCACACAACAGGGAACAATACACAACCGTGTTCTTAACGGTAGCCAGTCTTATGGACACACTGAGCAATGGGCTCAACAACGAGCCCAACAGGAGCGCAACAACGAACGCAGCAACGGGCGAAGCAACGTGCACCACAACGTGCTCAGCAGAAAACTCAGCAACAGATGCAACAGTACCCGCAACAAATGGCTCAGCAACAGGTCCAGCCACAAGCGCAGCAGGAGGCCTAATGTCAAGCACAGAAGTAAATCCAATGCGACATAACCCGTTGCAAGAAAAATATATGGGCGCACAATTTTTAATACCAAATGTTTGGCAGAAAAATCTTACTACAGCTAGTATCCACCCGCTGTCAAATATTTGACTACTTTCCCTGGCAAATACTGTCCCATATTATTTTATTTGCTCTGTTCCAGGTCTATTTTGCCAGACAAAATTTGACTGAATTTTTCGTCAAATATTTGACACCATGGCATACGGTGTAATACCGGCTTTACTCTCGACCTCAAACGTGCATAACATTGATTACCCGATTGGTCAGGATGATATTGAAAGAGGCGTGATTGCAATGTCGATTGGCCTTTACGTGTTTGCCGTAATGACATCCAGATTTCGAAAAGCCGGCCAGACATTTTAACGTTCGAATTCCTGCATTCGAAAAGTCTGTATGGTTTGAGTTTAAGGTTTCATATCTCTTATCTTTCATTATTAGTTAAAAAGAAATATCAAGATTAAAATTTTGTTACAAATGAGTTAAAACTATTATAATATCAAGTTTTGAAAAGTTCACCTTTCTATTTTTGGTCGAAGTTGTTTATCGAGCGCGTTTATTTTATGAAAAATATTGTCAAAACTATAAGTGTAGTCCCTTAATTTCACACGTTTTACATCAGTGTTGACCTTTCCATATGACGATAACCTGTCAGTCGTTTGTCACCGGTTGAAAAGGAAGCAGTACTATTTCGAACTGAGATTCATTATTTGTGTTGTTGCATTTATATTTTAAATAAACAGATAAAATTTTATTTTTGATTTTCGTGTTTTCAAATATGTATCAGCAAACGTTGCAAAATGCGCTATCTAGAAACTATTTTCCTATCTTGACATTCGCAGATTTGTCTTCGAGATTCGGGGCGCATTTGTCTTGATACGTGAATTCTTTCCATTCGGCATTTCGAAGAGTCTCACAGATATGCCGACGTGACTGCGAGATTCTTGCAGATTTGATCAACTAGGTGTAAGCATCAGATTGTCATATCTGACGATACTCGGAGTGGTTGGTTGGTTTAAGTGGCAGCCCTGTCTTCTAGACAGAGCTCAATTAGCTCAGTGGCCGTTTTGGAACCACAAACTCGTATTAAACACGGATGTTTGGGGTTGTTGTGACTGGGGAATTTAAAAGATGAGTGTGAGGAAAATTGATCGTTATAACTGTCATGTGCTGTATAGGAAGAGTAATAACTCTCCAATTTTCTTCCTCGAATTCTCCATCAGGTCCCCGTAGAAGGGTTTGCCTAGTGCTCGCTCTCGAGCTCTAGCTAAAGCCGGACATTCGCAAAGGAAATGAACGAGCGACTCTCGCTCATTAGTGTCCTGGCAGCTGCGGCAGTGTACATTGAACGGAATGCCCAATTTGGCTGCATGAAGAGCGGAGCCTTTCCTGTCCAGTTCATCAGTCCGCTCATTACCCACTATATCTCTATACCCCCGGGACCCCGAGCACAGTAACTTTGAGATGCTCTGCTACGTTACGGCATTGCTGTACTAGTTTAGAGGAGATGGTTGCCGAATCTAGTGCTTTGATTGCGGCTTGGCTATCGGTGAAAATAATGAGTTCGCGTTTGGGCGATAAGTCGTGTTTTAATGTCCGACAAGCCTCACGGTCCCCAGTATCTCCGCCTGGAAGACGCTAGCGTGGTCTGGTAGGCGGTAGAAACTCGGAGTAGTACCTACATAACAACAAATTTAATTCCGACACCAACAACTTCTGCACTGGTGCCACTTAAGATACAAGCACGCACCGATGAGATCAAAATCATGGCGTCGTTTTAACTTCACTTGTTTGCAAGTGTCCTATTGCATAGATCTACTGTCAATTACAAACTTTTATTTAATTTTTGATTTTCTTAAAAAGTAAAGTTTATTTATATTAATACTGTACACATTAGTACATATTTACAAACATTTACATTTCTTTGAAAACGTCTGTCTTTCTATCTCACTCTCTTTCTCTCAAAGGCGAGTCTTTTCTGACCATACCTGATACTGCTTTAAATAAATACACTTGACATTAATGAAACTACCAGAGTATTTAACAATTAAAATCAACTTAAAATGTGTATCAGAAAGTTGAAACTTAATTTATCTGTATACATTAATTTAAGGAAAAATTATCAGATTTGCGTTTTCGGAGGTGGAGAACAAAACTGGTTGTGAAAAGGAGGTGTATACATTTTCACGAATTTTGTCATATCTCTTAGGTATTTCAAGAAACCGAATTAATTTTACTTGTGCGGGTTGTTTATATATAATAAAAGTCTAGAAACTGCAGGATTTTTCGTGATTCAACTCCAAAAGGTGATATTAAGTAACTTCGTACGTTTTCACGAATTCCGTAGATTTAATGAGATATCGAAAACGTGTTAGCTTCCATGGCTTTTATATAAAATCGCCTTATAACACGTTTCAGTTTTTCGGGTATTCAACTCACAAGAGTGGCGTTACTACGATTGGTGTCACCCGGTGCAGTAACTCTCGGTATCATCCCCATGGCTTTGAATGTTATTTTTCTATTATTATTATTTATTGTTCAATTTTACAAGAAGTGGTAGTACAGAAAATAGATCCGATTTGGTTTTGGGTATGAGACTTTGCACGCTTCATTTTCCGGATCGATTTTAAATCATAGACGGATACAAGGGGAGTAGAGAAGTGACCGGTAGTGCAAATCCAAGAACACTGTGATGATGTGTAATTGTGGAACTGTAAGTTCTGATAATTAAATATTTTATTTGTTTCGACAAATTAAAATAATTTGTATGACTATTTTTTGAAAAATAGTTCGAGTTCATATTAGAATCTGTGGGAAAACCGAGCAGGAATTAAATTATTTTAAAAACATTAGTGCAATAGTGCGGAATAAAAAATTTTAAATATAATTCTGTGATTAATATTGCAGCCAACCTGAAAAATGTTCTTTAAGTACTTGATATAAAATAGAAAAGAAGAAAGTGCCTTCTTTATCTTGAAAGTGCTGTGCTGGACAAAGTCCGTGTGCTACAAATTAATAAAAAATAAATACATGTCATTCATGCATAAAACTAATATCACTGAATTGACGGACATATCCAATTAAATTTCTGTCAATTTCGAGTTTTTAACTAATATTTTTGTAACGACTTTTTTTTTATTTCATTGAAGACTACAAATGACAACAAAAGGCATTTTTTGAAGTTTTTTTGCGAAGTGCTTGCAATACAATAACATACAATACGATAGACCATTAAAACCGAACTACATATATGAATTTGGTCTTCGCCGTCCATAATTTCTTGGATGGAGAGCTTTTTGTCCAAACGTCAATTATTGGTTGCACTTGATGGCGTGACTTCTGCAGAATTTAAAATCAATTGTGGTGTTCCTCAAGGCTGTGTAATCTCACCTACAGGTATTTTTGATTTTCATCAATAATATTCTATCTAGTACTCTCAATCCAATACATATAACAGAACCTCTTATTCCTGTAGATCTGTTACTGAAACAAGTCTGAGCTCTACTTCCACTCAGCGACAGTCAATAATTTCATAGATTCAATGATTTTAGACATTGTTAAAACTCTCAACTGGGGAAGTGTGAATAGAGTCAAATTTAGGACATCTTTTAGCTTTGAAAAAGCGTCTTCGTTTATCTTCGATGGAGGAAATACACAACATAAGTCAAATCTAAACATCGTTGGTATTGCCGTTTTGTTTTCAGCATACGGTTGTGGAATAAAACTACTACCTTCTGATTTCCCTGGACAATGTAAGTTGCAACAATCCAAGCGAAACACTCATCGTTAATATTCATCTCCCAACTTTGTACCGATTGTTTTCCATCCACCATTGCGTGAGAAGTATAAAATTTTAACACCCTGTATAAAGTTGAATTCTTAGGTTAAATGAAAGTTGGCTCTAATACACAGGTGCCTCACGTGAAAGTAGGGGTTTACACCAACTTGTGAAGATATTGTGAAAGTCGTAGTCTTCAAGTAGTAACCACTTCTTACGATAAGCCTAAAGAATACGGCTGCGGTTTTAGGATTACAAAGTTGTACAAATTTCAATTAACTACAAAATAAATTAGTCTTATACTAAATTTTCAAATTAAATTAGAAATAATTGTTGAAAAATTCTCAAAAAATCTTAATATATATTTTTGTCGGATACAACAAAACATTTTTACAAGGCTTATTCGGAGTTTTCCTTCATTTAATAAGTCATTTTCATAATTTGCCGTTAACTTCATTGCATTGTAGGTTCGTACTATCAAATTTCATAATATAAATTAGATCAACATTTTTCATTTTTATTCAAATCGTGTACATAAATATTACTCGATAATTTTCTGTCTTAGATACCCCATGACAAAAAAACAACAATATCAAATCCAAAGTGTATCATACCGCCCCTTCCAATAGTCATGAAAATCTCTTCCAAGATATCTTTGTTACCATGAAATCGCGAACAAAATTATCTGATTACACGTAAGATATGGGACAGTTCTTATCGCTATTTCAGTATCTCACCCTGCCTATAACCCCTAAATGGAATTTGTATATATACATATCCATCTCAGGGTGCGCTACGCTTTTTTACCTTCATTCCCATACATCACCCATATCGGCCACATACATATATTGAAAAAACCTTAATCAAAAATATCACGGTAAGACTACAGTAACAAAACGGTTGTTCAGATCCTTATTAAAAATCAGACCAAAAAAAAACACAATTCTACCCCTAAGAAAGTGTCACAGTGTGACTTGATGGGATAAAAAAGAAGGACCCAAGAATAAAAAACATAAATTAGAGGCGTGTAACACTTATCCAGGTAGTATTCTTCGCTCTAGTTTTTTTTACCTTCTTTTTCTTTGTACTAAATGTACCCCTTGAATTAGGAATATCCATCAAAGATTTACGGTTGACAACGACTTCAATTTTGATTTGATTTAATTAAATTATCTCACTCACACTCACATATTTGCATCACACTTACCTACAATATATTTTACCGAATCGCACTATTTTTTTTGAATTTATTCCATATTTCGGTAATAATTTATTTATCAGTCCATTTAACAAATTCCGTTTTCACTAAAAATGATTATCACAAATTTTCACCAACCAAACCTTAGGATGTAGAGGAAAAATTGATTCAAACATGAACCACTCACTGACATACGTTCGATCTTCGCAGGGGTCTGAACTCGAATGACTTCGACGTTCGAGAAAAGGTAACGCAATGAGACTCACCTTTAAGTTGTCGTCTTGCCCAATCTCAGGTACATCGTCTCGGTATTTACCAAGATTAGCCAATAGGAAGCGCCTATGAACTACTTATCTGTTGTTAGTGTAGTCTTGGATCATGGCGGCATTACCAGATCACCTTTCAAGGATTATCAGATTGTAAGTTCTCTTCAATTTGAATTTAAGGACGAATAAGGGAGAGTTCGGAATAAGTGCATGCAAGGTTATGAAAGGATGCTTAGGAGTTTCAGTATTTAAATATTATGTGATTGGCTTTTTTCTGGGTCCTTTGGTTCACTTGTTTGTTCGAAACGATATTAAAATAAGCACTTTCTTGTGTATCATGCAACAACAACAGTCTAAAGCGACACAGTCCAGAAAATTATTGTTGAAAGTAAATCAATCGTGGCTTGGTTTCTTTGAGACAATTTTTGTACAGTCTTTCGTTACAGATTAGATTAAATTTTTGTTATTCTATATTACATTTTTATATTTCAAGATATAATAAATAATGCAGTTGTCAGACCCCACGGATTTTTCAACTCATAGTTATTATTTGACTTAACGCTCAAAAATCTAGCACGTTACAATACTCGTATGTTGGTAATAATTTAGTTGGTAATAATTTAACTAAAAAAATTATGTTAGAAAATAAATTATATCATTTTTCTGGTTAAAGTTCGAGAAGCGGTTAAAGTGGGAGTGCGATAGAATGCTTACGTGCCTCTGTAACATTTGACACATGAATTGCGTAATTGTGTCATGCTCCGAGACGCGGTCAAATTCGAAATGTAAAATCAAGACAAGCAGCTTTTTGAAAAGTTAATTTTGTGACTAGAACAGCTAGCTCTTTGTCCAATTTTCAACATTCATTAGTGGTTCTTGATAGAAACATTAAAATTAGTAAAGTGCCCATATAAGTAAAAATATCAATAATATCGATTTTCAGCCGAAATCCCGTATAGAACTCTCGAATATCGTCCTATCTTTATGGAAACGTATGCAACCACTTTATACTTCCTTCGGGGTTGAACATCAAAAAATTCTGAAATTCGTTTTTAGGCGATCACATAAAAAGCCGACAAAAGTAAAAGTCAATTTGCTACCTCATCAGACCTAAGAGATATGACAAAATTTGTGAAAACGCTTAAATGTATGTAATAAATTTCTAGAGTATTGTATAAAAAGCGTGAAAAAAATAAAACCAATTTGATATCTCATCAAGGGCTAAGTGATATTGAAAAATATGTGAAAACCTGTAGGTATAACCCCTTTTCACCCGTTTAGAGGTAGGTTTTCCAAAAATTCTGAAATTTGTTTTTAGGCGGTTGTATAGTATAGTAAAAATCAATTCGATACCTCCTCAGATTTAGAGAGACCCAGCTCTAGAGGTATGTTGGTATTCATAAAAAGTTATGCAATTTCTTTACTCCCCTTTGGAGGTTGAGTTTTGACAAATCATGAAATTGGTTTTAGGCTATTATATGAAATGCCCGAAGAAGTAAAAAACCTAAACCTAACATAAGAAATGTGGAGAAAATTGTAAAAACGTATGCAGCCTCCATACACCCTGTTCAGGGTTGAATATTTAAAAATCATGAAATTAATTTTTAAGTGGTTATATAAAAAGCCTGACGGATAAAAAACCAATTCGATATTTTATCAGTCCTAAGGTATACGTACTAGAGATGAGAAATTCGGATCTTTTCAATGAACCGGTTCACCGGATCTCGCTCTTTTCATTGAACCGGCTCTTTGAGCCGGTTCAAAAGATCCAGGTGGATCTTTTGCACTGCCGTACAAGGAGACTGCAGATTAATATTGAAAAACCGAAAACTAATTTAAAAAAAAAATTGTGAATAAATTATGAGCTTTAATGAAAATACTCAAAGTTGATTATTTGAAGGCAATGCTGGGTATTGCGGGAAATAAAAGGAAACTAGTTTTAAAAATATTGGCTCTAGTCCTGGATTTGACGCATAACAACTGAATGTCTAAAAATATTAAAAGATTCTATCTCAAAGCCTCTTACATACCTAATTATTTTTAACCTTCTGAAGAGTGTATTCCCTAAAATTTAGTAAACACTCAACAATTATTGACTTATTTCCTTAATATATATATCGTTGGAAAAATAATTGAAAAGGTTGCAAAGTAGAAATTAATGAGTTTCTTTAAAAAACATAAAATATTAAACGAAAGTGAAAATATTTCTATGGCAAGAGCGGAGCGCACGTCAGCCAAACATGAACGCGAAAAGGGAGTTTTAATCCCTTTAGCCCTGCAAATTTTGAGATAGCGATATCTTTTAATTTCAAATCGAGCGGGGAGTGAAACAAATTGAAATTGACTTAAAAGTGGATATACATCCTCTATCCTCCATCCTCAATCCTCCATCCTGCATCCTCCATCATCCATCATCCATCATCCATCCTCCATCCTCCATCCTCCTTCCTCCATCCACCATCATCCATCCTCCATCATCCATCCTCCATCATACATCCTCCATCATCATCATCTCAAAGATCCGCGAACCTTAAAGATCCAGGAGCCGTGATGATCCGCGAACCGCAAAGATCCGTCAAGATCTGTGTGCTGGTAAGATCTGCGAACCGCAAAGATCTGCAAAACACAAAGATCCGTAAAGATCTGTTGAGCCGTCGAGATCCGCGAACCGCAAAGATCCGTAAAGATCTGCTGAGCCGTGCAGATCTGTTGAACCGTCGAGATCTGTTGAACCGTTGAACCGTAAAGATCCGTGGAGAAGATCTGGCTTAGTTGGATCTTCTGCTTGAGCCGGTTCATTGAGCCGGCTCAAATCTGAGTTACCCATCTCTAATACGTACCTACTGTTAGTAGGCATTTACGCTGATAATTTTTTTCGCCACCCCCTCCGAGGGAAAGGAAAATTCTTATACATCCCACTTCCATAATCAATCGCCCCGTAAAAAATTTAATATTCAGCAAACTCCACTTTTCCATTTCTAAACAAAAACCAAATTTCCTTTTCCTTGTATAGGTGGTTCGTAAGATATTACAATGCAAAGTTGTTCACCCCCCCCCCCCCCAAATTTTATTTTTGTATGTTAGTATCTATACCTACAAACAATTATCAAGTTTCAACTGTGTGGCATTAACCGTTTAGGAAATATGAACTTTAAATAGTCTTTGTTTCTCGTTTTGATGCGTTTCTGACGATTTTTCCGTCACTCTCACACTAGGCTTGTGTAGTTCGAGAACGAACTAGTTCAGAAGAGCGTTCCCATAACTGAAATGAAGGTCAGTCCCGCTCCTAGTTCGTTTTTCATTGCCGTTCGGAACTCAGTGAGACAATGTAATATAATCTTCAGGGGAGTTCGGTGATGAGTAGTCGTAATTCGAAGACAGTAAATCTAGTACAAGGTGATGAACAAAAAAAAGGTCAGTTGATTCTACTGACCTTTGTTTTTTAGATTTTACTAAATTCTTCTGACCTTTTTTTTTTGGTCATCATCTTCTACTAGATCTACTGACCTTTTTTTCTCATCACCTTCTACTAGATCTACTGTCTTTGAACTACAACTACTCATCACTGAACTCCCCTGAAGTAATAACTATGAACTAAAACAACGAACTAGTTCGCGAGGGATCGGGAACTATACGGAATTTTTCCACTTCTCGTAAAAAGCAACTTAATTTCTAACATGCAAAATACTAGGTGTGTTTTTTTTTCTTTGTCATCTTAATTATACCTTACTATATTTCAGTATATCATCTTGTATTATTTCTCACTTAGTATTAATGTTTTATTTAGCTGTTTCTATTATCATTATCTTTATCTTTTCACCTTGTATACTTTAATTAAATCTAGTTTCTAAGTCGTTAATTATTTCAAGTTAATTTGGCACAATTACAAGCATTTGGGTATATTTTCTTTCAATCATTATTTTAATTTATCTTTAGTTCTACCATAAACCTCTTTAGACATATAATTTTTATATTTAGTGCCATGTACCTAGCCGGTTTGGCCGTAAGATGTTGTGTTATTTCATTTATGATTCAACAGCAATTCAATAAATAAATAAATTGAATTTACATTGAAAACACCATGAATATTCCTGCTTTTGTTATTTTTTATTGCCTTTCCCTGTAGATAGTAGGCTAGAATATAGATTTTAACAAGAATAGCTGCCCCTTTGAGCTCACTGGGGCAACTATTCGCGATGAATTCTCTAATCTAGCCTAATCAAACTATCTATGGAAAAAAGTTATAAAGAAACATAAAAACAGCAATGTTGTTGTTATTTTGTATAAATTTTCTAACCTACTCTGTTCTGGATAAGTGCGCAAAAAAAAAAAATTACTTTTAATCTAGATTTGAACAAAATGTTTCGAGTTCTGTTTTAATTGAAAATGCTGAAGGGTGTCGATTTAATAAATATCTGCTCCTACTGCAACAAATTATTGGTTAGAACCAATGAGCAGTTTTGATTGTACTTTCTTAAAAAAAAGTATTCCTCGAGTGGGTCTGAACTAATTACCCTTACGCGATAAACTTACCTTAGAATTACAGGTGACGAAATGGGATTTTCTAATGTCAAGAAAAAATTTAAGTTTTTTTGATAAATGGCGATGAATAAATTTGTTTACTCTGACATTTTTTAAAAATAGATATATTTCGACTATACCTGTTATATAATATAAAACTATGAAGAAGGGGTTCTTAAAATCCAACAGTGAACCATTTTTTTTGAGTAAAAAAAACATAAACACATAATAAGTAGTTCATTACTTCATTAAAAAGAAAAGAATTGATAAGTACGTATCTTAACTCAGAGCAGCGTTTATAAAGCCAAACTCGATCGAACTTCTCCAATTTTTTTTTCAAAATTTATTTAAATTTATTTATTTATTTATTTAAGATAAAGTTACGGATTCTTTATAGCTTTCAAAATTAAAGCTGAAAAGACTCGCTTAACTCTTGAATTGGACAAGGTGAATATGATGTTTTTTAAGATGTCCTATCAAATAAACTTACTCGTCACCAGGATTGTAGACTAATCAATTTAAAAAAGGAGACATATAGGTACTTGCAATAAATTGATATCCTTTGGCACAATAAATAATTGCCATGCAACAGACAAATCAACCGAAGTGAATTCGTGTGATTCGATAACACATTTGAAAAAGGGGAAAACTGATCTGATCTTCTGTGCACGATCACTTTTCACTACTTTCACATTTCACTCATCATCAAAAATCTGTCCCTTCGTTTTTATTCGATACAGGGCGGGACCTTTTGAGTGACAGTTATTTGATTTTATGACCTTAGGCCTCCCATAAATTTGCAATAATATTTTTGCGAAAACGATCACGTTGACAAGTCTATCATTTCTTCTGTAATTTTCTCCGGATTCTCACGATCAGAAAAATTATTTCGAATCGAAGCAATCGATCGGATCTCATGAAACGATTAGATCGAAAATTATTATTATACTGATTATTATTTTGTGCTCTTACCTGATAATTATGTTATTTAATCAGATAGTAATTGAAAGCATCGGTTTTTTCTAACGATTGAAAATTATCCGTTAACAAATTGTTCAAATTCTAAGCGAGTATGTCACGAACGAACAACATTACACATACGGGAAAAGTGCGGTCACGCAAATGAATAATTCATTAAAAATTAATAAGCAGTTTAGAGGGTGGTTTTTGTTTTCCGTATTCAGTTTGCATAATATGGGGGAGATCCTTGCATGTCGGTTTTTCAACTTATCTTAAGTGGCAATCGATGGTATATGCAGTTGCGGTAAAAGGGATATTCCTCGCGGTGTTGTTTTAATTAAGCCCCGATGTTTTGCAGACTGTTGCCATTTATGATGACATCTGGACATCGAAGGAACATGGAAATGACGTTGATCTGTGGCATATTTAATGATTTTTAGCGCCTACATAACCCTTTGGAATGGTTTTGTTGCGGTGTAATATGCAAATGTTGCCATGTGCCACGCAGAAAGCGTGACGTCGTTCTTTGCAAATTTATTCATGACTTTTGTAAGTTTTGATTGCCGTCTTATCCGTAAATGCATTTTGGCGCGTGTCATTTCTCCTTCTTTACGACCTGTCCATGACAAAAGACATTTTTAAAGCTGTTCGCTATTATTTCGGGCAATGCATCCATTTTTGTTTGCCCAAGACTTATTGGACAATTCCTCGGCTCCGACAAAGACAGCCTTACCGCAGGTGATAGTTAGATCGCCATTCATATATGGCTGCCTTTCGCTAGAACCGAAAGTAATAGGCATTAAATCTGAACAGACACGAAAAAATTCTCATTACAATTTATTCGATTTTTCAGTGTCCTTACAGATGGACCTTTCGACCATTCGAAAATGTTTTTTTTTTTAAATTTCGCTTTTGCCAAAGTGAAAGTAATGGGCTGATGATAATCCTACAATGGGATTTGAGTAACAGAAGACGGAAGCTACCTCCAAGGATTCAGGCAAAAAACAACTCGAAGGTATTGACAGTCGACCAGATGTCCTGAGCGATGTGGCGCAAGACATTCGGCTCATTTAATTTTACCGAATGTTTTTCTCGCTTTGTCATTTGTGACAACTTCATCATTTTTCGATTTTTCGTCAAAAGGGACATTTCTCATGCGATTTAGTTTTGTAATCCGAGTCTGATTGATGGAATTGCAGTGCCGGTGTTTCCTTTAAGTTACTATTATGACATCGGATCTGACTTTTGACGATATGCTCCGAGATTTCGACATTTTTTAAACAAATTCAGTTTTATGAAACCCTAAATATACATACGTAGTACATTCAATAATACTGAATTTATAATGAATAAGTTTTAATGAACTTTATATTAAGGTTTTTGTGAAACAGTTCCGTGGACAGTACTACGAGAGATCAGCCATAATTTTTATACTCTAGATGAAATCATATAGAGTATTATAAGTTTAATCCAGCCCAAAAGTTTGTAACGCATAGAACCAAGCCTCGGACGAAAAAAAGTTATATATTATTTTTTGTTTATTTGTGGCCAAAAACCCCAAATCCGCTTGATGTCCGTCCGTCCGTCCGTCCGTCCGTCCGTCCGTCTGTCCGTGAACACGATAACTCAAGAACGCCTTCACCTAGGATCTTGAAATTTTGAATCTGGATGTTTGGTTGAATTTGTAAGGCTAAGTTCGTTAACTGGCAATATCATCCTACTACTTCGGGTAGCTGCCATACAAAATGTCCTTAAAACACGTGTTCAAGAATATTGTTCGATAACTTCAGAAGGGTTTAAGCTACGACATTGAAATTTTGTTTATGTTATTTTTCCAATAGTTGGAGCTAAATATATGATTATGAAGAAAATCCTGTTAGTCCTTCGTGGAGCTGCCATACAAATATCCTGTCAAAATGTATTCACTCAATTTACGGAACTTACTATAAGAAATCGAGTGAGTCCTTCCTGCACCTCCCATGTGAAAGTCCTTCAAAAAGGAAATTTTTTTTCGATGACTTACCCAGTTCAAGATATTAAATTAAACACTGAATATTGTCTTTTAGTTTTGAGTAGCAATCTAATGGGAGTCCTTAATAGAGAACATACAACATGCACACACGTAATTCTACTTTATCCCCAACTACAATATAAATCGGAGTTCAGTATTCAGTATTATACGATTGGCTTGCAGCCGATCGTGACTGCAGTATGTTTCTTTATTATTTTTTAATAAAAAACTATTATTTATGATTGACCCAAAATATCAAAAAGATTTGGTATCCTAAAATTGTATATAGTATATATAGTAGACCTCAAAAAACACCATCTATGCCATACCCAAACACGTTTGAAGGACTGTAACTCTCAAGCACATTTGGGATATTTATTTAAATTTCTTTTAAGGTTGATTGTATGAACTTTATATCGTTACTTTTTGAGTGGGGCGAAAGGACTCGAGCCAAAAAATGTGTTTTCTATCTGCAAAACCATGGTCGATATTGATGGAATTATGTGAGAGTTGGGAGAGATAAACCGTGCCGTACTAGATGTGGTCTTGAATTTTTTTACAGAAGTTAGACCCAGTAGACCTGCAGAGGGTGGAATGTTAAATCTGATTTTTATTTTTCGAAAAACACTAAGGACGGAAAGCTTATAGTTGAGGTCTGTACAGAGCCACAATAAGATCACCATAGAACAATTAAAATTATTATAGGGGATGCGAGCGTGGGGTGTTTTTGTATTTCTTTCTTAAATGTGATTTTTTCATGGTAAAGCGACCAAGGTCGTGGTATATGCTGACGACATTGTGGTAATCGCCAAGGTCAAGTTTTTGGATACGCTGACGAGCATCTTGTAATCTGCACGTCGCACACTCAGCCAGTGGGCTGGAAGATGTGGCCTGTGGGTGAATGCTTCTAAAACCTAAATGGTGCTATTAATTTATGCGTTTAGGCTGCCGAAGCTCGGAGGCGTGGAGCTTAGACCATCGGAACAAGTTAAATACCTGGGTCTAATTCTTGATAGGAAGCTCAGCTGGAAATTGAATAGTCAGGAGCGCATTAAGAAGGCAAATAACGCGCTTTTCGCGTGCAAGCAGACCGTGGGCAAAAGCTGGGGTCTCAAACCAAATATAGAACACTGGTTGTACACGGCGGTTGTGAAACCTATTCTGACCTATGGGGTAGTGGTGTGGTGGAAAGCCATGGATGAAAAGTATAATCTAAGGGAACTAGGGACTGCCTGTGTTATGATCTCGGGAGCCCAATGCCTACTGCCGCGTTGGAGGTGTTTATCCATCTATTGCCTGTGGATACCTTTGTGAAACAGGTAGCGGCAAATACAGCAGTTAGACTATCGAGCTGTGCCCTTTTTAAGCAGAGCTCTAGAGGGTATAGTTCCATTCTCAGCGAATTCCTGGGAAGTCCTGCTGATATTAGTACGGACTATTTAATTGCAGGGTTAGATTTTGGGACGCCATACGAAATTGTATATCCTAGTATAGTGGACTGGGAGAACAATAGGGTACTACGTGAAGGGGAAATCTCCGTATATACGGATGGATCGAAAATGAATGCGGCACTGGCGCTGGCGTCTTCTCTGAGCAGCTGAGTATAAGGAAGTCGTTTAAGTTGCCAGATGTATGCAGCGTCTTCCAAGCGGAAATTCTGGCTTTGTTGCAGGCAGTATCTGCTCGGAATATTTCACTCTACATTGACAGCCTGGCGGCCATAAATGCGCTGGAATCGGTCACCATTAAATCCCAGTTAGTAAAGCGCTGTCGAAAAGTGCTAAAAGTACTTTGTAGTCAGAGCAGAGTACAGATTTGCTGGGTGCCAGGTCATAGTAATTTACTAGGGAGCGAAAGAGCGGACGAGCTTGCGAGATCGGGATCTGCATCGAATGGTAGGGTTGAGGAGGATGTTTGTCCACCGATATGCGGCATCAAAGCGCAAATTGGTGAGCGCTCTAAAAAAGACAGCCAACTCTAGGTGGGCAGGGCTGGCAAGCTGCAGGATTTTTAGATCCCTGTGCCCTGAGCTGGATAGTCATAAGACTAAGAATATATTGATTTGGGATAGAGGAAAACTGCGACTGTTCGTCGGAGCACTAACGGGGTACTGTATGCTGAGAGAACACGATATGCGGCTAGGGATAGAGGAGTCGGACATGTGTAGGTTCTGCCATGATCTGTATGCTGTGGAGAACATCACTCACATTCTGTGTGAATGCCCGGGGATCGCTAGAAGGCGTTTTAGATTGTTGAGTAGTCTTTTCTTCGGGAGCATCGAGGATTTGAGGTCGTTAGGGTATGACAAACTGGTCAGGTTCTGCAGGGAATTGGAGTGTTTTTGAGGTGAGGGAATAGCCCACGAGGGCCTGAAGGGATCGCAATGGCCCCGTATGGCGTCTAGTGAGCGCGGTGGTTCTAGCGCTGTGCTCCTTCTTAAACCTAACCTAACCTACCATAGAAACTATTTTTTTTGGTTCGTTTTCGGCTTCAGAGGAGTTTTCTGTGTCAAACACCAACACGAAAATCCCGACTAGGATGGATCGCTGCACTGGCTACTGCCATTAGGGACATGACAGTTGAAAAACCTTACTAGAAAGTCAGTTTTTAAACTGTGTTGGATTACGTCCGAAGGTTTTTCGTCATCGCATAACTTTGATTCATCAGTGGATGTATCATATCCCAACTATACGAAACAGCTAATGGTATTACTGAGGATTTCTTCGTATGTTCGATATTGGTATGTATACTTATGCTATATGAATTAAAAAAGTAATTTGAATAATGCTATGTTAATTAAAAAATAATTTGAGAAAAAAAAATTTTTGCAGTGGCGTACGAACAAAAAGTTTTTGTTGAAAAGTGGGTTGTTTACATTTTCACGAATTTCATCATATCTATTAGGTCTGTCGAGATTTCAAATTATTTTTACATCTGCGAAATTGTAGAAAAGGTTTTCTAATTTTTTCGTTATTTAACTCCTGTAAAGAATGTAAAGATGTTGTATTAAATAAACCCCAGTAAAACACAACTAATTTAATTTATTTCAAAAAATCAAAGCAGTGGTCCTAAATGGCGTATCCATGGACTGGTCTAACTCAATCACCTATTTGGGTTTTGTTCCCGATATGATAAATGTCCGTCTGTCCGCCGTAGACGCCGTCCGTCGTACGCAAAAGCGTTTAAAGACGCGTAGCTCACAAACCCGTCGATTTTTTATTTTGTGGGAGTGTGTTGTGAGAGGGGAGCTGGGGGAGCCTTTGAAACGAACAATTTTGGTTTCTAGATCTCAGGAACCACTAATGCTAGGCGGCTGAAAATTGGAACTGAGGTAGAACTACGTTAGTGGACCCATTTGTAAAAAAATAGAATAACCAGGATGCTATTTGGAATGTTATTTGTTAGGTTGCCAGTCGCAGAGTAGCCTACACGGCATCTCAGCATTAAACGCGTTTCTGATTTCTGCTCAAAAAATAATAATGTTACGCCCAGACTGTTGGCAGATTTTTTGCATATAGGAACATATATTTATTCTTTCGAAGTTTTTAATATTCCAGTGCCTCGATACTCGATAACTCATTTCCTTATTATAGAAAACTCGCTTGGTTTTGCCCCATTGACACACTGTAGTAACTCAAAACACTAAATATCCATACCCACTGTTTAACCTTAAAAGGTAATAAATTGTATTGTTATCATGCCAATAAAAAAGGACCTACATAGAATCCCAAAAATATAGTCATTAGGGATAAAAATCAAACTTTTCAATAATGTCATTAATAAGGCAGGACTTTCAACCTAAAAATCGTTACAACGATACCGCAATATTTCCATGCCGAACAAAATATTTCATGGTCAGTTAAATTCTTGCGAAAAACACATCTTAAATCAGCCGGGTTCCTTGCTCAATTTTTTTTTTTTTCGACATTTATCAGGACATTTCTGGAATCAGCCAAAAGGATATTCGATCATGACAGTAGGTTTCTACCATTTCGACTGGTTACCGTCTGTTACCCTCGGCTGATTTCCGCAAGAAAATTCTATAAAAGTGGTCAAGCGAACTATGGGGGAAAATGGGACATACACCAATATCATAAGTCACCGATTTTTATCAGTTGGAAATTTTCTACAAAGTTATAAATTCTTGTTAATTGGCACAAATGGCGACAGAATGAAGTCCCTCTGGGCGAAAGTACGAATTGAGTGATGTATCCTGTTGATAAATGAAAAAAAAACCGGGACCTTAATACGTGTGAAACGTGTCGTTTAGTTCAGTTGCGAGTCTATTAAACGGTGGTACTTTATAGTTTTGGAGATAGCTTAGTTGATTAGAATTTAGTCCAACAGGTGCTTAATGAAAGGTTGCTTAGTTCTACCTTTTTTGTAATTAAGATTTTATTAGTCTGAGTAACGTTAGTACGAATTGGAAAATATAGTCATGCATTTCCGGTTTAGTTTATAGTTTTCTTTGCCATTGATCCCTAATTTAATAAACCAGATGATGGGAATATGAAGTACTTTAACTAAAAAGTTATGTCGTAAAGCAAGAGATTAGAACACCACAAAATCTTTCCAGCAGGGGCATCGCATTCATTGCCGTATAGCTAATGTTTTGGGTTGTATGTTTTTGACGCATCACCGATTTCGAGCTTATAAACTGGCCTTTATAGAGGTTTTTCATCTGTCATACTTTCAATAGCCTAACTTCACTTTGATAAGCATTAGCCAAAACAATGTTTTGTTCCAGACGGGAATGTCATGTGGAGCTACACAAACTGCTCTGACACTGAAAAATACTCCAAAAAACCTCATCTGATAATAGTTCAAATTTACGGATTTGAATGAATGTCCTGACTACTATTCTGAGGAAAAATAAATTAGTGGTAACCCCAAACGGAACTGCGATAAAATCCTTTCGAGTAACTTCCTCTTTTTTTTAAATATTACGCAATCGTCGGCACTTATTAAATCTGATAACTATCACTATTACAAGTCTCATCAATTTCATGGCCAGTGCCTAAGCTGATGAGGGTGGTTTAATATTAACACTCGCAAAGGGACGAGAGTAATCATTAGCGCATGACCAACCCCGTAATAGTGAAAACCGCAAAGGAAGTAAAATGTCGTCTTTAAAGTAAGTTCCCAGCATAGGATAGGGATACTCATACCAATTAGACACCATTTTCTTAGATTACCAAAGTATCTTTTTGCAACGATGATGAGCTCCTTCTCGGAGATACCGAGTACCCTTCTATGGGAAATTTTCCGACAAATAAACATCTTGTAAAGGTCACTCAAGTGAACCAGAAGGTAATTAAGTGAACTCGTTTCTTTTTAACGGAGTACTCAACAGTCTGATTGCTGTGGAACAACGAAATTCGTTGACAAATTTCAAACAGGAAGCACAATGTTCATGTTTTCTTTCGTAAGACGAGAGTATTGTCAAAATGAATGTTAAAGTTGTTTGCGAAATCTGAAGTCAATTTCAGCAAAAAAAAATCACTTCTGTAAGAAATTTGAAGGACATTTTATTCAGATCATTCTATAGGGAAACATTTATAATTGTTTAGCCTCGAGGATACTATTTTGTATCTTTTTACTTCTTCTTGAAAGATATGACAATGTTATGAGGGTTTCGAAGGATGCCTATGAATAATTGATTTGCGCAGTTACTAAAACCACTTTGAGAAATGTAACCTGGAAAATGAAAAAAAAAATTATAAAATCCTGAACAGTTGCTAATATTAAAATTTTGAGAAAATAAAAAGAAGAACCAGTGCAAGGATAGTGTGTCACTTTTCTAGATTGCATTAAATTAATTTAATTTCTAACAAGTGGACAAGGACAAGGACAAGGACAAGGACATTTATTCTAAATTTTGCAGCTCTGACAAAAAAATTAAATCACTTTTTCCAAAATTTTGGCCATTTTCTTATCCTGAACTGAGGTTATATTATATTATAGAAGGTGATTAAATGGACTGCCAATATAACTAACCATTCTCTTTGCTATAAACTGATGTGTTCTCCAATTGCTGTGATTTTGGGTGAATTGAAGCAACCATTTCATAGGACCTTTGTAAGGTAGGTACTCCAAGGTGTACCTTAAATTTGCTTAAATTTATTCCCGTAAATTAATATTTAATATAACGAATCCAAAAGTGTGTAACTCGTAAAACGGAGTGTCCGACGAAAGGAAGTTATATAGAATTTAATGCTCAGATGGGACCAAAACCCCGTATCTGCTTGCTGTCTATACCTGGGCTTGTCCGAACGTACGATAACCCTAGAATGCGTTGACCTAGGACGTTACAATTCTGATCCAAATGTCTGTTTGAATTTGTAAGATTAAGGTAAGCTCACACACCCATATACCTACTTTCTCTGCGCAGTTTGTTTTTATTGCGGTTGCAAAAACTGCGTGTCGGCTTTACACCAGTGGCGGCTTGCCACATGAGGCTAGTGAGGCTGAGCCTCACCATTTTACACAGGAAAAAGTCATCAAGTTACTAGTGATTTTTTGTTTTGAAAACGATACTTAATGACTTTCCGCAGTAAACCGACGTCCTTACTCATATTGTTTTAGTCCGACAAAGTCGTGTTTTAATATTCCAATTCAGCCTCACCTGCTAAGAAAGGCACGAGCCGCCACTGGTTCACACAAAGACTAAAAGTAGCATGCAGCGCGCTGTTTTCTGTGCTGCGGCCGCATATAAAAGTTGCAGGTATACAAAAAAGTTGCAAGGATTGTCGCACCTGGAGTGCTGCTTTTACAGGAGCTGGTTACTTGGAGCACCCGATTGGCTTTGTTTGCAGAATTGTCTATTTGTCTACAGACTTTGGCGATGAACAGTGATGTAGTGGCTGAAGTTGCAGCTTCTGTGGCAATGGTTTTACTGTCAAAGAGAAAAAAGAACAAGACACCGATCTTCAAAAAAAGAAAGTATTGGGGTTAGATCCTGGATTCGTAATCGAAATCACTGAGGAGTTTTTGACAACTTGATGCAAGAGTTACGTGTAGGAGATGAAACATTTTACAGATGAGATGAGTTGATATGAAACATTTTTCTTTTCATCCATAAGAGGGTGTATGAGGATTGTATATATTTTCACGAATTCCGTCACATATCTTAGGTCTGACATGATATCAAATTGTTACTTCTTGTTTACATATTTTGATGCTCAACTCCCGACAAGGTTGTATGCGTTTTCACGAATTCCGAGATATGTAGCTCTCAGATCTGATTAGATATCGATTTGGTTTTTACTTCCTTAGGCTTCCATATAATCGCCCAAACATTCAATCACCAAGGGGTATAACGCTGTTGCATACATTTCTACAAATTATTCAATATATCTTAGATCTGATGCGAAATTAAATTTATGTTTTTTGTGCAATTGCTGACTTCACAATTTTTCAAAGTTTAACCCCCAAGGGAGTGTCAAAGAGCTGTATACTTTTCAGGGTGATTTAATAGGGTTGTATACGTTTTCACGATTTTTTTTATAACTTTGAGATTTTTTCAGGATTTTATATTTAACCAAAACGAGAGTGTAAAGGGGTTGAATACGTTTATTTATTTCACTGTTCGTATAAAGATGACTGTATAAAGTTGTGTCTTACAAGTAGCTATTCTAGTTAGAAAACGCCTGAACGAGCGTCAGACTGAACCGGACTTTGATACATCAAATCCAGTAACCTCGACTCACCTCTGGGACCTTAAATATTAGGTTGTTGCAAATGAAATGTCGTTTTTGGTTTTTGTCGTTTTTTTATAAAGTGAAGTCAGTTGCGATTTTCATGTCTCAAACTGCCGCCATGTGTCACAAGTGGTATTGGGTATTGAAGTATAAATACCACTACATTTACTCATTTCAGTTTTGGACTTCATTGAGATCGGACAGAAAAATAAGAAAAAAAAATTGATTCGAGTCAAAAACGGGTAATTTTCCTTTATGAATTTAAGCTTGGCCACAGCGCAACGGAGGCAACCGAAAACATCAACAGGGCATTTGGAACTGATACGGTAAACAAACGAAACACAGCGATGGTTTGAAAAATGCCGATCATGAGATTTGACCCTTGAAAGTGAGCCATGTGGTCACCCAGGACCTTCGATCGACAACGATGAGCTGAATTTTTTAGTGGAATCTGATTCACGCCAAACTGTAAGGGACATTGCAGAGAAATTGGGCGTATACTATTCGACAGTTTCCCGGCACTTGCAACAGCTTGGAAAAATCCAAAACCTTGATAAGTGGGTTCCGCATTAACTTACTGGGCAAAACATGACGCGTCGACTGGAAATTTGCAGTTCTTTGCTCTCCCGGAAGAGCAACGATCCGTTTTTGAACAGAATAGTGACATGTGATGAAAAGTGGATACTGTACGAAAATCGTCGCCGATCGACACAATGGTTGGATGCTGATGAGATCATAAAACACATGCTGAAACCAGGCCTTCATCCAAAGAAGATAATGGTAACTGTTTGGTGGTCTGCAGCTGGTGTTATTCATTATTCCTTTATGAAGCGTGATAAAACCATTAATGCAGAGAAGTATTGTGCCCAACTCGATGAAATGCATCAGAAATTGCGTGTTCAACGGCCTAGATTGGTCAACAGAGATGGAGTTATACTGCTTCATGACAACGTACGGCCTCATGTTTCAAGAACAACGGTCCAAAAATTAAACGAGTTGCAGTATGAGACTCTTTCTCATCCACCATACTCACCAGACCTTTCGCCAACCGACTACCACTTTTTTAAACATTTGGATAATTTTTTGGTGACCAAACAATTCGATACTGAAGCAGCCATCAAAAGTGCCTTCGAGGACTTTCTTTGGTCTAGAAAGTCGGGCTTCTACGAAACTGACATAAGTGCACTTGTATCTCGTTGGGAGAAGTTTATTTCATATACTGGTGCTTATTTTGATTAATAAAATTAAGTTTTATAAAAGTTACAGTTGTTTGAAAAAACACTACCAAAAACGACATTTCATCTGCAGCAACCTAATATAAATTAAAAATAAATCCGTCTTCTCTGAGAATAACCCACCTCCTCTAAGGATTCGCACTATTTAAACTGATCAACTTACTAAATATTTCCTTAGAAAATTTTAATGAATTGAAGAACGTTCTTTACTTTGGCCTATGGTTTCTATCCTGCCGTACACTGGAAACAAGCACTGCAAGTATGAAATCTTGTTGAACTAAAATGCTTTAAGCTACCTGTTAATTCCATAAATGCAAAAAGTTTCAACCATCAAAAATAGCCCGTTACTGAGATGAAAAAAAACTTGTTCTTCTTGTTTTCATTTGCATTTCTTGGGATATTAAAGTTAGATCATATCCCTTTACACACTTGTCGCCATAACCAACCCGAAAATGACTGAATACTGAAAAATTACTGAAAAAATGGAAACCTCTATCTAAAGGTTTTCTAAATAACCCAGGGCGTCATTGTTCAGACTCTGTTTTTTACATCTCTGTACTTCGCTGTAGATCTGACTTTTACTTTATTATTTTTTAATAATAAAGTATTGTGATCGACCTGAAATTTCAAAAAAGTTTGCTACCCTGAAATTTTGTATTTACATGTTTTAGGACTAGTAAACACCAAAAAAGCAAAAAAAAAAAAATTTCCGTCTGTCCGTCGTAGACGCCGTACGCCGTCCGCCGTCCGCCGTCCGCCGTCCGCCGTCCGCCGTCCGCCGTCCGCCGTACGTCGTCCGCCGTACGCCGTACGCAAAATCGTTTGAAGGCGCGTAGCTTCCAAACCCGTTGAGATATTAAATTGAAATTTTTATGGTGGGTAGATTGAGTGAACCCCTACGACTGGTATATTTTTGAGGGGTGGGGGTACAAGGGGAGAGGAGAGGGGAGCGTTTTAGACGAAAAATTTTGGTTTCTAGATCTCAGGAACCACTTATGTTAAGAAACTGAAACTTGGAACTTATGTAGTACTATGATAATGGACTCAATTGCAAAAAAATTGTCGATATTGGTTAAGGGGTGTGGAAGTGGGGGGGAAAACAATGAGTCTTTAACGCATGAAAGCCGGGATTGAAACATTCTAAAATCGATATCTCCTGAACTATTGATGTCAGAAGATTGAAACTTTGTTGTTGTCCTTAGGGATACTTCAAGATTAGACAAGGGCTAAAATTTTTAAGAGGGGTGGTGGGGTGTGGGGGTGGGGGGTGAAAAACTTTGGATTACAATATCTTACGAACCAATTACACCAGAAAGATAAAATTTAGTTTCTGTATATGAGATCACAAGAGGAGTCTACCGAAACTAAATTTTTTGAGGGGGGAGGTGGAGCACGAAAGTGGGGGGATACCAATTTCTCAAAAAATGTCATTTTTATATCTAAGAAACCGTATCAGATATGATCTTGCAAATTTTACAGGAGTTGGGGTCGGTAAACTTCTAGTAGGGAAAAAAATGTTGGTGGTGTGGGTGTTGGGGGTGATGGTGAAAGGGGGTGGAAAGGAAAACATTCTGATTTTTATTTCTCAAAAACCATAATGAATAGAAAGCTAAAAATTTAGGATTATATAGAACCACTATGGAGACATCCTAGAAAAATAAAATGTTTGATAGGGGTATCAAGGTACGGGGGAGAGGGGTGGTTTTTTATATCTCAGAAACGGCTTATGCTAGAAAGTTGAAACTTAGTATGTATATGTAGATGTACCATTAGAGTAATTAAAGCAAAAAAAAAGTTCAGATTTTTATTGGCGTTCAGAGGTTGAGTAAAAAAAATTTTCGTGAATCCACATTTTCACAAATTTTCGTTAAAACTTTTAGACATGTCGAGCTATCAAAGCAATTTTACTTCTGCGGGCTATTTATATAAGCGCCTACTAACGATCTTCTAAATTTTTTGATATCCAACCCCTAAGGGGGTGTAAAGTGGTTGTGTACATATTCAGGAATTCTGATATATTTCTAAGGTATATTGAGACTTGGAATTCACGTTTACTTCTATAAGTTTTAAACGTAGTCGGGGAAAACCCCGATTTAAGTATTTTTCTCAATTAAACCCCCTGGGGGTATTGTTCAAAATTTCACAAATTCCGAAAATCTCTTAGGTTTTATGTGATCGAATTCGCTTTTACTACTATAAATTATTCTATTGATAAAAAAAAAAAGGAAATAAATAAAAAAAATCTGCCAACAGTCTGGGCGCAACTTTATTATTTTATGGGTAGAAGTCCGAAACGTGTTTAATGATGAGATACGGTGTTGGGTACTATGCGACTGACATCCTAAAAAATAACCAGGAGGCTATTTGGAACGTTATCATTAAACACGTCATCATTAAACACGTTTCGGACTTCTATCCATAAAATAATAAAGTTGTGCCCAGACTGTTGGCAGATTTTTTTTACTAAAATTATTCAAAAATTCAACTTTATAGTCGTGCATAAAGAATTGGGGAAAATTTTATATTTACCTCATTCATACCCCAAATGGAGAGGACTGACCAACTGCGTCATATCTAGGAAGATATGGCCATCCTACTCCCGGAGCAGAACAGATGAACTCCCGAGCAGGAGGCGTGTGGTCGTCTCCAGAGTCACGGCAGTCAGCACGGGTCACTGGCCGATCGGCGACCACGCGGCCAGCCTGGGTATTCCCTTTAACGTCAATGGCTGCAGTTGTGGGGATGCAAATAAGAGGAAAATTGTTATCCACCTTGTTGGCGAGTGTCCCGCCCTAGCTAGAGCCAGACTTCGCACACTAGGCAAATCCTTCTTCAATAACCTCGATGAGATCCCGAGCTCTGGATGGATATGAGAATCCATTCAAGCCCCAGTTCTCTGTAAAACTATGTATCTACTTCATCAGTCCTCAACGACCAGGTTAAACGAGTTGTGGTATCAAAACGGCGCTTCCTGTCCTGTTTTCGGCAGACGGGCCACCACGTAAACCAACCAACCATTCATACTTTACTCATTATTAAATTCAGTAAATATAATAATTAATTTTATTTTCTCTCAAACACCAGTAAAATATGAACGATAATATGAACGATAATATGAACGATTCTAAATCAAATACCGAACGTATCTTCATTTCTTGGGAATAAACTCAATTTATCCTATCTAAAGTTTTCATTATTATTTGAAACAGTAATTTTACCTAAGATCCACATCTCGAAAACTATGGACAATCAACCTTTTCCATTGTAATATGTCTGACATTTTTCTTGAATACGTAAATTCATTGGACCAGAAAATACGAAAATTTGCATGAAATCATGAAAGAGCGGATAACCGTCAATTTCAAAAACCCCGTGAACCAAATTCTTTTAATTTTCTGTTGGTTTATTGCGAGTTTCCCTTAAATCCACGAAATCCCATATGACCCGAATCCGTATGAAACGCATTTCGATACGGATTGACCCAAAAAATTCTGGTATGTGTCTAAGGAACTGTCCACCGTATTAATGTTCTGATTACCGTACATAAGTGAAAAATTTTGCTCGGACAGATGTTACAGCTACCCAGAAAGAAGAAACTTGTTGAGAGATGATAGACATATGAACTTTGTTTTAGATATTCATAAATAAACAACATGTCAAAACACTTATTGCCTTCAAACAACTCCGTTCTAATTTGAATATGAGTGACATTGACATCACTCTGTCTTCGTTTGATCCCGAAACCAAAAAAAAAATTCTTACCGTGTGATAGTTTTTTTTCGTTCCTGGGTCTATCCCGAAACAGAGAAGGACATAATTCTCTACTTTGGATCCGTTTTTTTAATCAGGAAAATCCCATATACCGGATGGTAAATTTCAATTAATAAAAAACGTTCTTCAAGAAAAGAGGTGACCCGCAAAGGGCCACAATCCCCGTTGGGAGTGAAGACAGTTTTTACGATTGACGTCGATCCGTTTCAGTTGTACACAGGAATCCTTTTTTTCAAATTAACAAAAGAGCAACATACAATAGAATATTATGTAGAGCTGTCAAAACTAATTTTTTCAGGATGATCAGATGTAAGGTTTATGAGATCGCCGAGTAACATATAAGGGGGTGATCTCTATAATAAGCGTCCTCGTAAGCCTCACGTAATGATCGAATAATATTCGGCGAAACCATTTATTATGGCATTATCAGATTAAGGATTCATGTTTGACATGATGCGAGTCAATTTGAATGCTGTCAGTCAAATTTAGGCTTGGGTAGCCGAAAACCGAACTGATTTTCACATTGATTCAAAAAACAGCGATTCGATACCAACAAAATAATTGCCATTCATGTACCCATCTACGAGTAATGGTTGGATTTTTGAAGCGATCCTTAATGCAGTTCTAATGGATGATAAAAAGCACTGGAACTGATTGCTGTCAATTTATTTCCCGATTTATGGGATTTTCAGAAATTCACCTTTGTTTGCGTTTCTAACATTTTTCTGAAAAAATAACGAACTAAAAGAAATTTTGATTTTGTTCCGGTGTTTTTTATGAGGTTCTACGTCGTTTTGCGGAACGCATTATTTGACATTGGAAATTGATGGGTAAAAGAAAAAATAAGCGGTGTATTTTGAGAGTTTGAAAATTTTAAAATACACCACAGAATTGACTTTTCTGGAGTTGTTTTCATGAACATCAATTTAATTTGTCCCAAAATTTTGTTTTGCTTGTTTATGAAAGTATGATTGAAATTGAATCATTCAATGATTTACTTAATTGAGTTTTTTGGGCGTCTGTGATAGAAACCACGTATCATAGATAATCTTCAGTTCCCTACACAGACCTCCACCAGAACAGGACGGACGGCGGTATATTCACGCAAGAAGAAATTTGTTTTCATAAGTTCAAGCCGAAGAATATCGGAAATAACCTGGACTGATAACCATGAGATTCGGAAAACTGATTTGAAAATGCTGACATCTAGTGTATATCCCAATATTATTTAACCCTTCAGTACTGAAATTCCATGTCACTACTGATCAATGTGTCCTGGTCTCATACTAAGAAGTAAAACTAATAGGATGGAAAGGGTTTTTCTTAGAAACACTTTTACATAGGTTTGTATTTAACAAAAATTTTTTGTTGACCATAGGGAGAGAGGGTACCCATTTTCTTCTTAACCCCATGGATAGGACTGCACTTGGAAGTTGAATTTTGCCAAACGACTGGACCAAGGTTGCCAGATTACGCTATTTACCGCGATTTGTGCTATTTAAATATTCAATTCGCGGGTACAAATTTCAAAAAGCTACTTATAGCTTTTTGGGCTATTCGGTCAACGCAAATTGTGTTAGTTTGCTAATTTACTACAGAGGCGATTTATGAGGAAATATAAAAATTAGAAAACTGAATGTTAGTCGTCTCTTGGGTTAAATCTGCTAGTCTTACCGGCTCAAATACAACGTTTGCAAACTACGTCATATCAGAAATCCTGTTGCCACTAAATTTTCGGTTCTCTCTAATGAAAAATAATACTTCACACGATATCCATCTGGAGTTCGCAAACAAAAATTCATTTAAAATCGGTTCATTATTTGTTTACTTTCTACAAATGAACCACTTTCTTTCAAGTTGAGAGCACCCATCGAAATATAACATTCAAGAGATAATAGATTTACCAATATTGATGACTGTCGTAGAGTTCAATTTTTTCATAATTTATTAAACATTATTTTTGCTTGATTAGTGGGTTACAGATATGTGTTGCAAAAATTAAAGTTATTATTACAAAGTTATTGTTACATGTGTACTCCTGACAATCCGAACAACTGTCTTATTATTGGTATTAAAGTTTTCAGCGAAAAACAACAACCTTGCAATATCGTAGAGAGGTCCATATACATCTCGCATGTTCTAGACATTTCTCGCGTGTAGTATTACTTCTTGCGCATTCCACACACCGAATATGCTGGAAAACTCTCGACTCAACACATGCAGTATATAAGCGCTGCAGAGCCCCGATATATGTTTTTCTGCTGCGAGAATGAAAGGACGCTCAGTTCTACGCAAAAGTGTATTTTTAAAGTGATATTCATCGATAACAGCGATGAAGTAGTTAATGAAATCGAACTGTGTTTTACTTGAAATCTCGCAACGTTAAGTTTAACCGCTTGTATAATGTATGACGCTAAATGTGAGGCGGCTTTATCTTCTTTAGACGCTGGATCTGATCGCTTAGGCGAAGATGATTATGAGGTGCTTACATTATTAAATATTGATGTGCATCTTGTAACATAAACTAATATAGTTATACATTATTATTCATAAAAGCAAAAAGCAATATTTTTTTTTTGCCTGGTAACTTACATGTTGGATAATTCCCTGAAGATCTTGATCCCATTGATTTATGAAAATTACAAATTATTATTTTATTATTTTTATTTTTTTTGAATATTGCACCTAATATTTTTTCAGACAAAACTTTTAAAATGGTGATAAATGCGAATTTAACACTAATGTTACATTAGTGTTTCTTAAGAATTCCGGAGTACAGTTTGTCGTCGAAATCGCAACTATGTTCAACACATTTAAGTAGTAGGTCTGATAAATTTCAAAGTTGAGAGCGGTATTTGGGCTACAAGTCTTCGTGCGGGTTTTGTTCTATTTCATAAGCTCACCCGGCGGGTTCTGAAGCGAACTATCTGGCAACCCTGGACTGAACAGTAACTAAAGTAAGACTAACTTTTGCAGCAAGTGCGTTAACTACCTTCTATGGAAAGGATTATTACCCAATCACTTCCCAAACGCGTTTACGAAAACGCTACAACGCGTTTAACAGAAAACATGTACTGCAACCCTTGCAGAAATCGAAGTAAACTTTGGAATAAACTATTTAATGGTGCAGAAACTCGATCAATGTGTCAAAACTAAACGAGTTGCCTACTCTGAACACTCCTTTTTTAACACGTTCATTTTGCCTACTTAAACACGTAGTCTGTACGGGGTATTAAGCTTGATATAATTCACAGTAACGAATTTGATTCAGGAACGCACATACGAAAGAATCCTTTATAATGGTACCATCTGTATGGGTGGTTCCGATAATTACACTATACACTTTCAATGAAATCGATGAGTAATCAGCTTCTTTGAACCTTTTTCAAGGTTTTTTTTTCAACTGTAATGTCCTCAATAGCAATAGCCAACATAGCGAACAATCCCAGTCTATATATCTCCTAAATTTGATGAATTTTACTATTTGAGTAAAGAGTAACACAATAAAAAAAATCCATTGAATTTTACATCTTTTGGATAGTAAGCAAATATGCCACATCTTTCCAAGTAAATTTACATTGGGATGTAGTAGTCAAATGTAATTTTTAACTTTCGGACAGTAAATTTCCATTTGCAAGCAGCAATACCACGGGATATTCTCTTGAATTTACACTCTAAAAAGAGTATAATTAGCACTCTTTAAAATACACTTATATCTACTTCTAATATTATTTCTTTCTTACTTACTCTTAATGAAGCCATTGGCTGTAGGTTGAAATCGAACGCGATCAATTCTTGTTTTCTGCGTAGGTGAAGGCGTTTCATTTTCATTTCAGTAGAAAACAAAATCGAACGAAGCGTCCAACTTCGTGGTTTACACGAAAAAGAACGTAATTTTCAATTTATATAAAATATTTTACGAAATACACGAAATGTATTTCATGTAAATTGTACGGTTCAGTTGAAAACTACATGAATAATTTACTAATACCAGTAATGTCGTGTAAAAGTGATTGAAATGTGTACTTTTACTTGAAAAATGAAAAATACTGGAAATTTCAACTAAAAATTGGATTGAAAATTCAATTTTTACTTTATTATTTTAATAATACAGTATTGTTTTCGATTTTTTAAAAAAAAAAATTTGCTACCCTCAACATTTTTTTTTTCACGTTTCATGATGAGTACACACGAAAAAAGCAAAAAAAAATTTCAGTCCGTCTGTCCGCCGTACGCCGTACGCCGTACGCCGTACGCCGTACGTCGACCGGTGTACGCAAAATCGTTTGAAAGCTCGTAGCTCCCAAACCCTTTGAGCTATTAAATTGAAATTTTTTTGTTGAATAGACTGGGTAGTCCCCTTGAAGTGGCCAAATTTGGAGGGGTGGGGGTGTGAGGGGGAAGGAGGGGGAAGTGTTTTAGACGGAAAATTTTGGTTTCTAGATCTCAGCAACCGCTTATGCTAGCAGGCTGAAATTTGGAATTTATATAAAGCTTCAGTAGTGGACCCATTTGCAAAAAAATTGTTGATATAGGTGAAGGAGTTTGGGAGTGGGGGGAAAAATAATGCGTCCGAAACGCAAAATAGGTGAGATCGACACTTTCTAAAATCCATATCTCCTAAACGGTTAATGTCACAAAATTGAAACTTAATGAGTATCTGTAGGTATACTAGGAGAATAGATCGAAAACAAAAATTTGAGTGGGGGCAGTGGCGTACGGGGGTGGGGGGTGAAAAACTTTAGATTACGATATCTCACGAACCAATTGCACTAGACAAATAAAATTTGGTTTCCTTATAAAGGTTGATAAATAAAGTTTGCTGAAAGTAAAATTTTTTACGGGAGCGGTGGAGCATGAAAGTGGAGGGGATAAGAATTTTTCTAAAAAATCACGTCTCATATCTCAAGAACGGTATAAGATAGATACTTAAAATTTTTACCAGAAGTAGGCCTAATAGACTACTAGCTGAAAACAAAATTTTGGAAGTTAGGGTGTAGAGGGTGAGGGTGGGGGAGGGTGAAAAGGAAAAAGTTCAGATTTTTCTATCTCAAGAACCTATAATGATATAAAGCTGAAACTTGGTATTTAGATAGAGCTATATTAGTAGCATCTTGGAAAAATATAATTTTTTATAAGGGTAGTATGGTACGGGGGTGGGGGGTGTTTTTCCTATCTATAGAACGGCTTATGATACAAAGTTGAAACTCGGTACGTTTATGTAAATCAACTAGAAAACTAATTTAGATAAAAAAAAATTTCAAATATCCATTGGCGTTCGGAGGGGGGGCAAAAAAAATTATCAGTGTAAATAGAATGCATATATTATCACGGTTTTCGTCATATCTATTAGGTCTTCCCAAATATTGAATTCATTTTTATTTTACGGATTCTTCATATAAATACCTACAAAGCGTTTTCAGGATTTTTTAAAATTCGACCCCTAAGGCGGTGCAAAGAGGGTTGTAAACTTTTTCACGAATTCTACTATATCCCCACGTCTTATCAGATATCGAATATCTTTTCACTTTCACGTGCTTGCGTAACAATCACCTAAAACTTGTTTTTAAATTTTTTTCAGCCCCTAAGAGGGTATAAACGGGTTGAACACGTTTTCACGAGTTCCGTCATTTCTTTTAGAAGTGATAAGAAATTGAATTGGTTCCTACCTTCTCGTGCTGTTTTCATATTTATTTATTAACTTTTTTCAGGATTTGTGGATATTCAACCCCCAAGTGGGTGTAATGAGGTTGCATATCTGATGATATATCGAATTCATTTTTACTTCCTATGGTTTCCTATATAAAAAAGCCAAAAAGTCATTTTCAGTATTTTAGATATTCAATCCTAATGGGTGTAAGGGGGTTGTATGCTTTTCAAAGTTTCGACATATTTCTTAGGTTCGATGAGATATTAGATCGCTTTTCATTTCCACAGACTTTTTATATAATCGCCTACAAACCCATTTCTTAATTTTTGGATAATCAACCCCCAAGGGTTTGTATATGTTTTCACAATTTTTGCCATTCCTTAGTTCTGATGAGATATAAAATTGATTATTACGGCCAACCAATTCACGATTTTTCGAATTTCCAGAACCAAGGAGGTGTGAAGGGTTTGCTTACGTTTTTTTCGAAATTCAAACCCCAAGTGGAAGTAATGGGTTTGTATACGTTTTAACAATTCGCCATATCTCTTAATTCTGATAAGGCAACAAATTCGTTTTTGCTTCTATGGGCTTTTAGTGTACATAATATACTGAAATTCGAATAGTCTACAGGGACTTTTTCAATGTTTAATCGGTTAAAAATCTCTATTTTAAATATTTTTATATTAAGAACAAAAATAATTTTCCAAGAAATCTAATAATCTCGAAGCAACTCATGATACACTCCGACTTTAACCGCTCCCGAACTTTGACCCGAAAAATAATAAAGTTTCGCCCAGACCATTGGCAGATTTTTTAAAACAGTGTTTGTTCGGTACACTATTCTGCTTTTGATAATCCTCACGAGGAGGCAGGGTTTACATGGAGGAAAAGTTTTACAAATACCTCTTTTAATTTGAGTGGCATGGAATTTTACAAAATTTGAAGGAAATGCATAATTATAATAATTGATGGATCCAGTGGCGTCCAAAAGGGAGGAACGGAAATAAGATGTTTCGATTTTCATATTTTATACGCTGTCGTGGTGCGTCAGATATACTTACACCACTGGCAACCGTAAAACAACAACTTAGTTGCCATTATGTAAAATATTTGATTATTCTGGCTGGAGTCAGATAGCGCAATCGTCAAATTTTTGACTGTTCCTTTTTTTTTGACGAAAAAAATTGATTGAACTTATCGTAAATTTCGTTTAGCCAAATATTTGTCAGCATGGCATGTAGTGTAACACTGAGTTTAGATATACATTTGGATCGTAAGTAAGCCTATATATACAAATTTTAGAACGGACGAAGTGGCCAAAATTCGATGAGAGAAATATGTTCCAAAATTCTATTGTTAAAGAGAGAAAGTCTCAATATGAGTTGTCGCGCTATACAACAAGAAGGAGATATATAATACAACTTAAGACTATAGCCATGAAAATTTCAAAAATACCTACAATAAATTATTGCATAGCAAACGTCAGTTGTAGATAGATACTAAAATACACGTTTTCATGAAATAAACTATTTGCGTAAAAATAATGCACTTTATCATTTAGGCAAAAACTTTGTAGCTTATCTTTCCAGTGGTGAAAATAATTTGAAAAGACTGTTCAAGAAACATTCTTTATGTAAATTAATTCCCAGGTTGAGAAATCTCACCAATCTAACAATCATTCTCAAATAAGACTCAATCATTCAGAAATAAGACTTGTAAAGATTACCATACTAATTTCACACTTCATACCCATTCAAACTGTGTTTTATCCAAAATAATTGGCCCTTAAAGAAGTTTACAAATATTTCTTCGCTCTCACATCGACACTTTCTGAAGAGTTCTTTTTAAAAAAAAAACTTATAATGACTGAAGTTCACACTCGTTAGGATCCAACTATCTTACCATGTGACAATTAGAGGCTGCATTGTACACTTCTATGCATAACTACAACAAAAGGGATGTTGCACACATAAATTTTGTTCCTTTTGAACCAAGCGGTCACCTTTTGCGTTATTGTCTCAAAGAAATATCGGAGATCTGCTACCATTTCACACCTGAGGACCAAATTGCGGATCGGCATACCTAGGCCTTTTCCTCGTCAAAAGATCAAAAATTTCAATGGCATTCATGTACTCGCATGTCTTCCGTTTTAGCGGAAGTTGTTAGTAACAGTAAACTATAGTGGAGTAGGTTTGAGACTGACACCATTGAACTTAAAGAATAGATTTCTGACTGATTTATATCGTTTGTATGTTTGTTGCTGATTTCTGTGTATAAAAAAAATATGCCAGTATTTGTCTACTAGCAAACTACCTTCCATAAGCCTCGGTAAGGCCTAAAGGAAGGCAGTTTGTTAGTAGGGTTATTGCAATGAAAATTATTAAAATTATACTTAAGATAGTCGTATCTACCAAGTATATTGCTTAACTTCCCAAGGGATACCACAAGGCTGAGTAATTTCCACTGGTCTCTTTTTTTCAACTACAACTGACGAAAATTCCTGCACATCTTCTCTGTCATTGGACTCTTTCCAATAATTCTTATTTGAATATTCGAAATCCTGTGCATGACTGCCCTTCTAAATAGTTTCCCGTGAAACTAACAATACAAAGGGGAAGAAAACTTCCCATTTCTCATTAAAAAAAACCCTTAACATTCGATCCCTTATACCAACCCCAGTACATGTATGTCGGTTCCGGTACTTTTTGTGAAGTGAAGAAACCGGTGAACATTTGAGTTGAGTCAGTCAGTTCTGGTATGTCAACAAGAAAGGATGTAGCCAGTAGTTTCATTGTTAAGGAATAAAGTGAAAAGCAGTAGTTAACCAAAGAGCTATGTTAAAGTGGTCGCTGAGTCACCGATCGATTGAAGTGGAGACACCGAAACGAGCGTCGAAATCGCTGAATCGTCGGAAAAGTCTAGCTTCATCTAATAAGGAAAATATCGTGACGTCAACACCTCTACGCAAGTTCCCGCCTCAAATTACGGATATTTTAAATATAGCCACGGAAAGCCCCCCAAAACTCAATCAACATTCGTCAGTTTACGCATCAACTCTACCAAAATTCGAAGAAGAGTATTCACCCAGCATTGGATTTCAAACGGGCCAAGTATTGGCAATGAGAGGTCTTCTACCGGATCGATATCTTGGCAATCCTCGATATCTTGCCAAGGAATTCAGCGGTCAAGACACTACCGTAAAGGATCCACCGACATTGAGTTCGTCGAAAATGGGCGACTTTACACTGGACAAATTGATCGATGCAATCTTGGATAGCAGTCGGAAGGGTCAAAAGAAACGACCACGTCGAAGTATGAACCTTCGAAGACGAACCTTGCTGAAAAATACGACGGCTGTGGAAGTTCTATCGCCCTCATATACACCTGCCGATGATCCGGCTAGTGATCTTTGTTTTAGTGAAGACAAAATTTTGAAACGAAGGAACAGTAGTCCGAGGACAAAGTGCAGTAAAATTAGTTCGAGGCTTAATTGTCCGAGAAAGTGTAAAGAAAGTAGTGAAAATGCAAGCTATTTAGAAGTGGGATTGGCTTTGCCGTCTCTGTATGTTTAAAGAGTAGTTTATAGTTAATTATGTTACTGTTTCGTTATTCTGTTGAATAAAAAATATTGTTATTAACAAATTCTAATTGCTTTCTTTTTTTTAAGAACTAAAACTATACTTGTCTTTTTTATGTAGCATAACACCATTACCAACTAATAGATAGGTTTTAAGGCATACCATAAGGTGCCTTCTGTTTTACAATTTATGTAAATTTATTTGGATAATTTTGTTATAGGAAAAAAAAACGTCTTTCAGTGAAAGACAATAAATTCTGTGGTTGAATAGGTTTTCACGTCGCGGCCATGGCTCATTACACATTCCATCAAATTTCTTCGATTTCTTATCGATATGTCTGTCTTCGCTCGCACACGCCATATGTTGTTTCTTGGATATATGTACATTGTAACCATCTTCAGTACGGGGTAGTTGAAATTCAAATTTAAATTATGGTTTTATGTGTAAAATGTGTAGGGTGTTTAATGTTCCTAATAGAAGAATTATTACACTATAATTACTGCAAAATTGCAATTACGTAAATTGAAGGGGAACTTTAACTTTACTGGATCCATTGCTCGCTTCATTCCATTATTTTTCTTTAATATTTTCATCGACCTGAAATTATATGTTATTAGTACTTACTCTTTTTATAACTAGTAAACCACAAAAAATCAAAAGAAAATGTCCGTCTGTCCGCCGTAGAAGAAGGTTGCCATACGCAACAACGTTTGAGGGCGTGTAGCTCACAAGCCTATTGAGATATTAAGTTGAAATTTTTTTGGCAGGGAGATCCGATAAACCCCTACGAGTGATATATTGGGGGTGGGGGAGACAGAGGAGAGAGCTGGAGAGAGAGTTTTAGACTAAAAATTTTGATAAAAAACTTTGGATTACAATATCTTTTGGACCGATTGCAAAATTAGGTTTGTGTGTATAGGATTACAAGTGGAGTCTACTAAGTGTAAAATTGTTGGGGTCAGAGGTTGAGCACTGAAGAGGGGAGATAGAATTTTACAAAAAATTTAATTTTTATATCTTAAGTACCATACCAGATATGATCTTAGAAATTTTACAGGTGTTAGGCCAAGTAGATTTCGAGCAGGGAAAAAAATGTTGGATCGCTAGTAAAGGGGGTTATGGTGCGAGGGGTGAAAATGAAAATATTCTGATATTTATTTCTCGAAGACCGCAAAGACTTTGAAGCTGAAAATTAATCACTTAATAGAGCCGAGGCATACTAGAAATATAAAACTATTTATAGCAGGATCAAGGTACGGGGGTTGGGGGTGGTTTATTGTATCTCAGAAACGGGTTATGGTAGAAACTTGAAACTTAGTATGTACATCAGGAGCGAACTCAGGGTGAGGGCTTGGAGACTGAAACCCCCACACTCCCCCGAAATGATGTAATTAAAAAATCACAACTAAATCTAACTAATACGCGACGCGTAAATTCTTTTACATGCTAATTACTTCAGCTGAGTTAAGTTGTAGTTTTCATACGAATTTCAACTCAACTCCATGAAAACTAGTTAAAATAAAAAGTTAAAGAGTTCAAATAAAATGTATTTTAATTAATATTTTACTATACATATTTAGTTCCAGAAATATTTTGAGTGTGGTTCGCGAGATTTTTTCAGTTTAGTGAGAACTGAAAGCCACGAAAATAAGAAGTTTGTTTGGTCGAATTTGTAAGGTAAAGGTCAGTTCCTACGATGTTCAGTTACGTTCTAAGTAGGACTTTAACTGACAGATTTTCATACAAAACTTCCAGTTAAAGTTCCAGTTAGAGTTTAACTGAGGATCGTAATAATGGCTCTAAGTTAGTTAACGGGCAAAATCGTCCTACTCCTTCGGGAAGCTGCCATACAAAAAGTCCTTACGATACGTATTCAAGAATATTGACCAATAACTTCGGAGCACTTTAAGCTATGACTGTAAAATTTTGTATACGTTGGTTTTTCAAATGTTGCAGTTAAATGAATAAATATCAAAGTTCCCACGAGTAAAAATGTCTTCACTCAAATTACGGAACTCACTATATCTCAAGAAATCGTTCAGCTACAAATTTGGAATTTTGTACAAATTAGTTTTGAGTGAAAGTTTACTAGTCAGCGAAATCATTCTACTCCTTCGAGCAGCTTCCATACAAAAAGTCCCTAAGACATGTGTTGAAGATTTTTTTTCCGATAGCTTTGAATGCTTCAAACTAGGAATTTGAAATTTTGTACAAATTAATTTTTAAATGGTTAGAGATAAAGGGAAATCGAGTTAGTTCTTCTTGCACCTCCCATGTGAACATCCTTCATAATGGAAAATTTTACTTTCGGTAACTTACCTAGTTATAGAAATGAAATTGAACACTGATGATATTGTCTTTTAGTTTCGAGTTGCAACCAAATGCGATTCCTTAATAAAGGACAATGCACTCCTGATTCTATTTTATTCCCAACTACAATATATCGGAGTTCAATATTTCATCTAGAGTATCTCTCGATTGGCTTGCAACCGATCGTGACTGCAGTATGTTTTTTTTTAAAATAATTCCACTGCACCTAGGTCGTTTTCGCATACTTTGCTTCGTCTACGTCTACGTCTATTTATAACAGTTAAGACGTCAGACATAGCAAAGCTGTGTCTCAATTCCTTTGCGGTTCGTGTCTTGACGACTTTTACGACAGCTGAGCTATCAGTCAATCTTAGCAAACGTAAAAAAATTGAAATTTTTCTATAGAATTTAATTTAATTTTTGATTTACGAAATGTCAAATAAGCATCAGCTGAGCCATTTTGACGGTTTACCTAAGCTTTTTCTAAACTGCTATAATAGCAATGCTATGCTGTAACGTCAACATAGGCGTAGACGTAGACGAAGCAAGGTATTTGGAAACGACCTTAGATTGCAGATCAGATTGCAACGAAAAAAAGGAGAAGAAAAGAAGAGCGAAGCATATCTAAAGAAGTGCGAGAGACCTCATTTTATGCACCCTAACAATAGTTTTTAAATGAATCCTTTGGAGTTGCAGTGGAGAACTGATTTCAGAGGACATGCTCTTGCAAAAAGGAGGTCAAATGGACGAAAAAACAAGTTCTTCGAACCTCCCTGATGAGTACTCCAGGATTAATCACGGGACATTTACTAGTTGGGCGAGTACTCTAGAATTAGTCCCATGAGAGACCTCGTTTTAAGCTTCCCTAGAAGTATTTTTAAATTATTTCTTAAGAGGTATAATTGAGATCTGATTTGAGGGGATATACTCTTGCAAAAAGGAGGTCAAATGGAAATTAATTTTTATAATAAGTATTTTACTAACGATATAATTTTTCTGTAAAACAACCTCCCCCCCCTCCCCGCGAAGTAATTTTCTGTGTTCGCGACTGATGTACATGTATGTAAATGTACTACAGGAGCAATTTAAGCAAAAGAAGTTAAAATTTTAATTGGTGTTCAAAAGTGAAGTTGAAAAAACTTACGTAAAAAGTGTTTTTTCCGCCTTTTTCATATTTTTTAGGCATGTCGAGGTATCATATTAATTTTACTTCTGCGGGCTCATTATATGAGTGACTAAAAAAATTTTTCGATATCGAATCACTTAGAGGGTATAAAATTGCTGTGAACATTTTCACGAATTCCGATATTTCTTAGGTCTAACGAGATATTGAATATTCTCTCACTTCTAAAGGCTATAAATGAGGCGGTTACAACCAGAGTGGGCCATCTCTATCAGAAGTTCAACCGAAATAATGACAATTGTAGATTTGGTAAACTCAAAAAGTTCATATGTTATTTAGAAATTGAGCAACTCAATTAATTTTTTGTACTTGGTGACTCTGGTCGTTTGGCCAGGTGGTTGACAAGTCGATTTCTGTACTGAACTCAGTTTCTTAAAAAATGAGGATTGGCCCACTCTGGCTGTAACCGCCTCAAATACAATCGGGAAAAAAAACTTTTTAAGAAGTTTTCGATATTCAACCCCCTAGGGGGTGTAACGTATTTTCACGAACTCCGATAAATCTTTTAAGTTTAATGAGATAGAATTCGCTTTCACTTCTATATATATATAATTATCTAAACTATCTATTTTCGGGATTTTGCAATATTCCACATTTAGGAGGGTGTAAAATGATTGTGAAAGTTTTTACGAATTCCGACATGTACCTTAAGTATGATGAAATATCGAATTTCTTTATACTTTAACCAGCTTTCTATCTATCTAATCGTCTAAAAGTCAGTTTCAGAATTGTTTGATATCCAAACCCTACTGGGCTATGTCGATATTTTACCCATTATATATTGACCAGAAGACTATTGGGAACGTTATTTTTTAGGATGTCAATCTCATAGTGACCTACAAGGCATCTCAGCATTAAATGCGTTCCTGACTTTCTACATTAAAATAAAAAGGAAAGTTGAAACCGTTCTGATATCTCATAACACCTTGGAGATATATCATATCTCGTAGAAATAAATTTATTCAATATTTTAGAAGACAAGAGATATGACGAAATTCGTGTCAATTTAAACAACTTATTTTTGCTGACCATTTTCATTTGTGTACATAAATGTTTTCTAGAACACCTATGCACATATACCTACCAAGTTTCAATTTCTAGGATAAGCCGTTTTTGTGATATAAGAAGCACCCCACTTCCGTACGATACGGGTTTCAATCCACTACTATTGAATCTCTTTAGGTCGACTGGATTATTCGTCTGAAACCTATAGCTAGCTCTTTTTCTCCAGTGTTGTATAAATATTCGTCTTATGATTTCACCTTCTGAGCTAGCCACTCCTTGTATGGACGCCCTTGTCTGCCACCGGTGTATTTTCCTTAAGATCGAGAAGTGGTTAAATTTGAGAAGCGATGGAAGTTGTATCGTAGGTATCCTAATATCAACTTTAACGAATCGCAACACGTTTGATTAATTGCAGTAGTTTTCGAGAATTACGCAATTTAGTGACTATAGAATGCGAAGAACAAAATTTAAATATAAACTTTGAAGAAGCACCCTATAGCAGGATATTTCAATAGAGATCTTCAGGAGGTGAGACCTCAAAGAATTTCATGAGTCTTTTGTTTATATTGCCAGTCAAATCGCAGAAGGACTACTCTATACGCCAGACACCAGAAAGGAGTCTCTCTCAAGAAAGGTATCAACTGCCTGTAAATGCTCCCATTCATATTAAACTCAACATAAAATTGTTTTAAAGGCGTCCAACTGTCACTAACACATCGCTCAAATATTCCACCTTCTCGCAATCGTAACATATGGCTTTCACTGGCACGTGGCAGCTAACTTTAAAAGTGAAAGCAACCAACAATAATAGCTGCATGACGTACTAAACGATTCAAACGAGAAAAAAAATATTGGTCCAGTCTTATCAGAAAAACAGGATCTGAAGGAGGTCACATATTGTTCGCTGGGTGTAACTTTTGTTTGTTATGGAAACGTAAAAATCATACGAGGGTCGAAAAACCGAAGAGAAAACTAAAAATTGTTGACTGACATTTGGCGTCATGTGTCCAATGTTCCGTTTGATATGTTGCAAGGGTGTAATCGCCCGGAAGACCATTTCTCCGGCTTTTTATTCTACTCGTGATTGTGGTCCTCACGATTCGGAACGGGTAGCGGTATGGATTTGATTGACTCATGTGGGACTCGATTTGCATAATGCAAGACAAGGATTGAATGGTGAACGGCGATTTTGTATGCACTTATCGGTCCACTTTTTCTGTTTATTCCCCTAGCTAAGGACAAACGATTTAGAAAGTACCGTGTAGCGATTATTAGGGCAGTCATTTCACCCTTTTGTTACGCAATTCATTCGACGAACACATATGGTACAAGGGACCTATTATCACAGAGTCCTGCGTACCCTTAATCGTATTGCGGTGAAATAAAATGGGAAAGATGTTGTGATAAAATATATGAAAAACGAGAAAATAAAATTTTAATGATAACTACAATATTTTTGTATTCGAAAAGTTGACCTTTATTTAAGCGCGAAGAGAACAAGTTTTCGGAATAAAAGGTGTGGTAACATATTCATCAATTCGAGAAGTTAAATTTTTTTTACTCTTCTTAGAAACAGCAATCTTCATTAAGTAGTTAGTTTACATATCCTTTTTTTGTTGTTCTCACCAATGATGCGATTATCCCAATTCCTGACAGTTTTTTTGATTGTGACCAGGTGCTCTCGTATGGTTATCACGTTATCAGGGACGTAGTTGGCTACCTTCACGGGAGTCAGAAAATGACTGCCTAAACTTGAGTAAGTCCTTCCTGTATACTCTAAGAAATATTGTAGTAAATTTACCATTATAGTTGGTAACTATTTTCCATCCACAGTAATGGTAAAATTACATGCTTGTGAAATTAGAGTGAAAATTACACAAATAAGTTGTAATAATTACACAACATATGCGTAATTAATACACGTCAGTGACATAATCATTTCACAATAGCTGCGCCATCAATAGACATAAGTGGCGTGACTATTACACAGAGAATGCAATTATTACACACTTTTTGTGTAAAATTCCCATTTGATTATAGGGAAAAATCCTCCATTTAATTCAGATTTATAATTATATAGTAAAATCATAAATTGAAAATGAAATTTCACAATATATGTACTGTATTAAATTGAATTGAGTTCACAATGATATTACGGTTACTGATTCGAAAACTAATTTACAAATATTGCACAAAAACATTTGGTTGATTTAACAAACCTGTTAACGTGAAGAATGAAATGGTGAAATGAATCCTCGCGATTTTGGTTATTCTGGCGTAATATTACACAGTATATAAAGTAAAATTACACCAAGCCTGAATTTACTTGATAAAGGGTGTCCCAAAATTAACGCAATATTTGAATTAAATAGAAAACACAGTTTTTAGTCTTTAGATTTTTATTTTTTTATTGAATCATAAAGTACATAGAATAGGGTTATTTATGGAATAACACATCGGGCAAATGGCCTCCACGGCTTTGCTGGCACATGCGCACTCTTTTGTCGAAATTTTCCATGAACGTTTTGCATAAAGATGGCTGAATTTCGTTGATGCAGCGTTTAATTTTCTCCTGTAAGGCACGGTTGGTTGTGGGCTTCCCGAGTAGAAATTTTATCCGACCCAAGTCTGGCCCAGATCAGGCTGATCTGGGCCAGACTTGGGCCAGATAAAATTTCTACTCGGGTTGTTGACATAGACCTTCACAGACTTCAAATAACCCCATAAAAAGAACTCTAATGGTATTAAATCACACGATCTAGGGGGCCAATTCTGATCACCGAAACGAAAGAGTACACGACCAGAAAATGTCTCATGCAGTAATTGAATTGTTTCACGGGCTGTATGGCATGTGGCACCGTCTTGTTGAAACCACATATTGGCAACATCGATATCATCCAATTTCAGCAGAAATAACTGTGTTATCATGTCGCGATATTGAGCACCAGTAACAGTCACTGCTTGACCAGCCTCATTTTCAAGAAAGTATGGTCCAATGATGCCTCCAGCCCAAAATCCGCACCAAACGGTGACACGTTGTGGATGCATTTGTTTTTCGACAATCACATGTAGGTTCTCCGAACCCCAAACACGGCAATTTTGGCGATTGACAAAGCCATCAAGGTGAAAATGTGCTTCATCGCTTGATTTTGCTCGAAAAATCAGCATCCACTTGTTGATGTTCAATAATCCATTCAACGAACTCTCTTCGCTGTGCATGGTCATTAGGCTTCAGTTGTTGTGTCAATTGAACTTTACATATAAGCATAGAGACGCAGATCTTTTGTGAGTATACGCTGTAAAGAGCTTCTTGAAATTTGCAATTCTTGTCCACGACGCCGAATTGATGTTCTGGGATTTTCATCAACACTCTCACGCACTGCTTCGATATTGAAATTTGAACGGCTTGTTTTTGGACGACCAGTGTGTTTAGCGTCTCCAACTGATCCAGTCTCCCTGAATTTTTCAATTAATCTCTTCACAGTTGACGAAGTTAAAACACTAATATCCGACCATATTTTGTATGAAATTTTCGAACTGTGACCGCCAAACTTTTATTATTTTTGAGATATTGTTCAATAATGAAAACACGTTGTTGTATCGTGTAACGCTGTCAAATTGTTTTTTTTTCAGGTTTGCCAACAATTTACTGCACGAATGGCGGCAAATTCAAATCTTGCGTTAATTTTGGGACACCCTTTTTAATCGTGACGCCTAAATTCACTTTTTTTATAGAGCAAAATAGATGTAATTGTCCGCTTTATTGTGTAATATTACCTATATGTGTGCTACAAAACGAATTTACATCAATAATACGTACAATTACATAGATTGTACATTTTTACACGTATTTTTGCTTCAAATATAGAGTATTTTTACAAACTTTTTTTAAATCGTAGCTTCCATATGAAAACCTCTAATAATTTGCTCTGGAAGCCACTGTAGGTTACTCACGAAATTGTTGAATCTGAAAGTAAAAATTGATTATGAACTCGTTTTGTGCTAAAGACGAGTTCAGTAGTGAACTTCTTTTGCTAATTCTCACTCAAATTTTAAATCACTTTGTTACATTTATTCCACTATTTGCAGAATAGAAAGCTATGCAAAGTGTGATCAACTTTCGGACAGCAGGCTATATAAGAAATATCACTGTGTTCCTTGTCTTTCTTCTAATAACCGAGTTCTATCAAAACAGGCATATCGAAATGTCACATGACTGCAGAATGTTAAAAAGTCCTGGAAATGCTATCATTCGCCGTACAGGTACAGGAAATTCCAAACTACGTAGAAAACAGTTTTATTCGAAAATAAAACTTTTTATACTGCACTAAATTTTTATCTTCTTTAACTAGACTGAATTACTTTCTTTGCGAACAATTCACCCTTAAAGTCCACTAGGTAGACGAAAAAAAAATACGAACTATGATTGAAAGTCGATAACTGAATTTATGATATTTAATCAACACAAGGTTTAAAACATTTAGGGTTATAGTTTTGGTGTACAAAGAACTCCCACTAACATCCATCGCGACACTATAATATCTTTTATATGAGTATCAGACATCTTTGATCGATATCAATAAAATTGAATTGATCTAAACGAATCGCAATCTAAGACCGCTTAAATTATTTTATATCTCGAATAATCCTGAAGGATACTAATTTCAGCTGTCATCAATAAAAGACATAGTAAAAAAGACTCACTTGTCTTAATCAACTTAACGGACGAATCGTAATCAATTTGTTCGCATCCTATCCAAGGTGTCAATTTGTTAAATTTCGATTGTATACCTGTGAATGGTCGGAGGCACCTATTGATCACAACTTTACAAAATAATATCCAACAGATGGATGACTAACTTGAGACAGCCCAGGACGGACCGTCAAAGTAAATCGAAAGGAGAACCTCACGCTGTTTACTGATAATTATTAGACCCTTAAGAGCAAAGTGAAGTGACAGGTTGTTTGCACACCTGTAAACCGTTAAGTGTTTTGTTGCACTAACGTCCACTATTATTTGAGGGCTCTGGTTTTGTTTTTCCTTTCTTTTTTTGGTGAACGTACAAATTAGTGAGATGATAAATTAGTGTAATGCGATTTTGAAGACACCCGATGACATCATCATAATAGAATATAAACATATCATATTGCTTACTTTTCAAGGTGTCGCTATAAAAGTCTGTAGTTACCGCGACTTGAACCTACTTTTCCATATCAAAAACAGTATCTTCATTTTATGTGTGTTCTCTGTTGTCTTAAATACCACATATTAAAATAACTAAAATTAACTTGGGATGAGAGAAAAATAAAATTAATTTGGGATGAGAAAGGATTCAGGTAGGAGAATTTCTTAAGTTTACATACCTGTGAAATCGCTATTTAAGGACTACCTATTCTATGACAAATCAACCTCAAGAAGCTACTTAAAAATTCACAGAAAAGTCGATGTTACACTTAGGATCTTAACATATGACTTACATTAAAGGTTACAGTCCTTGGTAGAGTTAAAAAATAATAAAGGAAGTATTTTCAAAAAACGACAAAAGGTGTCCTTTTCCTTTGCATATAAACAAAAAAGACACGTTTGATATTTTTTAATTTTTTTATGTAGTTTTAAATACAACTTCTAAAAATCTCATGTTGGAATCAGAAAGTATTCAAAAGAATTTATTAGGTACGTGAGGTTAACCTCGTTCTGAATAAAGTTTTTGATGTTCGAGTATTTAGATCAGGGCCGGATTTCCAATAGGACTAAAAGGTTCTGTAGCACAGGGCCCCCAACAAATTGCACTGGGGCCCGAAATTTTCAGATATTCAATACAATAGAATTAAATCCTGTTGAGTTGCCGATGGGCGAGATTTGTATTCCCTGCTGGGCGTTGCGAGTGCGTTCAGAAGTCAGCACTTCGCTGATATTTGAGAGCACCCGCAACGGCCGCCAATCAAACACCGGACGCGCGAGGACAGTTAGGTGATAGAAGCCGGCGTGGGTTTTTGGGATTATGACAACTCTTAGTAATTTGGCGTGTGATAGCACCCAAAATCAGATAACCAAAAATGAAGCAAATGGCATTCTGAATAAAATGAAAGAATTCGATACTGGTGTCATGGTTATTTTTAGGAACAACATTTTAGAACGCTTCCATGCAACTAGCGAATCGCTTCAGAGCGCTGATATTGATTTACTGACTGTATGTCAACTATATAGGTCTCCGTCAGGTTTTCTGAATAAATATCGAGATTGTTTTAATAATATAGAAGCCGAAGCAAATCAACTTGTGGATGATCATCAATATAGAGAATATAATAGAAGAACAAGAAAAAGAGCACGTTTTTTTAATGAAGGCGATGCAAAAGAAACGGAATTTTCTGCACGTGAAAAATTTCGCGTAGAAACGTTTCTGCCGATAATCGACTGTCTGTATCAGGAATTAGAGAAGAGAAGCGCAGCGTACAACAGCATTGAAAATTTATTTGGATTTTTATCGAATTATCAATTGCAGAAATTCAAGATAAATGTAAAGCTCTTATACGTGCATTTCCCAATGATTTGAAGATTGGTTTCGTTTATGAATTCTTACAATTTTCTGAAATTGTTAAGAACGAAAATATTGCAAAAACCAAGCTCGCACGTATGAGCGAATTATTTGAGGACGGTTGTTCAATTCTTCGCACGTTTCCAAACGTAAGGATTTCATTGCGAATGTATTTAACTATACCTGCAACAAATTGTGATGGGGAAAGATTCTTCTCTACTTTAGCAAGGATTAAAAACCATTTGCGTAATACAATTGGCGAAAATCGTTTGAACTCACTTTCTCTAATGTCAATAGAGTTTGACTTACTAAAATCGATTGACTTTGATGAAATAATAAATGATTTCACTAAAAGTAAAACACGAAATATTCCCATATAAATGAGCATATTTTTAAAAGGAGCTAAGATGAGTAAGCAATTAAGGAATTGATAAATATTTCAAAGTTTTCTAAATTTTTTACCATAGTCTTCATGATTTGAGATCATCTGGTTCAGTTCAAAATCAAAATTCAAAAGAGAGTAATATTTTGATTTTTATTTAAATAAGTTCGCTGCCAGTGAAATAATTGAAGATCTTTTGATTAAGAAAAATTTAATGGGTCCAAAGCTTTCTGAAATTTATAGTGCAGTACCAGCAAAATGACAATATAAAATACGTACCTGGCCTTAATGTTGTTTGTCGGTTAAGTTGCTGGTTTAGGTTTAAACCTAAACCTAAGCCAACAACTTAACCGACAAACAACATTAAGGCCAGGTACTTTTAATAATAAAGTATTTTATATTGTCATAGTTATAATAGAATTAATTATTGAAAATAGTGGGATCCTCTAAAAAATAATGAAGTATGTGAACTAAATGAGAGTCTGGCAAAGTTTTTGCAGTTGTGGTATTGGCACGCAATGGAAGAAAGCTGATATCTTTGGTGAACAAAAATTTTTTTTCGGCATTATGTGATACAAACACAAAAAAATGTTTCAAATATTTTTCCGATTAGGAAAAAAATTTAAAAAAAATCATAAGCCCTAGTTGTTAGGGGAACCCAAAAGTGAAATTGCCCCGGGCCCCTTCATAGGTAAACCCGGCACTGATTTAAATGAAACAGCAATTCACAGCTTAAATGAAGTAATGCATATTCAGGCAAAGGTAACTATTTTTTTTTAAATTATTGACTAGCAATACAATTAATGGTATGTCATTAGCACTGTATTACACCCCAACTTTATCTGCTTCCCGGTCATTGTCCCAAAAAAGAATAAAGTCGCGTCCAGCGTTTATTATTTATTTTAGCTGTTTTTATCAACGACTTCCACTAAACCGCGAAACAAGTGAATTTAACAACAGCGGTCAAGTTAAGACAGTCCAAAAGAAATTTCTACGCATAAAGCATCAAAACTACAGGTAAAATTCATAGTTTTATACACAATGACAAATTGTTAACATTAAAAGTGGGAAATTTTATGCGGTGCTGCATTTTACTTCCCTGCCAGTAAATTCTTGAAGTAAATGTGTAAAAATACAAAGTTTTAAGAATTACTTCTAATTTTCTTAAATTTAATGAAAATTTGTAAATTGTCTACATTAATTCATAATATTTAACTGTTTTATTTTTTACTGTGTAGTTTCTTACTTTTTGCGAAAGTAATTCTTAGAGTTTAAAAGATTACAGTATTAATAAATATTAAGTATTAAGTATATGTTAATGCCAACGATGGTGATGAATGTTACGAGTACCAATTGACTGTAATTATCGGCAGAGTGGATTGAGTAATATAAAAATCGACTAAATAGTATAGTCGAGCAGATAAAAGTGTGCGCTGCTCGATGCGATTAAAAAGTTGCCCAACTGTCTCCAGTGGCCGCTAGTCCTTAATGTAAATCATACATCAAGATTTTACAATGAATATAGACTTTTATGTGAATTTTAAAGTAACACGTTGTTTGCGGATAGTGGATATCTTTAAGGACTTGTAGCATCCTTAATAATATGTTCTTCTAGAAAATTTTTGACCGGAGTATACTAGCGTTATAAAGTACGAGTATGTATGGTTACGATTTCAAAAAATCTGAGACGGTTATGCCAAAAAAATTTTACACTTTTTGGTAGGTTTTTCATAGAAAGACCCCTAGATGAAATACTGAACTTTAATTTATTTTGTAGTTGGTGAAAAAGGACTCTCGTTTGGTTGCCAGTCGAAGAACAATGACAGACAATATCATCCGCTTTTAATACTGTATCTGGAACTTTATTAAAATTGCCGTATGTAAATTTTTATTTTTCAAGGACTTTTTTGTGGGACCTGCAGGAAGAACTCACTTAATTTTCAGCCAAAATATGGAGACGACAAGACGCAGTTTTTGTATGAAGCACATTGAAGCATTTTGGAGCCAAATTGAACGTTTTTGTATGGAGCGTTTGATGCCAGGTGGCAATGAAATGCAAATGGTAGCCTAGTATTCAAATGTTTGGTGTTTTTCGTGTTCAAGAGCAGGGTGTAATATAAGTAAGATGTTAATAGTAGCATAGTGTTAATTGCTGGTCTTTTGTGAGGAATCGTCCGGCTTCAAAACAGTCGCTGCTCGCAATCTCCTGTACACCATCCATTATATGTACTTTTGCAGAACACTGGAAATAACTCCAGTTCGAAATGAAGTGAGGATTGGTGGGATTCTGGTTCGAAGGTGGAAATCTTGAATTTTTGAAGGAAACTTCTGGGCAAGGGGGTACTTTTTTCGACAAGATCTACTAATGTTCGGTCACTATCGAGAACAGGTAGTGTAGTCTATTGTTTCTTTTAATATATACCTGCTCTCTTTAAGTCTCAAACTAATCTTGGAGGTGCTTAGGTTGTCAGTAATTTTATTGTCGAAATTGAAAACGGTTGAATTGGTGGTAAAATTGAGACGTCATATTTCAGTGGCTCATTTGTAACGAAAAGATCAAAAAGATTGTTTGGTTGGCCTTAAAGTTTTGTTCTATCCATAAAATTTGCTTGACTCAGGAAAATAAAGAGCAACTAAGTCATAAAAAACGTGTCAAAATGTTACAATTGTATTCATAATTTGCAAATAGCAGATGTGCAATCTAATGACAAATTTATAATACAACTAAATCGCATTACATCTCTTCAGACCTTAAAAATCTTCTGCGAATTTCAACATACACATACTGATCCGATCTACCTATGCCCGCTTGGAATCACTTCAAATAACCGGTCCAAAAAATTTGCAAAAGATTGAAGCAAACATTCGTATGTGCTCTGCTTTTGTCAATTCTCAAAGAAACCTTCGAACTCAATAGACGACACAAATTACAAAATCCGGAAGTCCTGTTTACCAGTCAAACATTCAACAAAAACCTACCATACAATAGTAAAAGGAAAAACAGGATAACAATCGCAGAGGACTTTCAGAAAGGATACTGCGATATTAGAGAGGTTATTGTAACTAATTTTCTTGTAGTGCAAGAGGAAGTGCCCGAGGCAAGATCTACCTCAACTCCTTTATGTTTGTTACAGTTGTGCGAAATGTGAATGCAAAGGGGTTTCGCTTAATATTTTCGGGCGAAATGATGACGGGGTGAACATTTGCAATTTTCGGTCAACTGATCATTGAAGATCGGTGCCGTTCGCGATATCTTTTCAGAAAAGATTCATGTCTGAAACTAATTAAAAACTTGTTTTTGTCGAATGAGATTTGAATCACTTTCGTGCTTAACAATGGACAATTTTGGGTGCATTTCGTTGTAGTTTCTGCGATGCGCTGCAGGAAAAAAAATCATTTATGATACACCGGGGTGATGATGGAGTGTAAGTTGTTGCTAAGGTGATAAACGGTGTGTTCTACATATGTAAAACATCTAGTCAAAATTTGGTCAATTAACGACTGACTGAAATATTGAAGTACCGTGTATGTGACGATCATATGACTATGTAAATTAGGAGTTTTTTTAATTTTTAAAAAGAAACTATCTAGATATTGTGATCTTTCGGACATTTTAAAATACTACTTTATATTTTCAAGGTTTATTCTGAATATAAAATGTTTTGAAGGGGTATTGGATCACGAAAGTAGAGTTAACAAAATTATCTTCAAACTCACTTATCATATCCCAGGATCACTTCTTTAAAATGTAATTTATGAGACCACTGCATGTTGTAAAAATTTTTTTTTTGTGAAATGTGAACATTCAGATGCTGGAAGTGAATTCTAGGTATGTGTGTTTTACTTTACTATTTTAATATAAATAAAATATTGTGATCGTTTAAAAAATGGGGATGTTACTCTGAACATTTTTTCGCGTCTCAGGACTATTAGACCCCAAAAAGGAGAAAATAGCAATCCGTCCGACCGCCGTACGCTGCACCGTCCGCAAACGTGTTTGAAGGATCGTAGTCCCCAAACCTTTTAAGATATACTAAATGAATAGGATGGACCCCTTGAAGTGGTGCCTTTTTGGTAGTAGAAGTGTGAAATGAGAGGTGAGGGAACGTTTTAGACTAAAAATTCTGGTTTGTTTATCACTGAAAGCACTTATGATCAGAGTTTGAAACTTAAGAATTTATATGGTGGTGGAGCATTTGCAAGAAATTCGTTCGGGGGTGTGGTAGTGTGTGAAAAAGAATGCGTCCGAAATGCTAAAAAGATGAGATGGATACATTCTGATGTCTATATCCACCAAGCGGTTAATGCCAAAAAGTTGAAACTTGGGGCTTGTTTGTAGGTATACCAGGTGAATAGATTAGAAATAACGTTTTGAGGGGTGTGGCGCTGTAAAACTTCAGATTACGATATCTCACGAACCAACTGCCGCATGAAGAAAATTTGGTTTGTATTACTGGACAAAGGGATTTTGCTGAATGTGAAAATATTCAGGGAGAGGTGGCATATCGAAGTGGAGGGTATAAGAATTTTTCTAAAAAACCACGTCAAATATTTCAAGAACTGTTTGAGATAGGGTTTTAGAATTTATATAGGCCTTCTAGACGCCTGACAGAAAAAAAATATTGTGGTAGGAATGTAAGTTGTGAGGGTGGGGGAAACATTTTGATTTTAATATTTTGAGAACCGCTAATAATAAAAATGGTGAAACTTAGAAAATATGTAGAGCTTAGTGGTGTCACTTTCTAAAAATATAATGTTTAAGGGGGTCATCCTATGTGACGGCCAGTTTTTTTTGCAGATTATGAGTTGAAAGTTTTACCATTTTTTTTAATGTTTGTTGAAATATGAACAAATATATTTCAACAAACATTAGACATTTTTTTAAGAAGAAATATTGTTTTTTTTCGCGTGCTGAGCTCTTGCAAATGACCGCTGTAAAAAAAAGTTTTCAAATGGCTGCCATGATTCCGGCTGTCCTCCTCATCTGAAATCAAAAATTTAAATTGATACTTCATATATAGGTTTGCGGCTATAACTGGTACCAGATTTAAGTCAAAATTTTGAAAATTAAAAAATTGGCCTAACTTTACATTTTTTTTTTAAATTTTCGCGTTTTATTCGATGAATTTAGCTTTAGCTAAAAAAAACTGTGACAGATATCGTTAAGATTCTGCTATCAGTTGTAACTAGGGATGATCATGTTATTCCAATTTCAGCGCAATCGGTTCAGTAGTTTTTTCTGAATCGTGGCAGCCAATTTGAAAAATGCAGTTTTGATAAAAATGCAATTAAAGATCAATAGTGGCTCGGGCGAGTTCAGAACAGTTGCTCCATTATACGGCTATTACTTTATAACGACTTCGAATTCGGAGAAATCCTTTTACGTACATATTCTAGGGATGATTTTGAAGTAATTTAGTCAAAAAACATACTGCAGTCACGATCGGCTGCAAGCCAATCGTATAATACTCTAGATGAATACTGAACTCCGATTTATGTTGTAGTTGGGAATAAAGTAGAATTACGTGTGTGCATGTTGTATGTCCTTTATTAAGGACTGCTATTAGATTGCTACTCAAAACTGAAAGACAATATTCAGTGTTTAACTTCATACCTTGAACTGAGTAAGTCATCGAAAAAAAATGTCCTTTTTAAAGGACTTTCACATGGGAGGTGCAGGAAGGACTCACTCGATTTCTTACATATTTATCCTTTTCCTTGGAACCATTCAAAAATTAATGTGTACAAAATTTCAAATTCGTAGCTTGAAGCGTTCAGAAGTTATCGGAAAATATTGTTGAACACGTGTTTTAAGGATATTTTGTATGGCAGCTACCAGAAGGAGTAAAAGGATTTCGGTGATTAGTAAACTCGAACTTTCTTTTCACTCAAAACTAACTTGTTTTCATTCAAAACTTACTTGTACAAAATTCCGAATTCGTAGCTAAAAGATAACTTGAGTTATAGTGAGTTTTGTAAATTAAGGGAATACATTTTGACAGGATATTTGTATGGCAGCTACACGAAGGACTAATAGGATTTTCTTCATGATCATATATTTAGCTGCAACTATTGGAAAAATAACACATACAAAATTTAAGAGACGTAGCTTAAACCCTTCTGAAGTTATAGACCAATATTCTTGAACACGTGTTTTAAGGACATTTTGTATGGCAGCTACCCGAAGGAGTAGGACGATTTTGCCCGTTAACGAACTTAGCCTTACAAATTCAACCAAACATCCAGATTCAAAATTTCAAGATCCTAGGTGAAGGCGTTCTTGAGTTATCGTGTTCACGGACAGACGGACGGACGGACGGACGGACGGACGGACGGACGGACGGACGGACGGACGGACGGACGGACGGACGGACGGACGGACGGACGGACGTCAGGCGGATTTGAAGTTTTTGGCCACAAATAAACAAAAAATAATATATAACTTTTTTTCGTCCGAGGCTTGGTTCTATGCGTTACAAACTTTTGCGCTGGATTAAACTTATAATACTCTATATGATTTCATCTAGAGTATAAAAAAAGATTTTTCTGACCCGGTGAGGATGGAGGGTGTTTTTCGTCCTCTGGAACAGCTTTTGCTAGAAACTTGAGGCTTGGTGGGTATATGTAAAAATACTAGTAAGGGCATATAGGTAAAAAAAAATATACATATTCATTGGAAGAGGAAAAATATGGTCAGTGAAAATGGGATGCATAGATTTTCATGAATTTCGTTCCATCTCTAAGTTCTTAATAGATATAGAATTAATTTTAGTTCTGCGGGTTCTTCTGATTAATGCATAGAAAGTGTTTCAACAGTTTTTTTTAATTCAACCCTTAAAATGGTGTAAAAGGTTTGTATACATTTTTATGAATTTATACTTTACGATTGATAACATATCGAATTGGATTTTCAGAATCAGGCACTCTATATAATCACCTATGAATCAATTTCAGAACTTTTTGATATTCAACCAGCAAGGAGCTATGTGGGTTGAATACGTTTTAGTAATTTGCGCCATATCTGCTAAGTTGATGAGTTATGAAATTGGGTTTTACTTCCACAGACTTTTTATACAATCGTTTACAACCAATTTCAGAATTTTTTTTTATCTCTGGTCTGATGACGTCGCTAATTAGTTTTTACTTCTGTGAACCTTTTATGTAACTCCCTGAAAACTAATTTGGGAAGCTTTTGATATTAAACCTTGAAGGGAGAAATTTCTTAATATCTCTTAAGACCGATGATATATCGTGTTGGGTTTTACTTTAACAGGCTACTTATACTTTGGGAATTTTTCGATACTCGAGACTCAACGCGTGAAGACGGGTTAAATTCTTTTTCACTCGAATTTCTCTAGATCCCTTGTTATCGATGAGATTTTATACAAACGCCTAAAAAGTTATTCTTGGATCTTTTCATGTTCAATTTCCAAAGAAATAAAAAAAGATTCAGGAACTTTTTGTCAGCAATTTCTCAATCATTCCGTATGAGATATCAAATTGGTTTTTCCTCATACAGATTTTTCGGAATTTCGTGATTTTTGAATATTTGGCCATCAAAAATGGGAAAATGGGTTAAGCATATTAAGCAGTTCCGAGCACCCTTAAGACAAATGTTGACTTTGAGTCATCGTTAAAAATCAGAATATACAGTTACCAATCTGATATTTTACTATTCTAATTTAATATTTAATTCTTGTTTGTTACAATATTCATTCAATGAAAAATTGCTATTATAGCTTAAAGAAAATCAATAAAAAGTGTAAAATGGTCTCCGTTCCAGTTTCAGCCCCTCTGATCCCTTTTCCGAGCCATCAAATGCCAGTTACAAGCCTCACATGCTCTCATAGCAAATAGTACCTAACATTATTTAAAGAAACCAAGATTTTAAATAAAAATAAATATGTTTTTCATTTTAAAGAAAAAAATCCTTCAGTATGAATATAAAATTATCGAATTGGCCGAATTGGCCTTGCCCTATGATCTTGGAAATTTTGAATTTGGATGTTTGGTCGAATTTGTAAGGCTAAGTTCGTTAACGGGCAAAATCGTTCTACCTCTTCGGGTAACTGCCATACAAAATGTCCTTAAAACAGGGTGTACAAGAATATTGACCGATAACTTCAGAAGGGATTAAGCTACGACTTTGAAATTTTGTATGTATTGATTTTCCAATAGTTGGACCTAAATATATGATTATGAACAAAATCCTATTAGTCCTTCGTGTAGCTACCATACAAATATCCAGTCAAAAGGTCTTCACTGAATTTACGGAACTCTTAGGGCCGCTTTCACAGTCGAAGTTTAAACCAAAACTTTGGTTTAAACTTAGGAACTTAGTTTGTTCCCAAGTTTAAACCAAATTTTTGGTTTAAACTTCGACTGTGAAACCGGCCCTTAATCGTTTAGCTACGAATTCAGAATTTTGTACAAATTAGTTTTAAGTGAAAACAAAGTTCGAGTTTACTAGTCAGCGAAATGCTTCACTCGTTCGGGTAGCTTTCATCCAAAAAATATTTTCCAATAACTTTTGAACGCATCAAGCTAGGGATTTGTAATTTTCTACACATACATTTTTAAATGGAATCCCATATTTCTGAGCAACAGAATGAATTGTTGACCCTGTCCTGATTTAGTCTAAAGTATTCTGTAATTACTCCTGCGAATATTTCGGTTTTGGCATATTCAATTACCCTATATCTAAAACAAGTATTTCATCTCGTAACCAAAAATATCTATATAATAAATCATTATAACAATATTGTATTATAATATTTTCTACATAATAATATTTTTAATTAAAATTGCATTTTTCAGGAAATTGTCTTAAAATTCGAAGGGGGCTCAGAACTTGGGCCTCGCAACTAGGTCGATGAAAAAGATACAGAAATGCCAGTTGTGAGCCATCCGGCTCGGAAATGGAAATTATCAGAAATACAGTACTAGTCCCGAGCGTCCTTATTATTCTAATTAAATATAAAATCTTCAATGTTTAATTAATTACATAATAATATTTGTAAAATACACTTTCCATATTGTCACAATACTTACACCAATTATGTAAAACTAATGTTGTAAGCACTATGGTGTCATTGAATTTTCTAAACGAAAACTTTAAGGAACTTGCAGTTTTGTGAAACACGTCTATTCTTTATGAATTCTGACAACAATTGAAAATATTTAACACGAAGCCTATAGCTGAATCACTAAAAACAGTTGAAAGTGATTGCTAAAAACGTTAGTGAAGGAAAAACTGTTATGAATTCTTAGCTATTTGTGGAATTAAAGATGGTGGCTCGGAACTAGCGTAGGTCTCGCAACTGGGGTCTTTATCCTATGTATTTACCTACCAATTCGTCAATATCTCTTAAGCCCAAGATCAAATTGATCAAATTGATCTTACGACCTACTTAAAAAAATGCCCAAAAATTAATTTCAGTATTTTTCGATATTCAACCCCAAAGGGATTCAGTATGTGTTCACGATATCCTGAATATTTGTTAAGATCAACTTGTAGTGAATTCGACGCGCGCGCGTGAAGTGATGCGATGCGATATCAGCTAATTAGAATGAATGTAATCAGTTATAATGCTAGCGCATCGTGGTTTGTGCTTTTAAGGCTTTTACGCACCCCTAAAAACTGATTTCAAGTATTTTTGGTCACATCTGGAGCAATTTTTATAAACAATAATTAACTGAGGACGATCAACTCTCGAATAATGAACTTTTAGTGACAGGTGTGTGGCTCGCTCACTCTCAATTATACATCTAATAAAAGCAAACGTATAAACGCGAGCCAGACGCGATTATTTTCCTATAAATGAAAGGCACTAAATGTGTTAATGTATCCCGAACGATTAAAAAAAAATCAAAGAAATGAAACAAAACTGCTTTTACTCAATATTTTTATTATTATCATTATATTTCGTAAAATTAAAATTCAAGCAAATCACTTAAAATTATAAACTTATTGGAACAAGATAATTTTGTTTTTCAAAACAAACGATTAGAAATTTTTGAAAATAATATGGATTCAAATATAATCATCCATTTCGTTCAACGAAATGTGATAGAAAATACATTTTAAATATAATTAAATTACTTTTATTATGATTTTAGTCTAAATATAACAATACATTTATATTTAAATACGCGCTGTACTCTACAATTATACTTAGTGTTCTAAACAAATGGTATTCAATATACCGTACTACGTAGCAATTGTATAAAACTCAGTCTTTTAATTTTTATTAACGATAGGGCATTACTATTTTCTTAACTTGCACAAATACGTAAAATTTACGTAAAAATTGCGAACGTATTATGCTGATTGATTTTTCATACTTATTCTAAGATGCATTGATACTATAATTTAAAACAAACATTCGTTTTAAATCGGTTTTCCTTAAATATGTATGTTCGGGATCGAACCTACGCGTTCTAAACAAAATCGAAACATTTAATTTAAATAAATAAATTTTTTTTTGTAAAAGAACTTTACTAGAATTTAATATTTTCTCCTTTCTGTCTTAATGATCTATTCTTGATTTATATCAATAATAATTTATTATTGATTTGGACATTGTTTTTAGTTTATCTACGTATTAATCAACTGTTGTACTCACTATTTGTAAAAAATTATTTGTTATCCTGATTGTCTGCTTCATCCGTAATACTTAGTTTACTTAGCACCAAAGATCTATCACTGCCAGTCCGCCTGTCCCTACTAATACTAGCATTACTCTGTTGGCAATTTTCGTTATTATTAACAACAAATGGCACAGTTTCACTGTCGTCTTTGATAGAAGGCGTTGGTGTAGCGTTCTTTGATTCGCTCTCGATTGCAATTTCTTCGACCAGTTCAGTAAAGATATCGATTATATTGTTAATTCCAATTAAATAGCCGTCCTCGTGGTTTCCAACTTTCCACGTTGTGCTGTGATCGATCTGAAGATTCGCGGGTAATACAACCGTTTTGGCGAAATCAATCAGCCAAACGTCTGCGTGCGTGCGATCGTGAACGAAAAGTAGGGAGCTCCCGATTACTTCGTGTGTTTGAAAGAAATCTGAGCATTCCAAGGTTGCTCGAATCGCTTGCAAGCGTTGTAGGTATTTCGGCTGCAATAAAATGTTTTTAATTAAGAACAAATATTAACAACAACTTCACAATTACTCACTATGGTGTGTGAAAAGCTTTCCGTAAAGTCTTTAAATGCTGATCGGATCTGATCTCGAGACTTCGTCGTTTTGAAATCTTTCGAACTTGTTCCATCGCTCCTTTTGATACCCTTTAATAAATGAAACAAAGACGTTTTATTTGATATTATTCATTATTAGTTTTGTGTCTAAACCTGTGGGGAGAGGAGCTCCAGTTAGCCAGTGGCTAAGCGTATTAGTCTAAAAATACAGAGGTCGTAGTTTCAAATTCCACCTAGTCATGGGCTAGTAATAAGTGTTCTAAGATAAAACACATATAGTGCACAGTGCTTCTAAGCAAGACTATTTTAATCTTCTTGCGGAATCCATTCTAGAGCATATTTAGATTTGCTTTTCGTCTGCTTCTTTCAGGAATAGGCAACGTAGGCCACATTTAACTTTGAAAACAGCCTTACATTTCAAGGATATGTGAACGACTGAGAAATTATATTTAAGGGAAAATATGAAGAACTCCTCCTATGCGACAATTACTCTGTGGCGCTACTGTTTGTTACTCTGAAAATTGATATTTTCACATTTGAGGACTAGCAGATCCCCTAAAAAATGTCCGTCTGTACGCCGTATACGCCATACAAAACGCGTTTGAAAGTTCATAGCTCACAAACACGTTGAGCTATTAAGTTTAAATTTAGTGGGTAAATTAGGTGAACCTCTTGAAGTTGGTGGTGAGGAGCACCCTCTCCTACCGAAGACAAATTTTTTGATTTCTATTTCTCGAGAACCGCTAAAGACAGGATGGTAAGAATTGATGTATGTATAGAGCCTGCAAAGGGGTACCGTACAAATTTTTTTAAAGGGAAGCAAGGTACGAGGTAAAGTGTTTCTTGAATCTGCGGAGGGGCTATGCTAGAAAGTTAAAACTTTGTATGTATTACAGAAGTAATTTAAAAAAAAACAAATGCATTGGAGTACAGAGGTGGGCCTAAAAATTCGTGAATAGGGATTTGTTTACATTTTCATGAATTTCGTCATATCTTTTAGTTCTGTCTAGGTATCCAATAAATTTTACTTGCTTATATAAGTGCCTAGCAACCGTTCTCAAGATTTTCGATTTTCAACCTCCAAGGAGTTGTAAAGTAGAAAAACAAATTTAGCATACAAATAAGGGCTACTCCAATGCACACTCTCATTCTGCTTTATTTCCGACTATAATTCGGAGTTCAGTATTTCACCTAGAGTTTATAAAACATAATTTTCGGATTGATGAAGAAGGGCCCCATCTAACCTCCTACTAAGTGCCCCCAGGTTTGGAGGGCAACAAAGGTAGATTCTGAATGAAAGTTGCAATAAACTGGTTTTCTGCACTCTCCAAAATACCAATTTTCTTAAACACAGTACTCAAAACATGGCGCACATTTAATACCTTTATTTTCGAATATAACTCTCTCAAGCAGACCTCAGTTATAAATGTACGAAGGTCCAAAAGTTCTTATTCTGAGTAACAAACAAATTTATTAAAAATTTGAACAAGGATTTATTTTTCAATTCACCCTTACGTCGAATACACTTCGGGCCATTCTTACGACGTTCAGTTACAATCCAACTGGAACTTTAACTGACAGATTTTCATACAAAACTACCGGTTAAAGTTCCAGTTAGAGTTTAACTGAAGATCGCAACAATCGCGCTTTCTTTCATAAAGTTACATGGCCGTTTCTTTCATAACGTTACATTCTAAGGTAATGTTCCTACTTGCCCTCCAAATGTTCGGGATTCGTCACTCTTAAAATGACGACCTCTGAGATCCCGCTTAAGGTTGGGGAACAGGTAGTAGCCACTGGAAGCTAGGTCTGGGCTGAAGGGTGGATGGCTCATCTCCTGGAATCTATATTCGGCCAGCGCGCTATTTGCTGTCTGAACACTTTTTGAATTGCTGAAAGGTTTCAGGGGACCCATCTTGCCCTCACTTTTGACATGTCTTTTTACCTTTTACACCGAGGCCGTCCAAACGTTCATCTAAATGTTTTTCTTTTCTCTTCAGACAACCATTATTCACCACCAGATGTTCCACCCGCTCAACAATTACTGGCGAAGTAGCTTCAATTGGTCATCCACTTCGCATATCGTCCTCGAACAAATCTCTGCCCCATTTGAAAAGTTTGGCCAATTATTCGTGGTAGCCTGGGAGGAAGACGAATCCCCCTAAACACCAACAGAGGCCGTAGAATCGAATCCTAGCCATATGCAAATTACTTACCTCAATTCTAAAGCCCAAAGTCGCCGTACTGGAAATAGTCTCTCTCCAAACCATATATCTCGGTTTGGTCACCCCTTTAGCCCGATGTTCGTCCTCACTGGGAGCCTCCGGATCGATTTGAATCATCTTTTCGTACATGTCCTTTCTCAGCTTCGGTTTTTCTTTCGCTTTCGATAATTCCTCCTCTAAATACGTTCGGACACCGATTTTACAGTCCATAACGCACGGCTGATAGAAATCACTGAGAAGATCCTGGAGCTGAAGGTACACTGCTAAAAAGAATTTAATATTCAAAAGTTTACGTAAAACAACGTTTGGATTAACTGATTATTCTGTCAACTTACATTCACCGTCTTCACTGGTTACTTGACCCTTGTACTCGGGAACGTACGGTCGCAAAACATCTTTCATAAGTACTTGGAAGCAAATTTCTTCTTTTGGACAGAGTTTTTTCAGCACGGTCCCTTGTTCCGGTCCAGCTTTGAAATTGCCTTGATGACCGGCCAACTGAACCCAAGGATATCGTTGTTTTTTGTAGGTTTGAAAGAACGGCGTCCACTGGACAATATTTCGTATTTTTCGCCATCCTGACGGCTGCAATTAGACAAAATAAAACCAAATTAGTGTCACAACCAGAAAATAATTAAAATCAGCAAAAAAAGCATTTTGAGCTACAAGAAAGCGATTTATTCGAAATTGACAGTACAAAAGTTCAACAAACAGCTTATACACAATATCGGCTCAAAGAAATAACGAAATTTCTTATTTGCATTGACGTCAATGAGATTTTTGGTCATGTGTAAAAAAAAATTATACAATAAAAGCTCATAAGAAAGATATTGAAGGTAGCGGGCTGAGGAAGCCGCGGAATCCCACACGCGCAACTATTTTGTCGGAATAAAACAGTCAAACGAATACGCATGCCCTTAGTGTTTAATCTAACTGTGTACACTTTTTAGAAGTTTACACTTTACGTGACCTACCACCCGAGGTAATTATATGCGTCTTGTTGTTCTGACGATAATTTGCCACGATAAAATGCGAGTAACCATATGCCGGCACAAGCGTTACAATGAAATTTCAATTTTCAACCGGTTTTCGACATTATTTGAAATAATTCACTATAAACTCGCCATTACTATTTCGGCGTAAGTAACGTAGTATTGTTGATGTTTACGAAATTAAAGTTTTTTTTTAGTTAACCCTGGTTTACTTGAATATATTTACCAGGCACTAGCATGACTTAGTACGGCACGAAAAAAAATATTTTGCATCCATCTTACATAAGATAGGTGAGAATTAGATGTGAAGAGCTCTTATGAAGTCAATATGTTGTGTTATATATTTATTAAACTGAGTTCAAATTCTTTCAAATTCAAATTCTTTATTGTGATTCCCTCAGTGTACTATACAATAAGCTTATGCTATACTTAAAAATATGGAGATCGCATTCATATATGTACCATCAACAATAGAAGTTAGCAAATTGATTTGTTTATATTTCAGATCCTTAGAAGTCAACGCGAATTCGATATATCGTTAAACCTAGGAAATATGTCGGAATTCGTGAAAACATATACCACACTTTTCACCCTCTTAGGGGTTGAATATAAAAAAATGTGGAAAAGGGTTTCTAAGCGCTTACATGAAAAACACGCAGAAGTAAAATTAATTCGATACCTAGGCAGACCTAAAAGATATTACGAAATTCGTTAAAATGTAGAAAAAACATTTTCAACGAAAATTCTTGTGATCTATCTGCAAGGCCGTAGCCATGGGAGGAACGACAGGGTTCCGACCCCACCGAAATTCACAAAAAATTCAAAGTACTCAATATCAAGCTTCTTTTTTTGTCAATTGTATTGAGAAAGACCATATGGTATAATAATAACAAATCTATATATTGTATCATTTATTACCCTATGGTTGCGATTGAAATCGGGGAAAAAACGCGCCAAAAAGTGATAGAAGAATTTTTTCCTATTTTTAAATTACTTTATAAACTAAACTTTGATATGTTTAAGTATGAGGTCAACCGAAATTTTTGACATTAAGGATGTAAAACTATAAAAAAAACCGTTTTAAAAATTTTAATTTTATTTACCCAGTACAGTTCGAGCCGCCATTATGTCATGTTCAGCAAATGGGCGCTATGATCCAACTACCTTTTACGCGGCCCTGCGAAGCTAAAGGGAATTAAACTTCCTTCTCGCGTTCATGTTTGGTTGACGCACGCTAGGCTCTAACTACTTTTTGCGCAGCCCTGCGATGCTAAAGGGATTTAAAAACCCTTTTTCGAATTCATGTGTAAGAAAAATGTCAAACGGAACCGTCATGGCGGTTCGAATTGTACTGGGTGAGTAAAATAAAAAAATTTAAATCCGTTTTTTTTCATAGTTTTACGTCCTAAATGTCAAAAATTTTGGCTGACTACATACTTAAACATATCAAAGTTTAGTTTATAAAGTAATTTAAAAATAGGGAAAAATTCTTACATGACTTTTTCGCTTGTGCGCTATACAGTATTTTTACTGAAATCGGTCAAGTTCGATGAGAAGGCGAGTCAAGAGTAAAGTTGAATTTGGCTTACGTAAATTTAATTTTACAATCCCTCTCTTCGAACTTGATCGATTTGCTGAAGCACGGGTCATAGGCAATTGATTCATCATTTGGTTTAAACTGCTAAACTAAAACAATAAATTAAGTAAAAAAATAATAATTAAAGTATAGTGGTTATGCACATCACATATGTACTTATTTGTTGTGTAGTTTGCCTGTTGTTAGGGTTCCGTAGATAAAACATACTGCAGTCACGATCGGCTGCAAGCCAATCGTATAATACTCTAGATGAATACTGAACTCCGATTTATATTGTAGTTGGGGATAAAGTAGAATTACGTGTGTGCATGTTGTATGTCCTTTATTAAGGACTCCCATTAGATTGCTACTCAAAACTAAAAGACAATATTCAGTGTTTAATTTCATATCTTGAACTGGGTAAGTCATCGAAAAAAAATGTCCTTTTTGAAGGACTTTCACATGGGAGGTGCAGGAAGGACTCACTTGATTTCATACATATTTATCCTTTTCCTTGGAACCATTTAAAAATGAACGTGTACAAAATTCCAAATTCGTAGCTTGAAGCGTTCAAAAGTTATCGAAAAATATTGTTGAACACGTGTCTTAAGAACATTTTGTGTGGCAGGTACCAGAAGGAGTAAAAGGATTTCGCTGACAAGTAAACCCAAGCTTCGTTTTCACTCAAAACTAATTTGTACAAAATTCCGAATTCGTAGCTAAAAGATTACTTGAGTTATAGTGAGTTTCGTAAATTAAGTGAAGACATTTTGACAGGATATTTGTATGGCAGCTACACGAAGGACTAACAGGATTTTCTTCATAATTATATATTTAGCTCCAAATATTGGAAAAATAATACGTACAAAATGTCAAAGTCGTAGCTTAAACCCTTCTGAAGTTATCGGACAATATTCTTGAACACGTATTTTAAGGACATTTTGTATGGCACCTACCAGAAGGAGTAAAAGGATTTCGCTGACAAGTAAACCCAAGCTTTGTTTTTACTCAAAACTAAGTTGTACAAAATTCCGAATTTGTAGCTAAAATATTACTTGAGTTATAGTGAGTTTCGTAAATTAAGTGAAGACATTTTGACAGGATATTTGTATGGCAGCTACACGAAGAACTAACAGGATATTCTTCATAATTATTTATTTAGCTCCAACTATTGAAAAAATAATACAGACAAAATTTCAAAGTCGTAGTTTAAACCCTTTTGAAGTTATTGACCAATATTCTTGAACACCCGTTTTAAGGATATTTTGTATGGCAGCTACCAGAAGGAGTAAAAGGATTTCGCTGACTAGTAAACTCGAACTTTGTTTTCACTCAAAACTAATTTGTACAAAATTTCGATTTCGTAGCTAAGAGATTACTTGAGTTATAGTGAGTTTCGTAAATTAAGTGAATACATTTTGACAGGATATTTGTATGGCAGCTACACGAAGGACTAACAGGATTTTCTTCATAATCATACATTTAGCTCCAACTATTAAAAAAGTTACACACACAAAATTTCAAAGTGGTAGCTTAAACCCTTCCGAAGTTATTTGCTAATATTCTCGCACACATGTTTTAAGGACATTTTGTATGGCAGCTACCCGAAGGAGTAGGACGATTTTGCCCGTTAACGAACTTAGCCTTACAAATTCAACCAAACACTCAGATTCAAAATTTCAAGATCCTAGGTGAAGGCGTTCTTGAGTTATCGTGTTCACGGACAGACGGACGGACGGACGGACGGACGGACGGACGGACGGACGGACGGACGGACGGACGGACGGACGGACGTCAGACGGATTTGAGGTTTTTGGGCACAAATAAACAAAAAATAATATATAACTTTTTTTCGTCCGAGGCTTAGTTCTATGCGTTACAAACTTTTGGGCTGGATTAAACTTATAATACTCTATATGATTTCATCTAGAGTATAAAAATCGCGATATGTACCTACATAGTTTTTTGATTTCTTGTATCGTTTACGTTTAATGTGGGTATACTGGCTACTATTCATAGTGTCCGGTACATGAGTGGCAATATTTTAAGCGATAGTTCCTTGTTATATTTAAAAAAAAACACATGTTTTACAGAATGGGTCAGTTTTCAAAATACGCGGAGATAAGGGTGGTAAAGAAAAGTCACTCGATGTACTCCCATTCCCATAAAATGTTATATCTTCAAAACTAATAATCACAATTTAACATATTATAGCTTGTTTTTAGGGAATCGAATTATCTTTCATCAACTACCGATATTGTAGATGTACCCTATCTTGAGAAATTTGCTTCGAAATACAAATTTTTGCTACTGTGAACCTTAAAATTCTTTGATCAATGTGATTTTCCTCAGTAAACCATTGTCATTTTAATTTAACTTTTGGATACCACATTATTCAGCTTTTGTAAGCAATACTGTGGCACATTATAAAAGCCTAGTTAGATTATGTACAGATATGAATATTCTTAATTCTTAACCCTAGCACGAATTCACATGCATTGTTTTACTTTATTATTTTTTAATAATAAAGTATTTTCTATTACATTTATTCACATACATACATATATGTATAGTTCGCATTTTTATACTCTAGATTATTATAGTTTAATCCAGCCCAAAAGTTTGTAACACATAGAACGCAGCCTCCAACGGGAAAAAAAAGTTATAATATATATTTTTTTGTGTTTATTTGTGGCCAAAAACAAAAAAAACAAATCCGGAACTTACACAATGTTGAAATTTTGTACATAGTCATATAGATAGCTTCCATACAAAAAGTCCTTAAAACACGTGTTCAACAATATTTTCCAATAACTTTTGAACGCTGCAAGCTAGGAATTTGAAATTTGAACACATTAATTTTTAAATGGTTGCAGATAAAAGGCTAAATATACTAGAAATGGAGTGAGTCCTTCCTGTACCTTCCATGTGAAAATCCTTGAAAAATGAAAATTTTACTTTAGGTGATTTTTCTAGTTCCAGATATGAAATTGAACACTGAAGGTATTGTATTGTCTTTAACTTTCGGGTAGCAACCAAAGAAGAGTCCTTAATAAATGGCAAACTACATGCGCACTCCTAATTTTACTTTATCTTTGGAGTTCTGTATTTCATCTAGAGTATCATACGGGCTTGCAGCCAATCGTGACTTCGATAAGTTCATTATTATATTATAAACCCATAATTTTTATTTCGCTTAAAAAATCTAAGGAGGATAATAGTTTTTTTCATGAACCTCCCCCAAAAATTTTTTTCTGGCTACGGCCTTGTCCATCTGTGTACGTAATGCAAATTTTAACTATTTTGTTTCTTAAATTATTTCTGTAGTAGATATACATAACAAGTTTCAGCCTTTTAGCATAAGCCATCCCTGCGATACAAAAGAACACCCCTACCACCGTATCTTGCTTCTCCTATCAAAAATTTGATTTTTCTATGATGGGCGATTTATATGGCCAACCAATTTAAGCTCCTATCCTTAGCGGTTCTCGAGAAATAAAAACCAGAATGAAATTTTACAATTATCGAACCCAATTCTTTCTGGTAGAATTGGTTCAAAAGATATTCTAATCCAAACTTCTTTACCCAATCTACCAAAAACAGTTGAGCTTAATATCTCAACGGGTTTGTAAGCTACGCGCCTTCAAACACTTTTGCGTACAGCGTAAATCATACGGCGAACAGACGGACATTGTCTACTTGTGCTAAAACTTGAAAATACATGTTCAGGATAGGAATTTTTTTAAATTTTAGGTCGATCACAATGCTTTATTATTCAAAAATAATACAGTAAGAGTAAGAGTAAGGATCGGGCTAAGATCTGATCAGACAAGGATCAGTGCTTTGAAACAAAAGCTGTTACATAACAAACAGGTTAATTTTCGCTGACAGCCTAACACTGATCTCCACTTATTCAACAGATGGCGACAGCAGGAAATTTTTTCCCCGAAACTGAGCATTTTGATGTGTGATATCCAGGACAACGTGACATCAAATTGTACTACTTGTAAAAAATATCCTCAAGGAACGAATGATGACCGGTGCAGAATCTATGGTCATAATTCGGAAATAATTGACCATTTCATTTGTGGTTGTTCTGTGATGGTCCCTGAAAAAACAAAGGTAGACATAATGCTGTATGCAAGGTTATTCAACAAAGCATGGACTAATCAATGACAGTTGATCTAGTGATCAGTACAGTAAGTCAAAGTTACTCAGTCGAGTGATTATTTTTATAGATATTGGGACAGGTAAGTTATAATTAATCGGTTAGTCGAACATAAAAGGCACGATATGCTCCTTGTCGACGAGATAAACGGAACTACATATGTGGTGGATGTTGCTATTCCTCAAAATAGCAGTATTACACGAAAGAACTCAGAGAAGGTTGGAAAGGATGTGGCCTTGGCTCGAGAAATCAAAGAAATTTGACATCTCAGTCTGGTCTCTTATACTCCTATATTATTGTCGGTGACAGGGGTTATACCGAAATCACTTAGTGATTCCCTGGAAAATCTGGACTTTCCATCCACTCTGGTGGGTTAGATGCAGAAGTACACCATCCTGCATACTTGCGCAACTGTGAGGAAAACGTTGTATCATGGACTGAGGAGGATTTAGATTGATTTTCATCATGTATTTGCGGGAAGAAATCTGTAACCAATAAGTGTCAAATCAATATTTTTATTGAGAAATGTTATTCAGGTTAATTATTTGAATATGTACCATATATGTACGTTAAGTAGAGTACCCTCAAAAATTTCAATACCATACACTGAGAGAAATAATTGGTTGGCAACAGAGTGCTTCAAAAAAATTTTCATTGCAGCAATCGAAGTTCATTTACGTTAATAAGAATTAGTTTGAAGCAATAGATATTCGGTTCTACAAAAAATATTCGTTTAAGGGAATAAACACGCAATACATGCAATAGAACCATTCTATCAAGAATCAACTTATGTTGTTTGCTCGATTCTGTTGAAAGAACCGATCAGAAAAATGTCTAGTAACTCAATTTTGATTGCCGCAATATAATGTTGGTTGTTGCAATAGAATATTGTTCATCACAATTTTCGGCATTATTCTGCTGTGGTAACTGAATGTGTGTTCCGCCAATCAAATGTATGTTGCGGTAACTTAGTTAATCCACATTTAATTAAGTTGCACATAGGGAAATGAAAATTAAAGGTCTTCGTTGGCGCAGTGGTTACGCGCGCCAATCCAAAAACTTTCAACACGGGTTCGATTCTTACCTACAGCCGTTGGTCTTATTAAGTCAGTAAGTAAGAAATAATATTTGAAGTAAGAAAATAATATACCTTCTCCTTGGTAACAAAAAAGAATCCAGTGTAGGATTTAACACAAATAACTCCATTTTTGTTAGAGTTTACCAACAACCCGCGCATTTGTGCAATCAAAATTTTAAGAGATTCTGTTTGGCTAGACAAATAATTCAGTTGTCGGAAAATATATTCAATACCAATAAACGGAAATTCGGTTCGGCCAACTCAAAATTTCGGTTCCAACAATGGGATAGGAACTTTTCCTGCAACCGTTCTAATTCGTTTGGCATATATTTCTATTGCAGCAATAAATCTGTTCTCTCAGTGTAGACAAATTTGAGAAATTTTATCAAAGACAGTATAGTTTTTGTACATTTATGGTTGTCTGTAGTCGTAGCTTGTAGGTTTCCTAAATCTGGAGAACGAAATTTGTAACTTCCTAACTTTTTCTTTTATAAAATTTTTATGAAAACCCACCACTTACTCCATACTTCGTAATTAGTAATGTCCAACCTGAATTTATGAATAGTAGTACTGAAAGAAATTACTCAAGGAGAGTAGAATTTTAAAGGTAGACCTATAAATTTTGGGTTGTTTTTAGGTGAGACGAGAGTCCTGCAGATCACCACAAGAAAATTTCCAACTGTAAGCCTTCACCGTCTTGGCTACTACCATTAAGATTTTATTTAGATTACTCGTAGGTAATATGTTCACGTCGAAAATGAATTAATTGTAAAGGTGGCCAAATTTTGTATTAAGTACTAAATAATAGTCCTCCACAAATAGTAAGGTATACTATATTACTGTCTTTTATTTCGTTCGTCTAATAACGATAAAACATCAATCAATTCTATAAGAGAGTAGGCATAAAGTGACAGACATTATACTTGAATTGAAATCGAATATACGACCACAAATGCTTCAGATATAACACGTAATCGGATCGAGTCGTAATATTATTATTCAATGATTTATTTATCCACCAGTGACTATAAAACCACAAAGACTTATTATAATTCTAACGATGAAAAAATTTAAGAATACTATAGACGTAAGAGATCAACAACTACAACAATTAACTCTTATTCTAAACTTAGACTATTTTGCTTTTAAACAGGAGTGGTGTAAATTAAGCCGACACGAAAATGGCATGGTGCAAAGTAGCAACGAAACTCTTAACGACAACTCTCAAAATTTTTAATTAACATTAATTTACATTGCAATAAAAATAATAATAAAAATTTGATTGCACTGAGTTGCGGCTCAAGTTTCGAAAGATAAACATTAAAAATACCCGTCAGAAAAAGCTGTCACATGTAATCCCAACCACATATCATAATAAAAACCCAATTAATGTGACGCGTGACACAGATTTCTGTTTTTATTTTTCTCCACTTAAATAATAACGTGCACTTGATAAACTGTATACGCACAATTATTGAGAAAGAAATCAGGGTAATGCAGTAATCTAATAATTATTGTATCGGAAAATTGTTTACAAACATGGTTTCATTGCACCGATTTTATAAAACAAAGTGCAAATTCGTAGCAGCATAGATTTATATTTCCTAAGCGCTCGTTGACGAATTATTGTTAAAAAAATAATTCAAATCAGCATTGTGTACAACGAGCGAATCACTTCGAATCCAGTTCAAAAAATTGCTCAGTGGCGTAGGCCACTCTTTCAGTGGCTTTCTCATAATTGAAGATATCAAAGAAGCACTCTAGTTGCAACAGTACTATTTTATGGGTTAGTGGCTGGAATATTGGTAAAGTTGGGATACGATACAAGTTCTTTTTGGTTTTCAATTGAAGGAGAAGTATATGTATCCCGTTGTCAATGTCATATCTAGAACTTTACGTAAATCACCGCATTGAAAATTATACTGTTTTAAGGACACTCGATTTTCATCACATGTATCCTTGTATTTTGAACAATCGAAAAATTAACTTAAAGCGTTCTGAAGTTATTGGCAAATCAATACTCATGGACACGTGTTTTAGGGACTTTTGTATGATAGCTACTCGAAGGAGAGAAGGGCTTTTAACTGAAATTTCTGTCTTTCGAGCTTAATGGTTTCCCAAATTACAGTCGGTTTCGACAAATGAATGCACTTTTTTTTTCAAAGGAAGTTTGTATGGCAGCTAGTCGAAGGACTTATCGTATTTACTGAAATAATAAATTGGGAAAATTTTAAAATTTCCAGCTTGAAGTGATCTGGAGTTATAGCCCAATATTGGTGAACAGGTGTTTCACGAACTTTTTGTACGGAAATTTTCCGGACTAACAAACCCGAACTTTATTTTAATTCCAAACTAGTTTGGATACCATTTTGACTTTGAGGCTTAACGATTTAACGAGTCCCGTAAATAGTATTAAAAGATTTTGCAGTATTTTTTGCATGGCAGCTACACGGAGGACTCATGAGATTTTATTGACATTCATACACAACAATATACAAAATCGTAGCTTAAAGCGTTCAGAAGTTATCAGCCAATATTCTTGAAGATATGTTGTATGGTTGCTACCCAAAGCTGTAGCACATGCCTATCAACGAATATACCCTTACAAAGTCGGCCAAACTCCAAATTTCAACATCCGGCTCGCAAGACCACAATATTTTCGATTTAAAAAATTTGGTTGGATTTAATTGCGACTTAAAAATTTGTATTTACCGCAAAACTTTAAAAGTTCTACTTTGCTTACATTCTGAAGAGCAAATTTAATTTAATTAGTTAGTTGTATAGTGTCAAGAAATTTTTTTTACAATTCACCGAGAAAACAGATTCATTGCTGCAATAGAAATATATGCCAAACGAATTACAACGGTTGCAGGAAAAGTTCCTATCCCATTGTTGGAACCGAAAGCCTGGGTTGGCCGAACCGAAATTTCGTTTATTGGTATCGAATATATTTTCCGACAACTGAATTATTTGTCTAGCCAAACAGAATCTCTTAAAATTTTTATTGCCATAATTGCGCGGGCTGTTGGTAAACTCTACAAAAAATTGAGATATTTGTGTTAAATCCTACACTGAATTCTTTTTTGTTACCTAGGAGAAGGTAGAGAACTCTTCTAAGACACTATTTTCTTACTTCAAATATTATTTCTTACTCACTAACTTAATAAAGCCCATGGCTGTAGGTAGGAATCGAACCCGTGCTGAAAGATTTGGGATTGGCGCGAGTTATGTAATCTCTTTCACATGCACCCAAATTATCACATTCTCACGCTTTTGCTTAAATTGCACTTTATTCGTTCCCACATTTAGTCCACTAAATTCATTAACCTCAGATTACAGTTTTTCCAAAAAGCTTAGGTAGCTATTATAAATATTGTAGACGCTACCTAAGCATAAAATTTAATGAATAGCTTTCTTGGTTTCAAATAATAAGAATTGTGTCAGTTGATTTTTGATAAGCGAATAAATAAGTTGAAATTATAAATTGTTTTTTTTAATTGAATTGTCCTCTGGTATCCTAATTGGCGCAGTCGGTAGGATAGGCATTCGGTTTAGTCCTTGTTCGAAAATTTTTTTTACAAAAGTTAACGCGACGGAATATCGTAAAAAGTTTTGTGCTTATCGTCAAAGGAATATTGACGATTTTCGAACATATAAAACCGCTGGGTCTCAACCCTTTAGTGCCTATCGAAAAAGGATCAACCATCACCCGTGTGAAGCTTACCCGAAGGTACATCGGTACAGAAGTCAACACAGCAGAGGAAAGGACCAATCAATTCAAAAATTAAGATGTTAAATATCCTGCTAGTAATTGGGTACATGTCAGCACCGGCGACAGGACAGAAAGTGGAGGTACAGGACTTGAGCAACAGCCAGGGTCTACTTCCAATGAGACTAGGGACAGCTAGGACTAGACAGACTTACAACAACTTACTACACATTATACGACTAGACTCCTACGAACAAAACATTAATAAACTGACGGACACCATAACAACTTTCGACAACACAAACGAAATGGACAGCTCACTGACAGTAACGAAAATTAAACTAGGACAACTTAGACATAAACTTGAAACATTAATGCCCAAATTTAGAATTAAGAGAGGGCTCATTAATGGACTTGGTTCTTTAATAAAAAGTATTTCGGGAAATATGGACGCTAACGATGCTGCCCAAATCAATAAAGATATTGAATCAATAATAGCCAACCAATCGAACTTACAAAAAGATATAAACCAGCAAAATATTCTGAATTCCAAAATGGTAGAAAGGTTTGAAAATATAACGAGTCACATAAATTCACAACAAGAAATAATCACTAAATTCTTAAAAATTTCTCAAGAACAATTGAAAAATAAGATAAAGCTGAGGATACCACCCTCAAATATATGCAATATATAAACGAGATAAACTATAATATAGATATTTTAAACGAACATCTGACTAATATAGCGGAAGCCGTAGTATTAGCTAGACTAAACATAATCTCAAAACAAATTTTAAGTCCTAAAGAACTTACGGAAATCCTTTACACTTTCAAAAATCAATCAATAGAAATAAAATCAAATGAACATATTTAAGAACTTCTTGGTCTCCAGGCTTATTATAATAATTCAAACATCATCTTCAACATTCAAATCCCCGTTTTCTCCAATGAAATATATTCCTTTTTCCATGTTATTCCTTTACCCATAGCCAAAACTAAGAAAGTAATTTCAAAACCTTACATTATCCTAAACCAAAACTATATTCAATATTTTGATGAAACTTGTCCCAAGATAGAAGGAATATTTTATTGTAAGGAGTCAGCCTACAAACTACGATCTAACGAATCCAGCTGCATCGCGAGGCTCATAAACAACACTCCAGCAAATTGCACACTGGTCGAGGAAACAGAAACAACCGAAATCCTTCAGCCTGAACCGAACTACATATTATTAATTAATATACCTGAAACACAGATGAATTCATCTTGCGGAATCGGACCTCGAAAAATTCAAGGAACATCTCTAATCCACTTTGAAGGTTGCGAAATCACAATCAACGAAGTAACCTATGAAGGAAGAAGCAGCGCATACTGGGATGATATCCACATATATCCCGCTTTGTTCAACCAAATTAATTTCACAATAATTTCACCTAACCTAACATTACAGAAACTCCAAGGATATAATTTCGAAACCAGAAAAACCATTCAACTCCTTCAAACCCAGTCACAGAAAAAGGACTTCATCTCATATGGATGCATAACAATCCTCGGTTGCCTAGCACTCATCATAACCATATACATGCTGAGGCAAAAAGGATCATACTCACCTAACTCCGATATTTCCGCTCCTGCCTTTGAAACTCCAAGGATGCAGTTCCCATGGCCATCGCTTCATTCTAAGGTTTTGTAATCTCTTTCACATGCACCCAAATTATCACATTCTCACGCTTTTGCTTAAATTGCACTTTATTCGTTCCCACATTTAGTCCACTAAATTCATTAACCTCAGATTACAGTTTTTCCAAAAAGCTTAGGTAGCTATTATAAATATTGTAGACGCTACCTAAGCATAAAATTTAATGAATAGCTTTCTTGGTTTCAAATAATAACAATTGTGTCAGTTGATTTTTGATAAGCGAATAAATAAGTTGAAATTATAAATTGTTTTTTTTAATTGAATTGTCCTCCGGTATCCTAATTCGCGCGTAACCACTGAGCCACATCTTCATTTACCTATGTGCAACTTAACTTAGTATGGATTAACTCAGTTACCGCAACATATATTCGATTGGCGGAACACACATTCGGTTACCTCAGCAGAATGATGCCGAAAATCGTTTGTAATGAACAATATTATATTGCTGAAACCAACATTATATTGCGGCAATCAAAATTGAGTTACTAGACATTTTTCTGTTCGGTTCTCTCAACAGAATCGCGCAAATAACATAAGTTGCCTTGACAGAATGGTTCTATTGCATGTATTGCGTGTTTATTCCGTTAAACGAATATTTTTCGAAGAACCGAATATCTATTGCTCCAAACTAATTATTATTAACATAAATGAACTTCGATTGCTCCAATAAAAATTTTATTAAAGCTCAATCTCTTGCGAACAAATTATTTCTCTCAGTGTAGTTATACATTTTTGGAAGCAAATGGAAACATTTCAAATTACAGCACCCATTTTTTGAAGTTTTAGTAATCCTGAGAGTAGTGTCAACTATTAAAAGGAACTAAAAGGAACAACTACGAATTTATTTTACTGTTACAGTGGATGCAGCTTATTGTAATCGCGGATAATGTTATAATCCGCATTTTGTTATAAAAACAGCTGGGTTTCATTTTCCACAAACAGAATTCATCGCTTATTTTTTTCTTCGTTTATTGTTATCACCCGATTAGTGTTATTGTTTTTGGCTGGTCCCAAGGTAATTACAATAAGCGGTATCCACTGCATTATTTTTTTGAAAAATGCGAATTGATTTTACTTACACACCTTGCACACTCTCGGATTCGAACCATGGTCCTGTCACACATTAGTCCGCTACGCTACCCACTTGACCAATCTGAAACATTCTCGTAATAGGGTTGAAGCCGAGTCAATTGATATGTTGAGAAACAAAAAAAGAAGTGCCCAATACAAAGCCGACCGTCGAGCCAATGCCGAAAGAGCTTAGACACCAATAATAAGCCAATTCTAGGCCCGACATACGCCCAGCAACTCATACCAAAGTCGACTCAGATCAAGTGGGAGTACTGATCACCAGGATTGGCCCGACACTGGTCTGGTGGGTTTGTCAGTACCAAAACAATACCGATCGACAAGTCTTGGCGGACAATGCAATGCCAATTCTGGGCAGTGTACAGAACTCTGGTTGGACTCCGGCATTTCGCACATGGGCATGAGTTTTCACTAGAAAATTATTTTCTATATAATAAAAAACTACACCTACAGATTAGACACAATATTATTATTTTGTATTAGATCCTAGACTGCTATCATCTTCAAAAGTTCAAATTTGCAACTTTTTTCAGGTTACAATCCGAGCCGCTTTTAAGATTGACTTATATACAAAATACAACTCAGGTTGCGATGCCTCTATTAAAATTGATCAGGACGCTTTTTTGAAATTTTTTTGAAAGATAATTTTTTAATTCTTTCAAATTGTTCTTTAAAAATAAAGAAAGTTTTTTGTTCTTTTTAGTGAGCTGCGCGATAGAATCTCTTTTGATTTTGATTTTTGAACAATATAATCTCCACTCTATAAAAGAAAACATAATTGGATTCGCAAGTTTTTTACGTTGAAACTCTTCTCCGAAACGAAGTGTTTTTAGATTATTTTACAAAATAATTAATTACTTAGTTCTTGTAGTTAAACCTTATTTTTCTAATTTAATGTTATTTAAAAGTTTTGTACAGTGTATCTAGAATACGATGTCTATTGAAAATAAGTGATTTAAAAAACATGAGACTTCAAGGTATTTTGAAATTTCAGGATTATGATAACGAATGGCTTATGTTATCTGAAAAAAGGCATTTTGAATAATGAAATTTCAATTCCTCACCATCGAACCAACCAACTGACTGTACTGCATCCGCTCTGAATTTGAACCAAAATAATAAGAGACAAAAGGTAACAAATAATAATAAACTGTATAAACCACATAAATATTTTCATCTACGACTTCTGAATATCATTGAGTAAATATTTTCACCTTAAGCCTCGGAAATCAGTGTTATCAAAAAAAAAAAAAAATTGCGTATGATAAAGACAGTAAACAACTATCCATAAACATTCCAAACATATCCAATATTTGCCCGAAACGACCACACAAGATTTAATTAAGCGGATCTTATGCAGAACCGCATGCGAAGCAGATCTCATCTAGCGATTTTATAAAGTAGTCCTCACATCAAACTCATCACTATATATTCAAATTCAATACACAGACTGCATCGCAATACTCGTATCTGTCTCTGGCTGGATACAAACTATCTAACAATCTGTAAGTGTTTTGCACAAACATTCTAATAAGACTCGATCGGAGCAATGAAATTTTTGCGTGGATATCACATCACATACAGTGGATCAAATTAATTTGCATGTCGATGGCATGTGACTATCTGATTAGCACTTGGGAATTCGGATCGAAATTCTTAAACGTCACAGAAAACGATTTGAATAAAAATTTTCAAATCATTCGTACAAATGGGTAAACTTCGAGTTTCGTACACTTGCCTGTTTTAATGGTGTGGTGCTAATAGAGCCTGACACGCTTGGTATTTTAATAAAATATAAAGCACTTCAAGTCCTCAGATTATTTGCATGGCAAATATAAGCGCAATTATACTTCAGGATGATCACCTAATTGATTAATTCGTGACAAGCTTAAGACTGCCACATAGCTGCGCGTTTCATGTCAATCTGCGAGATAATTTACTAAGTAATTTCTTCACTTAAGTACTAGAATGTGACCGCTGTACGTTGCATACATATTGCTCACTTAGATCTTGTTTATTATTTATTTTTTTGTGATTTTGATTGAAGAAATAAACATGAACGCAACTAGCGTGAAATGTTTATTTTTCTACTAAACATTATGAGTATCATATATCCAATATTTCTCAAGGCTTTTGCCATTGTTATTGTCCTATTTTTAGAAAATTTTGTATATTTTTTCCAACAAACATTGTAAATTTATTTTAAATGTGACAGAATATGTGTGCGCAAATGACGTAGTAATCTTAAGAAAACTACAATTACGCTGCAGTTTATAGTGACATACTCTGAAATTTTATTTGGTACAGTAAATTCTATTTGGTACAGTAAAACGCAGTGATCTCGGTAGCTTAGTGTGACCGTACTACCAAATTTCGTGGGTTGGAATCCTCATCATAACATGGTACTGCGCTTTTGTTTATAGGTACCCAGTTTTATTGACTTTTCAACAATTTCCATCCTCAGAACATCCATTCTGAATTATCCTTTCATAGCTATCCTCCTCTACCCGCAATGTTTAGACAATAGTTCAAATCGGACTAAGAGATCACCGATCTCTCAACTCCGATTGGGCGAAACTCTATGGAAGTGGCCAATGCCCGATTTGGGCTGTCGCGCTATTGAACAAGATAATAAAACCGTTTAGCTCTACTATTTTTAAAATAATAAAGTTTTGTTATCGACCCAAAACTTAAAAAAAAATTCACCGGTGACAACAAACTAACCAAAATGGGAGTCTACTTGACGTAAACACCTAACACCATACTCGTCACATAATTGCAGTACCCCTACCTAGATATAGCAAGCGTATACTAAAGACTATTAGTTGGCCGACACTTTAGTTGCAGCTGAAAGATATGTAGTCACGTAGACGAGCGCACACCATCCAATTCGAAATCTGTCCAACTATCCGTAATTTCAAACTTGCAACGTTCATCGAGGGTCTGTATTCCCAATTATGATAAAGTACAGCCTACCGAGTGCCCCAGGATTTATTGTGTCTATTCTGGACTCCTATTTATTAAGTAGACGACACACTTACATCATTGTTGCGAATCGCGGTTAACTTCGTAGGCAGATGATGCCTGATTTTACAATCGGTCTTGAATAAAATAATAGAATGGTCAAACTAAAAGGTTCGTCAGTTTAAATCGGTTTAAATGGTGAGTGCCTCAAGGCACACAAGAAAAATGTAGGGAGGTAATTCACATCTGTATTTAATTTGTAAGACTTCACCACTGATCTTTTCGTCAATATATATAAAATAAATGTGCGACCAATTCTTGAATATGGTTTCAAAGTCTGGAACTTATAATTGGAAAAGAAAATTGAATTATTCGAAAAAGTATAACAAAACTTCTACTGGAATCACTTGGATTAAATTATGAAGTAAGGCTTCAGAATCAGGCAACAGGCGAACTCATCTAGGTCAATAAAATTCTTAATGTTGACTCTGAGTGCAATGACGTATCCAGTTCATACACAAGCAATACAAATCATCAGTTAACAGGACACAAGGATAAAATTAACAAAAGAGGGTGGAGTCATCAGTTTCAATTTCATATTTCTTAATCCGGATCTAATAGAATTTCACTTTTATACTTCAAAAGTTTTTTTCTTCTTTTTTTGTACTATTTCACCTTTGGTTTTAATAATATCTTAATATTTTTAATTTATTATAATTTCTTTTTTAATTTATTTTAATTATATTTTTCATTTTTTTTTACATACTACATTACTCAAATGACCGACTGACTGACCAGTGGGTGACTACTGAACGGTTGGTTAGAGAAGAGAAACAGTTCAATTGAAGGAGTAGTGATTATTGAGTGAGTAGTGACTACTGAACGGCTGGTTAGAGAAGAAAAAAAATTAACAGTTCAATTGAAGTACTTTATTGAACTAACTCTTAAAAATGAATGACTAGATGTGAAGTACTCGACCTAAATGAATTGTGATGCCCATCTCTAGTTCCTATTTAAATATCCAATATCAATACTGAAAGACCTGTGCACCGAAATCATTATATCTTGACAGAATTTACTTCATAAAATTGACCGACTCATATGAAATAAAACTGAGATAGATCTGTTCAGATACTTTTATTAATATTACGTTTCGAGTAAATATGAAGTTCAGGTTCATTGCCAGACAAGGTCGTGCCTATACATCTAACACTAAAAATTTATTCCACCATTGTTATATAAGTATTTATATAACTATTCCTACATATGACATACAATTTTAACATAATTAACAACATCAATCATATAAACACAACACAATGCAATTAATTGACCTTAACATCTGCCAATTATCACATCGAATATTGCTGAGATAATCATTCCATTGACTCCAATAAACCCAACACCACCGTAATTATTCTTCATAAATAATTAAATGCTTCTATTCTACGTATATAGCCGCTAGATAGAGTGTAATTTTATCAAATAACACAAATTTAGTATAGTTAAAAGTTGCACTAAGAAAAAAAATCTTCCAAGAATGACGAAATATTGCCAGGCTTAAATAATTACAATGCAACGTTGCCAAGTACAATACAAGTAAGACGCCTATTTGGAGTAATTTCCATTTTATACATTAATTTTCGTCAATTAACGATTACGATTACGAGCAGTTAGTTAATTGGATCGGTAATTTATGGACATACATTACAATTATCCATTGATGAAAATTAAGCGAACCGGGTTTTAGACAGGTACTTTTAATTATTTACGTAGGTAGATCAGAACAGGTTGGGTCTATCTCGCGATATTTTTAGATAGTTTTTTTTTGTAATTATTGTAGTAAGTCGTATTGATACGTGCTATGAAATACCAAACGTATGTCAACTTCTAGGCGGATTATTCGATAAAATGACAAAAATTATTCTAACGTGAAAATACAAGTTTAATAAAATACACAATTTAATAACAGGATTATCCTAGCGCAAATTAATTAAATAATAATATGAATGCAATGGTCTGCCCCTCGAATTATAGAATTAACCTTGCGTATACAAGCGTATTTTATGAGACGTCTTTAGGGAATTAAGAAAATCTGAAGATAAAAGAATTCCTCTCAAACAAATTAATAGGTAGGTACTTCTTCCTTCGTTAATGCAGCAATAACTTTCTTAAGTACTGTACAATTTATTTCTGATTTTGAGAGTTTAGTGAAAGAAATGTGCAACCTTCAAAATATATATCCTATTTTTTAAAAAGATAAATTCATTTATGGCAGTAAGAAAAGTGTTCGGAAATGCTTGAATTGAAATCTAAAACTGTTATTACATAGAGCTTGTTCCCACAAAATTAATTGTACGTTACAAGCCTTTTTTGAAATAAAATTTTCCCTTGGATTTAATTTAATTCAGATAAACAATTAATTCGTCATTACGAGCTAAACTGTAACTACAGATGCGAAGGTATAAAATTGGATCTCTTAAAATAATAAACAATATTAGAGCAACACTTTTTATGTTGAAATAAATGTATGAATTGAAGCATTGGTCAACTCATTTTTCCAAACATGAGAAAAATTCACTTTTCTAATCCCTCATTACATTCAAATTATTTTATTGATTTTTTTATGGTTTTATTAAAATTAATAAGGATATTATTAAATCATAAGGGGTTAACTGCATCAGTTGAATCTTATACGAATACAATATAGGATCAGAAAAGTCAAGCCCTCTCATGCTATTAAAAAATGAGTTGACCCCTTGTTGAACCAAAAGCTTCAATTGTATGTTCATTGTGCAAACAAAGAAAACAAACAGAAAATCTCGGCAAATTAGTTTGTTTTGGTAGTTTGTATTATATGACTGTTGGTAGTTATTAAAACCAAATATTGAAATAGTTCACTTTTGGACTATGCATCAAATTTTTCCAAGCTATGGATAAAATTTTTCGCCTATGCTATACTCAACGGCGAGCAACGTCTTCGGAGAGTACTGTCTCCTCCAGTCGTGGCTATCGTTTCCACCCAACTGCTCCGAACCGAAAAACACAATAGTGTAAAAAGTGTAGCTTCAATGGGTGCATCCTTGCCTGCGAAGATTTTATTTGTGTGACATTTCGTGCTCAAATCAGTCTTTCATCAAACTTTGCGGAAATAGGAACAACCTTAGTTTATACATACCATAATTATGCATAATTTACAAATTACGACGGCAATCAAGATAGAGAAATTTACAATATTTGATGAAACTTATACATGTTAATTTTATTTGGGTAGGTCAGTTGTGCAACAGGTTAATAGAGAAACATGTGAGAAATGGGACGCATGATTAGCAGAAGTAAAACTGTAGGATCGTAAGTATAACCAAAGGATCGTAAAAGAAGCATCATAGTTAACCACTTTCAATACTTCATCTAATACTCGGGATATAATCAGTCTACGTTCTGATTATCAGTCCCTAGATTTAAGTTAAAGTTTGACCTAGGCAATTGTCATGAAAGCCGTAATATAAACATAATGCAGTCTCGATCGGCTGCAAGCCAATCCTATGATACTATAGATGAAATACTGAACTTTATTTATATTGTAGTTGAGGATAAAGTAGAATAAGGAGTGCCCATGTAGTTTGTCCTTTATTAAGGACTCTTGCTTGGTTGCAACCCGAAAGTAAAAGTGTTCAATTTCATATTTGAAACTAGGAAAATTTCCGAAAGTAAAATTTTCACATGAGAGGTGCAGAAAAGACTCATTCGATTTTAGCATATTTATTTATCTTTTACCTGCAACTATTTAAAAAATCTGCCAACAGTCTGGGCGCAACTTTATTATTTTATGGGTAGAAGTCCGAAACGTGTTTAATGATGAGATGCGGTGTAGGTTACCATTCGACTGACAACCTAAAAAATAACGTTCCAAATAGCCTCCTGGTTATTCCTTAGGTTGTCAGTCGCATGGTAACCTACACCGCATCTAAGCATTAAACACGTTTCGGACTTCTACCCATAAAATAATAAAGTTGCGCCCAGACTGTTGGCAGATTTTTTTTATTTATTGACGTATTTTTTTTATCAATAGAATATTCCATAGAAGTAAAAGTGAATTTCATCTCATTAAACCTAAAAAAAATTCGGAATTCGTCAAAACTTGAACAATGTCTTACTCCCCAGGGGGTTTAATATCGAAAAATACTTAAATCGGTTTATTCCCCGACTATATTCAAAGCATTTAGAAGTGAAAGTGAATTCTATATGTCATTAGACCTAAAAAATATATTGGAATTCGTGAAAAAGAATGATACATAACCGCCTTACACCCCCTTAGGGGTTAGATATCGAAAAATTTGGAAAAATGTTTCTAGGCGCTTATATTAAGAGGCCGCAGTAGTAGAATTGATTTGATAGTTCGAGAAGTATAAAAGATTTACCGAAATTCGTGAAAATATGAGAATAAACCCTTTTTACGGACTTTTTTTTTACTCCATCTTTGTACACAAATGAAAATCTATTTTTTTTTTAAGTTTTAATTAATCTACATATACGTATTAAGTTTATATTTCTAGCATAAGCCGTTTTTGAGATACAAAAAACCACCCCTCACCCCTGTACCGTGCTACCCTTGTCAAAAATTTTGGTAGTTCTATATAGTCGTAAATTTTTAGTGTTCTATTCATTACAGTTTTCGAGAAATAAAAATCAAAATGTTTTCCTTTCAACCCCCTTTCACCATCACCAACACCCACACCCTCAACATTTTTTTCCCTACTATAAGTCTACTGACTCCAACTCCTGTAAAATTTTCAAGTTCATATCTGGTACGGTTCTCGAGATATAAAAATTGATTTTTTTGAAAAATTCCCTTCCACTTTCGTGCACCACCTCCCCCCTCAAAAAATCTACGTTCAGTAGACTCAACTTGTGATCCCATATACAGAAACCAATTTTTATCCTCCTGGTGTAATTGGTTCCAAGTTTCAGCCTCCTAGCATAAGTAGTTCCTGAGATCTAGAAACCAAAATTTTTCGTCTAAAACGCTTCCCCCTCATATCCCTCACACCCACACCACCTTAAAAGATACCATCCGTAGGGGTTCACCCAATCCACCCACCATAAAAATTTTAACTTAATATCTCAACGGGTTTGGGAGCTACGCACCTTCAAACGATTTTGCGTACGGCGTACGGCGGACGGTGTACGGCGTCTACGGCGGACAGACGGACCTTTTTTTTTGCTTTTTTGGTTTTTACTAGTCCTAAAACGTGTAAATACAAAATTTCAGGGTAGCAAATTTTTTTGAAATTTCAGGTCGATCACAATACTTTATTATTAAAAAATAATAAAGTAAAATTAATGTGGACCAAATTTCAAATTCTTAGCTTAAAACGTTCAAAAGTTATCGGAAAATATTTTTGAACACGTATTTTAAGGACTTTTTGTGTGGGAGCTACCGGAAGGATTTCAGTGACAAGTAAATTAGAACTTTGTTTTACCTCAAAACTGTACAAAATTTCGAATTCGTGACTAAGCGATTACTTGAGTTATAGTGAGATCCGTATATTAAGTGTAGACATTTTGACAGGCTTTTGTATGGCAGCTACGAAGGACTCATGGGAACTTTTTCAGAAATTCAGATAGACGATCGGACGGACAACAAGCGGACTTGGGGTTTTTGGAACCAAATTATCAAAAAATAATATATAACGTTTCTTCGTCCGAGGCTCGATTCTATGCGTTACAAACTTTTGGGCTGGATTAGCGTTATAATACTCTCAGATTTTATCCAGAAAATTACGATTTAATGGCTTCTTCATACCCTACAACTTTATAGTTAGCTATATGAAACTTCTTGGAATAGCTACTTGATGTTAACTGGTTTACGTTTAGTATACGACTCTATTTCAGTCATATATCGGTAATAATCAGCAGTCCAATTTCAAAACCTAGTAAGTGCTTTTTAGAAAATTTTGAAGAAGAGCCTGAAAACTTATTTTTACTCAACCCTCAAAAATTATATTAATAATCCGATATATGGAGGCCCAAGCACGCGAAGCTTGGTATTTAATATTTAGCATTCTATACTTTTTTACCATTTGAAAGTAGGATAATAAAAACAGGGATCATCATGGTACTCTTTCAAGTATCTACCAGAAAATGTCCTAAAAAAATTGGTCCTGCATTGGTCGATAGATTTGAGGATAGTTTGAGTGTTTCGAGTGGGCAGTTTGCCCATAATTATCCTGAAAAGTGGCCAAACCCTTTACGTAATGAATTAAAAACTGGATTAGAAAGTAATCCGGAATGCTTAAAGTTTCAGTTACAGAATTGATAATAGTAGCACTTACCATTCTGCAATGAGTAACCATTTTTAATAGTTCTTAAGTTCACAGTATACGCACACTCCACATTCTTTTTTGTTATGCCCAACTACAATATAAATCGGAATTCAGTATTTCAAATCAGTGTTATACGATTGGCTGCGTAATCTTTTATGGCCAATATGATATGTTCCTTTTTTTTTGGTTGAACTGTGACATTTTCCGTACCATACGAATTTTACTTTATTATTTTTTAATAATAAAGTATTTCATTTTTATTCAGAAAGATAGGTACATTTTAGATTAGTACATTTGGATCCCAATTTGAACTAGCCCGGTGTTTAAGAAGGTCACATTATAGGGTGTGCACTGAGCAGTGTAAATGACGAAACAATCTATAATTACGTAAACGACAGAGCAAACTACGATTAAGTCAATTAAGTTTGTATGACGCACACGCATTGCGATATAATCCACTTGACAATTTACTACAGTTTAGATTGTATGACATTAACAAATATAATGTACGTCATCTTCAAAGTGTCATGTTCGACCATCGTAAGTCGAATTCACGATATCAACTTTGATTTCACGCAATCGATTTGACACGTTTGAAACGAATTTGGTATGCCAAGTCGCCGAACACGATGCTACCATTTCGGATTTTTACATCACTAAACGATCGACAAGTCTTTCCATTTTAATAAAATCAAAATAAGAAAAATCGCACGGCTCTCTTAAATCGAATTTGTTATTGTAATTTGTAACCGATTTCATGTCAAACGTACCGAGATAAATTACGAGCGGAAAAGCGTAACCATAATTGCGTAAAATTGCGCGTAACTTTCAGACCACGCGTCACTTGGCATTTTATCGCACTAGCTACAAGTTTTTAATTAAGTGAAATTTACTATACCTTTGGTTCCTTGACGGGCGCTTTCGATTCGGGTACGTCTGAGTCCCATTCGGAGCTAAGGTCATCACTTGAAGCGTCGCCATAATCGCGAGGCATCGGCACCTCAAGCAAGGACTTCTGGTACTGGGCATATCCCGGAGAGAGACCGGACTGCCCCAACGGCGACGGCGAACGATACGGCAACAGTTTCTTCCGGAGTCCACCGAACGGAGGTGACGAATTCGAGTTGAGGAAATTCTGCGGACTGCGTTCCGACGAGGATTCTACGGACGACCGGTACATCGTTACAACTGGCGATGATATCGAAGGCGGCGGAGGCGTTATGGATATACCGTGAGCTCGAGCGAACGCTTTACTGCACTTATGCAACAGATTGCCACTGGATTTTTTTCGCACCGGGCATTTAATGTTAGTGCCGTTAACGTCATTGCATTGAGCGTTCTGCTGACTCTGTACGGCCTCGTCTTCCTCCTCGTTGTCCTCCTCGTTACCGTTGAGAGAACAAATCTCGGATTCGCTCTCGGAATTGTGTTTAGTAGCGATATCGTTAGCGTCGACATCGTCATCGAGCCGTAACTTATGCAGATCATCCGGCGATATGTCCGGATAGTGTAGAAGCTTAACAGTCACCTTGTTTCCAGCTTCGTTGTAGTACACCTCTTTGGCACTCATTTTATCAAAGTCTTCGTAGATTCTTACTTGCGGGTAGGCACAAATAGACATCGCGATAAGTCACACAAAACACTACTTCGGTTACACACTGCACTGGCGAGATCGGGGGTGGTACTTTTTTCAAGCCCAGCAAACATCTTTGCTCACCTTTTTATCTTGTAGAATCACTTTTCAACTTAGCCGGTTTTCACTCGTGCTTGGGGCACGCCGACACAACTGACTGATTGAAATTTATAAATGGTAGCGCAATTTTTAAATTTATGGAATTAACACAAGCCGACATGCAAACTAAGCTCAAAGGCATCTTATTCTCATAGGACTGGCACTAGCACTTCTCTCGAACTCTAGAAAAATGTTATTTTAGTTGAAGAACAATAAGGTTGTTTTGGAATCTTGTTGTGCTACTTGTTATAGAAATTTCCATGACTGTTAAAATTTTTGTTTCCAAAAATTTAACGTTTATTCTAATTGTTTTTTGATATTTTCCTACAGATTTCTGAACTATAATTTAATGTTGGTTTAATCTAACTTATTAGAATAACCCCAGGAAAAAGTAATAGCTCGAATTGGATACTCATTATTTTATAGTAAGTTACATACATATGCTACACGTGATCACGTATTAATAAGCGGTCGATCTGAAATTCCAAAACATGCTTCTCCAAAGTTTTGTATTTTCACGTTTTAAGAACAGTAAACTCGAAACAATCACTAAAAAATGTCTGTCTGTTGGCTATCCATTTTGAATGAAATTTTTAAATTAAATCTTTTTTTTTATGAATATACATTTTAAGGTGGATTTACAGTGAACGCGGCGCACGCGCGCCAAGCGATGCGATCCGCTGACAACTGAACTGATCAGAATGCATTAGAATACGGTGATATCGCATCGCTCAAACCTCGTTGCTTTGATAGTCTATTTTCAAATTTCGTTGCGCGTGTAACACGATTTTGACACTTGCGTCGGTTGTATTTCAAATTTTTTACAAGTACTACACTACAAGCGACTAAAGGGCCTTTTAGATGTTCTGTTCAGTGTTCAGTTCAGTTGAGCTATCAGTTAAACTGAAACATACAGAGCACTTCAAAATGGGCTTATTAGAGAAACCCGATGGCTCGATTACCGAAAATGGGAAACAGACGTTAGAACTTTTAGCTCAAACTCATTTCCCAGGATCCTCAACCACAGAACCAAGCAATGAAGAACGGTACACCGTCCCAAAGCTGACCAACCATACTGGACTGAAAAAACTCAGCCAAGATCTTCACTGCTAACAAGGTTAAATGGTCTATACGAAGTTTTAAACAATTTAAATCTCCTGGAGAAGACAGGATATTTCCCGCTTTACTGCAAAGAGGAATGGACCATCTTCTACCAACACTATTATCCATATTTAGAGCAAGCCACGCATGGGGTTACATACCCACATCTTGGCGTAAAGAGGCCCATAGACAGACACGCATGCGTGTCATTCTTCCATGAGTGTTTGGGTCTGAAATGTGAATATGTGGGTCTGCCATCATGCGGCATGATAGAAATCAAAAAATTTTAATTTTTGTAGACTGAGCCAAAACGTATCGCGATATGCATGAATGACACGCATGCGTGACCGTCTATGGGGCTCTTTACTTTAAGGTGACATACATACCAAAAACAGGGCGCCGTCCGAGCAACAATCCTAAGTCGTATCGTCCTATCCGCTTGACGTCATTTCTCTTGAAAACTATGGAAAAGATTATTGAAGATTGGATTGGCTTTGAGAACTCAACCCTTACACTCCAATCAATATGCATATCAACTAGGGAAGTCTGCAACCCACGCTTTACAAAACCTAGTCACGAAAATCGAGAAATCGATTACGGACAAGGAAATAGCTGTGGGTTGTTTCTTAGATATCGAAGGGGCTTTTGACAACACTTCCTACGAAAGTATCTACTCTGCTGCACAAAAGTGTTTTATTGATCCAAAAACCTGCAGTTGGATCAAAGCCATGCTAGAACGTAGGAAAATAACTTCGACACTAGCCGACCCAACAGTCACAGCTGCGAAAGACTGTCCACAGGATGGGGTACTATCACCCATCCTCTGGTGCTTAGTAGTGGACGATCTTCTTCAAGACCTAACAAAATCCGGAGTCACGGTACAGGGTAACGCCAACGACCTTGCCATCCTTGTTAGAGATAAATTTGAAGAGACGGTGACAGATCTAGTTCAGAATACCCTAAACCAGGTAGCAACCTGGTGCACCAAAGCAGGATTGGGTATCAACCCAAAGAAAAGCACAATCGTTGCATTCACCAAAAGGAGGTGTAACGACAAGTTCTCTAAGCCTACTCTTTTTGGAGAATCCATAGAGTACGCTAGTGAGGTCACTTGGAATGCTCATTTGGACAAAGTTATTGACCTGGACCTGCAGGAACCTTCTAGGTAAAAACTGGGGACTGAGTCCAAAACTAACCTACTGGATGTATACCGTCGTTGCTAGGCCCATTATAACTTACGCGGCATCCGTCTGGTGGAAGAAAACAAAGCAGAAAACTGCTCAGCTTAAGCTGACTAAATTACAAGGACTGGCATGCCTGGGTATTACTGGGGCGATGCGCACCACTCCCACAGCCGCCTTATAAGTGCTTCTCAACCTAGCACCTCAACCTAGCACCTCAACCTAGCACCTCAAACTAGCACCTCTACACTTAGAAATACAGAAAAGAGCTAGGTTCACCACATACAAACTTTTGAGCTCGGAGGACGAGTCAGAGTGCAAAACAGCTTGCCCAACTCTCTCCGCGGAACTCAACAAGGACCCGATACTAGCGATACCTCTTTCTGATTCAATTGTACCGAAATTTAATTTCACAAGGCCATTCAAAGTTATCCTACTTGAAAGGGAGGATTAGGCCACAAACAAACCACCCCAAAACCAGGATCCATAATCTGGTACACAGACGGATCCAAAACAGATCAAGGTGTAGGAGCATCCACTGTTTTTCAGGCGGAGACTCATGCTATTGAACTATGTATTAGAGAAAATACGGGGTTACAAAAACCAACGGGGCTACAAAACCAACGGGGCTACAAAAACCAACAAATATATATTCTCTCGGACAGCAAGGCAGCAATAATGGCACTTCAGTCAGTTCAAATCTACTGCAAACTTGTTTGGAATTGCCTCCAATACCTGATTGAGCTCGAAAATAAGAACAGAGTTAATCTTATTTGGATTCCGGAACACAGCGGCTATAAAGGTAATGAAATGGCCGACTTAATGGCTAGGAAAGGTTCAGAAGCTGACTTTATGGGACCATATCTATTCTGTGGGATACCATTAAGCACAGCCAGAATGAACATCCGAATGTGGCAAAAATCGCAAAGTGCCATTCACTGGGACTTGGCACCGGGCAACAGGCCCTCAAAGCTTTTTATACCATAGCATTCGGAAAAAAGAACATCTGATTATCTAAAATTAAGCTGATAACAGACCCGAACCCAGGGGGAGCTCTGACTGGACATTGTCACATTAGGAAGCATATCAATAGGATTGGTTTCTCTAAGACTAAAATTTGCAAAATATGCAATGACGAAGACGAAACACCAGAGCATATCCTCTGTGAATGTGAGGGTTTAGTTCACAAAAGACTTCATCACTTCGGTCAGGGTTTCATGGACCCATCGGAATTCCTGACCATTCCTCTTCGCAAAATACTAAGCTTCATTAAAAACGCAGGGATTGAAGAGGAATCATAGTCAATCCGGTGGGACGTCACAATAAGCCCAACTGTGGCTGCGATGACAGAGGTTAACCATACCAACCCCTCTTTCCAATCTATCTATCTATCTACAGTGGCACTTACAGGATCCGTTAAGTATTCATTTATTGAAAAAACATTAATGATTAAGTGTTCCTTGCAGTTGAAGATTTATTAGGTACCAAGTGAAGTGCTGCCAGCTTTACAATGTGAAGAGCGGAATTTAATTTAGTTGGAAACAATTGTGCTATAGTGTCAGTAAAATTCTTTCCCATTACAAGACAGGTACGAAAGTTGGACACACATTTCATGATTTTGTAAAATTTGATTTCAACACGGATGTCTACTTTTAAAAAGAACAATAGTATTGTCGAAAAAATTATGGGTAATTGGAATTTTTGGTCTTAACCAACTTTTGAGATCATAATAAAATTTCTCTCATTCATCAAATAATATTTGGAATATTATAGCCGTACGCGCTAGACTTCAAGGGTAGCAAGTTCGGTGGGGATGAGTTTTTAATATGTGGTAACTATCTAAAAAAATAATTATTATAAAATTGATTTCGTTTTCAGAAACCATGAAAAATTATCAGAAATTAACTCCTAACTCCCACACCATAATAAGTATTAAATCTAATGATGGCTTAAATTAGATTATTTTTACTCGAAGAATATTAGTTATATATATTCCCTCATCCAACAATTATAAAGTATAAACTCGGTTGAAATTTATTTCGCGTTAAGCTCGTCCACTTATATCACAACATTACCTGCGTATTTCGACCCAAATATGTAAAAACTATGTCGCAATATACGAACAAGGACAATTTTCGGAATAAGTAAAACGGTTATGCAACATTTTGTAGTCTTATCTGGAATGTTTTTTTCTTAAGTACATTGTCACACATACGTGACGCCTTAGACTGGATGTCCGCTTTGTATTTTTGAGTGTACAATAAATTGTTAATACACCTACTTAGTATGCACTCTGACGACTGACAAGGCAGCTTACTAATCATATGACCCTCATAAGTACAAAATTCTTAATACATTCTTGCTTTTGACGCAATTGAAATTGTTTTACCATCTGATATAGCGGAACGGAAAATTGGCTCCCATTTCTTTACTATGTCAAAAACACCTGTAAAAAGACAAACTTGAGATATGCGGTACCCGTATCTGTTTGAAGATCGTCTGACAACAAGTTCGCATGCGAAAGAAAAGAACATGATGTCTTGTTATTAAAAACGTCATAGTAATCGGCGTCATACGCCATATTGACGTAACTATGTTTATAATCATTTCGTAATTGTTTGTAGACTTTCTCAATTAATCGGAAATGCTATCATATCACCTGAAACTTGTTACGATTACGTTTCTTTCTTGAGGCAGACAGTTCGACTCCCATGCTTCACTTTACGGCGCTTTTGTTTATGCAATTTCTTAATTTCGTACCAAAAAAAGTTATTTTTATAAATTTAATGCCGAAACTGATGCCCACCTTCTGTGAAGCGAATTTAGTAGTTGTTTATAACACGAAATTTCGCTTCAAGTTGCCGATTGATATTTTAAAAAGAAATTTTAAAGAATGAATAAATCCGTTTGAAGTTATACATTTTATTTTGACCGGTAAAACTTTTTTTTATGAATTTCCTTTATTTCGAAGCGCATATGGTGCATGGCGTCAAAACTAGCAAAAATAGAAACCATAAATCTTTCAAAGTACTGTGAAGGTTGGACTGTAGGCATTAATTTCAGTACGCATATTTTCATGTTCCGGGACAATTAAGCAAAACAAAAGTGAACGCTAGAACTAACTTTTCGAAATGAATTGCAAACAATTCTTCTAAAGAGTCGGGGCGTTAGAAGTCCGAAATGCGTTTAATAAAAAAGTTTCCACCCCCTCCCACCATCATCCCATATACCCTCAACCTTTTTCTCCGCTAAAGGTGTACAGGGGCTAACTCCTATAAAATTTTCAAGATCATATCTAGTAAAATTCTTGATATACGGTACCTATATTATAAAAATTAATTTTTTTTTATTTCATAAGAAATTCCTCAAAAATTTTGGATTCAATAGACTCCACTTGTAATTCCATATACACAAACCAAATTTTGTCTCCATGACACAATCGATTCCAAAGATATTGTAGTCCAAAGTGTGCACCCCTCCCCCTCCACTATGAAACCACACCTTCCAAATATCTCCATATTTTCTTTATTTTAACGTGCGTCTATAAACGTCAAAAAAGGGATAGGGTTTTTTGTTTGAACAACAGCCATACAAATCCATTTAAAATTGTTAAGCCTGGCAACCGCGCAACTCGATCGGTTTCGCATAATGGAAACAGCAACAACTGAATACCTAACTGCAAGTAACCCAATCAGAAACCTAGTTGAAGTATATAAGGGGGCGGAGCAACTTGATTGTACCTCCCTTCTAATCGAATGTTCTCGCAAGTACCAGGACAGCGTAGAAGATCAAAATCGAAAGCTCTAAAGCTTTCGAGAACCGTCCACACACATCACCGAACGAACATTCAAGAACAGTCTAGACTATAGCCAACTAGTATAAAAGCATGCGAAGCTTTCAGCGAGGGCCATAGTAATTTCTATTACGTGGACTGTGACAGTCAACTAGTACCCGAACGTATTAGTGGAAAGCGATTGATAGCGTGTGATCGAGTTAAGCGATATATAAGCGGGCGGTATTGTCATACAGTGCGAATAGAATTAAAGTGCGAATAATAAATTAACACTTATTTTGATTTGAAACGAATTGTGTTTTACTTGAAATCCCGGCGAACCCCTAGCTCGCAACAATATGTTTGATTGCACTTTGTGGTATTATCATTTTGTTTTTTTTAATTCTTTATTTTTACTGAAGTGTGATGATCACTTTGCAATACCGATGAGCTCTACATAAATGTCAAATGCATTTTAGCGTTTCTCAACTACCGTAAAGTTTACAGCATCATTTTGGTGACTTAATATTCAGTGCATGGGGAAATTCTTCCTCACTTGGAGAGCAAGCCAATCTAGGTGGCCGTATGTTTAGAATATAACAGTATTAAATCAGCGCAATTTAGAAGACTTCAAAGTGAATAGCTCGTAGTCTACAAAATTACGCATAGCCAAATATTTTTAACTTTTAACACAGAAGTCTATTTTTTTAAATATTTTGTAGGTCTTTCTTTAGTTTTATTCAGTTGTGAGGTTTAACCTCTAAAAATTTTATCTATTGATAATTTTTTCGTAAATTGCCTATTTTGTAGGTTACAGTAAAGCATGGACAATTCAAACTTACGCATATTATTACAACACTATACAAATGATCCATAAAGTCTTACAATTAAACCGAATTTGGGTTTCACATTTCAACAAGTGTTTATCTTAAGATCTCAATAAACTCTCTCTAACTTGAGAAGACACAATGGGCCTCTAATTTTTAATTAACGTCTTTCGCCTGCCAGCTAACTCACTTGTTACATCTACGAATATGAATCTTTGATATTACTCTACATACAGGTAGTATAAAAAAATAAATTTTGTATAAAACATACCGCAGGCATTAGTACATTACAGAATAATAGTAAATACTTGGTACCACGTATTTTAAGGACTTGAAGAGCTTTAGTAAAAGAATTTTGCTTATATGAAGAATCAACAAATCTATCTCTAACTGAATAATTTTAAATTTTAGCGAAATTGGGTCAATCCAAGCACTAATTTTTTAATTACATGCGTATGGTAGCTACTCGTATTGGTATCTTGAATTTAACTGTTTTTATTCGCGTACTTTGAAATGGTGAAAAATCGAGTGTAAAAAATTTTTAATACCGAGATTTTCGGGGAACACATTTGCATTGTCCAAATTTGAAGCCCTTAACGTCTGTATGTATCCCCGGGATATTTTCTACACATGCGCAGAAAAAGTATAAGGATTGTGAAAAAAGAAGATGATTCTTTTCTGGCAATGAAGGATATTCACGTAATTGAATTAATCTGCATATACTAGAAACATGTGTTCCTGGGCACTCTTCAGAAAAAGGTCACATTTTTTGAAATCAGCTCTAATACAACAATTAGCTCATAATTAACTCTAATTTCTATTTTAAAAAGTCAAACGATTGCCATGCGTCTGTTTTCAGTGTCCACTATTAGTTCAACCTTACATTCCACAATGTCCATTTACTTGTCGGACATGTGCGAAACACTTAACAAATTCAAGCAACAAGCCAATCTTCGACAAAATTGGTCAATTTCGACCCGCTGATGTTTTACCTACAAACTAGAAGCCGCTATTACCAAACTTAGTTAGCAACTTTATGTTTTATGTATGGCTACGGCGTAGTTTATATGAAGCGGTTTGATTCTTTTTTTTGTGAATAATTTTGATATGCGTCTGGACTGGCCAGTGGCTAGGTTGGCTAGCTTGGCTAGATGACATTCGTGAGAAATGCTGTTAAGTGTCAATTGTCGTGACGTTTTGTCATACATGGCGATTTGATTTATTACCATCGATTATTATTTATGAAAAACATAGAATTATGTGGATGATGTTATGGGTAATTGTAGCGAAAACCATTTTTGTATTTGAATTTCGAAAAAAAAATAGCCTCGAGGCAATAGTAATTTACACGATATACGAGGTGAAAATAATAACATCAATCACTGGACATTTGGTGTAATTAATGGGCTGAATTGAATATTAGTGCTTGTTTTGAGAAATCCCATCTACTCTGGTTCTAACTTAAACAAAAACGTGATAGCAACGACAGTAGGCTACAAGTGATAAAAAGGATAAACCTTTTTTACGGCGCGACAGCCCAAATCCTTGGCCTCTTCGATAATATTTTTTTCGATCAAACTTTGGCCTTTACTTTTATCAGGAGGCCAGGGCCCGACTTGGGCTGTCGCGCCATTGATGATGATGATGATCCTTTACTCTAATTTTTTCTCTCGAAGATAGGTTAATAGACAACCGCGAAACCCCCGAAGGCCGAAATGGTGGCTTTCTTTTATAATTGCCCCGTTTACATGGCGATAATTTTAAATAAAAATCTGCCAATGGTCTGGGCGAAACTTTATTATTTTTCGGGTCAAAGTTCGGGAGTGGTCAAAGTTGGAGTGTATCAAGAGCTGCTTCGAGATTATTAGATTTCTTGGAAAATTATTTTTGTTCTTAATATAAAAATATTCAAAATAGAGATTTTTAGCCGATTAAACATTGAAAAGTCCGTGTAGACTATTCGAATTTCAGTATATTATGTACACTAAAAGACAATAGAAGCAAAAACGAATTTGTTGCCTTATCAGAATTAAGAGATATGACGAATTGTTAAAACGTATACAAACCCATTACTTCCACTTGGGGTTTGATTTCGAAAAAATTGTGAAACACGTTTTTAGACGATTTCATAAGAAGCAACTTGATATCTCATGAGACACGAGGGATTTTGAAAAATTTGTGAAAACGTAAGCCAACCCTTCACACCTCCTTGGTTCTGGAAATTCGAAAAATCGTGAATTGGTTGGCCGTAATAATCAATTTTATATCTCATCAGAACTAAGGAATGGCAAAAATTGTGAAAACATATACAAACCCTTGGGGGTTGAATATCGAAAAACTGAGAAATGGGTTTGTAGGCGATTATATAAAAAGTCTGTGGAAATGAAAAGCGATCTAATATCTCATCGAACCTAAGAAATATGTCGAAACTTTGAAAAGCATACAACCCCCTTACACCCATTAGGATTGAATATCTAAATACTGAAATTGACTTTTTGGCGGTTATATAGGAAACCTTAGGAAGTAAAAATTAATTCGATATATCATCAGATATGCAACCTCCTTACACCCACTTGGGAGTTGAATATCCAAAAATCCTGAAAGGAGTTAATAAATAAATATGAAGACAGCACGAGAAAGTAGGAACCAATTCAATTTCGTATCACTTCTAAAAGAAATGACGGAACTCGTGAAAACGTGTTCAACCCGTTTATACCCTCTTAGGGGCTGAAAAAGGAAAAAACTTAAAAAGAAGTTTTAGGCGATTATTACGCAAGTACGTGAAAGTGAAAAGATATTCGCTATCTGATAAGACGTGGGGATATAGTAGAATTTGTGAAAAAGTTTACAACCCCCTTTGCACCCCCTTAGGGGTCGAATTTTAAAAAATACTGAAAACGCTTTCTAGGTATTTATATGAAGAAGCCGCAGAATAAAAATCAATTTAATATTTGGGAAGACCTAATAGATATGACGAAAACCGTGAAAATATATTCCATTCCATTTTCACTGATCATTTTTTTTGCCCCCCCTCCGAACGCCAATGTATATTTGAAATTTTTTTTTATCTAAATTAGTTTTCTAGTTGATTTACATATACGTACCAAGTTTCAACTTTGTAGCATAAGCCGTTCTATAGATATGAAAAACACCCCCCACCCCCGTACCATACTACCCCTATAACAAATTATATTTTTCCAAGATGCTACTAATATAGCTCTATCTAAATACCAAGTTTCAGCTTTATATCATTATAGGTTCTCGAGATAGAAAAATCTGAACATTTTCCTTTTCACCCTCAACCACCCTCACCCTTTACACCCTCACTTCCAAAAATTTGTTTTCTGCTAGGGGTGTATTAGGCCTACTTCTGGTAAAAATTTTAAGCATCTATCTTACACCGTTCTTGAGATATGAGACGTGATTTTTTAGAAAAATTCTTATCCCCTCCACTTTTATGCTCCACCACCCCCTTAAAAAATTTTGCATTCAGCAAACTTCATTTATCAACCTTTATACAAAAACCAAATTTTATTTCTCTAGTGTAATTGGTTCGTGAAATATCGTAATTTAAAGTTTTTTACCCCCCACCCCCGTACGCCACTGCCCAAACTCAAATTTTTGTTTCCGATTTATTCTCCTAGTATATCTACAGATATTCCTTAAGTTTCAATTTTGTGACATTTACCGTTTAGGAGATATGGATTTTAGAAAGTGTCGATCTCACCTTTTTTGCGTTTCGGACGCATTATTTTTCCCCCCACTCCCAAACCCCTTCACCTATATCGGCAAATTTTTTGCAAATGGGTCCACTACTGAAGCTTTATATAAATTCCAAATTTCAGCCTCCTGCCATAAGCGGTTCCTGAGATCTAGAAACCAAAATTTTCCGTCTAAAACACTTCCCCCCTCACACCCCCACCCTTCAGAATTTGGGCACTTTAAGGGGCGTATCCAGTCTATTCACAAAAAAAAATTTAATTTAATAGCTCAAAGGGTTTGGGAGCTACGAGCCTTCAAACGATTTTGCGTACAGCGGTCGACGTACAGCGTACGGCGTACGGCGTACGGCGTACGGCGGACAGACGGACTGAAATTTTTTTTTGCTTTTTTCGTGTCTACTCGTCACGAAACGTGAAAAAAAAAAATTTGAGGGTAGCAAATTTTTTTTTTTTAAAAATCGAAAACAATACTGTATTATTAAAATAATAAAGTAATAGCACTATCGTGAAACCTCATAACGACAATGTGAGAGTGCGATAGTCTGTTGTATATACGTCGTGATAGTACGGTAATGCGATAGTAGGCTGCCTAATGCCAACTCAATATTCATTTGACAAATCGCTGTCTACAAAAATGTATCGCGAAAGTGTAAAGATCGCGATAGTTCGGTATAGACGGTTATAGTGGACGTGATAGTTTCGTATTTACATTTCGCGATAGTGCTGTAAACTTTCTCATTAAACGTGCTTGTGCAATAATACTATCATGATAGTGCGAAAGCAACTATCATGAAATCGACACAATGTGAGTTATCACGACAGTGTCTAACATAACATCAACTATCGCAAAAACTATCACCGTGTAAACGGAGCCTTAGTTAATGATTGAAGCCCCGTTTTCACAGTTTGGTTTATACGGCGATAGTGTCAGTGATAGTTTTATTAATTTCGCGATAGTACTATTAACTATCTCGTTTTAGTTTTGTCATGTTAGTGTGAAAGCAACTAACCGCCATCGTAGAACATACAAAAGTACTTTATGATTCAAATAATTAATTAAAAATAATAATAAATTATTTGTTTTCGCAACGACATACTATTGAGTCCAGTTTATTAAAATAATATGAATAGAACGATATAAAACAACGATAGAATATTGAAACTAACTGTAGAAATTCTAGGAAATGATTTCAGAAATAAATTTGTCACAGAGGAAGTACAGAAGTCCGCCGATAGTAGTAGATTCAAATAAACTATTCAGCGCAGAAGCTGAATCAAGAATTTCGGTTTTAATATTTTTACATCCCTGACAACCCGCATAACACAATGACATCAGTCATAAGCGAAAAATCAAGAATTTTCACATACCTTCCAATACCCAGAACGGCGTAGAATTCTCTCGACACTTCTTGCATGAAGAAGATACTTCCTACGAGTTCCATTCACACCACCGAATATGCGAGAAAGCTCTCGACTCAACACATGCGGTATATAAGCGTTTCAAAGCTTGCATACAAAACAGTTTCTAGCATGGTGAAGCTAGGCGACGGTAAGTTCTACGCGAAAGTATTTGTAAAGCGTTTTTTATTGGAAGCAGCGATCGAGCAGTGATCGAGTTGAAATCGAAAGCGTTGTCAGTAGTTCAAATATTTGTGTAAATTAAAGGCGAAAGTGTTGTTATTTCTCTTAATTTTAATCGATTTCTATTAATGTAATGTCGCGATGTTTACACCGTTCCGAAATTCTGAACTTTACCCAATTTTCTGTATCTGTATTAAGGGCTACTTCCTTTTTACTATTTGATCATAGAGGCACGCATCTAGAAGGAGCAGCCAGACGATGTCAAGCGGATTTTTACACTATGGGAAATTTGATGAGAAACCACTCTATCGGCGACAGGATGTCACGGCTAGTGGGTGGAACGTATACCTGCCCCCTCCCCACCATATAAATAATGCCACTGAAAAGAAGGATATTAAGAATAGCACAACAACATCGCTGTTCTTGTGGCACTGTTTCTAGTTCAGTTTTTCTTAAGCCACAGGAGATAAACTCATAAGTCATAACAGAGTGAGCCCATAAATAAATTAAAAAAATCCATGCATCAGTTGAATTAATTTAAAATATTTTCTAAGGCTCCAAGTTTATCTAACATTTGCAAACATTTGTTTGTCTAGATACATATTTTACCATAAAATTAGATACTAAACAAGTAAGTGTACTTAGATGTAGAATAACTACAGTTACAACAGGTACTATAATTATTATCTACATATATAAAATGTCACATCTACGGTGACTCAATAGAGTAATGCACGTGTCATTATCATCTACATACCCGTATTATGGGTTTATACCATGTGCAATCAAGCGATAAATGCCGATTAAATGTCACTGCAACATACCAAAATTGTTCACCAGTTTTGTAATTTGTTCACTTATTTTGGACGTGCAGAAATCAAGCAGTTTATTATACGATTTTCTTACCGAACAGAGCGATAAAATTAGTCGATTTTAATTTTTTTCCCCGATTGAGACTATATTCTTTTCGTAGAAATTTTAAACGTAGAGTAATTAATAGTGATTGGATAAATTTATTAAATAAAAACTAATTGAATCTATGTAAGCATGAAAAAAACATGCCGCAGTCATAATAGACTCGTATGATACTCTATATGAAATACTAAACTCAAATTTCCTAGTTGGGAAATAAAGCAAAATAAGGAGTGCGAAGAAGTTTGCCTTTTTGAAGGAATATAGTTTGGCCAGTCGAGGGACAATATCTAAGCGTCCTGGTTATTCGTTAGGTTGTCAGTCGCATAGTAACCTGTACCGCATCTCAGAAGTTTAAACACATTCCCAAAACATTATAAAGTTGTGCCCGAGACTGTTTATTCATTTATATACTTTTTTTTAATTTAAAAAAAAACCATAGGGGATAAAATATCATATAAATATATATCGCTCCAGGGATTAGTTTTCAAAATATTCTTAAAATGCCGATTTTCAGGCGACTATCTAGAAAGACGGTGAAAGTAAAAACCAATTCGATATCCAATCAGACTTGAGAGAAATGTCGGAATTCGTAAAATGATTTATCTTTTATTTTATTTTAATTTTATATTCTTTTAATAAAAAAGAAAATATCTGTTCGACTAATTTTTTCAAAATAAAAAAAATATTTTTTATTTCTTTAGATGACTTCGATTCCAATTCTTAATTCATCACGAAGTCATAGTTTCCAGGAAATATAATTGAATTGACAGTGATACAATTCTTTATTAGAATGATTGATTGAAATTAACACGCCACCTAACCAGGATGTTCTATACACCATCAGGTTGTCCTATGAGTTTTCAAAAATAAAATTTTAAACGAGTGAAGTTGAATGTAGTAGAAGAGTATTCTAAATTTAAATTTTAGAACAAATCATCTCGAATATTGCGTTTAAAGTCGCCGAAATCCTTTCAGATATCAGATTAAGAAAATTGACTTTATTATCGCAGTGACTATCTTACACTAGCGTCTACCATAATAGACTCCTAATTTGCTAAGGGTGGTAAGCAGTGATGCCAACCGTGGGAGTTTTTCCCTAGATTTACTGAATTTTCAAAGCCAAAGGGAAAATCAGGGAAAAAAATTTTGAACAAAAACAAATGTAATTTGTGTATGATTGGGGGGTTCCCCTTTTACAATTGGCATTGCACGGGAAATCAAACAAAACGTTTTTCAATTATATGTATTTTTGAATGAATTTTAAATTTAAGAAACCATAAACATGTTGTATAACTAATTTAACATTTTTTTTAAATTGTTTTGTGCTCCTGGTAATAAAGTTAAACAATTTTTTTTGGGAAATCTAGGGATTTTTTTTATAAATTTGGGGAATTCTCTTGCTTAAAGGTTGGCAAATCTTGTGGCAGCCTATGTTCCATTTCGACTTAACCCGTAGCCCGGTCTATGACCCAAAAAGATTTATTCTCTTACATCACATTGCGCAGATAAGGCCCATGACTAGATGGGATTCACACCGATGGAATACTATCTCTTAATAGGTTTTATTTTCTGACGGAAACAACATATGACATTTCATCACCTAATACTATTTTGACGTTAGAATTTTGCAGACTAAATTTCACCCTGACGACGACAGTTTTCAACATTCTCCTGGACAAAAATACATTTGGCTGTAGATTCGCAATTCATAAAATCTTTTAAAACTACACAGTCATAAAATTTACCAATGTAAAAATTCCCTATCATTATTTGATGACTACGGCATTTTCATGACGTCAGAGTGGATAGCGTGAATATTTAAATTCAGCACTTTGTGATACAAAAACATTTTACGTTGCTAAATTTGATGAGTCGGCATTCGGCTTACGATTAAAAACGTTAAAGCATTTAATATGAAAGTCAGAGAAACAAAACCGACTACGTAATAGTTTAATATTTAAATAAAAGAGAATAGAAATAGAAAGGTCTTCAAATAAAAACTTCTGACTTAAAAGTAAACAAAAAATAGTTAGAGTAAAACATGCATTCGAATCGTTCGATTTCGTATTACCAAAAAAATGTGTAATCAAAAATCAAGCGATAATTAAAACCTTGAAGAACGAGCAGCACAAAAAAAATTGCTTCATTCATTGACGTCACAAGGTAAATTATTACACCCCACATTCATATGGTTCTGATGAATTGCTAGCATTTACTATGTGGAATTAATTAATTATTCTCGCTAGGGCGGTAGGTGGGTGGCAGATAGGAGGGACGTGTTGCAATTTTTTTTTTTTGAGTTCAGCACGAAAGGAGAACTAATTTCTGGCAATACTACACAGGTAATGCATTAAAGGTGTGCATGTAATTTCTATTAATTTTTTTTATTGCATTGCACGAATTTCATGGTTTCATGAGTATTCGGTGTGACATAATTTTGATTTAACATTATTGGTTTTGGAGATCATAGGTGATTCGATTGAAAGCGTGAAAGGTTAGAAATTAAAAAAAAAATTCTAGGTCGCTCCACATGAGTAAGATGAAAAAAAGAAAAGATAGGTGCTAACATCGACTTCAGCTTATTATGTTCTTAAAAGCTGGGGTATTTACATAATGATACTGATTTAGCTAGTTAAGCTTTGTTTAAACAAAAGTTACGTCTTCTGTAAAGCAAATTTAATTTTTTTTTACCGAGCCCTCAAAATGTTTATAGCGTGGAAGCCACGCGCTTCAAAAGTATTTCTTAAGCGCTTATTTCGAAGCTCCAAGTGATAACACTATGTACTGCTATTCATACTATTTTATTATTGCATGTCCTCAGACATAGGAGCACTTAATTGGCGCTTCATAAGAAGGCAAACCGAAGCTGTTTTTTGAATAATAAATCTTCCGTATTCCAAAAACGTATTACAGGGAAGCAGGGCAGGTAACACACATATGGTGTTGGAAAAAAGTATAATTTCGAAATACTTTTTCATGTATTAAAATAAATTTTTATTACATGACAATTAAATTACCGTTTATAATAAAAGAAAAATAAATTATGATTTTTACTAAGGAAAAATGAAGAAGTAACTTTTATTTTTTTAAGGGGAGCTTGTAGGGTAAAACAAGAAAAAGAATCAATTTTTGGTTTTCGACTGATTATTGAAAATTTTCCTGATAAAACAAGACCAAATCGCGACATTTGGAATCCGGAAAGTGCATAAAAATAAATTTTGAAATTAAAATAGAAAAATTAAAAAAAATTCCAATTTAATCAAATCTATAATACTCGTATCATCTGATGATTTTATTGTCAAATGATAAAAATCAGTGTTGCCACAGTTATTTTACAAGATATAAAAAAGACTAGAAACATTATGAAAATTTATTAACATAAGATTCTCAAAGAAATGACGCACAGCCGACATGCAGCTGACACACTTATGACTACAGTATGTCAACTGCGTGTCGGTTTCGTAAAAAATCATGTTTTTTGAAGCGTTTGCCCCGTTTTCTCACCAACCGCTTATCAGAATTCATTCATATTTTTTTTGTTTTATTTGTTTCGGACAAAAGAATTAGTTGATCGAAGATTATCAAATTTAAATAACGCAGTATCGAGCTGTAGGCCATAAAGGATTGTTCAAAATGTAGCAATCCTTAAACAGCTGTTATAAAAAAAGTCAAGCGATTTTTTAAAAATGCTTCAATCAAGTAGTAGTACTAACAGAGTTTTACAAATAAAAATTTAGAGTGATACGATTAGCGGTTTAAGAGAAAATGGGTCTCAAAAATGGTCATTTTTGCACTCCCTACAAGTTCCCCTTAATCAAACACTTTTTAATAAAATTTGTTGTTCGCTATATGAAATCTGCTTTCATGATATATTCATTCATTTCTCCTACTTCTGTTGATACGTATTGTAAAATTACCAGCTTTTCAAAACGTTCAGTTATAATAAATCATAGTAACATAAACAAATGTGGAACTAGCTTTGTGGTATTTTCTTCACGCACATTAATTTTTTTAAAACATATCAAATTTATTATAAACGCTTGGTTTCACTTCAAATGTCAAAACTGCGGTATACTGCGGTATATTTTGAAACTATTATTTTTCTTTGAATTTTAACGGCATATTCTTACTTATTTATTTAATTATTACAGTTATTCTATAAGATATTTACAGTTTATACAATTTTTGTAGAGATCAGACGGAAAAAAATTATTATCTTTACAACTATAGAGTAGTATTTCTATTTCTTGACAAATTATGTTATTAATTAAATTGATACTTCATTTAGGAAAATTCTTTTTAAAAACCTATTAATAAGAAATGAAAACTAACTTAAAACTACCCTTACAATAAAACTAACTTATTTAGGCAGCTGTACATTTTAAATACTCGTAGTACTGAATAGTTCGGTAACTAGGAGGTTGTCTAAGTTAAGGCATCTTTCGCGAAAATTGTTCATAGCTTTTTCCGATAGGTGTGAAATCGAACGAACTTTAGCTAAATCGTGGAGATGTCGTAGAAAATAAACGGTTTGTTTAAAATTATTTTTAAACATTTATTTTGTAATACTTGTAGCTTTTTCTTGTGAGCTTTAGCACACGGGTTCCAAATTGGGACTCCATATAGAATGATAGGCTGCATGGCTGATTTGAAGATCAAAAGTTTTTTTTTTCTTCGGAGAGCTTTGATTTCCGATTTATGAAAGGATAAAGAACATGGATGCTCTTTGAAATTTTGCAGGTAACATGTTCCGTATGGTCACGGAAAGATAATTTTGTATCAAGAATAAGACCGAGATATTTTATATTTTTTGACCACTGAATCGGTTCTTCAAAAATATTTATTGAGGGATTTGGTACACTGCGTTTTGCGCGTTTCTTGGTAAAAAATATAATTTGAGTTTTAGCCGGATTTATTTTAATTTTCCATTTATAATAGAAACTTTGTAACAGATCTAACTGGGATTGCAAATTTTGAATTATCAACATGGCATCGTTTGAGCTTGAGTATTTTCAGCGTACACAGCAAGTTCACAATCAGGATGTTTTCGAATAAATAAATGTTATACAGTATGGGACTTAAACAACAGCCTTGAGGGATGCCGGCTGAAATTGAAAGGAAATCCGAAAAGCTTGATTTTAATTTAACTCTGAACTTTCTATGTTCCAGAAATGAAGCAATTATTTTGATGATAAAATTTGGAAAAGAGAATCTCATCAATTTGAAGAGTAATCCTTTATGACAAACCGAATCGAAAGCCTTTTCTATGTCCAACGCGGTCTGATCGTGGATTCTTTGCAGTTTAATGACTTTTTAATGAAATTGGTGACTCTGAAAAGTTGATGGTTTGTAGACATATGCGGCATAAACCCAAACTGAATATCCGGGATGACTGATTTATTTCTCATCACAGTTCTCATTCTTTCAAGGATAATTTTTTCAAGAAGTTTACTTAAAGTTGGTAGTAAGCTGATTGGGCGATAGTTAAAAGGAAATTTAAGATCCTTTCCTAGTTTGGGAATGGGTATAACAAGAGAGCTTTTTGAATGCACCATAAATTAAATGTGAAAAAACCGAGATTCTTCTTTCGAGCTTCTAATGGGTGTGACTGGAAATCACTAACTTTGACCTTCCACTGTAAGCGCATATAAAATTCGCCACTTCACTTGATCCCTATCAAATTTAAATGTGTTCTCCATTTAACGCAAGCTCAGAAGCAACTTATTTTTAATGGCATTTGTATGGTATTTTATATTTACCTAAATTTTGTTGAAACTTATAGGAAGCAAAATTTTAAATTTCGAAGTTGTTTCAGATTCTTTGGTGTTCGTGTAAGAAGTCTAATCATGAGCTTTAAGGACTTTTACATTGAATTTACCTCAAGGAGTAGATCGAATTTGGTCCAAACCATCGCAACGAAATTGGGGTTCAGGATTAAATACATTTTCGGGTTAACGTAAAAAAAATCAGGGTAGGAAATTTTTTTTTTCAAAATCGATCACAATACTGTATTATTAAAATGATAAAGGAGTAACACCAAATCCAGGAACGCGGAAACAGTCTATGCGCAATTTTATTACTTTAAAGTTAAGTTGACGGGCAACAGAAGTACGGAGTGACACCCAGAAAATAAATGATGGTTTTGGGACTTAGTCTGGAACCTAATTAAAGTCAAAACATAGCAGGAGTTTTTACAAAACATGCTCCCTTAACTAATTAACCAGGGTGATATTCGAAAAGTTAACTTTGTCCCTAGAAGGAGTAAACCTTATTAGTAACTAACTACCTTCTGCTTTCATTACATCGTTTTCCACACCACTTAGAAGTGAAAATCAATTCGATATCTGATCAGACTAATTGATTTAAATCGTCAAATTTTGGCAACTAGGTCTAAAATTTAAAAAAGCGGTTGAATACAACAATTGAACAGCTGGCTGTTGTATCAAAACTTTCAATTTGTTTTGTAAGATTTTACGATTTTCGGTAATAGAAAATTATCCTGCATGAGCAGGAATCATTATTAAAAAATTAAATTATTTAATTTCAAAACTTGCATTCCAAGCAAGTAGTTTGAAAATTTTATTTAAAATATGTAACAGTAGACATTTTGGAGAAATTTGAACGCGGTGAAACTTAAATTGCCTTCTCGTGAACAGTGTTAGGTTAGGTTAGGTATCAGTGGCGGCTTAAAAACCTCGCATAGACCCTCGAGGGTCCATAGCGATACCACATAAAAAGGAGACCCAATGTGCCTAAGGTAGGTGCGCTTGCGTATCGATCTGTGTTGAGAGTTCCTCGTTCAAATCAAAGGTCCCTGTTGCCGTAGCAAAGTTTAGCAGGCTCTGCATGCTGCTACGCGAGACTTGTCCAAGATTTGCGAAAGACGGTGCACCTAGAGCCTTCACCCGTCTCCTAGCCAGAGCCGGGCAGCTGCACAGGAGGTGTTCTAGTGTTTCCCGTTCCGCGGGAAGTTTGCAGTTCCTGCAAATATCGTTAGTGATTAGCCCCAATCTGTACGCGTGCGCCCCAATCAGGCAATGGCCGGTAAGAATACCGACTAAAGTTGCGCATTGCGCCCTTGGTAGTGCTAACAAGAGTTTAGTACTTTTCTCGTTGTGAGTGTTCCACATTTGCTTCGTGGTTCTGGAGGTTGGCGTAGCCTGCCACCTGACCTCGGACCGGCTTACCATCTTCCTCTCTAGGAAGTTGTAAATAACGTTAAGAGGCGGTGGAACCGAGACCGCGGCTTCCTGCCCAAGGTTTGCACCTATTTTAGCAAGACCGTCGGCGAGTTCATTACCTAAGAAACCACTGTGCCCTGGAACCCAGCAGAGCTCCACTTTCCTATTTGAGCACAGTTTCTGTAAAGCGCGTCGACAGTTGAGTACCGCCTTAGATTTGATAGTACAGGATTTCAGAGCCATTAAGGCTGCTTGGCTATCCGTATAGATACAAACTGCCTTATCCCTTATTCGCGATTTGTGAGCTATCTCCGCCGCCTTCTGAATCGCCAGTACCTCCGCTTGGAAAATACTGCAATTATTCGGCAGTCTGTAGCTAGAGTTTGTTGGAAGATCAAAAGAGTGCACGGCTGCGCCCACTCCGTCTTCCATCTTTGAACCGTCCGTGAACAGTGTTACTGCTACGGAAGAAATTATTGTGTCATAATTTGAAAATGCCTTGAAAAAAGGATTATTTTTTTGATATAGTCAAAAATTGATCAATTACACAAAAAAGGAAATTTGTATTTAATTGCCTGCAATAACAACTTGATTGATTTTAGGACTTTGAATGTTTTATTGTAGATTCATAGACGTACCTAGTTTAAATACGTATTGTTGCGAGCTAAGGTATGGCCGGTATTTCAAGTGAAACACAATTCAATTAAAATATATAACAATAACACCGGTATATTCCGTAATTACAATATTCGCAATTATTCCCGATTTCTTTAACTAAAGGGTCGCTGTTATCAATAAAATCGCTTTACAGATAGACTTTCAAATATAACTGACCCACACTACGCTCTCACAGTAGGAAAACTGATCTCGATCAAAAGTTCTGCGGCGCTTATATTCTGCATATAATATTTCCAGCATATTCGGTTGTAAGTGTGGAAGCTACGGGAAGTGTGAAGAACATGCGAGAACGGGTAGAGAACTCGAGAAGTGGGTAGAGTTTTCTACGTTATTATATATAGAAGGTTGTAGTGTTCTCTGGAGATTTCGATTTAATTAATAAATGAGTTGTTTGGGTTGCCAGGGTACACATGGAATAGTATATACCTACGAGATGCGAAGAAAACTTTATCTTTTTTAAATATCTTGTATTTTACTTTATTATTTTTAAATAATAAAGTATTTGTATCTACTTCCCTTCACTTAAAAAAAATGTATCACATTTGATTAAATTGTACCTAAACGGTGAAATCCTTTGTTCTTCCCTTCTAGTTTGCAGTTTAGTAGTTCAACACTTTGTCAAAATTTCGTCCAAGACTCTTGAAGACTAAGAAGAATATTTTCCGGCTGTGTTTCCATGGTCCTTCACAGAAACAAACTTAGCTTGATGGTTATATGAAGCAATACGCCCAATGAATCGACTCGGTCGTATTAAAATTTAGCAGACCCTGTAAATCCATAGGTACAAGATCATTAAGTAGCGTTAAGTTCTACCAACGTCTTGATAGGCTGGTATAACTTCATCCTTCCCTGGTCCTAGTGTCTTGTATAGAGCAATACGCCCACAGTGCATTTAATTTTTAATGAAAGTAAATTTGTATCACTTCAATAACAGAAACAGAAACATGTATTCATGTAATGTATGTATGTTCCTTTTATTGATTCACCTACTTGTTTACGTGTGCCTCGTTTGCCCACTCGGAAAGTGCACAGTCTCATTCATTAATCCCGTCTACTGGCTTTTTAATATTATCGGTTTATTACTGCTGTTTCAGCTTGTTTCAGTAAATCAAAAAATATTTTACAGGAATAAAATAAATAATATATGAATGCTATCGGAAGTTCTTTCATAAATTGCTGAAGTTCACAATGAACTGGAATAGTACAGCTAGAACTGCTTAAATGAGAACATTCTGATGAAATTACAAACCACGTATGGGCACTACTAAATGGTTTAGGAATAGTAAATTAGAAGGTTCCGCTACACACACGTACAACAGGCCCGCATAGTTTGAAAAAGGTGCAATATAATGAAAACCAGTAAAGACTGGACAATTAAGATATTGCTAATAATTGAATAGGTATAAGCTGTAAAAGGAATAAATTACATTTTACACGTTTCACATTCGAGGGAGTTAACATGTCCTCTATACGCTACATCACAAACAACCTCAACCTCAATAGCTATCTCTGTTATTATCCTAAATTATTTCGACTTGAAGTGTTACTTGTTCTACGTACTTGACACTTCATCATGTGAACATGCAACTCTTATCGGAAAATGTTTCCATTTGGTAAAACAATTTATCAGAGCACATCCATCAAGATAAGACCCGGCCAATATCTTTGTGAGAGGTAAACGAAATCAGACCACGCTTCCATACGATAATTGAACCAGTATGTTATTACGAAATAAACATAACGTATGAGAACATATGAAATCTGTACCGACTGTCCTTCAGACTTCAGCCCTATTACAAAGTTCAGGGAATGCATAGAAAAAATTTTATATGTAGCAATAAAAAGCGCAATTATACTACTAGCACGTAGCGATACAGACCTATAAAATCTATTTCTAGACTTTATAATTTGAACATTGGACTTAATAATCTACTGAATTTGTCTTCATATTCTACTTGAATATAATTTCCTTTCGAAAATGTTACGCGTTATAACAAGAGCCACAACTTAATTCCATTACTTATTTTTCTCACTTCAAGAAATATTGTGATAAATTCACCTAAACTATTCGCAGGCACTAAAACTCTCTATAATAGTCACAAATCAATAATCATTTCACGTGTACGAGTATATAATAAAACAATGCTTCTTTTTAATAATGTAAAAACTTTACGATCGCGTTAACGATCTTTTCACTTTATATGAAAATTTCTTTTAATTGATTGAAATTCGAGCAAAAGTCAAGAGTGAATTTCACTCCAAAAACTTTTTACCACTTATCGGACTTTTTTTTTGGGTAGATTGAATATTAAAGAAATTTTTCGTGAACGGATCGATCGGTCGAATATCGCACGCGAACACGATCACATCAATGAACGGAACGAACTAAAACTTAGCGCATGGAGCTGACTTGTTAGGTTGTAGCTTAAAAAGTTAAAGTTCCATAGAGGTTGTATTTTACGTCGTCGATAAGTCGACAAAATTTTAAGTTTCAAAACTGTACGAGGCGCGGTACTGCAAAATTTCATACAAAACACATTCGAATACACGAGATGATGTGTGATGATCGAAACGATCATGCATGGTATAATCATGACGTAGAACCGATCTCTACACACTTTCCCGATGAGATCTACAGCGAGCCATATTTTTATTAATACATATATTTATTTTTTGTTAGTGACGACCTCAAACTTCAATTATATAGTAATTGAGAGATGCCGCGAAGATCGCGGTGATCATGCACGCGAAAATTATACGACACGATCGGAATTATAATAATTTTTGATCGGTCTTATAGGATGCTGATAATGTCATTTGGACCTCATCCTCTATGGGTGTCTACTACCAATTTTCTTTTCACGGCCACATATGATAGTCGCGCAATGCTAGAATATGATATGATAAGTTGACCTTGGTACAACAAGCGTTATGTACATTTATGATGGGTCAACATGGCAATTAATCGGACAATGTATTCCATCCTCGTATGTATCACACATGATATTCATGTCGTTATAATAACACTCGTATCAATTCAAGTTGCTTTTTTAAATGTTTCAGATTTATATTCTTGTTGATGGAATTTCGGATGCAGAGAGAAATTTTGTGGTACGCTGGGAACCAAATATTTGACCTCAATTTGAAAGCTGAGCTAAATGTGCACAAAGTCGTTTGTGAGAGACACTAAATAATGAGGGGGTGGTGATATAAATTCCGATGTAGACGGAAATAATAAATTATATAATATATAAAATATTTTCTTAAAAACAGAAACTATATGGAATTTTTTTCAAGCTGTTGTTTTTATTGAAAGTTAGAGATGAGCAAAACAGTTAATTTCTTAGTACTTCACAACTAGTCATTCACTTTAAAGAGTTAGTTCACTGAAGTACTTCAATTGAACTGTTTATTTCATCATTTCTCTTTTCTAACAAGCCGTTCAGTAGTCAGTAGTCACTAGTCACTCACCAGTCACTAGTAACTACTCCTTCAATTGAACTGTTCACTTACTCTATTCTCTTCTCTAACGAACAGCACTGAGTTAGTCAGCTGTTCAGTTGTGCTGGTGTGTGGGTTGGCTTCTCTAAACAGCTGTTTACTAGTTAGTTCAGTTGTTCACTAGTCAGTTCAGTTGTGCATGTGGATTCGGAAATATGAAGAAAAGAAGAATTATTTATTCACTCGAAGTTCAACAGTAATAATTTTAAGTAGCTACTATTCAAGCATTGTTCGAGAATTTTCTCACCGGGAAATATTCACTATTCGGTCAGACAGTACGACATACTTAAATCATAAGTAATCAACTTGGAAGTGAATGAAAATATTATTATGAGAGTATTATGTTTGTACTACTCCATGTGTAGGAAGAAGTTTTGCGTCGGAATCAATGGCGTGGCGTGAGAATTCAACAAGAGGAAGCAATTGGTAAAAATCAAAAATTTACTATTATTATGCTTTCTACAAATTTAGTGCGTATTAATTGAACCGATCCCATTAGCTAATCAAATTTTATCTTCCTGGTATAATTGGTTCGGAAGATATTCTAATCAAAATGTTTTTACACCCACCCCTACACCCCACCACCCGAATCAAAAATTGTATCCTTTGTCTAATCTCCTATTATTGCTTAAAACAACTATAGAGTTTCAATCTTCTGACATCAACCGTTCAGGAGATATGTATTTTAAAATGTTCTGACCCCAGTTTTCAAGCGCTTCGGACATATTGCTTTCCCCTCCACTCCCAAGCCACTTAGCCCTTCTCAACAATTTTTTTGCAATAAGTTCTAAGTTTTAGCCTCCGAGCGTAAGTGGTTCCTGAGATCTAAAAACCAAATTAAATAGAATCAACTATTTACCACACATACCCATATTCAAATTCAAACTTAAGTCAGAATTAAATTCCTATCCTACTCTGGTAACTCTTATCAGATCTCGCTTCCAAGTTTGCTGAAAGCTTCTCTGCTGCAGCCAAAAATTTGTCTACTACCTATGGAAGCAAATTCTTCATTGCTTCCAACCTCCCATGACGTCACAGTGGGCTTACTATGGAATGAAATGAACGGTCATAGATGCAACTTTCAAATTGCTTCCATGTGTCTTCTTCTTTCTTTGCTTTTCGTTTACCTTTTCGTGGTGTTACCAATTCGGCTGTATGAGATATTCGCGAGTAGTTTCTTGCGAACATTTATTTAGACTGTGCCAAAGAAAATGTTTGAAACATGAATTTTTTTCACGATTTTTTTGAGCGATTTAGAAAAAACGCATTTTAGATATATTTCAGCAAAATGTAAGGGAAGCAATGCTTCCATGGACGCTACGCCACTGGTCGGAATAACTCAGGCTGAAACCACTCCTCCCAAAATTGGCTCGGATAACGAATGAATCATTTGAGAATTGCTATTTGCGATCACGCAAATTAAAATGTCCATGACACATGGCACGTCACAAACAACTTCAAATAATACTTCATTATTTTTTAATAATTTAATAATTTCAAAAAAAAAAGTAAATTTCAAATAAAATTATCTGTCCTATGTAAGATGGATCACATCTATCTTAGCTCAGATGAGCAATCGAACCGGCTTTTACTTAATTCCACTGACTTGTTATAAATATGATCGCCCAAAAATCCATTTCCGAATTTTTCTATTACAGAACCCACTATATCATAAGAACGCGTTAAAGTAGGAAGTAAACATTTACAAGAATTAGTTTTAAGTCAAAAGCCGAACTAAGTTCATTAATTAATAACATCCGTCAATTCCTTCAAAAAACTTATATACAAAAGTCCTTAAAACATGTGCTTAGGAATAATGTCAACAGCTTCTGAATGCTGCACGCGTACACCAATTATCTAATAGTTTCAAAAAAAAAACCTGAATATGAAGAAAATGCAGCGAGTCCTTTATGTGTCCGCCTTATAAAAGTCCTTAAAAAACTCCCACAATTATTTCCCGGAAACCAGTATAACTCAAAAATACATTAATACAGAAGTATAAATTCGATTGAAATTAGTTTTACATCAAAAGCAAGGTTGAGGTCATTTGTGAGCGATATTCGCCAACTCGTTCGGGAAGATCCCATATAAAAGTCCTTAAAATATTTGATGTTGATAACTTCTAAACGATTGACGCTAGGAGGTTAAAATTTTGCGAATACATCATTTCTTTAATAATTGCAGGTATGAAAAATAATACGTGTCCTTTGTGTCTCCGCCATATAAAAGTCCTTCAAGAACTCCTGTTTAAATGACACGGTACCCACAAGTTCAAATCCTTTCGTTTTACATTCATTGTGTAATGATTTTAGTTTTCATTGCTAGAAGTAATTGCTATTATTTTTATACTCTAGATGAAATATAATTTTTTGTTTATTTGTGGCCAAAAACCTCAAATCCGCTTGACGTCCGTCCGTCCGTCCGTCTGTCCGTCCGTCCGACCGTCCGTCCGTCCGTCCGTCTGTCCGTTAGCACGATAACTCAAGAACGCCTTCACCTAGGATATTGAAATTTTGAATCTGGATGTTTGGTTGAATTTGTAAGGCTAAGTTCGTTAACGGGCAATATCGTCCTACTCCTTCGGGTAGCTGCCATACAAAATGTCCTTAAAACACGTGTTTAAGAATATTGGCCGATAACTTCAAAAGGGTTTAAGCTACGTCTTTGAAATTTTGTATGTGTTATTTTTCCAATAGTTCGAGCTAAATGTATGATTATGAAGAAAATCCTATTAGTCCTTCGTGTAGCTGCCATACAAATATCCTGTCAAAACGTCTTCACTTAATTTTCGGAACTTACTATAACTCTAGTAATCTTTTAGCTATAAATTATAAATTTTGTACAAATTAATTATGAGTAAAAACGAAGTTCGAGTTTACTAATCAGCGAAATCCTTTTACTCCTTCTGGTAGCTGCCATACAAAATGTCCTTAAGACACGTGTTTAACAATATTTTCCGATAGCTTTTGAACGCTTCAAGTTACGAATTTGAAATTTTGTACACGTTCATTTTTAAATGGTTCCAAGGAAAAGGATAAATATGTAAGAAATCGAGAGAGTCCTTCCTGCACCTCCCATGTGAAAGTCCTTCAAAAAGGAAATTTTTTTTCGATGACTTAACCAGTTCAAGATAAGAAATTAAACACTGAATATTTCCTTTTAGTTTTGAGTAGTAATCTAATCGCAGTCCTTAAGAAAGGACATACAGCATGCACACACGTAATTCTTCTTTATCCCCAACTACAACATAAATCGAAGTTCAGTATTCATCTAGAGTATTATACGATTGGATTGCAGCCGATCGTGACTGCAGTATGTTTTTTATTGTTAGAATTTCCGATCAAATCTCTCCGAATCGCGATCTTATATTTCTAGCAGTACTGTTCCAAAACTGATTAACGTTGATAGTTAGCTACGTTATTGATGATCTACAATAATATACAAATTTGCAAATATGTACCTACAAGTATCTAAATATACGCATATACAAGTATCTAAATCGACGTACAAGATGATCGTGAATCAGTTTAAGATCGAAATTTAAATAAATTAGCGACCTGTCGAATGCAGGTGTATATCTATCGCAAACTATAATATTGAAATATTCTGTGTTCGCACGCAAAACTGATCGAACTAGAGCGATATCTCCAGTAAAGCAGGGATCGATATCGAACATTATTTTTTGATTTAACAACTGATCGCTAATATAATTTATAAGATCGGCGATCACGAAGTTTAATAAATTTATTTCAACGAGAATGGCGTGAGGTGATAATTTATCGGATTGGATAAGTATCTACATGATTAATATGGTACCGAAAGCTTGTAAACCAAGTTTAAACTTTCATATTGAACTTGAAGCGATCGTACCTACGCCTAAGTTTGCATGATAAAAGTAAACAGTAGCGTTGCAATTTTAGTGATTATGATCGGTTTTTAGTCGTGTACAGCGCCAGCTTTTGGCTGCTAGTGACACTATAAAATAAACGGAAAAGACAGCTTTCAAACTATTTCCAATCGCAACAAGCTTAATAACTAACTGCTGAGTAATATTACATTGAGTATTGCCTAGCGGAAGCTTTTTGTAACACAGGCTGTTCAAGTTGGTGAAGTTATAAATAATTTATTATTAAAAAATAATAAAGTAAAATTATTATTTCCTAAAAAGATTTTTTACTGTTTTTTTTAGTAGCTTGAAATATTTCAATCTAATCAATGTATTATCATAGCAAAATTAACTGCATACATTTACTGAAATCGAGGGGATAATATAGTACTTAAGATATGATACATTCTTTTTATTTATTATTTCAATATAATGAAGAATTGTGATGGATTTAAAAAAAATACGTATTGGCAAATTTTTTTTTATTTATTACGTATTTTTCTTCAATTTCAATGAAAACATAGGAGATAAGATATCGACAAAGCCCTTTGAGAGTTGTATATAAAAATATTCTGAAACCGAATTTTAGGCGCTTATATACACAGTAAAAATTTAGTTAAAATTACTATCCTTAAAGCAGTAAAATATTCCGCATTGAGGTTTCATTTAACAAAATTTAACAATTTAAAACAAAATTTAAATTTAACAAAATTGAGAGTAATTCTCTAAACTGCGTATTTTTACACATTTAATTCATAAATTTACTGACTGGGTAATATTGCAACACCGCATGAAATTTTTCACATTTAATGTGTAAATTTGATCATTGTGTATAAAATTACCCATTTTGTATGTAGTTTCGATACTCTATGAGTAGTAATTTGTTATTGTGTATAAAATTACGGATTTTGCATGTAATTTTGATACTTCATGAGTAGTAATTTGTTTTTTGTAATATGTTAATAACTTGACCGCTTCGTTGTTTAATTCACTTGTTTTGTGGTTTTGTGTAAGGCGTGATTTAAAATTTAAGAAGAAAATAATGTTTATAGTGTGTGAAGTTTGTGGTTCTAAAACAAATAAATGAAATTTATATAATAAACATGTATAGGGTTTTATACTTTTTACCCTTTTTGACCTATATCCTGGTTTTTTGACCTACTCCTGGTTTTTTGTGTTGAATAATCTCATTGAATTTTTCAAATTGTCGATTTCTTCAAAATACGTCTGGAAATTCATCTGCCGATCATTCGCTTGAAGCTTATTCATTTATATTAGCAAGAAATTAATAATAATAATAAGCAAACATAAACATATCACATTTGTGTAGTACATATAAGTTTTTTCGCACCGTGTGTGATTTTACGCACACCAGCAGTAAATTTACACATTTTTAGCGATTGATTTTTACACTTATGTGTAAATTTCCGCATTAATAGTAAAAATCACAACAGTGCGTAAAGAAATTTGACAATAGTCATTTTACTGATCTCAGAGTAGGCACTAAATTGCCTACTCTGAGGGTAGTAAAAATTGTTTACTGTGTAGTTACTATTCATCAGACCAAAGTGATATATCGGAAAATCCTGAAATTAATTTTAAGATCATTATATATATGTGTTATAAAGCCCATAGAAGTAAAAGCGAATTCGGAATTCGTGAAAACTTTAACAATTCCTTACACCCCAGGGGGTTTAATATTGAAAAATGCTTAAATCGGTTTTTTTCGCCCCGATTAAATATAAAGCTTTTAGAAGTGAACGTGAATTCGATATCTCATTAGGCCTAAGAAATATATCGGAATTCGTGAAAATGAACGCAATCACTATACACCCTCTTAGGGGTTGGATATCAAAAAATTTGGAAGTTTGGGATGTTTTTAGGCGCTTATATAAAGAGCGCACAGAATTAAAATCAATTTGATAAATCGATATGTCTAAAAGATATAAAAAAAATTCGTGAAAATTAGGAAAAAAACAGCAGTAACTAGCTCCAGTACTGTGTGGAAGATGCAAGGAATTTAATAGAAATTTAATTTGCCTTGGAAGCACTATCAGAACGCATTATGGAACTGAAAAACATGTAGAGGCTCATACCGTTCGGTATTCTTCCCTTATTCTGGATCATTAAGTACCTAGTGCTAGTTTTTCATTATAACTCTGATCGACCCTATCGTATAGTTGTTTAAAATCTAAAAAAAATAAGATGTACATAGATGTAAAACTGCTCTTCTTCTTCACTTCTGCTCCCGATGATATTGTCCGTATTCGATTTAAGCTGTAGTTCAATATATCGATAGTGATACATAAAAACGATCAACTTGGTTTTCTTTACTTAATAATAAATTCACTCGTTCGATTGTGTCTTCTGTGACCTTTGCTAACTCATGCAATTCCACTCACCTGTCGGCCATATACATCGTCAACTTTGTCAATGTTTCTGAAGTTAGATCAAATTTTGTAACCCAGGACGGATTGCGTCTCCGATGCTTCTCCTACATCGCTTGAATTATTTCTCCGAATGTCTTACGATTTCATAAAAAGGAAATGTAGGCACAATCTCTAATAAATTTGCTTGGCTTTTTTCTTTTCTAGCTTCACAACCGCTTATACAAATGTCGCTATCATTCTTACTTAAGCTAGTATTAAACTGTATGTCATGCTGTCAAATATTTGACTAAAAAAATTTGACAAAAATTCAGTAAAATTGTCAAAATAAAGCAATAAGAAAATAATATGGTAAACCACAATTTTACGATTACACTATCTGACTACATTTGCTAGCCAGAATAGTCAAATATTTGACATAGTGTCGTACAGTGTAATAATGTTATTGAAGGATGATCGTATAAACAATTGAATCTACGGGTGAATCCGGCGGTTTTCAGGTGTATACTTTTTTTTGGCTTTGTTCTTATTCAATGCATAAAAGCAAATGATGCTTGAGCGCTTGGACAAAAATCAAACTTCAATACATATTTCCAAAAATTAAAATTACAGAAAATAAGATTGACTTTATTACTTTCTTCCAGAAATGACTTTTGGCGTTACTTAGTAAAATACATGGGTAACTCGTCAGAAATCCAGGAGAACTTTAAACAAATCAAAATATCACGTCAAAAGTCATAACCAAATTTTCATCTGATAACCTAATAAATTGTTCATACGAAGAAACGTTTCCGTAGTCACGTAGCATCCCGATTTGTAATGCATAGTACCACCTAAATATTCCCCACAATCAAACCTAACCCAATCGCAAAGTAGAAAGAAACTTACGTCAGAATAAAGTTAATAATACAATAGTTTGCGATACTAGGTTAAATTTAATCTGATACTATTTGAACTGCACTACGATACACATTCATAAATACACACCTATGGTTAACATTCAGATTATTTTCTTATTACAACGTTCTATGGAAGCCGATAACATTTCGTATTCGGGCGTGAATGAAAATAGAAATGGAAATTATTACGTTCGAATCTGTTGTGTAAAAATTAAATTCATCACGATAAGAGTATATTGTAAAAGTTGTGGAACTAAATTTAAATAAATCTTTATGATGTTCTTTCCAAGGTTCTAAATATTGTTGAAAAAAAGGTCGTGAATTGGAGCAAGAATCATTTAAGAAATGTTGTTTTACAGATTATTTTACTTTATTATTTTTTAATAATAAAGTATTGTGATCGACCTGAAATTTCAAAAAAGTTTGCTACCCTGAAATTTTGTATTTACACGTTTTAGGACTAGTAGACCCCAAAAAAGCTAAAAAAAAAAATGTCCGTCTGTACGCCGTACGCCGTCCGCCGTACGCCGTCCGCCGTACGCAAAATCGTTTGAAGGCGCGTAGCTCCCAAACCCGTTGAGATATTAAATTGAAATTTTTATGGTGGGTAGATTGGGTGAACCCCTACCACTGGTATATTTTGGAGGGGTGGGGTTACAAGGGGAGAGGAGAGGAAAGCGTTTTAGACGAAAAATTTTGGTTTCTAGATCTCAGGAACCACTTATGCTAGGAAGCTGAAACTTGGAACTTATGTAGTACTATGATAATGGACTCAATTGCAAAAAATTGGTCGATATTGATTAAGGGGTGTGGAAGTGGGGGGGAAAACAATGAGTCTTTAACGAATGAAAGCCGGGATTGAAACATTCTAAAATCGATATCTCCTGAACCATTGATGACAGAAGATTGAAACTTTGTTGTTGTCCTTAGGGATACTTCAAGATTAGACAAGGGCTAAAATTTTTAAGAGAGGTGGTGGGGTGTGGGGGTGAGGGGTGAAAAACTTCGGATTACAATATCTTCCGAACCAATTACACCAGGAAAATAAAATTTAGTTTCTGTATATGGGATCACAAGAGGAGTCTACCAAAACTAAATTTTTTGAGGGGGGAGGTGGAGCACGAAAGTGGGGGAATAGCAATTTCTCAAAAAATGTCATTTTTATATCTCAGAAACCGTATCAGATAAGATCTTGAAAATTTTACAGGAGTTGGGGACGGTAAACTTCTAGTAGGAAAAAAAAATTTGGTGATGTGGGTGTTGGGGGTGATGGTGAAAGGGGGTAGAAAGGAAAACATTCTGATTTTTATTTCTCGAAAACCATAATGAATAGAAAGCTAAAAATTTAGGATTATATAGATAGTGGCAGACATCCTAGAAAAATAACATTTTTCATAGGGGTATCAAGATACGGGGGAGAGGGGTGGTTTTTTATATCTCAGAAACGGCTTATGCTAGAAAGTTGAAACTTAGTACGTATATGTAGATGTACTATTAGAGTAATTAAAGCAAAAAAAAAGTTCAGATTTTTATTGGCGTTCAGAGGTTGAGTAAAAAAAATGTCTGTGAATCCACATTTTCACAAATTTCGTTAAAACTTTTAGACATGTCGAGCTATCAAAGCAATTTTACTTCTGCGGGCTATTTATATAAGTGTCAACTAACGATCTCCAAAATTGTTCGATATCCAACCCCTAATGGGGTGTAAAGTGGTTGTGTACATATTCACGAATTCTGATATATTCCTAAGGTATATTGAGATTTGGAGTTCACGTTTACTTCTATAAGGGAAAAACCCGATTTAAGTATTTTTACGTATTAAACCCCCTGGGGGTATTGTTCAAGATTTCACTGATTCCGAAAATCTCTTAGGTTTAATGTGATCGAATTCGCTTTTACTACTTTGAATTGTTCTATTGATAAAAAAATACGTAAATAAATAAAAAAAATCGGCCAACAGTCTGGCCGCAACTTTATTATTTTATGGGTAGAAGTCCGAAACGTGTTTGATGATGAGATACGGTGTTGGGTACTATGCGACTGGCAACCTAAAAAATAACCAGGAAGCTATTTGGAACGTTATTTTTTAGGTTGCCAGTCGCATAGTACCCAACACCGTATCTCATCATCAAACACGTTTCGGACTTCTACCCATAAAATAATAAAGTTGCGCCCAGACTGTTGGCCGATTTTTATACTCTAGATGAAATCCACAGAGTATTATATATTTGATGCGCATAGAGCGAATCTCCGGACGAAAAAAAGTTGTGTATTATTTTTTGTTCAGTTGTGGCCAAGAACCTGAAATTCGTTTAGTGTCCGCCCATCAGCCGAACGCACGATAACCCAAGAACGTTATGACCTAGGACCTAGCTGAAATTTGGTCTCGATTCGTTAAAAAGTATTTGTAATGTTAAATTCGTTAACGGATATACCCACTCCATTCCATTTGCGAGTTGCCATACGAAAGTACTCAAAACAATTGTGCCAGAATATTGACCGACTACCTTGACAACGCTTTAAAATATGACTTTGGAATTTTGTACACCTAATTTTTCAATAAATGCAGACAAAGATGTGAGTGTGAAAAAAATTCTGTAAAAATACCTAAACCGAATTTACGACACTAGCCATAACTCAAGAAATTGCTTTGCTATGAATTCGAAATTTTATATCAGTTAGTTTTGAGTGAAAATAAAGGCCGATTACATTAGTCAGCGAAATTGCTCTACTCTCTCGGGTATCTCCCATACCAAAAGTTCTTCAAACACGCATTCAAAAAGATTGTCCGATAAATTCAGAACGGTTCAAGTTGAAATTTGAAAAGATAAAACCAATTTTATGCCTCAGATATTGAAAAGTTCCTAAAAACGTATGCAACGTCTTTACACCTACTTAGGGATTGAATCTAAAAAAAAATCCTATTACCAAAAAATCTAGTACACTCAAAGAAAAATCCTTAGTAACATTGACAAAAAGTATTTGTTGAATTTCAACAGTGCACCTTTGTCATATTAATAATAATATGTCAGCAAAACAAATAAAAATTATTCAGTTTCATAAATTTTTATCAAATTGATAAAAATTCGGCGAAATTCCAGTTCGGTTTTTTAACAAAACATGTATTATCGAAATGACAAAATTTACAATGCCCAATGTTTACAATATCAAATAAACAATTTTTTTATTGTATTGAAAGAAGTATTAAATGTTGTCTTTGAAACAGGTTTTGATAAAATTTTTGTCAGAGTGACCAAAAGTCAACTATAAGATTTTGTTATATATACAAAACGATTTATTAAATTGACAAAAATGTTTGTCAGAAATGCTGCGGTGCGCAGAGTTCTAGTTCGATTACAAAAACTACCAATTTTTATTGTAAAATTTTCCTCAATTCAACAACTTCTTTAGTCATCTAGACAGTGGGTTTTTATCAAATAATAATGAAATTTGTCAATTCGATAAAGTATTTTGTTGGACGTATATTGACCGTAGTTTTGTCGAATTGAACTGAATTTTTGTCAATGATACCAGGCTTTTTCTTTGAGTGTAGATATGACGAAATTCGTAAAAGTTTATATCGAGATTAAATCAATTTGTTATCTATCTCAGCAAGACCTAAGATATATTGAAAAATTCGTCGAAAAGTATGCAACCCCTTACACCCACTTAGGGGTTGAATCTAAAAAAATTCCTGAAAACGCTTTCTAGGCATTTGTCTGAAAAACGGGTAGAAGTAAAATTAGTTCAACATATTAAAAAACCTAAGAGATATGACGAAATTCGTGAAAATACATACACGCAATCCATTTACGCTGATATATTTTTTGCCCTATACTATACGCCAATAGATACATAAAATTATTTTATCTAAATTAATTTACTAGAATATCTACATATTTCCACCAAGAGTCAAGTTTCTAGCATATGTCGTCCCAGGAATAGGAAAAAACCCCCCCTTTTACTGCAGCATACTACCCCCAAATCGTATCTGTCTGACCAGCTTTCATTTAGGTAGATTTTTTTCTAGATAAAACTAATGTTCTTAGAGTCATGATTTTCCATAGGCACATTATAAAGAGTTTGTTGTTCAACACCTCCGGAACCATCGTGCAATAATCAAAACACATTTTTTTTTTCGAGCGATGTACATTAGCCTTCAGTTGTAGTTATAGATCAATAAGTCGGCACACATATCGGAATACTGCCATTAAGAAAACAATCGCACGTAAAAAGCACACTTAAAACTATCATTAGAGTAGCAAAAAAGGACATCGGTTGTTCATTAAATTAAAGACTTACCTTTTTCTTCGCGGCCTCAGCACTGATCACGTACAAATCAACGATTCCTAATAAGCAATCGTCGCAACGGCAAACATCATCGCCAAGTATAAGCGATCCGAGCGATCCGATACTACTGGTCGAATCCAACGAATCGGTACGTAATAAGCGACTTCCGTCCGGTCCAATTTGTGAAGAAGCAGCAACTGCTTCAATCTTCCTAGCGAGTAGCTGCTCCATTAGAGTTCTTGGACGAGTTGATGATGGATATAGAGCCATCTTGCTGCACTATATACTACTACACTTTGCGAACAAGCCGATTTATTTATTATTATTTTTGCACAATACAATTGCTTCACTAACTAGACAGTACAGAGTGATTTTCTTAAGATTGTTCACTTTATTTATGATTTTGTTTTTGATTCACATTTCTTCGTGGACATAAGTTCCAATTAGATAGCGCGGTAAAACAAATTCGAATTTAAATAAATCTCAATTTTAAAATAAAACCATATTCCGACAATTGTCTGTCGCTGCAATAAATGTCTGCTGGTGACTAGAGCGAGTTATTCTGTTGGATAGGTAAGACACAGTCAACATCAAGTCTATCTCAAGACAAGTTATCAACGTTACGGAGCGAAACATATAGAAAAAAACCAGAACCGTTAAATAAATTCAACATTGCAGACATAGATGTCGTGATTAGAGGTAATTTGCAATTGACGTGTTTGTCACGAGAAGCATTTTGTACCATGTTTGATGTGCCACAAGCGCAGAACAGTGGTTGAATGAAATTATTCTGATTGCTCTTAGTTTGCTACTTTTTTATTTTCATGCCATTATTTTATCAATCGTATAGTTGATAGATATATATAAAAAATCTGAAGACCATATGTAAATTTCTCTATTCAAGATAATTCCTTGGATTCCTGTTGATAAAATGGCTTGAAATCACAAAATTATGCACTTTATATAAAACTTTATGCATACGTTTTTTTAACTTTTTCTTCATAATATTATTGCAAAACATTAGTCCCCAAATATCTTAAATTGCTTGAATTTGTATGGGAGCTATTCGAAAGGAGCATATTCATATTTAGAGTCCCTAGTTTGGTAGCGGTGAGGGCGGTGTAGGCAACAGTTTATATTTATGGCGTTAGGCATTTTTCACTTATCTAGAGTTAAAGCTGTAACTGACCTAATTTTTAAAGAACTTTTGTATGGCAGTTATCCGAAGGAATGGAGAGATTTCGTCCAATAACGACCACATCCTTAGACAACTGTATACTTAACTTGATGAAATACCAAACTCCGCTTTATATTGTTCGGAAGTTGGTTTGGTTGGTTTACGTAGTGGCCCATCTGCCCAAAACAGGGCCAAATTAGCACAGGAAGCGCCGTTTTGATACCACAACTCGTTTAACCTGGTCGTTGAGTGCTGATGAAGTAGATACATAGTTTTACAGACACCTGGGGCTTGAATGAATTATCACATCTATCCAGAGCTGTTCAAGAGAAGGTAATCAGTTCTCCTATCTTGTTCGGAAAAGTTCCAAAAGTTTTTATTCTGAGTAACAAAAAAATTTTTAAAAATTTGAACAAGGCATTATTTTTCGATACATTCACCCGAAAGTCGAAAACACATACTGGCTCTTTCATGAAGTAGCATTATGCCCCTTCTAAAGTAATGTTCCTCTTGTCCTCAAAATGTGCCTCCACGACGTCCTTGAGCGATTCGTCACTTTAAAAACGACGACATTTGAGCTCCCGCTAAAGGTTGGGGAACAGGTAGTAGTCACTTTGGCTAAGTCTGGTTGTATCTCGGGAAAGGCTTATCCTAGAAACTTAGTATGTAGATCAAGATGTACTGCGGAAGTAATTGAAGTAAAGAAAGTTAAGATTTCTATTGGATGGGACAAATAAATTGCTTTAAACATATTTTCACGAATTTCATCATATCTCTTAAATATGTCGATTTATCAAAATAATTTTGCTTCCGTTGGCTCTTTATGTAAGCGCCTAGAAACTGTTTTCAAAATTTTTTGATATCTAACCCCATGCCGAAAACAGGGCCCAACTAACACAGGAAGCGTCGTTTTGACACCAACTCGTTTAACCTGGTCCTTGGGGGCTTATGAAGTAGATATACATATAGTTTTACAGAGACCTGGGGCTTGAATGGATTATCATATCTATCCGGAGCTGTTCAAGAAGGTAATCAGTTCTCCAATCTTGTTTTTCGAGATCTCATCAAGGTTGTCAAAGAAGGGTTTGCCTAGTGCGCGAAGTCTGGCTCTAGCTAGAGCTGGACACTCGCAAAGCAGGTGGCTAACGGTTTCCTTCTTGTTAGGTTGTGTACAGTAGGCTTGCGCATTTTGGTTCACCATAGTGAGCGATCATTTCCGATTCCCGATCCGTCGCGAACTAGTTCGTTCTTTTAGTTCACTAGTTCGCGGAAGTTCAGTGATGAGAAAGGCAAAAAAGGTCGTCTGGTAGAATGTGATGAGCAAAAAAAAAGGTCGTCTGGTAGAATGTGATGAGCAAAACAAAAACGAAAAGGTCATCAGTCTAGAAGTATATTGTAGCACTGACTTCCAAACGGCAATGAATGAATAGAAACGAACTAGAAGCGGGACTGACTGCAAACTAGTTCGATCATTTCGGTTCTGGGAACGCTCTTCTGAACTAGTTCGTTCGCGAACTACACAAGCCTAGTGTACAGTCGCGTTTTCACGAATTCCGACTGATTTCTTAGGTCTAAGGAGATATCGAATTCGCTTTTACTTCTAAAGATTTAATATAAATATAATCGGGAAAAAAATGATCTAAGTATTTTTTTAATATTCAACCCCCCAGGAGGTATAGAATGTTTTATAAGTTTTTTGCGATATTCAACTCTTAGGGGATGTAAAATGATTGTGTACGTTTTTAGGTTTTTTTTAATTGCGACAAATCACTTAGGTCTTGACCGATATTGAATTGTTTTTTTTATTTTAAATGGCTTTCTGAATAATCGCCTAAAACTCGGTTCCGATTTTTTTATATTCAATCCCTAAACCCTGTGGATATTTTATCTTCTATGTTTTTTTGATATTAAAAAAATCTGACAACGGCCTGAGTGCAACTTGATTATTTTTGGGTCTAAGTCCAGAGCACGTTTTATGCTGAGATTCGGTGTATGTCACTATGCGACTGACAGCCTAAAGAATAACCAGGAGACTAATTATAGCCTTATTTTTTTAGGTTATCGGTCACATAGTAACCTACACCGCATCTCAGCATGAAACGCGTTCCGGACTTCTACCCATAAAATAATAAAGTTGGCAATTGTTGGCAGATTTTTTAAATTGCGCCCCCCCTTCCTGAACTGAACTAAAATTGCGGCAATTTTATTGCAGAATGATGAACATCATCAGTTTTCAAGCTCGAATTTGGTATGAGCGAATTGCTTATTCCGCAAAACTATTGACCGGTGATGAATCATTTTAAGATATACGATTAGGTATATCTCCGCGAACTGATATCCTGAATACGGGGTCAAGTGTAGTTATAGATCCTCCCGCTGATACAACAGCTTGGTCACTCCTCTCTTACTGCCATAAGCAGGTGCTTATAATGTTAAGAGATTAATCCAAAGCTGTAACTATGTTTTCGGCAATTGGGAATTTATCCTCCATTTATCAGTCATTGACGGACGCGTATAATCGAACCTATGGCACGAATATTGTTTCTTGCACGATCCAACAAAAGTGACTAAGCTACCCCACATATACCTATGGGTACACTGTACAGTTTCCTCTATGACATCAATCCAGATATTAACAACCTGCCAGAAGCTGCAACATGTCCGTCTTCACAAACATCACATATCATATTGCCGATCCTGAACCAGTACGGGAAGCATACGTGACTGTACTGTGATATTCCTGAAGAAGTGCCAAATGGCGTGTTAGCAAAAATTAATTATAGTTGTAAGTCATGCAATTTCCACAGTGCCCACAGGCCCGGCTGGTTAAATACAACCTTGGCTGTATCGCTGATATTGATCACCATCAGGGGTTTTACATTGCAAATTAAGCAAAAAAAGATAATAGTAATAACAAGAAAGGCGTTGTAGGGTGGGCGTAGGCAGCCCTAATGCAATCAAACTCCTATAATTGGCGACATAATGGAACTTTGGTAAAAGATCGGTTGCCCATGATTTACTCTAAGGATTATTGGGAGGTGCAAAGAGTTGAGTAATTTATACGCTTTTCTCACGACACTTTCGTTAACCGAATACGAGAATAAGGAGGTATGGAATCCAGCTATACCCAGAGAATACACTATGCTGCACTGTACAGTGCAATGTAACTTAATCTTCAAACAACTTCCCTCCGACCAGAAATTATACAGATTAGCTTGAAAACAGTCATTCTATGGCAATGTAGACAGGTATCTAAAAGCTGGTAATAAACTAAAAGGTGCGTGCCTCGTTAGTTAGTTTTCTAATCTAAAACACATTTGTCTGGCTTGTATCCAATCGTCAACATACCTTATAAACATTGAAGCCAATTCTCCTCTCGCGTTTCCAGCTCGGAGCATGCTCAAATGCTTCACTTATGCAATGCACGAAAAATGCATCTTTTATTTTATGTTTTAGTTTTGTTACGTCTGTTTTACCTGCAATTACTCCACATGTAGAGATGCAGTTATGTTCGAACGAATTGACTATCATACGCTATCATATGCCGGCATTAGATCCCATTCGAGTTTCGCTAAGTAGATACTAAGTCAGATTGGCCGGAGCACCTCCTATTTCATTTCGTGTATGATTTGAGTACATGCCAGCGATCTAAGAAGTGGACATAATACTCGATCATATTACGGGCAAACAAGAAATGGACTTCGTAGTGGGCGAAATGTCGCTCGGCATTTTCCTGTTCTTCCCCCCAAATGGAAAATTGTAAAATTTTTCCCGTAGATAAAATAGGAAAATTAAGATACCATAATATTACTGAGTTGTGTTGCAAGGTAGGTTTAAGACATCGAGGAAATCTCAGCAAGACATTCTACAGTCTCTGGTGGGTTTCAATGGCAATCAATTCCGGAATTTTATTTCCACAATAATGGAGCCAATAAATAAAGATAAATCCGATTGAAATAAATTAAAAAAAAAATAAAAAATTCCCGGGAAATGTTAGGTACAATGTATGAAGGTAAGATATTTATGCCGCGATTTCTTGTGTCTTCTTTTCATGCACGTTATAAGATTTTCATGCTGATAGTGTGCAACGACAATTTTATATCGTTTTATCGCAATAATTTACTGTATTGAAATTATTACGTACAGTCCGTATGCTTTGTGTTCTGTGATAGTCAGATCTAAGCGTTTTCGCAGTGATCGGCCACTTAAAACTTCGCTATCATGTGGTTATAATATTTTATTGTGGTAATCTTTCAATTCGCACGTCCTTCGGCGAACAGCAAGACATCAATTGTGGCGTGCCTACTAAGAGTAAGGAATCTTATAAAGGCTGCTAAATATTAAGGTGACGTTCTGCGCTTTTGTCGCACAGTTAGTGGCAGCAAAATGAAACTGCATACTCTAATTCTTTAATTATATAATTTAAGTATTTTTTTTAAGTTCTTTCAATAAATAAACATACCTCATTCACAATCGGCTGTAAGCCAATCGTATGATACTTTACACTGAACCAAAAAGGTACATCCAACCAATTAGAATCTACATCACCATAATGAAAAAAATCTGCCAACAGTCTGGGCGGAACTTTATTATTTTTTGGGTAGAAGTTCGCCCCGCGTTTAATTCCGAGATGCGGTGTATGTAAGTGAAAACCAAAAAAAAAGTTCGGGAAGCGGTTAGAATGAGGGTCGCGATAGAATACTTACGCCGCTGCCACATATAACATATAAATTACATACGAACGTAGTATAATATCAGCTGTTACGTGATTATAAAGCGATTATATAAAAAGTCTGTGGAAGTAAAAACCAATCTAATATCTCATCAATCCTAAGAAATATGTCGGAAGCCTTACGTCCTATTGGAGTTGAATATTTAAGAATCCTGAAATCAACTTTTTGACGATTATGTAGGAAGCCTTGGGAAGTAAAAATTAATTCGATATTTCATTAGAACTAAGAAATATGTAGGAATTTGTGAAAATACATGCAACCCCCTTGCACCCACTTTGAGGTTGAATATCCAAAAATCCTGAAATTATTTTTTAGATATATATAAAGAAAGCCTGAGGAAGTGAAAACCAATCCGATGTCTTATCACTCTTAAGAGATATGACGGAATTCGTGAAAACGTGTTCTACCCGTTTATACCTTCTTAGGGGTTGAAAAGGGAAAAAACTTGAAAAAGCGTTTTAGGTGATTATTAAACAAGACCGTGGAAGTAAAAAGTTATTTGATAACTAATCAGACCTGAGGGATACGGCTGAATTCGTGAAAATGTATACTTCACCATTACACCATTACACCACCTTGGGGGTTGAATTTCAAAAAATCCTGAAAACGCTTTCTAGGTATTTATATGAAGAATCCGTGGAATAAAAATGAATTCAATATTTGGGAAGACCTAAAAGATATAACGTAAATCGTGAAAATATATGCATTCCATTTTCACTGATAATTTTTTTTGCCCGTCTTTCGAACGTTAATGAATATTTGAATTTTTTTTAAATTAATATTACTTTTCTAGTTGATCTACATATACATACTGAGTTTCAACTTTCTAGCATAAGCCGTTCTATAGTTAGGAAAAACATACCCCACCCCGTACCATAATACCCCTATAAAAAAATTTTTCCAACATGCTACTACTATAGCTCTATCTAAATACCAAGTTTCAGATTTGTATCATTACATGTTCTTGAGATATAAAAATTGGAACTTTTTCTTTTTCGCCCTCCCCCGCCCTAACTCTCTACACCCTAACAACCAAAATGTTTTTTTCAGCTAGGGGTATATTAGGTCTACTTCTGGTAAAAATTCTAAGCATCTATCTTACACTGTTCTTGAGATATGAGACGTGATTTTTTAGAAAAATTCTTATCCCCTCCACTTTCATACTCCACCATAAAAAATTTTACTTTCAGCAAACTTTATTTGTCAACCTTTATACACAAACCGAATTTTATTTTTCCACTGCAATTAGTTCGTGAGATATCGTAAATTAAAGTTTTTCACCCCCACCTCCGCACGCCACTGTTCCAACTCAAAAATTTGTTTCAGATCAATTCTCATTCATTATTATTTCCCCTACTCCCACACCCCTTCCTCCATATCGGACATTTTTTTACAAATGGGTCCACTATCGAAGCTCTATATAAATTCCAAGTTTCAGGCTCCTAACATAAGCGGTTTCTGAGATCTAGTAATAAAAATCTTTCGTCTAAAATGCTTCCCCCACCTCCCCCCTCAAACCCCGACCCTTAAAAAAGTTGTCACTTCAACGTGCCTACCCAATCTATTCAGAAAAAAAATTCAATTTAATAGCTCATAGGGTTTGGGAGGTATGCGCCCTCAAACGGTTTTGAGTACGGCGGACGGCGTACAGACGGACTGAAATTTTTTTTTGTTTTTTGGTGTTTATTAGTCATGAAACGTGGAAAAAAAATGTTCAGGGTAGGAAATTTTTTTTTTAAAAAATCGATAGCATTATTAAAATAATAAAGTAAAATCATTGTTTTTGAGCCAATGCAATTATTAATATTATGCAAAACCGTTCATCATTTTTCGGTCTGCTTTGGACACTTACATAATAACAGAAATGATGTAAAAATTCATTGTTACAATGAACGAGTTCATAATATTGATGAAATCCGTAATTCGGTTTAAAGTAATGATTTATTATTACTATTAACTGTGCAAGTCTCAGTATAATATGATGAACGAATTCATAATATTGACGAAAAGAGTGATTAATATTACCGATGCTGTTCCTCATATTAAAGTATAATTTGATAATTGCGATTAATCCTGTAATCAATACTGCGTTCATAATATTAATGCACATATTGATATAAATATGATGAATTTGTACATTATTATTATGAACGTGGAATTAATTTCGACGTTTTATGCCATATGAAAACGAATAAAGGTTCCCAGACACTTGTGCGAAATTTTTGCTGCTGTGCGACTGTTTCTCAACGGAACAATTGACACCATTTGATTACGTGCCAACGATTATCTGCTCGTGTGTGGGAACCTTAATAAAAAATAGCAGCCAACAGAGGATCCGAAACCTTGAGCTGTGTGATGGTCGTTTTCTTCAATTTAATGAATGTGTTCATTATTTCTATAAATATGATCAATATGTTTTATGAATAGCAAACAAAGATGCCTTGTTTATAAGAATTTTTTAATCAATATGATGAAGGGGTGCATCCAAATTCCTAGGTGTTGATATCTGAGAGTACATGTGCCCTTTCTATATATACAAATTGATGAAAATATTTTTCATGAAATGAGATTGATAGTATTAATGTACGGTTCATATATCATGAAAAATATTTGATGATTTTCTACATTGTTGTGACAATTTTTTCATTAATCCGATGAATTTCGATTAATGAAAGGCATTCATTATTATTAAGCACATTATTTTTTCAGTTTAAATGAAATTCTGAAGTCTGAGTGGACATGTATTTTGCTCTTTTTTAAGGACTCTCGTTTGGTTGCTCCTAGTGAGATAGTGAAATATAATATCTTCCGTTTTCAATTTCATATCTGGAACTTTAGGTAAATCACGAAAAGTACAATTTTTTTTCAAGTTCTTTAATATAGGAAGGAAGGACTCACTTTAACTGGAACCGTTTAAAAATTGCAATTTCCTAGATTGAAGCCTCCAAAAGTTATAGCCCAATACTCGTGAACACGTGTTTCAAAAACTTTTCTATGGGAGCTACTCGAAGAAGTGAGCGTGATTTCACCCTATATTAAAACCGATCCTACTTTTAGCCCAAAAATAATTCCTATAAAATTTAGACTACGAACCTCAACGATTGCTCGAAATACAGTGGGTTTCAAAATCAGAATACACATATTTCCACGTATCATGGCAGCTACACGAAGGACTCAAGCGATTTCCTTTGTTTCAACTCCTCTATAAATAACAATAAAATATCAAATTGGGAAAAATGTTTAGCTTGAACCGAAGTTATCGGCTATTATTCCTGAAGACTTTTGTATATTAGCTACCTGAAGAAGTGAAAGAACGTCGCTGATTTAAAAACTCAAACTTCATTTTCACCCAAAAATAATTTGTACAAAATTTCGACTTTACGGCTGGACATTTGTCACGGGTTTCTGGAGTTACTAAAATAGAACATTTTTACAGTATTTTGTATGGCAGTTACACGAAGGACTAATGATTTTCTTTTCATATCCATACCTTTAGTTCCGACTATTATCAAACGAACGTAGAAATGGATCGTTCACGAGTGAACTATTCTATAAGAACACTTCATTGAAGTGAGTAAGTGAAGTTACTTCAGTCATTTTGGTTAACTGCAGTTCAATTTCGAAATGTGAATAAAATAAATTAAGACAAATGAAGCGAGAACGAAGACTTACAGAGTGAACTGTACGAACACGGTGAGAAAAGAGACAGAAAATCAACCAATCTTCTCGTTTCCTCCGTCTCCGTTTCCCTGAGAAACACACAAAGCGAAAACACAACTAATTGTTCACAAAGTAACATCTCTTACCTCTCAGTGGTTAATCATATATTTCATTCATTTTGCATTGAGTGAAGATTATAAGAAAGAGTAGCTGTACATGTATACATCGTTCTTCTTCCTATTTCCCAACACACAAGCGCAACTGAATTGACTGATTAATGAACGGCTGTTTAGATAAGCCAACGAAACCAGCTCAATTGACCGACTGTCCGACTAGTGAGTGACTACTGAACGGTTGGTTTGAGAAAATAATAGAGTAAGTGAACAGTTCAATTGAAGGAGTAGTGAATAGTAAGTAGCTAATGACTACTGAACGGCTGGTTAGAAAAGAGAAAATATCAAATAAACATTTCCATTGAACTGAGATAACTCTTTAAAGTGAATGACTAGTTGTGAAGTACTTCACGCAAACGAACTGTTTTACTCATCAATCAGGTTAGGTTAGGTTAGGTGGGTAGCTATTGGCAGAGATAGCTAGCACATAGACCGCTATACAGGTCCGTTGTGATTGCACTGCACCATGGCAATCTGAGCCTTTCTGGCTCACTTCTCAATCAACGAATACAAAATTTAAAAATCGTAGCTTAAAACGTTCTGAAGTAAACGTGTTTTAATGACTTGTATAACAGCTACTCCAAGCAGTTGAGTTATTAATAAACTCAGTCTTGTTTTCGTCTCAAAACTAATTCAAATAAAATTTTTAATTTTAACTTTAGCACGTTCTTGAATTATAAAGTATTATGTTACTTCCATTCATTTTGAAGGACTTTTGTGAGCTGCTGAACGCAATGCTTTTTTAATTTGTATTATTTATGGGACTCAAGCTTCAACATTGAAAAGTATATTTAAGCAAAATTTCAAGTTCTTAATTGAAAGCATTAACCAATAATCATGAATACACGTTTTAAGGACTATTGCATGAAAGGTAAACGAAGGAGTGGAAGAAATGGGCAAAGCAGTTCCTTTCAGTGAAGTACTTCACTCCGAGTCACTCCTTTTAAGGAACGAGTTGAGTGAAGTACTTCTATGGAACTCTTCGTTCCATCGTTCCTTCGTTTTCGTTCCATCGTTCAGTGGTCACTAGTCGTAGTTGGAAGACAGTAGATGTAGCAGAAGATGATGAGCAAAAAAAAAAGGTCACTAGATCTAGTAGAAGATGAGCAAAAAAAAGGTCAGTAGATCTAGTAAAAGATGAGCAAAAAAGCCTAGCTTGTTAGTCTCTATTTTTCTTTCATGAGTAGGTATATAGTTTTTAATTTTTTTGCCACGTGTCCAATGGAACTGCAGTACACCAAAAGGAGTGAGTTACTTCACCCACTCACTTCAATGAAGTGTTCTTTTGAACAGTTCACTCGTGAACGACCCATCTCTAGTTTCGCATTAGCCTTCCCTTTTCCATTTTAAAGGTTGTGACAAAATTCGAACAGTTTAGGTCATCGCATTCTTAAGTCATTGTGCAAACGGACGAACAGCAAAAGGTTATCGGGTTTTTGGCCACAACTGAGCATAAAATAATATACTCCTTTTTTTCATTCAAGGCTCGGTTCTATGCGTTACAAACTTTTGGGCTGGCTTAAGCTTATAATGCTCTCAGATTTCATCTAGAGTATAAAAAGGTTTTGTTTATTGGCATACGCCAGCAAGGATATTGCGCCCAGTTATTAGTACATTCACATTTCCAACACATCGACGTTACAGTAGCATTTTCATTACAATTTTTTAAGGAAAAGTTAAGTTTTCGTTTAGGTAATCCAAGTCGTAATCCAAGTAACACAAAAACAAAAGTCTTCCCGAAAAGGTTACCATATAGTAAAAGGATCCTAAAAAAGTCTTTAAAATACGTAGTTACACTATTTGGACGCAAATTTAAATTATTAGAACAAAAAATGAGGCAAAATTAAGACACTTTTCCTTAAAAAAAAATATTCAGTTCTTACGTTTTCGTGAGTCAGCCTAAAGACAATTCAGTAACCAAGCTACAAGAAAGGAGCTGGAAAAAGTGAAGCGTTTTCGAGTTTAGCAAAATGTTCCAATCTGACTAGTTAATATTACAAAATGTAGGGGATTAAATTCAGCCAAAGTTAAAAGTGTTCAAATTGGTAGGTATTACTATCATATTTCGAGCATACACTTGTTTTGAAATTTTTTAATATTTAACCCTCCTTTCTTAGGACAAAAGTTGCGATGGTACTTTTGCTATATACAACTTCAGTAGAACTGTTTGACTTTGTAGTTTATTATATTCTTTGATACTATTTTTTTCTGTGGTATAGCAGAATCCTCAGTATGGACTTTAGAAAAATCAGGACTAATGAATCAAGGGAGTAATATGCGAGATTTTACAAGAATTATCCTTGAATATGTTTAGGGGCCTCGATGGCGCCGTGTCGAAGCGAGTTATACTACAAACACTAACATGGTCTTATCACCGGTGGTCTAAGTAAAAATAAATATTTATTTAAAGCAGTATCTCAGAAGGATGCTGGTACTAAGGGGTCATATGGGAACTGAATATGATAATTTATAAGAGGAACCTAGTTTATTAAAATCAAAAACTTTGAAAAAGAGAATAATTGATAACAACTCTCTCTCTGGGTATATTCGTAGCATTGTTACAAATTTTCACATGGTAATAAAATAATCTGCTGGCGAGTCTGACCAATTCCCACACCTGTGAATATACTAAAATCACAATCGCAAATTACACCTGTCACGGAAGCGTAACGAAAAACGTAGAATTCCGGCTAATGTTCTGCTTAACCAGGCAAAATATACTTTTCACTATTTTTTACGTACACAACGTACTGTTGTGATATTAACACGGCACTTTTTCTGAAAATGCTCTCACTCTAATTAATCGTGATAGCAATTTGCACAAATCACACTATAGTCTAACTAGCAAACAATAACCGGACTCACAAAAAGAAAACCCCAAAGGTGAATTTCTAGTAATTAAAGGTAGACGCGATCCCGAAGGTAGTGTGTAACTGGAGTCTCCTCCACTCTACTCAGATTGCGATTGCAAACATAAATGACCAGGTGGTGGGAATAAGCGAATTGAACTTACAGATTCGTGTGCAAAGCAGGGAGAATTCCAATACGATAATATATTGAAGTCTACTTAATGCGAACCATGGTCCACCATCATACTGAAACTGACCAATACACTACATAACGTAAAACGTAGGTAACGTACGTACCGGAATCTCGTATGGATAAGACGAAAAACCTGAAATCTTGAAATAAAAACAAACAAATCGCTTAAATCCCGAGTACTATTTCTACACAAATTTAGAAAAATAAGTTAGGTAAACCTAGAGTCCACTCTGCATATTTTAGCACCTCGGTGGCTTTACTTAAATTGTCGAGCCGTCTAAGGTGTACTTTATCATGGTGGGGAATAAATTTACCACTGTTCCGACCTATCGGAGTGTCAACTTTTGTAACCGGTCATTTCATATGTTAATCCCATGTGTGTTTTCTTTGAGCTTTGGGCATATGATCGAATGTGTGTAGGTACAATTTATATTTGTTCAAATTTATATTGTTTGATCAACTCTTAACGTAAGATGGCTGAAATCGGATCTAGCTTAATCCTTTGCCAAAGTGTCTATACCGAAGATTGTAGGTGCGCACAGGTTCAGGTGATTGTTATTTTAAACGGCTTAATGAAAGTAAATACGGATCCGATGGAGATTACGGGTACTTGAGAGTTTGAACAAGTTATTTGAGTTAAAGCAAAGCCGATATTCTTAAGGAGCTCTTTTTTTATATATTTCGTTTAATAATAATAAATCAAACCTGTTAAGATAGCGATGAGTAGGCGTAAATCGAAAATTAATTACCTGAAAATTAAAAAAAAATCAAATTATTATATTTTTTACGGTTCAGTTATTATTTTTATTTTTTAGATCTGAGATGAAATTTGATGAGCATTGCAAAAGTAAGTAAGTACATATGGTGACTTTTTTTTAAGCTGGTAATCTGTTCGATCTAAGAAGTTTAATTCTCCTTCAGGTGCTTTTTAATTTCCATTAGTCAAATTTAGGAAGGTGTGTATACCTACCACTGCTTAATAAATCTCTGCTATTCTCCGAACTATGCAGAGGCTAGATTTGAGCATTGGATGATCAAAATAGCCATGTTCCAAAGTTACAAAAAAGGTCCATCTTACTATTTTGGAAATTTAATTTTGTCAATTAAGATATATCGAGGAGTTGTTGAAAACACATTCTCCCTTAAATGTTGAATATAGAAAATCTTGCAATCGGTGTTTTGACGGTTTTATAAAAAAAAAAAACCGTGAAAGGAAAATCAATTCGATATCTCATCAGACCTAAATAATATAGCGAAATTCGTGGAAACGTGTACAATCCACATACTTGTACATCTTACTTTTACAAAGCCCACCGAAGTAAAAATCAATCTAATTTCCCATCACCCCAAGAGACAAGGCCGTAGCCAGAAAGCAAGGGGGTGGGGGGGAAAGGGTGGTCCGTGAAAAAAACTATAAGTTATAAGTGATACAAACCCTTACGTGTGACACAGGCTTATGAGAGTAAAATATTCGTGAGTAGCAACCACCAAAATAAATACTTTATTATTAAAAAATAATAAAGGAAAATTATTAAAATTATTATTCATAATAATGAAAATGCAAACTATTACATATATGTATGTAAATAAATGTAATAGAAAAAAATCTGCCAATGGTCTGGACGAAACTTTATTATTTTTCGGGTCAAAATTCGGGAGCGGTCAAAGCCGGAGTATATCATCAGTTGTTTGGAGAGGAGATTATGAGGTTTCTTGGAAAGTTAATTTTGTTCTTAAAATACAAATATTTAAAATATAGATTTTTAGCCGATTAAACTTTGAAAAAGCCCGTGTAGACTATTCGAATTTTGCTATATTATGTACACTAAAAGCCCGAAACGAATTGTTAAAACGTATACATACTAGTACAAACCGATTACATCCACTTGGGGGTTGAATTTCGAAAACATTGTGAAACAGGTTTTTAGCTGATTTCATAAGAAGCAATTCGTTATCTCATCAGACACTAGGAATTTTAAAACTTTGTGAAAACGTAAGCAAACCCTTCACACCCCCTTGGTCTTTGAAATTCGAAAAATCGTGTAATTTTATATCTCATCAGAACTAAGGGATGGCCAAATTTTGAAAAGATATGCAAACCCTTGGGGGTTGAATATCCAAAAATTGAGAAATGGGTTTGTAGGCGATAAAGCGATCTAATATCTCATCAAAGCTAAAAAAAATATCGCAGCTGTGAAAAGTATACACCTTCCTTATACCCCTTAGGTTTAAATATCTAAAAATACTGTAATTGACTTTTTGGCGATTATATTGGAAGCATTAGGAAGTAAAAATGAAGTCGATATCCCGTCAAATCTAAGCAATATGTAGAAATTTGTGAAAACATGTGCAACCTCCTAACACCCACTTGGAGATTGAATATCCAAAAATCCTGAAAGAAGTTAATAGATAAATATGAAGATAGCGCGAGAAAGTAAAAACCAATTCAATTTATTATGACTTATACCCTCTTAGGGATTGAAAAAGGAAAGAACTTAAAAACAGGTTTTATGCGATTATTACGCAGGCCGGTGAAAGTGAAAAGATATTCAATTTCTAATCAGACCTAAGGGGTATAGCAGAATTCGTGAAAATATATACAACCCCTTTTCACCCCCTTAGGGGTCGAATATCAAAAATCTTGAAAATTCTTTCTAGGCATTTATGTGAGGAATTCGTAGAATAAACATTAATTTAATATTCAAGAAGACCTAAGAGATATGACGAATTTCGTGAAAATATATGCATTCCATTTTCTTTTATTATTTTTTTTGTCCCACTTGTACACCAATGGATATTTGAATTTTTCATATCTGTATTGCTTTACTAGTACTACATACATCCACCAAGTTTCAACTTTCTAGCATAAGCCATTCTATAGATAGGAGAAACACCCCCACCCTCGTACCTTATAAAAAAATTATAGGCTCTCGAGATATAAAATAGGGAAAATTTTTCTTTGTCGCCCTCCACCCCCCTCTTCCCTTACACTTACACCTCCAACATTTTTTTTACCCTATTAGGTCTATTAGGTCTACTGCGCATAAAAATTTTAAGCAACTACTTTGAAAGGTTCTTGAGATAAAATACGAGATTCTTAAGAAAAATTCCCATCCCCCCAACTTCCATGCTCCACCACCCCTTTTAAACATTTTACTTTTATCAAACTCCATTTAATAACTTGTATACATACCAAATTTAATTATTCTAGCGTAATTGGTTCGTGAGATATCGTAATCTAAAGTTTTTCACCCTTCACCCCTGGACGCCGCTCTTCCAACTCAAAATTTTATTGTTAGTCTCCCAATATTACTACAGTCCGTCTTCAAGTTTCAATTTCATGACATTAACCGTGTAAGAGATATGGATTGAAGTTTGAAGAATGTATAATCTCGGCTTTCGAGCGTTTCGAACGTTTTTTTCCCCACATAATTCGATTCCCTAAAAAACAAGCTATAACATGTCAAATTGTAATTACTAGTTATGATGATATAACAGTTTTTATGAGGAGAGTACATGTCCGAAAGACTTTTCTTTACCATCATTATCTCCGCGGATATTGAAAGCTGACCCCTTTTGTAGAACATGTTTTTTCTTACAACAAGGAATCACTCATTAAAATATTGCCACTCATGTACCAGACACTCTGAATAGTAGCCAGTATACGCACACTAAGCGTACACGATACAACAAATTAAAAAACCGTGTAAGTACATATCACGCTTTTTTATCTACGGAACCCTAAAACAAGCAAACTACACAACAAATAAGTACAAATGTGAGTACCGGTATTTTTATTACTTAATTTAATTAATTATTAATTAATTTTTTAATTCACTCTTGACCAGCCTTCCCATAGAACTTGACCGATTTCAATCGCAATCATAGGAAATGTAAATGTATATAGCTAATGAATGATACATTATAGATTTCTTATTATTATATAGGGTGTTTCTCAATACAATTGACAAAAAAATAAGCTTGATTTTCAGTACTTTGAATTCTTTGAGAATTTCGTGGGGGAGGGTGGTCCGAATCCTGTCGGTCCCCCTCCCCTTTGTGGATACGGCCTTGCCAAGAGATATATCAAAATTCGACAAACTAAATTCAACCCCTTTTCACCTCTTTAAGATCATAATATCAAAAAATTTGTAAAAAAAAGTTGCAATATTTTTATCTGCGAAACCCGTCAAAATTACAAAATTCGTGAAAATACGTATATGTATATGTACCCTCGTTTCACCAATCTGCCTCACCTTCTCCTTTTCAATCATTGGCGTAATCGTACCAGATATGATCTTAAAACTCTTACAGGAGTGGTCCTCTAAAAAAGCTAAAAGCTGATGGCTATTTACCTCTACCATTGGTGCATCCCAGAGAAATAAATTATAAAGTGCTGTATACGTTTTTACGAATTCCGACATTTTTTGCTATGTATGAGTTATCGGATTCACTTTGACCTCTAAGAAGTTTAAATATAATTGTCAAAAAACCAATTTCAGGATTATGTGATATTTAAACCTTAAGAGGTGCAAGATGGTTGTGCAAGTTTTCATGAATTTCGACAATTATTTTCGGTGTAATTATATATCGAATTCGCTTTTTATTTTATGGACTTTGTTTATTATATACAAAATAAGAATTGGTTTTAGGATTGTGCGATATTCAACCCCTAACTGGGTGTAAAATGAGTGCATATGTTTTCACGAATTCTGACATTTTTCTTAGGTCAAATGAGATATCGAATTGTTTTTTATGTTAACGGGTTTAACATACAATCGCATAAAAATCGATTACGGAAATTTTTGATAATCAACCCCTAACGAGCTGTATTGACATTGAAATTGAAAATAAAGGAAAGAAAAAAAAATCTGGGTGCAAATTTATTATTTTTTGGATAGTAGACGTTTTATGCTTAGATGTGGTGTAGGTTACTGTGCGACTGGCAACCTAACGAATAACCAAGAGGCTATTTGAAACGTTTTTTTAGGCTGTTAGTCGCATAGAAATGGTTTCTGGATCTACATAAAATAAAAAAGATTTTCTTATTATTAAGATTTTTTTCGTTGTTTTTCGGCGTCAAAGGGGTTTCTGGTGCGAAAAACCAACACAAAAGTTCAACTGGAATCAATCACTGTCCTGGCTACTGCCACTGCGAACATGACAGTTGAAAAACATTCACCAGAGAAGCCAATTTAAAACTGAGTTGGACTAGGTCCGAAGAAGCTGTCTCGTCATCGGATGGCATTGACTCATCAGAGAGTGTATAATGCGTACTATCCGAAATACAGCTAGTCTATGGTAGCTTTACCGTCAAAAAATTCCATTCTTATTTTTTATTAATTGTAGGTACATCTAAATATTTAACCGTGCATCTATCGCACGATTGGCTGCTGAAATTAGTTGCTCTACTCGTATTTACCTGAACACTTTCACAATAGTGGAAAGTATTGGTATTGGAAACATAGGAGATGATAGCATAGCGGACAGATAGAGCAATAATATTTTCTTATACCGACAGAAGGATAAATATTTCTCCTAAAAAATGCATTGATATACTAGAACAATACTAACTTCTTCCACTATCCTCCAGATATAAGGGCTAACTGATCACAAATCGATTTTACTAGATATAGAACTCAATTAAATACCATCACTTTCTTGCGCAATATTCCTTAATATAAAGTACAGCACCAATTAAGTTCCAAGTCATCTTACTAGTTTGACAGCATGCCTAAGAGTTATTTAACGAGTCCTGGGATTCGCATTACCTCTAGTACCCGCAAACGATCATCTTCATGCAACTCACCATTGAGATATCACTTAAGATTACCGATTCCAGCTAGAGTGCATTTAATGGAAAATGAGGCAGCCAAACGCAAGTACCAGGTATGTTAGTTTTGCAACAAAAAGTAGAATGAATACTGATCGGACCAAGGATGGAAGTGGTGTAACTTGCGGCTCGGCTTAATTAAAATAATAAAATCACATAAAATAAGTAAGACCCTTGTAAGAAGAAGCCTCTGGGAGCTCTCAGAAAATGAGATGGTTCGTTATTATTGATAACGTTCTAATATCGCAATATTATTATAGGGATCGCGTCGTTGACATCTTAGTACTTATGGCGTTGTAAATAGGCAAGACTCAACCTGAAGATGATCCTGTGTACTTTATAATGCAGTCTGCGGAGCATTCTTTAACCACTTACTGATCGGCAGTAGCGTCATGGCGGCCCGATCGACATGCATAAATTATGGCCGACGATAATTGATTAAGACATCGACGAGGCGTTTTAAAAATTCATCTTCAAGTTGAAGGTCTGCTGAAGAAGCAGAGTGCATCCGATGAGTTATGGAATGATCACTTGCGGCTTGTTTGGTCAAACCGAAGAATTGAAAATTCTACTTAGCCAGAGTGTCAGGGAATGGATTGAACTGGCTGTCTATTTTATGGGGGCTTCAGATGAAGCTAATTAAAGTGTTAAATTATATGTATAAGCAATTTATGTTGCTTTTTAATTAATAAAGGTCTGGCCGACTAATTTTCAATTTATACATGTGCGTAGATCCATCTTTAGAGGTCGATGTATATACGATGGAATTTTCAGTGCATTGCGGATACCCGTTCTCATCTCTTGTACACCGCGTAATGTAGATAAAACTGGTATAAATCGGTAGCGAAACACCGAAACTAATTACTTATGTATATTCCTCCGAAAAGTAGTTATAGCAAATAGCGTTGTTTCGAACCAGTGGTTCATCTGGATTTCAAATAAAACAACTCCCTTCACTTAATAAAAACAAATCACTTTATTGAAATTGCTGTATAATTTAAATATTACACTTGGCAATGCTGCACTCGCGGATCTATGTGTTCGTTCTTGAATCGTACTAACTGCTATATACGGACTCGTGACACTGGCAGCCACATACCAGCACCGAAAAATATACAAATACGTCATGAATGTATCACAATCATGTTAAACGTTAACGAGTTGAGAAATGATACTTTAGTGAATTACTAATGATACTAAAATGATTGCTCGTTAATGAATCGTGTTTAAAGAATCATTAATGAATCAATATCTATAAACCAATAACGAATTATTAATGATAATGATAGAAAACTATAGTAATGAGCAGATAAATTAATTTATTCAAATTTGTTCATTAATTTATGTACACTCTTGAAAAGTAAGGCATTGTTTGCGTTTCCGTTGGAACTTTTAAAATGAAGGTAGACAACGACATCACGAGCTAACCTCAGTCAATTTAAACTGAATATTTTAATGGCTTGAGCATATCCATGCAGTTTTTTAATGTTTGCTATGCAACATAAGCTCATTCACATTGATGCACCATCATCTCTCGCAATTCTATCGTTTTTTGCGAACGTTTGTCAATCAGTTTGCTAGGATGTCTCTTTGTCAAAACTGATGTTATATGTGGCTCTGTGCAGCACTTTTATACTCATATGTTGTGTATTGCGGTGTGTTTTGAGATCTTAAGATGTCTCTGAACTGAAATATACCTGATAAGCCTCGATGATCTGGTGTGATCAGTGTAAGAGGTGAGTATGATGTATCACGGACCGTATGCAAGTGGTTATAGTGATAATAAATCGCACATTAAGTATAAGAAATTAAAAAGTCTTAAATTAAAAAATGGTATACCGGTCCTTCACGCCTATTAAAAGATCAATGATAATGTGGGTTCGTGCCCCACGTTGGGCGTCAAATGTAACGAAAGTGGAAAGGTCATAGCCGAACTATTTAAACCATCAGCCAGAACTGCTATGGATCGTTTCCAGATGAATGAGGACCACCGGGAGACAGAACTTATTACCGGCTGCTCAGGGCTAGGGAGGGGTTATACAATTTTCCGGGTACTCCTTCATTCATAATAGTATCGTAGGCTTAGGTTGAACAACAACAATACACGGAAAGAAATAACATTGGTTGGATTAAATATTTTTCATAGTCAAAATACAATTTCATCAAATTCAAATAAAATAGTACATTCAAATAGCTTAATATTTTGATCAAACAACCTTGTAATAGTTAAACTAAATAAGGTAAAATTGTATTACAATTAAGAAAAAGAATAGTTAGAGTTATTCTTTATATTAAATAATTTTTTTGTTTTATAAATAGTTACTCAACATAATGAGTAGTACCTACGATCTACAATTTTTTATAGCTGAAAATTGTTAGTATACCATAAAATAGTAAAATTAAACAATGATTAATAGTTATTCAAACACATATTCTACATTTTATTGTTTAATTTGAATAGGGTTAAATGTCTACCGGACGTCCATTTTGTTTCGCGTTTGTAATTTCAAAGTCTTCAGAAGTGCGCGAAGTAATTAATTAATTAATTGATTTAAATGTACGGCAGATAATACGGATCGCCAGGAGACTTGTACGTGTTAAGTGCAAGCTGCAAGGATCTCAAGTATTTCATAGGTATGCGATTAAATACATAATAAATTACATCTTCACGTCGGATGCATAAGACCGACACCTGTTCAAAAATATAAAATTGGAGTCGCATGCATAGTAAAATAAAATTATTAAATTATTAAAATTATTATTCTATTTTACACGTTTGCTTGCGCACTTTTTAGACAAAATTTAATATATTTTCTTAATTGTTAAGCTTTCGGGAGCAGTTCATTCTATTGGCAGTTAAGTTCATTAAAATTGTATATTATTTATATATAATATATATAATTCGGAGACTCCTACAGGTAAATTTGGTAATTATATTCGCAAGAATTAAATACAATTTTTATTTTTATTTAAATTTTATTCGAAGACTCAGATCTATGTATAGGCTTACTATCACATTATTTGCTTCCGCCAAACATACAACATACATCGAAAGGAGCTATAAGAATCACAAAAATTATGATAAAACACTCTAAGGAATAATTTTTACTTAAAGTGAATAGTGTCAACGATTTCAATAATTCAATCGATGGGCTATCTCGACACTTCAAAGAAAAGAAACGTACTCTACAGCCGTTAGTAATATACGTAGCCGAAGGAAAAAAATATTACGCGTATTTTGATGATATAAAGTATGTTTTTGATTCTTTTCTAACAGCCTAAGATTGTTGCTTTAAATTATTCTTTGTATTAGATCTTAAATATCCCGAAAATTGTAGATTCGTGTGGCAATTTATTCAAAAAATTTTTTTTAAATAGATTGTGATAAATTTGATAGAGTTTGTCACAATGTCTGATGTCCTATGAAAGATTTAAAAGACTAGTAATACAAGCAAAAACTTTACAATTTTTCGGTTAATATTATAGATATAAAAAAATGGTTACTTATTGCTACATTTGCTGTGACATTAAAATTTTTGATAAAATTGAAGATATTTTTAATCATTACAAATACTCGTACATGCACAATATGAAGGCAAAAGATAGTTATTATTGTGCATTGTGCAAAACTATAATTTAAAAAGCTACAAAAAGCACTTTCGATGTAAATAAAAATCTTGTTTGAGTGTGCTGGAAATAAATAGCCCAATTTTTGTCCCAGTTAATGTAGATCAAAATAACATCACCAATGTCACGGAACACCAATGTCAGTGAGCTCACCGGGGCAGCTATTCGCGAAAAATTCTCTAATATAGCCTACTATCTATGAAAAAAAGTTATAAAAAAGTGATAAAAACAGCAATGTTGTTGTTATTTTGTATATAAATTTTCTAACGTGCGCAAAAAACACACCTATTTTTATAATTAAAAATGATTGCAAAACTACTAAGTTGCTGCATTATCATTAATATTAGTAGTAAAACAAATATTTCGTCGAAGTATGCGTACAATATTATTACAATGTTACTATTAATAATGTTAGCACACTATTGTTCACAGTCGTTGTAATTGTTTTCTTGTAGTCACTATACTATTTATACTTATTCAATATTACTTATTTCGTTGTTTGAGGCAAATCGAAACAGCGATTCCATTTGATTTTACCAAGGTTTTTCTTTCCGTGTATGTATGACAATAAAGAGGCGCGCTGTTCTAAACATTACTAAGGAGTAGGCTTGCGCATTTTAATTCACCATAATGAGCGATCATTTCCGATTCGAAAAAAGATGCAGTACAAGTAATGTATATTGTCTCACAGAGTTCCGAACGGCAATAAAACGAACTAGGACCGGGACTGACTGCAAACTAGTTCGTTCATTTCAGTTATGGGAACGCTCCTCTCAACTAGTTCGTTCGCGAACTACACAAGCCTACACGAAGCTTCAATTATGTCCTACGAGATGAACATGGCCCCATAAATTGTAGAGATCAAAAAGAATATTAACATTTAATATATCAATTTTAAGTCTGCCGAATTCTAAATAAATTTGAGCAGAAGGATTTAACCGGCTCAGTAAAGGTTAACCTGCCAACAATACAAGATTTTGAAGAAACATATTGTATACTAGGAATTTTTTTTTGGTCCCATTCTCATATTGTATATATTGTACTATTAGACTAGGCAATGTAGTCTATACAAATTTTAGAGAAGGTCCATCAGTCTGGTGCAGGGACAATCCAAGCGCGGTAATGGAACTGGTGTATATGGACTCAATAATAATATACGAAAGCCAAAGGCTATACAACCGCCGTTCTTCAGGCTAAGGTACATGCTAAAGAACTGTGTGCAGATAAACTTCTATCGAATAAACTAATTTTGACTGCAAAATGGCACACCTAGCACTGGGTTGTTTTGGATTTCATGTTGTTCTTGTAGGGTTGACACATCACAAAAACTTAACCCTTATATGAGTGTCACAACCGGAATTCCCTAATTCGGGAAACGAATTTGCGGAGGAGCTAACTAAGCCGATGATTGTCCCGAAAGCATTCTGTGGAGTATCTAAAGGCTTCATTAAGGATAATATTTTAAAGTGGGTGGATCTCCAGATGGAAGACTAGAACTTATCCTCAGGACTTAGATATACAAAGAAATTTCTGATTTGTTCCAGCAAAACGGTCAGAATACCTTTCTCTAAACAGAAAGAGGATAGATATGAGCTGAAGAGTGGTTTGGAACCACACACAAAAGTTTATTAAGTTTATGATGCGTGAATTTTTAAAACTTTTACGGGCTCAAACCAAAAAAATAATAATACTATGTTGTTCTTATTGGATCTTCGATTGGTGTATCTTTTTCTAAAATATTCGATTTTATTGAAAACCAATTTAGCGATTCGACTTTCCCACGGTGTACATGTAACAATATTTAATGTACTTTCATATTTATTTCAAATGGCTTTTCTAGTTAAACAATTGCTGAAATTTAAATTACAGTATTTGAAAATCGGCATATGCGCGATAAATAAACCAAGGAATCGAGTAGATGTGAATTGATAGATTGATGAGAATTTTTATGTAAATACTTTGTGATTTATTCGTTTATTGAGCGTGATGCATCTGGTACTGGTTCGAAAAACCAATGAGAAATCGTAAATATCTCCGTTACTGATTATTTAAGGAAAAAATACATACTGATAGAGTTATAAGTAAGCCCATCTGGCGAGTACAGATAAGCCCGTCTGGCACATTAAGATACGAGTGACTACAGATAAGCCCGTCTGGCACATTAAAATACGAGTGACGACCTTTTGACCAGTCGTCTACTCGATAAGGAACTTAGCATTAAGATAAGGGATGTGAGAATCCGAGGTTTCATTTAGGATTAAGTCAAATATAGTTTTTAGTCTACATTTATATTTCTTATCGAACACTTCTAAATAAATAACTTTCCACGAACTGCTTGGAGTTTTACTCGACTTTCGCAGAAGAAACTCAGGACTTCATAACTGGCGCAGCCGAAACGGAATTCTACTTCCCAACATAAAAACAATTCACGTAGTAAAGTGAAAATTTAAACTTCACGCAAGTAAAGTGAACTTTAAAAACTGCAACGTGCAAAGTTGCTAAAAGTGAAAAAGTAGTTAGAAGTTAAAGTGCAGAAAAGTGTAAGTTTCCCGTGATTGACTGGTGAATTGTTGCCTGTATTCAACAGCAACTGAGGCGGAATAGCCTACACGACAACAAGAACGCGGATCCACACAGACAGACGAAGACGCGCAAGGATGACTCTAAGGCACTTAAGATAAAGAAATATTAAGTAGTTACTCAAATATGGCTCAGGGACAAGACAACGGAGTTCTTATTACATTTGACGAAGTAATACGAACTGCACGGCACGTTTCCACATACGACGGTGGCCCAAACTCAGCTACTGCATTGGAATCATGGATCGAGGAGTGTAACGACACACTTGCACTGGTACCAATCGGACCCCAGTGGGTCCACATTTCGAGGGTACTTACCAAGAAATTAACAGGAAAGGCTAGGGAAGAATACAACAAAAATCAAGGATGTTCATGGCCGGACTTGAAGAGAGCATTACGGATAAGATTCGGTGTGACACAATCTTATTTCAACATTATTTCTGAAATGCACGCGATAAACTGGAACGCGTCCACAATTAGCATTTACGACAAATTATCAAACGGGCTAACCAAATTAAACACCAAATATCTTTCGGAAGAAGATCGAGCATTGCATGATGAATATACACCACAAAGGAACGAACGCTTAGTATTAAATTTATTTTTAGAAATTATACCATTGACTAAATCCTGTATCCTACGAGCGCAAAGCGTTGCCTCTATGACACAAGCTTTTAGTATTTTATCAATTAATAACTTATTGTATGATAAAACATATGATAATTCATACATAAGCAATTATAACCAATCTAACAATAACAATAACAGATATTTAAATCCTAAATTCAAAAATTATTTTCAAAACAATTCATATAGCAATAGGAACAGTGGTAGCAATTATGAAATGGGGCGACAAAATTCGCCTAACAACCAAATTTTTAATGAGAATAGAAATTTTCAGAGTTCAAATCAGAATAGTTATCAAGGAAATAATTTTAGCGGAAGAAATAATAACCAAGACAGAAAGAACGGATATCAGGGGAGTAACAATTATAACCAGGGAAACAATTACAATGAACGAAACAATCAAGAAAATAATAACGTACGAAATTACTGGGCGAATAATAACTACAACGGTCAGAACTATCAGGCTAATAGATCAGGTTATCACGGAAGTAACAAGAATCTTAATGGTCAGAATAGCCAGTATCTGGATAGCAATGGGCAGGGACACAATGCAGGAAGACCAGTTAATGATGATGTCTCGATGCGAACGATACAGTCAAGCGTATCACTGCATAATGAGGAGGAGCCACATGAAAATTTTCGGCAACCAGCCTCGGGAGACAATTACCATATATAAGAATTAGTAGCAAGGGCACATACCTCAGGTTTTTAATTGATTCAGGAGCAACTACTAGTTTGGTAAATGAAAAGATTTGTGACCCGAGAAAGCAAAAAACACTGGAAAATCCTATAAAAATTAGTACGATCAGTGGAACAGTAACAATTGATCGTTACACAATAGTTAAAACATTTCCAGAATTGGGGGATAAAGAAGTAAAATTTTATATATTAAAGAACGTACATAAGTTCTACGATGGTATTATAGGAACAGATATCTTGGGACCCCTAGGCGCGATAATAAACTTTAGGAGACGAACAGTAAAATTGGGGGACAAAGAAAATAGGATTTATTTGACGTTAACAGAAGAAAAAGAGGAAGAAATATACATGCACCAAATACATAATATAGAGGCGGAGTTGGAGATTGAAGACAAGCCCGAAGAAGATATTATAAGAAAAAAACTGAATACAGAAGAATCGAGGGAATTAGATAGAATTAAACTAGAATATGACGATGTTTTTGGGACAGGGGAAAATTTAAGTTTTACACATGTAGTGAAGCACGAGATTAAAACAGTAAACGAGAATCCTATTTATATCAGACCATATAAGTATGCACAGTTTCATGAAGAGGAAGTGCAAAACCAAATTCAAACAATGTTGGAACAAGGAATAATTAAAGAATCGAACTCTCCGTATAATGCACCACTTTGCGTAGTGCCGAAGAAAGATTCTAAAGACGGAAGTAAAAATTGGAGAATTGTGATAGACTTCAGGAAACTGAACGAAAGCACAATTACGGACAAATATCCTATTCCGAATATCGATGACATATTGGGTAAATTGGGTAAGTCAATGTACTTTACGACGTTGGACCTAACGAAAGGGTTCCATCAAATAGAGATGGATAAGCAGAGTTGTCATAAAACGGCTTTTTCAACTAAGAACGGACATTATGAGTATTTGAGAATGCCGTTCGGGCTCAAAAATGCACCATCAACCTTTCAAAGGATGATGAATGACGTATTGCAAAAATATATTGGACGGATATGTTTAGTCTACATGGATGATATAGTGATATTTTCAGAATCACTTGAAGAGCACGTTAAGTCAATAAAGACAATATTGGGAACACTAAGAAGCGCGAACTTAAAAGTAGAATTGAAAAAAAGTGAATTTTTTAAACAGGAAACAGAGTTTTTAGGACACGTGATAACGAAGGATGGAATTAAAGCAAATCCAGAAAAGATCAAAACAATCACGAAATATCCAATACCAAAGACGCAGAAAGAAATAAAACAGTTCATAGGACTCGTAGGGTATTATAGAAAATTTATAAGAGACTTCGCGAAAATAGCAAAACCTTTAACAGAGAGATTGAAACACGGAACACGAATCAATATCAACGACGAAAATTACGTAAAAGCGTTCCAAACTTTGAAATTACTAATCACAACCGACCCGATTATGCGATATCCGGATTTTGAAAAGAAATTCACAATAACTACGGACGCATCAAATTACGCGATGGGCGCAGTGTTGTCACAAGAAAATCACCCGGTATGCTATGCATCTAAAACATTAAACAAACACGAAGTGAATTACAGTACGATCGAGAAGGAACTTTTAGCCATTGTCTGGGCCACACAATATTTCAGACCATATATATTCGGCAGACAGTTTATAATAAAGACGGATCATAAACCGCTGGTCTGGTTAGCAAATATAAAAGAACCAAACCAGAAATTACAACGTTGGAAACTTAAGCTTGAGGAATACGACTTTAAAATAGAGTACCTAGAAGGAAAAAACAACTTGATAGCGGATGCACTGAGTCGCATAGAAGTAAATATGAATTCGAACCAAAAAGAAGACATAAGAAGCGATATAGCAACGATACACAGCGCAGATACTGACGACACGAACCTTATAGGGTTAACAGAAAAACCTTTAAATTGTTTTAGGTTACAAATAAAAATCCAGAAGTCCATAAATAATAGAGTAAAAACAGGAAAATATAAGGGTAGAAAACTGATAATTTTTGAATCAAAAGAACCAAATGAAAAGTACATGAGTTATATTATAAGAAACAACTTGCCACAGAAAGGTGTGGTGGGAGTCTTTATAAATGATACACAGCTATTTTTAAAATTTCAAAAACAATATAAGGAGTGGAAGGAAGAAACTAAGAACAATACTAGATGTCTTAAATGCAGAACACATTTAATAAACATAGGGGACGAAGAAATTATTGAGGAAATATTTAGAGCACATAAGAAATCACACCATGACGGTATGGATAAAACTTATGATATATTAAAGACTCGAATATATTACCCAAATTTAAGGGAAAAAGTTCAACAAATAATTAACGAATGCTCAATATGTAGGAAAGCCAAGTACGATAGAAAACCAATTAAAGCTCCACTAAAGCTAACAGAGACGCCAGAGAAACCCAGGGAAGTTATACACATGGATATATGGTTCATGAATATTAAAACCTTTTACTTAACTGCGATTGATAAATTTAGTAAATTCGCGACAGCAATAAAATTAAAATCTAGAAATTGGAACGATGTATTGAACGGGATAATTACTGCATTGGGAATATTGGGAAGACCCAAAAAAATTATAATGGATAATGAAGGGGCATTTCGTCAAGAAACTGTAGCAAACTATTTCTCAGACAACGATATAGAAACACATTTCACGACACCGAATCATCACTCGGGAAACGCGGATATCGAAAGGTTCCACAATACTCTAAACGAAAAACTTAGAATTTGGTTTGAAGAGGAAAAGGAGAAATGTAGTATGTCAAGTCTTGATCCAATAACTACAATTATTAACAACTATAATAATACAAAACATACAACAACCCAAGGGATACCAATTAAAATACATCAAGGGGAAGCTGATAACGAGAAGATACATGAAAGAATGAAGAAAGTAAAAATCAAAACAATAAGCAAATTAAATTCAAGTAGACAGGAAGATGATGTCGATATGCAATATGTAAAGAACCCAAAAGCGAATAAATTAAAATCAAAATTCCAAGATAATAATAAAAACAAAAGGACACATCCTGAACAACATATGCGAAAAAGGAAAGACTATAAAAAGATCACTTTACTTCCAGATGAAAGCTGCAAGGATGGTAACGATGATACTGATGATAGCGACAACTGAAGCAAACGCAAAAGGAATAACAATTGAAACAATAGACGATAACGCGAAAATTATACTACTAAACGAAAGGACGGTGAATTTAATAGAGGACGACTTCAAAATTTTTCATATCATCGATCTAAAGGAGATGCAGAATACATTAGACGCTCTTACACAAACAACGGAAGTTCACGAAAAGTCTAACCTTGATTACCATGATCAAGTCTTAAAACACAAAGCAAACACAATACAAACTCACCTGGACATACTGAAACGATATAATAAAATAACGAATTACAGGGCGAAACGGGGATTGTTCAATTTGGCTGGATCTGTATACAATATGTTATTTGGAATTATGGACAACGATGATAGAGAAGAGATCATGAACACTCTACATATCTTAGAAACAAATCAGTTAGGCGTTAAAGAATTTGCAGACAAGCAAATTATTATTAATAGTCAGTTTGAGCACAATATGAAGAATATTAGGGACTCATATGAGAAAACGAGGTTAGAACTAGAAAGGAAATGGGGAAGCTTAGCAAAAACGATAAAACAGATATGGATAAATAATGCGCTAGACGATTTAACAGCAGAGGTGGACAAAATGATTGACAATATCAATTCAGCTAAAACGGGCACAATGTCCAAACTGATATTAGATTCGGACGAAATTTTAGAATATGGGATAGGAGTAAGACATATACAAGACTTGTCTATTGACATATTAGGGAAACAGAACACATTAAAATTCATAATTGTCATTACTATTCCTATATTTTCCAATATCACAGCAAAATCTTATGTCATGAAAGCTATACTAACAAGAGATAACAAAATAATTGAAATTACCCACGAAAAAGTTATTAAATTAGAAGGAAAAGTATATCCATATACAAAGTACCTACGTAAATTAAAACAAGAAATCAAGTGCGAGTATGAATGTCAAGTAATTAAAATTTCACCTGATGTAAATATTGACGAGATACATTACTAGTAACAAATAAGAAATCAAATAACACTGTAATTACTCAAGATTGTAAGGAAGATGAGGTGACTTTGCCCCATAACTCGATCATAACATTTTTCAATTGTACCATTACATTAAACAATAAGACATATTCTAACAAAATATTGAAACACGATTATTTATCATATACACAAGTACATTTTTTATTCAACAATAGTAAAACTAAAGTTCATTTAGAAGACCTGGATTTAATAAATATTGAACATCAAAAAGAGTTAGAACTAATTAAAGTACAACACGGTAGGCATGGCCTAGCTATATCAATAATCTCACCAATATGTATAGTATTATTAATCATTGTAATAATTTTTCTTTATATAAAATGCAGAAACCGAAATAATGTAAAGATAATTAACCAATTACAACCATCCCAACAAAAACATAAAAATGAGGAAATTATGGAAATGAAAGAAAAATGTAATCCTTTGAGTCAGGAGCCTCAACTTAAGGAGGGAGGAGTTATAAGTAAGCCCATCTGGCGAGTACAGATAAGCCCGTCTGGCACATTAAGATACGAGTGACTACAGATAAGCCCGTCTGGCACATTAAAATACGAGTGACGACCTTTTGACCAGTCGTCTACTCGATAAGGAACTTAGCATTAAGATAAGGGATGTGAGAATCCGAGGTTTCATTTAGGATTAAGTCAAATATAGTTTTTAGTCTACATTTATATTTCTTATCGAACACTTCTAAATAAATAACTTTCCACGAACTGCTTGGAGTTTTACTCGACTTTCGCAGAAGAAACTCAGGACTTCATAACTATAGCACTCAATTTAAAGGAGATATTTGAAAAATATTCTTTTTTTTCTCAATGTCTCTAATAAATAAAACGCTAATAAACCAAAAGAATAGCCTATATTACCTTGCATACTGACCTTTACTCAAGTACTGAAAAGCCTTAAATTCTGTTAAGCCGTTTTTCCGTGAGGTTCGCACAGAAATTTGTAGCCTATTTTTGTTCCTGAATGAAATATTTATTCACATGGCAATAGCTATTTATTTCAATATTGCTATTTTAAGGAACAACATCCAAGTTAAAAGTAATTTAATTAAATTTAAAATAAAAATTATTACATTCAATTTTTACCATCAACTTCTTCTCTGCAATCGACTACAACCAAACTCGAATTAGCATTATTTTACAGAACCGGGTTTCACTTATCACGAATACTGCCTGTTCAAAGATTAAAACCAAACAATCCGCATATGATCAGTTCCACATCTACTTAATCAATCTCGAAGCAAAGACCATAAATCAAACTGAAACTGATCCCTTGGCGATGTAATTGATCAAAGAGGAAAAGAGCTCTCGTAACCGTATAGTTATATGGTTCGTAAACATACAAGTTCCTTCGAAAATAATCAACGATCTGTAGAAATTAATCGTCAGCGGAAAACCTTCGCCTACACATTAGGTAACCCCATCTTAAAGATCGGTATGGCACACTCGACTCGATTCTAACATAACGAATAACTTATGACTAGCTCAGATCGAGCGTAGATTTTTGCAACTAGTCGTTTAAATGTTGAACGTCGACATGATCGAGTACGATCCCATAGGCCAACAACCCAATATCTCGTCATAACAAAATATCCTAAAGGTAAAAACATTATCCACTATCTGTTTATTTACATTTTACATTGATATGCCATAAATTATAAGATTGTTGCATGGCTTTTTGTCTCATATGTCAAAAATTGCTCAATTATAGACGGTTGCTTCATAATTATGTTGTAAGACGATCAGAGATTGAACATTTATTGCTATATAACGTATGAAAATTAGTTTAGTACTTATAAATTAATTGCGAGTACGCCAAGTACATTACTCATCAGTCTTCATCAATATAAATTATGTTTGTTACGATTAGTTAAAAGTTCCGTACTTATCAATGGTGTATTTTATATACACTGCACAGTGTAAAATTTTATAGCGCCTTACAATAGGCAACTTAGACTTGAAATTACAGTAGCTAGTAAGCATTATATGTGTATTTTATTGACAAATGCTAAAGTTAGAAACAGCCACCTGGTGGAAAAAAAACAGGGTTGTTTTTATTTCCACCAGGTGGCGATAGACAAGTTTTCGTTAGCAGTCTGTTATATGACGGTTCGTGTGTAATTTTATGATTCGGAGCTCGGTACGTAATAAGAATTGATGACAATCGATGCTGTTGAGAACAACATTCGCCGTGTCGGAAGAACAGTGACGCAACTGCAATTTTGCTAATTTTTTGTTTTCACTTTTCAATATTTTGTGGTTTTGCTATTCTTGCATAAAATCGTTCCCCGTTGTTTTAAAAGAACGTGCTCTTGATCGAAGCTGTCTATAGTGACTACTAATAAGCTCGTATGGCTTGTGGACAATTGTCAAAAATGACATTGTTCCTCCGAAAAAAATTAAAGTTTTTTGCAGTTGCGTCACTGTTCTTCCGACACGGCGATATGTGTCTAAAAACTTGTCAAAATTAATAGTCAAACTTTAACCTCGATTACCTCAAAACTATCTTTTCAATTCAAATTCAAAACGCCATAACTTCGTCAATTTTTGTGATTTTTGCGGCGTTCTCTTCAGAATTTTGTGTCTTCCGACACGGCGATATGTATTTCTTTCCGGTTCTACTTTCTTACTAGTTAGGTGCAAACACCCACAACTAAGTCAGATAATTGATAATTTCTTGATTTATGAATCATTAGATTTACTTACAGACACTGAACTGAACTTATGGGTCAGTCTTTAATAACTACCATACATACAGTTTAGTCAATTCACGAAAGGATAAAATAAAAATTAACATAGATAATTAACATTAATTTATTAAACATGTTGTCGTCTATGCAAATCGGACGTTTTAAAACTAAAACAGAATTTATATTACATTCTGCCTGTGGGTATGTTATTAGAGCAACTAATGCGTTATAAATGCGCATATATCGACTATCTAAAACCAATTAATCGGCGTACAGAACCCCTAGTGATAAGTAGATATGACTTTTCCCGAATGAATTATTCATGGAATTAAATGTCGTTTAAAAATATTAAAAATGAAAATACGGAAATTACAGTTTTTCAAGGGCTTATCATCTTATGTCTACTCTACAGCATTTTTAGATAATATTAAAATCCTATTTAATTCACATAATCTTGGTTATACTTTGGCAACAATATTCATTTTCTAGTCAACTTCGCTGGCCTTGATATAGAAATTACCTAGGTACTTGGAAAAAATACTAAATTATAATAAAACTGTTTGTAAATATTAAAAAAAAAAAATTAAAGTCAAAAATTCCCGATGTGTCATTTTAGACCTGTTGGGGAATAGGAATAATTGTAAACAAGATCTTACTATATTATTTCAACAGTAGATGTTTATCTATTCTGTAAGAAGAACCCAGCTGGAAATTTAATGCTGCAAGTTACATTTTTGATTATTGCAAAAATATGAAGCAATAATAGAAACAGGCGATGTGTATCAACTTTTCATTAACTCGTTGTTGAATTGTGATGAGCGATATTGTCCAATATCTAGCAATTCGGCAATAAATAAAAATAAATATTTGAATTCCATGCCATTATAACACGAATCTGGACAAATAAGTGCAAAACTCAAACAAAACTTGGCAATTGAATCACTGAACAAGGACAATTTTTTTTTCCAAGTTGTGGAAATACAGCTACTATAGGGCCAGCACAGCAATCTGTGAAAACATGGACACATTGCCGAAATATTGCCGCAACTAGTATGATATTCCTCTGCATTCTCCACTAATCGCTCCACAAGTTTTGGCAATAGTCGTCGAGCAATTAATTGCTTGAAAAATTCCTCGTGTAAGAGCACCTTTAGCAAATCATGACTATTTTTATTCATGTCATAGGCTAAGAACCATATAATGAAAAACATTTTTGCTTTCACTGCTTACCACAGCGTTATCAGTAAGGTATACAAAAGCATTTCAAATATGCTTCTATGGCGCAATATCATTTCAAGTATAGTGAAGAAAATTTACGGAGGGTAATACTTCTCCGTAAATTTTCTTCACTAAGTAAGGTAAATTAGGCGATATGAAAACATTATCCGCTTATATTATTTTACATACACTTCCTTTTAAGCAAAATTTACTTAAATTATGAATTTCGAAAAAGTCTGATTTACTGACACAAGTTTTCTGCCTTGTTAAAAATTAATATGCTACCTCATCAGACCTAAGTGATATGACGAAATTTTTTAAAAATCATACAACGCCTTACATCTCCTAGGGAATTGAATTCCAAAAATCGTATAATAGATTTTCAGGCGATTGCATAAAAAGCCCGTAGAACTAAAATTAATTTGATGTTTTATGGCGAAAAATGTGAAAACTTACCTTACACCTCCTTCGATATCATATCCTAAGAGAGTTATGACGGAAGTTATGACGGAATTCGTGAAAATATATAAAACCCTTTTACACACTCCTAAGGGATATGACGGAATTCGTTAAAATTGATTCAACCCCTTTACAGCTTAGGGGTGGAATATCAAAAATCGTTTCTAGGCATTTGTGTGAACAACCCGCAGAAGTAAAATTAATTCAATATTTCGGAAGATCTAAGAGATATAACGAAATTCGTGAAAATATTTCCATCCCATTTTTACTGACCATCTACCAAGGGCGCAATGCGCAACTTTAGTCGGAACTATTACCGGCCATTGTTTGATTGGGACGTATGCGTACAGAATGGGGCTAATTACTAATGATCTCTACAGGAACTGTAAACTACCCAGGGAACGGGAAACGCTAGAACACCTCCTATGCAACTGCCCAGCTCTTGCTAGGAGACTGGTGAAAACTCTTGGTGCACCGACCTTCACAAATCTTAAAGAAGCAGAGCCTGCTAAACTTTGCTACGGTAACAGGAACCTTTGAATTAAACGAGGAGCTCTCAGTACAGATCGAAACGTCTATGTGAGGCTCTTGGCCACCATCGTAACATAACCTAACCTTTACTGACCATTTTTTTGCTCACCTCCGCACGTCAATGAACATATACAATGTTAAGGATTTTCATTTTTTTTAAATTGATCACACAACGTTATTATATTAAAATAAAGCGTAATAATAAATAGGTTATATGGATACCTACCTAATTTGAATTTAAAATTAACGGCGATCGTTTACATATTAATTATAATAAATTTCTCCGTCCAGTTCTGCAATGAATAATTCACAAAAGTGACGCGAAAGGTTACAGTGACAATTTAATTAAAACGTCGTCGTGTTTCGCGATCACCAAACACTTGCAGCCGCGAATATACGATTTAAATTGAGACGTTATTTTCTGATAGAGTGTGAAAGTAAGATGCATATCGCTATTCTAACTAATCAAATACGCTAGCGCACGCGATCTAATCAAATTGATTTGAACTATGAACATTAGAGCATCATTTATATCGGATGTCATTTATCATGTACCAATTGATCTTCGATTTTCTGTCGATCAGTTGATCCACATCACGTTTATTGTTGACGAGATCAAGATGATCGTGGCTGTGTGATTTGCATAATGTATCGTGTACAGGTACAGGTAAGTAGTACTGTCGTTCGACTTTTTTGCTGGCATCGCTGATCGAGGTGAAGGTGGATAATGATCGTGCACCTGGCACCTTCTGGCAATTCAATCAAGCAAGTGCAGTGAAATCAATTACGGATCGGTTCACATAAGAAGTGGATGATCATGAAAGGTCTGACTTTATTGGTCTGTCCAGTGAAGAGAAAAACGGGTTAAATGGATAGGCTTCCCAGTATATAAGATTGGGGGCTTTGATTCGAACCGCATTTGAAACGATCGCGGTCAAGCTGTGATGTGATGGTCAATTTAATTCCCTCGGCGCTCCTCTTTCCATACTGATTACCAGCCATACAAGAATACAAGCCGGTTGTGACGGCTTTGAAGCTTTAGCTTGTTTGGATATTAGAGGCTTGGATTGGACACTGACTTTGCAAAGCTTACTAACGCCGCCGGTCACTCGCTCCAATTGACGTCAATGTGTCTCGGATTACCGGACATTGGTTAACTGATATTTCACACCAATGCAGTGTAAACAGCCGTTCACAGTGGTGATGATGTTGATTAAGAATTCCGCATGTGGTTGGCATTATAGTTTACAATAATTAGTTCGATATTACGTTGCTTAGGCTATTTCTGGAGGAACGATGACGATGAAACTAATGGCGGTTTTAATTTACCATTTCCGTTAATTGTGCGGTGTGTAGTCACCAAATAGTTGGATACATTGAATGACATTTAACATTTGCCAGCAAATTGTTAAAATGGTAAAGAATGAGTTGGGAAAAGTTTGCTTTTAGTAATTGGAGAATTAGCAAATCGCAGCCCGCTCCATGGTCCGGATAACTTCTGCTTATTTTATATGATATATTAGCGTACTTTCCAAAAACAATTAAATTATTTTACTCCGAATTAATGGCTACATAGTTCCCTATAATTATGTTGACGAAACCGATCGTGACGATAATTATCGCTTAGTCAGAGTAGAAATACTCATCACGCATGTTTCCGGTGTGGTCACTGTTTACTGATAATTACCAGCTATCATAAGCCGTTGTCAATCACGCGATACTTCGCGATACAAACATTAATTTTAATTTTACTTTATTATTTTCTAATAATAATTCAATTCATTTACTTTATTATTTTCTAATAATAAAGTATTGTCATCGTCCTGAAATTTAAAATAAAATTCTCACCCTGAAATCAGAACTAGTGAACCCCAAAAAAGCGTGAAAAAAATGTCCGTCTCTCCGCCGTAGACGACATATTATGCAAAAGCGTTTGAACGTCGTAGCTCACAAACCCGTTAAGATATTAAGTTGAATTTTTTTTTAGTGGGTAGATTGGTGAACCGCTACGAGTAGAATCTATCGTTTCTTATGAGTAGGAGGTTTCATCCTTTCCCAATTCGGATTGATTCTCTTCGAAATTCAAACCTTGTCTGAGTCAAGATTGGCTAGGTTTATATCTATTAGCTCCTCACTTCAAAGAAGTTACCACCCAAGGTGAACATTCATGTTCGAGCAAAAATTGGCATTGATGAGATAATGGAGAACTTAGGATTTTCATCCTCAATAGATGCCCGTTTAGCCTACAGTCGCCCTTTCTAATAGAAACTATTTTAGCGTGATCCCTTCGTTGAAGATACTAAAAAAACCTTTCCTTCCGAGATCAGTGCAATCATGGAAGGTTTGCTGGGTAACGTAAACACGTAGGTTCCACCATCTAGACAAAACCGAACTGATGCTTTTTACCACTAAAACCAAAATACCGGACTTTGAACTTCCCCGCCTAGACGGCCAACTACTACCATTATCATCCAGAGCAAAGTCAGTGTATTTTTCCCAACCAGGGCAGAGTGGAAGAATGGTTTGGTAATACATGAATTCGCGACAGTCATATACACCAACGGTTCAAAGATGAACTGCGGAATGGGTATTTTCTCAGACACAGGCAATGTCGCAAAGTCTTAACGCGTACCAAACTATGCCAGGCCAGTCGGACTTAGATGCAAGACGCCAAAGACAAATACAGTACTCCTTACTCACCGCAAGCCTTATATTCGGCTATCACCTCTCCTCTCTCGTTAAATAGTGCCGAAAGGAGCTTGCCTACTTAGGAAGTCAGCTAACACTGCTTTTAGTCCCAGGATACATAATGTCGTGTGGTTTTATGTGTGCACCCGCCTCGGGGAATTAATCACACGGCCCTCTACGGACACGGATAGATTTTGTGATCACAATCAGAGCCCCTTCAATAATGGTGGTATCAGTTTATATAAGAGTGCAAGCCCTTACATTCATACTGATGGATGCGAGACCTATCTAAATCTCTGCCGTTCTGTGGGTTCCGGCACCCGGTTGATACGCAACTTCACGTCGAGCTCCACACGAAAACTATGCCCGCTTGGGCATAACAACAGCCACCACGTTGCTCTTCTAGGGGCCTCTCCAGTGTCGGGGGTGGAAGCGACCTTCCACGGGCTCCCCGACTTTCGTGGTACTAGAAATAGAACCTCCTGTCAGGATTCGTAGCTTAATAACACTACTACCAAATGTTTGAGTTACTTGCAAATCGGGACTGCTGACCCTCCTTTTCGGGTACGTGGAGTCCCAGGATACAGCAAGATAGAGGAAAATGGGCCGGTGGACGAACTGGCTAGGCAAGGTTCTGCTCTACAGGGTTCTCTCGCTAGGGGCTGTTAACCGCGAAATATCCTCTCACTTTCTTACAAACGCAAACTTCAGGTGAAGGGAACTAACCGGTTGCGTCATATCTACCTTACTGACGGACCAGCATAGATGAACTCCTAAGCAGGAGCCATGTAGAAGTCTCCACAGTCACGGTGGTCAGCACAGATCACGGACAATCGGAGACCACGCGGCCAAGCTGGGTATTCCCTTTAACGTCCATAGCCGTAGTTGTGGGAATGAAAATGAGAGGGAGACTGTTTTCCATCTTATTTGCAAATGGCCGGCTCTAGCCAGAGCCCAACTTTTTACATTAGTCAAATGAGATCTCGAAAATAAGATTGATTCTCTTCTTAAACAGTTCCGGATGGATCATCCATTTCAGTTTCGGATCTTTGTAGAGCTCTGTATTCACTTAATAAGCCTTCAGCGGCCAGGGTAAGAGAGTTGTGGCAACAAAACGGCGCTATCTACGCTCATTGGGCCCTAATCTAACTGATGGGCTGCAATGTAAGCTAACCAACCAGGGTTAAATCAAGAAGGTTTCATGAGATATATAATCTATTTTCCATCACCCAGATATTTTATGTCATGAAAATTTCCATACTAGCACGCACTATAGTCCACATTCTGTGACCAACCACTTGTCAGTGACCAGCCACTTTTTTCTTTAAATAAATATTGACAAAAAATTTCGTAAAACGTAGCTGTTACTAAATCGAGTCTTATCATTTCAATATTTGATCATTTTCAGTTAAAGTTTTCCATTTTAAATCACTGAAAAAAAGGTTAATCGGATTAGGTGTGGTCTCTGCCGAAATATAGATGATATACGTACTGTGTTTAAACTTTGCACAACATGCTGTTCGTGAGCAAAAAAGGGTACAAGTTGTATACCACTTTTAACCCTCACTGATCAAAATTTATTTTATAACTTTTCACATCTGATTATCTGTGTTACAAACTATTCAGGCTATTAACTTGACTAGTTCTTTGCAGAATTCATCTATAGTAGGTATGTTGATTGCATTAACCACAACCAAACCCACGATCTTCATCATCGCTCCTTCACCATTTAATGCAATTTTCACCACACCACTCTGATAATTATGTTGATCTCTTTAATATAAGAACGTGAGGAAGCTGCAATATATGTAATAATGTTGCTTTTATTTTATTTCCATATTGGATGTATAACTTTATTCTTTTTGTTCTGTTGTGTTGTATTTATCACGACCTCATGGTCGCCATTGACGTCATTCGGATCACACAGCCTCATTCGAATTGAACTGAGATCTCTTTATTCTCGTATTTAAGTGGATTGATCAGAACGATGTTAAATGAGAGGAGGAGGGACCCGTCTTTCGTTTTCAGTCATTGTTGTTGGTCCGGAAATTTGAATAACCATTTACGTGCAGATGGCTTAAGCTTGGATCTGTTTTCTTTTTCTTGCCTAGTCCATGTGAATCTTCAGACAAAATCTACTCGGCATTTTATTCACTTGCAAAGTGTTGTGTACATTACCATATGTATCTTTTTCCATGACGTGCGTGGTGCAATTAGAAAAAAATTTTGAACTTATCATACAATCATGACTGTATTCTGATATATCATCTAAAATCTTTGCAAAATTGTACAAAGCTGTTGCGACTTTATTTGGATTTCAGTAATGTGAATGAAACTTTGTATTGGCGTTGTCTACATGACTAACATCCATTGAATTTTTCTTTGTAATTTCGAGTTCTACTTTTCGGTTAATCGGTTTAATTCATTGGTAAAGAAAACAAATAGGCAGAGGTTAGTTATCTTATCTTAAAAACAATAACAAAGCTATGAAAACCAATATACAGGGTGATTCTTTGATATATTTAGAGCAACAAAAAAAATTACTGGGAGGGTTAAATGCCAATATCCTCGGTGATACAGTGGTAAAGAAAGGTTTTCCAGGCATGTACCCTATCTCGCTAAAAATGTTAAAATACAAGTGTTTGCTACTGCAACCTTAAAAAATCAATATAAATTTCTTCAGCCCCTATTAATAAAATGCAATTTTAATTTTATTGTTTATGTGACATACGAGTATTATAGATGCATGAGTAAAAATTCGTAACGAGTACAAACTTAATATGACCCTCGTTAAAAAAGTGATTACATTTTTGGTTTCATATAAGCTTCCATTACCCAGTATTATTATTTTCATTATCGAGAAAAACAATTAAATTCAAATGAGTTACGACATAGTTGTTACACTTACTTTGGTGTGGTAGGTAAAACTGGGTATAGTTAATTATTCTTTTTAATCAGGTACATAACTAAACAACAAGCCTACAAAAACAAGAATACTTTCATATTTTTATCAGTTTGATGTACACAACTAAAAGCAGAAGATATCAATAAAGTTTAGGATATAATTTTAAAATGTCTACGTACTCCAATGAAAAATATGCATAGATTTTGTTCATCTAAGGACTGTGTTATGGAAAAGTACGTGCGGAACAATGGGAATAACATCATAGATACTCGTATCACAATCAACGCATAATTTCTAAGTTCAGTATTTGAAGACGTTTACAAAAGGATTAAGGAAACAGGCAGTGTTTGGACAGGAGGAATAAATGCAAAAGCTGTACTGATAATCGCTGTTCATATCCACGAAAAAAACTGTAAGCAGTTCGAAATAATTCGTCAATCTGAATACGATGCCTCTCATTCCAGTTACTCTAATAAGTGGAAAATTTGAAGGGTTTTAAAAGAAGGACGTTTGCACATTACTTTATTGGCTTAATATAATCAAGTATTGTAATCGATTTAAAAACTAAAAATCTGTCCTTAAATTTTTTTTTACGTTTCAGGACTAGTGACCACGAAAGCAGTCCGTCTGTATGACGTCCGCCATACGCAAAATCGTTTGAAGGCTCGTAGCTCATAAACCCTTTGAGATATTAAGTTAAATTAATCTTCTTTAAGTGGTCACTTTTTGAGAACTTTGTGAGATAGAAACGACGACGGAAAACGAGAAATTTTGATTTTTAAGATCTCAGGCACTGCTTCCGATAGAAAGTTGAAACTTGGAACTTTTAAAGATCAAGGATTGTGGAGTCATTTACAAAAATCAACTTGTTTATAGAGGTACGGTTAGTGGCAGAAAAACAATGCATCCGAAGCGTTTGAAAGGTAGAATCGAGACATTCTAAAATACATATCTCCTGAATATGGAAGGTTGAAAAATTGTGATTGAATGTATCAAAGTTAAAATTGTAATTGGTTAGTGGTCAGTACGGGAATGCGGGGTGAAAAGATTTAGAGTACAATATCTCACGAACAAATTACGCCAGGGAGGTCGAAAAGAAAAAATTCCGATTTCTACATTTCGAGAATCGTTTATGATGGATGGCTGAAGTTCGGTACTTAGGTAGAACTATAGTAGTGGCACGTTCTAAAAATATAGTATTTAATAGAGGTATCATTTTTAAGAGGGTCCTATCTATGGAACATATAACGTTAAAAACTTGAATCTTGGTGAGTACATGTAGAAGATGTACTAGAATGGTAATTTAGGTAAAAACTGCATATGTCCATTGACGGGGTGCATCTATTTTCACGAAATTCATCATATCTCTTAGGCCGAAATATTAAATAATTTATAAATAAATAAAATAAAATTCTACTTGGACAGGTTCATCTTTTAAATACTTAGTAACTGCCTTCAGGATTTCTTTTTAAATATAACCCCTAATAGGGTGTAAAAATACATTTTCATGAAATACGCCATATCCCTTAGGTTTGATTAGATATCGAAAGAATTTTACTTCCACGGATTTTTTTTTAAACAATTGCCTAAAAACAGAAATATCAAATTCAACCCCTAAGAGGGTACACGTGCATGAGTTTTTACAAATTTCGCAATATCTCTCTACTTTGATTAGAAATCGAATGGGTTTTCCCATGGACTTTTTATAAAGGTTTATTCAATAGGTACATAAGAATTTTGTATTTCAATACAAACGCACCCTTAAACTTTTTGCTGGTCTGTCAATGTCAGTCACGGTTTACATTTTTATCATGATGAAGTTTACAAACAAGCAACGTTTGGAAATTATCTTAATTATTCTGTGTTTTATTTAAATACAAAATTGTTATGTCCCTATTGAATAACCCTTTATAATCGACTACAAACTAATTTCAGGATTTTTTGATATTCAACCCCGAAACAGGTGTAAAGCGGTTTCATATATTTTCAGGAATTTAAACATACCTCTTAGACATGATGAGATATAAAATTAAATTTTACTCATGATTCTTCGAAATTCAATCCTCAAAAGAGTGTAAAGGAGTTGAATATGTTTTTAAATTTTTTTATATATTATGGTCATTCCATCAAGAATTGCTAAAAATTACGAAATTTACCATTTCCGATTCTTTTGAAAATTTTTGTACCTGAAGAACTAGTGAAAGAAATAATTCTAATTCAATTTTGTGTTTCTATCTAATTTTTTTTGTTAGTTATAGTATGTTAAAATTTTCGTAAAAATGGTGTCCGAGTCTTCTTTGAAAATTCATATCTCTGGTAATTTTCATCCTAGAATAATAAAATAGGGCTTATTTTCAAGGGGAAGGTTGTCGAATATAAAAAAAATAAGAATAAATATTTTGATTTTGTCCTTTATCCTTGAATATCTCCAAAAGAATTTTTTTATTTTTTTTTCTTATTTTACATTTTGTAGGTTATATTGTTTTACAAAATATACCAAAAAATTAACTTGGGAGCTCAAGGGGATCGGGGTCAAAAAAATCTAATTAAATTATTACAGACCTAAACTAGCCTTAATTGAGAACCACTTATGTTCTTCGATTTTTTTGACCCCGATGCCCTTGACGTCCCAAGTTCATTTTTTGATAAGTTTTGAAAAACAGTATAATATATAATATGTAAAAAAATTTAAAAAATTGAAGATATTCGTTTTGAGATATTCAAGGTTAAAGGACAAAATCGTTATCCTTGAAAAAAAATTTCAAAGTTATTCGTATTTTTTTTATATTGCTACAACCGCCCCCTTTAAAATATGACCTATTTTATTATTCTAGGATTAAAATTACTAGAGATATGAATTTACAAAGAGGACTCGGACACAATTTTTTGCAAAAACTTTAACATACTCGTACTATACTAACAAAAAAAATGAGATAGAAACAAAAAATTGAATTTCAACAATTTTTTTCACCAGTTCTTCAAGTGAAAAAATTTTCAAAAGAATCGGAGATGGTAAAGTCACAACTTTGACGATTCTTGATGGAATAACCCATTAGTAAGGTTTCACTTAGTTTTTTACCCACACTTTTTATGCAAATGTTTAACTACTCTACCCCGATTTTTCAAAATTCCACCACAAAGAGGTTGTATAGGTACGTTCTCATGAAATTCATAATATTTCTTAGATCTGATTAGTTTTTACTTCTATGTGGTTTTTAAGTGATCGCTTTAAATTAATTTCGTTATTTTTTTATTTTCAACCTAAAACAAAGGATAAAAGTATGCAACTTTCCAGAAAGATAGCAAAATTCGAGAAGTCTATACGGGCTTGATATATAAAGGTATAATCAGCTAAAAATCGATTTCAGAATTATTCGATATTTTTGCACAATTTATTTATTTCAACGTTTGATGATTAATGTTAAAAGTTGTATCGCATAAAGAGCTATTTAGTGACGTTAAATTTTTTGAAATTAACTTTTGAAAAAAAATTACAGGTATCGAAACAATCGATGGTATATTTTGATTTTGACCATGTCCCGGATTATGACCTAAACGATTTAATTCACGTGTAATGGTGTCAGTCGTGTAAGAACCTCTGTCGTACCTTTAACTTTAACCGCTTCCTGAACATTGATCTGGAAAATAGTAAAGTTTCGCCCAGACATTGACAGATTTGTTAGGGTGTCTCATCTCGCATTTAACGTATCCTGAATTTTTGCCTAAAAAATATCGAAGTTGCGGCCAAAGTTGTTAGAACATTTTTAATAGTGATTGTGACAGTCCTCCATTGCAAATAATGTTTTACGCGTGGAAGTGTAATGAGCGATAAAAGTGAATATTTGAGAACTTTATTAACTTGGATTTTTTACTGCAGGTCAACAACACATATCAATCCTTAAAGGAGTAACAAGACTCCAAAAAAATTAAAATTGGGCCCAGACCTGGATCGTAGATTTCTTAGTAAGTTTATCGTTCAAATTGCATTAAAAATTCAAAGTCTTGTGTGAAGATGATATTTCGTATCCTACAAAAGAACTCCCATACAAGAATATCGGATTTTCTACACATTTGCTTTTAGACTTGATCCCATGCATTTACTCTGTATAATGAATGGATAGAAAATTTGAGCGTGACTCTTTAAGGATATAGAAACCCTTCTTCAATTCTGTAGAATACTTACTCACAAAACTTGAATTCTATTAGTTTACATCCACCTTTTTGCATCATCAAAACAAAAATTGGCGCTACAGTCTGATTGACTTCCCAGGTGATCGGATAACTTAAAAGTGTTCTGACTAGACGGTTTTTCGACCAACATTTTTGGATAGTTTTAGATACTATAGTAGAAATTGAAATTCGATTGTTAAGGTGGAATGATTTTAGATTCAATTAGATCAAATATTGGGAAGATATGTCCTGATAGAGAGGGTTGAAGTCCTTGCATCAGATAAGCACCGATGGCACCATGATTCTAGTTGGATTCTTTTCCCTGTATCCTCCTATAGCACAGAAAAAAGAAAATTAAGGAATCCCCATATAAATTATTTATGACGGCATGACGATAAAATCTCTAGATTTTAATAAATACAATTGTTATTACCTGTCAAATACTCATTTTGCGTATTATCACATCAATATTACTATTATTCAAAATATGTCTTTCACTTTGATAGCTGCTATCAATATTGTATAATGGGTTTTTTTCCGACGACTTGTTCGAGATGACTTAATTTAACGTTCCCGATAACAAGTTATTAACAAAAGTAAACAGTACCTATAAGCGTATAATCACAATATTACTATTTGTATAATTTGTAGCACAGAGCGAATAAAACCTTCACGGATTAGTTGCTTCAACTCTACACTGATAATACCCAGAATTTAGACTATCCATGAACGCAATTCAGGTCACACCCACCATGCATCATTCCAAACTTCAAAACCGACTAATTTAAAGAAAACAACTCGAAGAAGAGGATTATTGAAAAGTATTCCAGATTAACATATCATAGCTTAATCTTTCTGTCTCATATTAAACTTAACACAGTTTATGTAATTATCCTTTGAAATAATTTGCTGCGCAACTGTACCTATTCTTTAATTAGTTATCATCTGAATATGTTCTTCTCTACTACGCCACTCAGTAAGTTCTAGAGATCTAGTATTCGTATTTATAATCTGTAGAATTTGCTGATAGCTTTAGCTGTATCTTTACATATAATAAATCTGGGAGGGCAGGTTTACTTTGGCATAGATAGCTCTCATATGACGCGCCATTAGGAGTCCGAATTCTTTGCCACTCCAACATAAAATTTATATACAGCCCCAAGATATTTGTCCGAAGACATTTGGCTTCGGCTGTCGACACCTGCGCAACAATATAACATGCAAGCGAGCAAAAGAATAAAACATTGGTTCTCAAATGCTTTTTGGTAGCGGCTAATTTTTTTTACCTCAGAGAATCTCACGGAAAACTACTAAATCACGTTTATCATCAAGAGTAAGAGTATGGAAGTCATTCTAATTAATAGTCAAATAGCCTAGGGAAAACCCATATAGAGACACAAGACTGAAATTTCCGGGTTTTAACTTCGGGCCAGATAATCGTCGCGGGTTTTTACAACGCCTACTTGAACTCAAGCCGTGCACATATGATATTTCGTCGTGAGAAATGCCCTCAGTTTTCAGTTGAAGTGTGACGTCACGGAACGAATCGAGAAAATATACCAATTCATTGGAGAACCTTTTTTGGAACTGGCTTGTAATAATATTTTATAATCCCAAACGGTGCTGTTTTACTACAAAACTTTGGAATTACCGAACCTTTTAGAGTCGATACTGAATAACAAATATTCAGAATCATAGCTATATGCAATGTGTTACATATAACAAAAATTATCTTTCTACAAATAAGCAATTTAACTCCACATTTTTTAAATGGCAGAATGCCGACATTGCTGAAAACTGCGATATTTTTTTCAGCCTAATTTTTCTATGAAAAGTCCAGATAAGAAAACTAGTCTTATTCTCGTTTTTAAAACTGTTTATAAACTATTTTACTTAGGTTTGTCCAACAAAATCTTGCACTTTAATAGAAAATTTGGTTTTTATCGTCCAAGTCATGCATCCCCCATACAAAATTGTTGCGATTTGTATGGAGCTGTTATGTTTGCAATGACTCTGGTTATCAGATGTTCAATTCAGTTGCGCGACTATAGTTCAGAGTAGTGATGGGTCGGTCGCGAACGATTCGGTCGAAATGGCCGGGTCAATCCCAGGCCACAGCGAGATAGATGGTAACGAGCGGGCAGACGAATTAGCTAGGCAAGGTTCTGCTCTTCAGGACTTTCTCGTAGAATCCGTTCAGGTTTCACTAGGGACTGTTAAGCGCCAAATATCCACCCACTTTTTCACAAATGCAAACTCCAGATGGAGAGGACTGACCAACTGCGTCATATCTAGGAAGATATGGCCATCCTACTGCCGGAGCAAAACAGATGAACTCCTGAGAAGGAACCGTGTAGACGTCTCCAGAGTCACGGCAGTCAGCACGGGTCACTGGCCGATCTGCGACCCCGCGGCCAGACTGGGTATTCTCTTTAACGTCAATTGCCGCAGTTGTGGGGATGCAAATAAGAGGGAAACTGTTATCCACCTTCTTTGCGAGTGTCCAGCCCTAGCTAGAGCCAGACTTCGCGCACTAGGCAGACCCTTCTTCAATAACATTGATAAGATCTCGAAAAACAAGATTGGAGAACTGATTAGCTTCTTGAACAGCTCTGGATGGATATGATAATCCATTGAAGCCCCAGATCTCTGTAAAACTATGTATCTACTTCATAAGCCCTCAACGACCAGGTTAAACGAGTTGTGGTATCAAAATGGCGCTTCCTGTGCTAATTGGGCCCTGTTTTCGGCAGACGGGCCACCACGTAAACCAACCAACCAACCAACTATGACCGAATTAACTCGAGTCATGTGAAATAAAACAAGTCGTTCAATCGGTCACCAAAAAGACTCAAGTGAGTCATTTCGGTCACTTCGGTGTTCGATCACTTCCATGATTCGGTCGGTCGGTCATTTCGGTCAGCGGTCACTAGAAAAAGCTTCTATTAACTCGACTTTTCGAGTCGGTCGGACTTCGGTGGTCGGTATATTCGAAGGCAGCGTATGATTAGACTTCAGACACTTTAGGGGAATAATGCGCCAAGAGAAAATCGAATTCGATGGTCGGTTTTCAAGGAAAAAGATCAATTCTAATGATTTAATTTTTGGAATTTATAAAGAGTGCACGGTTAATGAATGAATTTGAATATTCTTTGAATTAGTAAATTCAGTAGGAAAATTTTTTAGTTTCGATTTCGATTTTCTCTTGGCGCATTTTCCCCCAAAGTGTCTATAATAGAATATTCGCTACCTTCGAGCAACGAGTACCGACCGATACGAAAAGTCGAATAGAAACTTTTGGCGCTGTACGGCTATCAACATCGGGTATGATACGAGAATATTTTTTCTAGTGACCGCTGACCGATCGACCGACTTGTTATTTTTCGTATGTCGTGAGTCATTTCGGTCGGTCGGTCATTTTGACCGAGTCATGGAAGTGACCAAATTGACTCAAATGACCGAATCTTTTTAATCGGTCACTTCAACAAAATGACCTGGTCATACTGGGTTAATGAAATGACCGATTTATCCCATCATTAGTTCAGAGGGCTCTGGTTTTTACTATTTTGACAACATGGACAACATATTTGCCCTTTTTTTGCATATTTAGGGCGAAAAATCTATCAAAATTATTTGTGCAAAAAAAAATTAAACTTTGGAGAATATGATAAAGTTTTAAAGTGCAACAATTTTATCGTTCTTTGTTGTAGTAAGAAAAAGAGCATAATCCATTTTTTTTGTCAAAAACTGAGCTTTATACATGTCCAGAGCCCGCCATGTTGAAATACCCCAAACATCCCCTACGATTTCTCATACCCACTGTAAGAATGGATTTTGAAGAATAATTTACCAAATACATTTGCGTTTGACGTTATAATTTTTTGCTGTCTATAGTTTCTTCAAATATTTTGAAATTTCAAAATGACCACAGTATGCTACATATGTATTTATACACACAAAGTAATAAAGTAAAATCGATCGATATTCTTGCATAGTAATGTTCTGATTAAGAATCTTGTTACTAAGAAAAAAAAACCAGACAACACCTTACAATTTGTCAAACAGTCACTTTCCTTTCCTCTGACCCGTTCTGGAAATTTAATTCGCCACTTGGAGTCGCCAAAGTTTCAGTTTCAATTCAGTGCCTTAGCGTGCTGTTCTTATCTCAAAATGTTCGAAAAAAAATGTATGGTAACAAAAAACCACACAACCACAAGGAATTTATATAAAAATAAAGAAGCACAAACTCTCGTCTATTGGAGCTTCCATTGACGTCAATGGTCTTGTACAATGTTTGAATTGTGATAAATGTTCCAAGCCTACAATCAGACATCAGTATTTCACTTTGAAACTTGTTTACCGTTACACTACGTATGCATGTGTCTTACACCCCCCAACCCCGGCTTTAAAAACAAGCACAAAATTCAGTTAAAAATTGGATTCTTTTTTGCCAAAATTTAATTTCTCAAACTTATGTTTGCAATTTCTACTGAAACATCAAAACACTCTTTTGTACGTATAGTACGAAATTAATAGAATTTTCGGGGTGAGGTTTCCTCGGCCTAAATTTTTTTTATTCAAGGTAATTTTGCTGATAACCGAAACACGGCAGTTTGAACTCAAAATAGTATCATGTGTACTGGAAGATACTTATCCATAACAAATTGGAATCATAAATTAATTCGATTATGTTGATAAATATTAACATTATTTTTTTTCTGTAACGTCGAAATTACTCGTAAGTAATCTACTAAATGCACTTGACTGATGTTATTTACTTTAGATCATTCTATCTTGTAATCTTGTAGAGTAGAGCTCGAAAATCTGATACGCAGTTTTCGTATCTATTTTCAAATAATTAATTTTTCACAATTCTTTGCGGTTTATTTTCTCAATTATTATTAGCTTCTAAACCGATAATGCCATTAAAATTTATTTTTAAACTTTTGATGAAAATATATTTGGCGGATTTAAACAAACTATTATTGTTTATGGCTTTTCGTTACAACCGTTTTTGAGCATATTAGAGGAAAAAATTTGGTTCTTGGTCATTTTCCTGGTAAACGGGACCGTTTACAAAATATTTTTCTTTGAAATTAAAAGAGCTTATTTTGTGGCCTTTCATACGATTGTAAAATTATAGCTCTAGCTTAAGAACTCTCGAAGTTATTCCCCTTTAATCTAAACCATTTTCGAAATTGAGCAATTCTTTTTTTTTCATTAAAGTGCAACTAAGAAGAAAAGACTATGGTCAGCTAAATGGTTCATATCCACATTACAAATATTCTTATAGTCCTGCTAAATCGATGACTCAACCTTAAAGTTTTACATGCCTCGAAATGCCCAAAAATAATACGAGTAAGTTTAAGCTTTTGCTTTTTCCTAGATTCTACATAAGTTCCGGCAAACTCAGTGTATTTCTCCGAAGAAAATATCGTTAGTGTTACCTTAGCTAGTTTAATTACACTCTAGCAGTGGCGGTGCTGATAGTTTTGGCGCCCGGCGCACTTTCTATGTTTTGGTGCCCAAAATTTTAAATTTTGTTTCGAAAAATCAAAGGTGATTTTCAAGATTTCCCATGATATAACTTTTAATTTGGCCCCTTAATTATTTCTAATTATTCATAATACCATCTATGGTTTGTAATACATATCGGGCTTTCTAATATGTAACAGATAAACACCATAGAACAAAACCGAAGTGCATTGCTTATTCGTACGACGGATCGCATTGCTTCCGCAAGATATGCAAAATTTATTCCATCAACATCTGTGATTGTCTTCAAAGATGCATCCTATAAGAATCAATGAATGATATCAAAAGATCTCAATGAGCGAAACGTTGTCGCGGTCAAGACTATGGATGTTATACAGGATGATGAAAAGATCAGTACTGAAAATGGCGAAAATGAGGCTTCTTCGACTGAATACAATTCGATCAGGGACGTCATTTAAGTTTCACCCAGCGGGCAAAATCTTTTTCACTTTATTTCAATGCATTTGTGTCGATATTAAGATATGTAGTGTATAAATGCGCGCACATACAGTTCAAGGAGTACGTACATTTTTTGAACTCCTTTGAAAATAGTCTTTCTTGAAAAAAGTCAAAAAGTCACGGTTCCCTTCAATTCTGGAATTGACCACCCATCCCAAATTACGTCTCTTTATTCGGCATCTGGTATTGAAGACACAAATTGTTAAGGATCCTTTTCTAGTAACCAAAGAAGTAAAATATGCATTCAATTGTGATTTTTTGGAGCAGAATGAATGTCCTGGTGCAAAAGGCGATTTTTGCCAATAATATTGAATTTTTTAGCTATTTTCCCTATGGTTTCATACACACATTTAATTTGGCTCTCCGGTGCTATATCATCTACACATTTTCAATAATAGCTGTATGCAAGAATTTTTGAATTTAAATAATTTTTTAGAAACTGTGAGACTTTAATCCTATTTTAAATGTATTTTAAGTAATTAAGTTTGAAGGCTGAATCGACATAACGAAACATTTTAAAGTAGTCCTTGAAACGTATTAGATATTAGCACTTTTTTTCCACATTAAAACCTAGCAAGAAAAATATCACATTTCCTTTGATTGTCAAACAGTGCTTCCAACTCGTGAAAACTCTAAATACTTAAATTTTCTCGATAACATTAGAACAAATGTATCGGTATTTCCGTTCAATTATTAGATAACACTTCTTAATTGCATTCGTATAGTGGTGATCACGTCATGAGAGTTTAATTCCCTATATATTTAGAAAACATACCAAGAGAAAATTAAAAAGCCTATCGGAATTGATACAAAAAACATACTGCAGTCACGATCGGCTGCAAGCCAATCGTATAATACTCTAGATGAATACTGAACTCCGATTTATATTGCAGTTGGGGATAAAGTAGAATTACGTGTGTGCATGTTGTATGTCCTTTATTAAGGACTGCCATTAGATTGCTACTCAAACCTAAAAGACAATATTCAGTGTTTAATTTCATATCTTGAACAGGGTAAGTCATCGAAAAAAATGTCCTTTTTGAAGGACTTTCACATGGGAGGTGCAGGACGGACTCACTCGATTTCTTACATATTTATCCTTTTCCTTGGAACCATTTCAAAATGAACTCGTACAAAATTTCAAATTCGTAGCTTGAATCGTTCAAAAGTTATCGAAAAATATTGTTAAACACGTATCTTAAGGATTTTTTGTATGGAAGGTACCAGAAGTAGTAAAAGGATTTCGCTGATTAGTAAACTCGAACTTTATTTTTACTCAAAACTAATTTGTACAAAATTCTAAATCTGTAGCAAAAAGAGTACTTGAGTTATAGTGAATTCCGTAAATTAAGTGAATACATTTTGACAGGATATTTGTATAACAGCTACACGAAGGACTGACAGGATTTTCTTCATATTCATATGTTTAGCTCCAACTATTGGAAAAACAACAGATACAAAATTTCAAAGTCGTAGCTTAAACCCTTCTGAAGCTATCGACCAATATTCTTGAACACGTGTTTTAAGGACATTTTATATGGCAGCTACCCGAAGGAGTAGGACGATTTTGCCCGTTAACGAACTTAGCCTTACAAATTCAACCAAACATCCAGATTCAAAATTTCAAGATCCTAGGTCAAGGTGTTCTTGAGTTATCGTGCTAACGGACAGACGGACGGACGGACGGACGGACGGACGGACGGACGGACGTCAAGCGGATTTGAGGTTTTTGGCCACAAATAAACAAAAAATAATATATAACTTTTTTTCGTCCGAGGCTTGGTTCTATGCGTTACAAACTTTTGGGCTGGATTAAACTTATAATACTCTATATGATTTCATCTAGAGTATAAATAGTGTGCATAAAGATCTGAAGCACTGGCACCGCGCATACGCCTGGGGTCTCAGAGGTCCCATTTCATTCATATGGCGCACTTTTATAAAGTGCGCCAGATACCATGAATACATATGCACTCAGCGGAATACAACGCATGCCGTCGCGCATAAAAGCGTTGAACGTTCACTGTACCGTGTGTATTGTATGTCGAACAATGGTGCGGATGAAATGTTTGCGCCAATGAGTAAGTCAATAGATTCGCACATGTATGATCGAACAATGCGTTGAGACGTGTCGGATCAGTGTAGGAAAATCATGTTGATCATACAAAACTGTGTAAACTTGTTTGATGAGGGTGATATGAACGTGTATATTTATATAATAAGATCAAACCGCAACCGTATATTTAGGAGAGTGAAACAAATGTTTGGGTGTACGACGTGTTTTTAAATTGTATTTGGATGGATAGGTATATGTAAATAGGATGCCGTGTTTTAGAATTGCAAAATTTTCAATCAGTGAATTTAGTGATAATTGCATGATTGTATAATACATGACCGAACAATTGTGTAGGTAGGTGGAACAGTAGGTGCGGCGCCCTAAAATTTTGGCACCCGGCGCAGTTGCTCCACTTGCTCATATGGAAACTCCGCCCCTGCGCTCTAGGGTATTGTAAATGTAATCTTCGGACTAAAGAAAGAGGTATATTATTTTATGTTCAGTTTTGGTCTAAAACCACAAATTCGTTTGCTATCAATCCGTCTGTCTGTCCGAACGCACGATAACTCAAGAACATCTTGATCCGATTTTGAAGATTTCATTCCGAATGTTTGGTTGAATTTGTTTTTTAACGCTAAGTTCGTTAACGCGAAAGATCGTCTCACTGCTTCGGGTAGCTGACAACCGAAAGAACTTATAATATGTGTAAAAGAATAAGTTAAGAACACTTTAAGTTACGATTTTGTAATTTTACATGATTTTTCAATGATTCCAGGTAAGGCAATAAATATGCTGAAAATCGAGTGAATCCTATCTGCAGAAACCTCCGAGTAGCAACCAAATGGGAGTGCTCAAAAAATCGTAAACCAGATGCGCACACCCGTTTCTGATTTATCTCAAACCACAATATAAATTGGAGTTCAGTATTTCGTCTGGAGTATCATACGGCTGGCTTACTGCCTATCATGAAAGCAGTAAGTTTTTATTATCTCCCTTGCACCTATTAGAAATTTGGAGGAAAGTCAGTGTTACCTACAATTTTTATGTGACTAAAACTGAAACTAAAATCAGAGTAAAAAAATTCTTCCTCTTTTATCCATCTATGTTTACAGACTTATAAGACGATATAATAAATTTTGTATACATATAGAAATATATCTAACTTAAACTACCACTTTTTACTTTTTATCATTCTCGATTCGCGTTAAGCTATAGCCTATCATTTAGTGTCCGAATTCTTTCCAGAGCCATTGTACATAAATGTGAAATATGTACAGTACCAAGAAATGTGTCTGGAAATATTTACCTCCGAATTCCAAGACGAGTGTATACCCATGGCCCATGGCACGAGAGTTGAAAAACAAAGCAATGATTCTCAAATCCTTTTCGATATGAACCATTTTTTTGCTCCGAGAATCCCGCAAAAAACCATTAAATTTTGTAGATTATGGTTGCCACTACTGATGCCTACTTCTGTATTAAAGGCCCCATAGACAGGTATGCATGCGTGTCATTCGTGCATGTCGCAATACGTTTTGTCTCCGCCCACAAAAATCAAAAGTTTTTGATTTCCATCATGCCATATGATGGCAGACCCACACATTCAAGATTCAGACCAATACACTCATGAAAGAATGACATGCATGCGTGCCCGCCTATGGGCCTCTTTAGTCTTACGGTATGCTTCCAAAGTCGAAAAGCTATGATCGAGGTGGCAAATTAAATGATTAAATTATTCGTATAAAATTTTGCAGCTATGAATACAGAAAAAAGTGTGACCTATAACATACCCTACCAGATATGGTCTTGAAATCTTTACAGAAGATAAGGCCAATAGATCTAAAGCGGGGAACATTTTGGTGGTGGGGTCTAGAGGGTGTGGGATGGGAGAGAGTCCAGCAAAAAATTTTGAAATTTTTCGGGCCTATTATCAAACTCGACTCGACCAAAAAACTCACATTCTGCAATTATGAAATTCGACGAGTGCCTACTTGTCGAGTTTCACTCGACTTTGAGTCGAAAAAAAAGAATGAGTAAAAAGAACTGCGTATTATGACAGCCGATCGAGTGAGTATTTACTTGAAAGAAATGTCAAATTCACTCGACTGCTGGAAATAAAGTGACTTTCCAATTGTCGAGTTTCATAATACCAACTTTAGCTCGAGTTCAAATATGAGTCGAGATACTCACTCGACTTTCGTAATAGGCCCGTACATCTCAAGAACTGCTCAGGATAGAAAAGGTTAGATTTACTTTGGCGCATTGAAGATAGGACAAAAATCTAGTCCGCGAAAGGGTTATTTACATTTTCACTACTTTCGTTATATATTTTCGACCTGCCTAGGTATCGAATTAATCTTTGGTTTGTGTGCTCTTCATGGAAGAGCCAGATTTTTTGATACTCAACCAGTAAGAGCGTGTAAAAAAGTTGTATACGTTTTCAGGTATTCCGACATATTTCTGTCTTATGTCGCATTCGCTTTGACAACGCTTTGAAACTTCCCCAGAGGCGATTCCATTCAATATGCCATTCAATACCCACCTTTCAATATTCCAAGACTAATTATAGCAATTCAAAATCTTCTAGCTTGTTTTTTGGAGAGCTGTACCCGGTCTTGAGAAATTTACTTTAAAATACAAATTTTTGCAACTGTGACCCTACAAATTTTTGGATCAATGTAACTTTTTTACAGCAAACACCAGTATTAAAAAGTTTTTTTAATTGTACTTTCTTACATGTCATATTATTAGCTACAAAATTTGCACATATGAATGCCTTAGATTTTACCATTTTGAAGCTAATAGGCGGATACTTGTAACAGTTCAAAATTTAATATGCGATAAAGTGATCCTCGTTAAACAAAACTGTTAAAATTGTGTGGTTCCATTGAAACATTTTTATATTTCTTACAATTATCGAGGAAAACAATTCAATTTTACGGAGTTTCGACATAATTGTTACACTTAACCTGGGTGTGGTAGGTAAAACTGAGTATATTTAATTGTCGTTTTTAATTTAGTACCAAACTAAACAACAAGCCTTTAAAAGCAAAAATACTTCCCACAGTGAGTGTGTAGAAGTTTTATCTAGGACTACAATATAAGATATAAAGCAAGTAATCACAAAAGTGATGAAGTTTACATTAAAATTTAGTTTTTATATAAAAATATTATTCAAAATCATCGTTTTACAAAATGGAGGAATAGAAAATTTTGAATAGAAAATATGTAAACACGTCTATGTAGAATCTGTCAATATAAAAAATACTTGCATTTTGATATACTTTCTTTTTTCTTCAACTTTTCTTCAAACAACGTTGGGCGATAAAACTTGCTTACCACTTTTCACCAAATAATAATAGTTTAGGACATTAAATCAGCAAATACTATAATTATTCATTCTAAGCAAATAAACTGAACAGATAACAAACATAACCATTAATTAAAACATTATGTTTTTTTGCGATACTACCCAGTCAGTCTATTCTATTTTTACCCAATCATAAATCAATAAACAAAATTATACTAATATTCACACAAAACCACTTACAGAACATTCGACATAAATCCTCGATAAGTATCACAAATTAATCTTCATAGCATGAACAAACCCTTAAATAATAAAATATTGACGTCAGCCAGAGTGACACTAACTAAATATAAAAGCCACTTCAAATAACAATTCTGATAACGTTTTTCATTTCACTTTTATCTTTTTCTTAAGCATAATTTAAATAATACTATCACGTCTGTTTTTTTTTATTAGGGCAAATAAATTGTGAAGCACATGTTATATGAGAATGCAGACAATCACAAACATGAAAAATTAAATAGACTTATAGAGTAAAAATATAAACTTTATCGAATAAAATAATAAGTAACAATAAAGGAAAACAAAAATTCAAGGTCTTTTCCAGCGTAATAAAAAAATTTATTTGCATTTTCTGGTAAATATAATACATAACATATAATAATAATTTTCATTATGTATAACAATAATACAAGTTAATAAATTATAAAATTAACACGATAAAATACAGAAGAAATAACAATATAAAAAATAATAACGAAATGAAAATACTGATCAATTATTTCTTTAATTTTTCATGTTTACGATTACCTATTGCATATAGAGTAGGGTTGATATTAGGAATTGCTCATAATTAGCAGTAGCTATAGGAGTATGTGCGTCAAATGACCCTCAGTTTATTACTTTCGGATGCCTAACCTAGAATGAAGTAATAGTATAATATTAATATTTCTGTTTTATTACAAAAACAATAAAGTTTTTTAAGTATTACAACAAGCATTTTTGTTACATTTTTATGCATAGACATGAAATAGCCAAATAAAAAATACAATAAAATAAAATTATTGAAAATGTAGATACTTCTACGTAAAAATAACAATTTTAAATTAAATTTATTTATTTCAGCATTTTCAGTTGACAATTATACCTGATACCCTATTTACGATGGAAATAAAGTAGCGCAAAATGTTGTTATTTTCAATTGTTGCTAGATAATCAGACGTAACGTAAAACATTGTCAATATTAAACTTTTGCGATACCTTTACGTTGCGTTGCATTACGTCTATCATAAATGTGGCGTAATTAGATAGTTTTCCCGGACAGATCACCACGGGATAACAATATAAATATTAAAGGAAATCTTGCTTAAATGTAAATGAAACGACTACCGAAAAGGAGCCAGGAAGTGGTAAGACAATTTTAGTGAGGTACCACATTCGGTGAAAAATGTACTATTACTGAATTTCTGAAACAATCTTTTTCAGTGATGGCCTGCGCTGTCGTTTGTACTACTATAGTAGTACTGCCATTGAACTTCATGTACTACTGTACTACTCCTTTCAATTTTGTACTACGAATTTATTAAATTAAAGTCTAGAAAACATTAGAGGAAGGCAAAGTTTCTACTTTTTGACATCAACCGTTCAGGAGATATAGATTTTAGAATGTTCCAATTCCAGCTTTCGAGCGTTTCGTACGCATTGTTTTCCCCCGCTCCTACACTCCTCAACGCATATCGTCAATCGTGTTCACTATCATATTTCTATATAAGTTCCAAGTTTGAGCTAAGCGGTTCCTGAGATTTAGAAACCAAAATTTTTCGTCAAAAACGAAAACAAAGAAAATTGTACTCTTCAGGAGAGAGAAAAAATTAAAAACAGTCCCGCACAGTCATTGCTCACTTTGGATACGAATTTCGAGCTCTGATAGTGCGTATAAAAGTAGTATTGTTCTTTTTTCAAAAAATACATACAAAAACCGTGATTCTTGAAAAAAATTTGCAAAGTAATTTTTTTTTAAATTGTCGAAAACTTGCCTTTAAAATAAGCCTAATTCATTATTCTATGATAAAAATTAACGAAGATATGAATTTCCAAAAGGGATTCGAACATCATATTCACAAAATCTTTAACATACATACTATAATTATTAATGGAAAAAAAAATTTAAATATAATTTGTTGTTATTAATTTTTCGAGTTTCAAGAGAATCGGCGATGGTACGGTCACAAATTTCGTTATTTTGGCAATTCTTGATGGAATGACCCTATATGTACCAAATTTTCGATGTTATTTTGCGATTCCAAACCAAAAAAGTCATGTACTACTTATTCTTTGTAAAATAATATTATACTATTTTTTACTTAAATGCACTACTGTATAATTTAACAAAACGACAGCACTGGTAATGCCTGTTAAAATGTAAAATAAAAATCTGTCTTAAAAATCTGAAAGTATGGTATAAATGGCACAATTGGCGATTCTTTTGAGTAATTAAACCTTTCAAATAGGCTAGATATCACATATTGGTCACACACTCTAGATAAGACAATAGATTTTTTTGTTAGTGAGTAAAAAGTTACTCTGTGTTCTAGGTTCTACTATACACCTAGATAAAAAGAAAAAAAATGTGATTTTTATTTTTCGAGAGTCGCCAAGGACAGAAAGCTGACCAAAAAAATCGTTCATAAAAAGAGGTTTGTTTATATTTTCACGAATTTCGTCATATATTATAGGTCTGTCGAGGTATTGCATTAATGTTACTTATGCGGGCTCTTTGTACAAGCAGCTTGAAACTATTCTCAGTATTTTCCGATATTCAACCCAAGGGGAGTCTTAAAGTAGTGTACGTTTTCATGAATTTCGAAATATATCCTAGGTCTAATGAGAAATCAAATTCGCTTTTAGTTCTATGCCCTTAATATAGGATGTTTTTTTTAGAGGTATAGTATTTCTTTTTTGAAACAAAGGCATACGTAATTAACAAAATGGCAAAAAGATTATTTCATGGCATTTAATTTTTAGAAACAATCTCGGGCATATAACCACCGCGACTGCGTCTAATGAACACTATCCGATCAGTCCAATTTTTGGTCACTCTTTCGAGCATTTCTGACCTTATCCCATCAATAACCCGTAGAATGTTTGCTTCCAAATGTGGAATCGTTGCTGACTTATCAGCATAGACCAGTGATTTGATGTATCCGCACAAAAAGTTATCCAATGGTGTCAAATCATACGATCTAGGCGGCCAATTGACAGGTCCAGTTCTTGAGGTGATTTTTTCATCATATAATTGACGCAGCGATCTGTGAGTTTGCCGTATAGAATGCAAATTTCGAAAATAAATTTCCACAGTTTGTAAACGTTGTTCTGGTGTAAGTCTTTCCATGATAATTTGCCAAAACGTACTGAACAAAAATGTAAAAGACACCAGTCAAGTTTGGCAGGTATCTCTACTAAAAAACCTAAACCTCTAAAAAACATCCTATACAATCTCCAAAAAACGAATTTAATCATTTTCAGATATTGAACACTTTAGGGGGTATAAGGCGATTGTGCCAGTTTTTACGATTTCCGACGAATCTTTTAGGTCTATTGAGACATCGAATTTGCTATTCCATGCAATCGCTCAAAAACTGATTTGCCACATTCAATATATATAAAACGCTTATGTACGTTTTCACCGTTTCCAACAAATCTCTTAGGTCTGCTAAGTTGCCCTAACAAAATAAAACTTTATTCATAGAACGTACAAGTCGGTGGTTCACCTTTTTCGCATGAATAATTGCCTTGAGTTTATTAATCTATTGTTGAAAAGCAAAACATCTCGTACACTAGTAGCGCTGATACTCGTTCATGGTTCGGTGCATCTCTAGGATGACGTTCTATGATGTTAACTGAACTAGAAAATTCATCAAGCGTATATGTCGATGAGCCAAAGATTTTCTTACTTAGCGCAACTCAGTAGATAAATATTCCGTTCAATATCCTGCCAAGTTTTAAGAGTCTTTCACATATCTTATCTCTGTAGATCTATAGAAGAACTGACCAGCTGAAGTTGTAGACATTAACCCACAAAATTGAAACTTAAGTTTTAATATCTTAGTCGCCGTAGTGTTGGGAAAATTCACAGGTAATGAAATACGTTTTTGTCTACAGTAGGCAAAAGTTCGCCGCAACGGGGATACCGGATTACTACAAGATTTAGATACTGGAATAAGTTTGTATCCGTTTATTCATAGATTTGCAGCAAGGGTTTCATCAGAATCACAAAATCAAAATTTTGCAAGATCGTCATTTATATAAAATTGAGGATTTAAGAAGTCTAAAAGAGAAATGATGCTACTTTGGTACTTTAAAATTGCGCTAATCTTGGGTCTGAGAGAGATGTTTGGCCACCGGGTTGTGTTACCTAATCACAAGGCAAATCACAAAAAAATGGACTGGAGATCTCCAAAAGCGAAGCACGATCGCGCACACTAGGTCTGTTTCTATAAAGCGACTTCCGAGTGCATTTTAATGATAAGGAACCATGTAAAGTATTGTGTGTGAATGGAGTGCGAACGTGTTTGCTAACTGCTAAAGACACTGTAATAGTTGAATAAGAAATAAATTTATTAAGCAATTTGAATAAAGTGATTTGTTTTACTTGAAATTCCGTCGAACCTCTACTGTAGTGTTGAACATTTTCATTTTCATAGTTTTGATATATTACTGACTTTGGTTTTGTGTTAGCTTAGTAAGAGTATGTGGAGCGTAACTACATATCTCCGGTTTTACTCCACTTAACTCCACTTTTAAAATTTCTAGAAATTGCGGTATATGTCTGTCTTTCTTAGCTGATTGATAGCAAATGTATTCAGAAATAGTTTGATGCTACAAACTCAAAATTGTAGTTGACAGCTATTTCAATAGTTGCAAATAGAGAAATTAATATGAAATAAAACGAGTGAGTCCTTCGAGTATCGGCTATACAAACTTCCTGGAACATGGTGTGCATTTACTTAGTTTTTATAGTCGAGAACCCAATTTTATTAATTATTTTGATCAGTTAATGACTGTTAAGTATTTCGGTGTTTGAATGGAAGTTGACGGCTAAAAAATGCTCTGACACGGGACCCACTCTCCAAAACCTTAATCTCGAACTTTTTTTCAAAAAAATATGTACTTAAAGAATATTTAAAAATTAAAACAAAATAGTTCAGGTTCAGGGAGTTTATCTATTGGTATAACTCGAGTATCATTGAAATTGTGAGAATTTTTAAAACGCTACATGCAAATTGTTTTCCCCATTCTCGAATTAAAGTGGGTTTAATTTTCGGAAACTCCCCTCCCCCAAATTTGATAATTTTTGTGTGATGAGTTGGATACCTGATAAAGAAGGTGAAATTTCTGATTATTTTCAGAATCATCCTTGCAAGCATTTGATGTGATAGATGCGTGAAAACTTTCAGATTCCCAGTTTGTAGCATTTTCAAGCTATTGTTGTACATAAATACTTTTGTATGAGAGCTACTTTAAGAAGTGGGCAAATTGAATGCAGTCTTCCAAATTATGAATAAAACGTGGGTACTAAATTTCACCTTTATATCTCAAAGTATATTGTATAGTTGTGGTGCATTCGGTGAGATAGTCCCACCGTAAAAATTTATATGCGGCATTATGACGACGATGCTGTGCATGTCCGGATGCCACCAGTAATTTTCAAAATTTCGTGCCAGAAATTCGGACCGGTCAGTTTGGTTTGGGTTGCCGCCATAAAATGAAGACATAAATTAACACTATAGATCACCGCCTTACATCGAAAGCAAGCGTGGGAAATGATCTATCTAAAATACATTCAGCGTCTTCCATTTGGGTTCTGTATAAATTCAGTGAAAGTTCATCTAATTAAATCTAACTTCCATTTGCGGAACCACTATTCAGTCGGTAACTATAAGCTAAACGATTCAATTCTATTTTAGGAGATCAATTCCATTTACTATTGAGCGCCTGTTCTCTCTTATCAAATTGGGGACTTGAATAATTTATCGCTGTTTCCCGACAGATGGTGTTATTTTAGCCTTTTTGTATCGGGCAATACTACAGCCAACTTCATAGTGAAGCTCCACTATTAAACCTAGATAAATGTAAATTCTTAAAAACCGAAATCGATTTTTTGAAACATTGTCTCAACGTAAATGGTATTCAATCTAAGAAGACAAGGATTGAAACTATATTAGCGTATCCGCAACCAACAAATATTTTACAATAACGTAAATTTCTGGAAATAATAAATTTTTGACGGAAATTTATCCCGAATGTGGCAGCTTCACAATCAATGTTAGATAATTTTACAAAAGTGCAAAAAGAAGCGCGACAATACACTTTTGGTTTGGGATAAAAGATTGGGATACGTTAATCACAGTAGATACGTTAGTATTGATTTAATGAAGTGAAAAACACAAAAGCTGTTGTTAGCAACATTATTATTTCTTGGTTGAAAATTTGGAGGGGTATGCGGCTGACAACCTAAAAAAATTACATTCCAAACAACTTCTTGGTTATTTTTTTTAAGGGTAATCAGACTCATAGTAACCTGCAAATATTTATTTACGACGAACGGACGGACTTCTTTTTTTGCTTGTTTGGAGTCTACTAGTAATAAACGTTAAAATAATAAATTTCAGAGTAGCAAATTATTTTTAAATTTCAGGTCGATTACAACCACAAAGAAACAAAAAAAAATGTCCGTCTGTCCGCCGTTCCCAAAAGCGTTTGAAGGCCCGTAGCTCGTTAAGATATTAAGTTGTAATTTTTTTGGTGGGTAAATTGGGTGAACCTGATTCGTGTGGTAACTTTTGTGGCGATGGGGGTGTGAGTGGGAGTTGGGGAATATTTTATATGAAAAATTTTGGTTTCTAGATATTAGGAACAGCTTATGCTAGAAGGCTGAAATTCGAAATTTATATAGAACTAAAGTGAACCCACGGGTGGAGGGGTTAGGGAGTGAGGTAAAAAGAGTGCGTTCAAAACGCTCGATAAGTGGGATTGAAACATTCTAAAACGTTTGATGTCAAAAGATTGGATCTTTGTGTTTATTTTTCGGCGTATTTATAACTCATATAATTATATTTTACAAATTTATCTATTCCGCGCGAATTTTGCCGAATTTTTGAAACCCGTGGACTGATGCCCTTTTAGCATGGAAAGAGTTAGCCACAATAACTTGGTAGGTTTACTCATCATTCTAAAATCCATATCTTCTGAACGATTAATGTCAAACGGTTGACACTTTGTGGTTAACTTAAGAAATACTAGGAGATTAGAAAAGGATTAAAAATTTTAAGGGGTGTGGAAAGGTGTGGGGGGGGACTGTGAAAAATTTTGGATTTCAATATCTTCCGACTCATTGGTTTGTGTATATAGAATTATAAGTCGAGTCTACTGAATATTTTTGAGAGGGGTGGTGAAGAGCGGAAGTGAATGGAAAGCCATTTTTCAAAAAATAAAAATTGTATGTCTCAAGAACCGTACTAGATATAATCTTGAAAATTTTACAGGAGTTAGTACCAGTAGACCTCTACCAGAGAAAAAATTGGTGTGGGTGTATGGTGGGAGGGGCTGGAAAGGAAAAAATTCAGATTTTTATTTCTCGAAAGTCGAAAAAGATAGAAAGCTAAAAATTGGCATCTAGAGCTACTATAGATACATCCCAAAAATTATAAAAAAAAATGTTTGATAGCAGTAGCAAGGTACAGGGGTGGAGGGTGGTTTTTCATATCTCAGAAACGGCTTATGCTAGAAAGTTGAAACCTAATACCTATATGTAGATGTACTAATGTATAAATTAATGACAAGATGTGCCGGACCTCCAAGACTTCAAAACTAGTAAAATCGCAATTTCGATAAAAATTGGACTGATGACCTTTTAGCATGTACCCATCCATCTCAAGAATCGTAACAAATATTGAATTAAAATTTTTACAGGAGGTATGCCCAGTAGACCTGGCGCAGAGAAGTGGTGAGGTTGTAGGGGGTCGAAAAGAAAACATTATTCTTTTTATTTCTGCAAAAATGCTGTGGATAGAAAGCTAAAAATTTATTGCTATATAGAGTCATCAAAACGAAAAATCCCAGAAAAATAAAAACTAAAATTCGCATATTAATCTAAACCAACAAAAAATAATAAAAGTGCAGATTTTTTTATGATATCATCAATTACCAAGAATAAGTGATTTATTTAATTACCATAAATCAGTCTATTCATTTTGCGATGCGATTTTGTATTAATTGTTTATCGAGATTTTTTTTAAGTCGATGCAATAGTTCTTCAAGAAGCTTATTTAATTACAAATTTTGTTCGAATTTACATTTACATAAATTTAAGACTAAAAGCTTAAGCAACGTGAATATTAAATAGTAACTTCCAAGATGAAGTATGCATTACAAACTCCTAGAGCTAGATTCAGGCAGTCGTCTGGTTCAGAGGGTCAAAAAAAAAGTTTTCTTTTCTTTAATTGATGTTTTAACTATTGGAGAATATGTTCCTAAAGTTTTAGGAGCCAACTCGAAGTATTTTCGAAGATACAGGTCCGAGAACAGGTAACCGTCGAGTAGGTGTGCAGGATATGGAGAGGTATATTGGTCCTTCGATCAAATTATAATAATTAGAAAAGGTACAAAGGGGCTGTCTGACAATGTATTGGGTTCTAGAAGTAACGAGTTTAGCTCGTACTTTCAGCTGTTTTCTCGAAATCTTGTTTTTGTGATTTTTCCAAATTGGCAGGCATGATAGCAGAAAAACTATTTGACCTATCGACCCAAGCCAAATTTCATTCTTTAGAGTATTAAAAACTATTCTAAACGAACTAAAAAAATTAATAAAACACCATTTTTATTGCACGAATAAGGAAACAAAATTGTAAAAACCGTCACTTTTATGTTCAAGCTTAAGTTCACAGTTTTTCTGGGGTTTTTTTAGTTCATCTACAATAAAAATGTATATTATTATAATTAAAAATAATTTTGATTTTTACGTTTCAAAAAAAAATTATGAACACCATCTTTCCCGCCAATTCAAGACTGCAGCGGCGAGGGGCTTCAATGGTCAACTTCTAATTTCGCCATTTTGCAAAAATTTTACGATAAAACTTTTGTTTGTTCTTTTCAAATGTGCCTTAAAACACACTCAAAATTTTAATTATAAAAAAAATCACCGAAAATCACCTTTATTTAGGTCTCTAAACCAGATGACTGCCTGAAACATGTAATATGCTCTACAAATTTCATGTAGTACAGTAAGAATACTTTTTTATTAAAAAAAAATTAATGTTTATATTTTGAATGTACCTAACGTAAATTTAGTTTTGGTTAAACAAATTACTTGTGTATGTCCGCTTGCTTTGGATAATAGCAATAAAAACAAACGATTTGAATTTTATTTTACTTTATTTGAATACTAAATTTATTTAGCAGAGCTCAAAACTTGTACTTCAATTAGACTTTTACTTACAAAGTAAGATAGTTCATAAACATATGCATAAAACTGTAACAAAAAATACTGTAATAAAAAAATATATGATAATAAAATACTCCAATTCATTCTAGAATAGCGAGAATCATCCGCTCATATAAATAAATTGCTGCTGACGTTTACAGCAACAAGCAGCAAAAAAATAATAATAATAAAATAATATATCATAAGAAAAATGAACAATATTCAAATGTGTAAATTAAGCCTTCACACATCACGACATGATGAACAACAACAACCATTTCATATAAACCATAATTACGAAAATAAGAAATATTGGATATTGTTAAGTTGGGTTCACGCCTACCTTTTTCTGTTGATGTTTCTTAATTGGTTGTTGTTTCTGCTGCGGCTGCGGTTGTTGCTGCTGATCGCTGTACTCCTGCTCGTGAATTATGTAGGACTCGTCGTCATCGTCACCACTAACAGTTGAGCAAGTCGAACAATCGGATATTTTCCGATCGATCGGCATTCGTACGCCATCGACATAATAATCGGCACCGTCTAATGCACTTATTGTCGAACCGCAATAATAGAGGTTGCTGCACGACGACGCCGCGCTAACATCGGACGCTGCGTCGTCCTTTTCCGTAGCGGTTGTATCGGCCGATGATCGTCGTCGCATACGATGCGCCCGAAAGTATTCAATCTCCTCGAGAGTTATACCGCACAGGACATCGTCCGAGTAATCGGATACGACAACAGATGGCGTACGTACGTACCGAACGCCACCGTATTCGCTCGAATTGTAATCACTGAGACAACTTTGAGCCGATTCGCGTCTTGAATTCGACACCGACGTGAACTTATCTTCGGGAATTTCAACGATCCTTTCCTCTAATATCACTTTGCTGGGTATGGCAGTTTGCGTTATAAGAGCACCGGAACCGCCTGGCTGTTGTTGCTGTTCCAGCGAAATTGTCGAATCCGGTAAGGTAATCGGTTCGGCAACCGGAAGTAGGGCTGGCCTTAAGGGAATATCCGTAACGGTAAGGGTCATACGGCGACCGGTATTCATTGGGGGTGGTTCGATCGGTGCCTCGTCGTCCAGACCCAAAGCTGAATCGCTGCTCGACGATCGCAGAACCTTTTCCTTATCCTTGGCTGCAGCATCGTTGTCGTTATCGTCGCAGTCCGATGAGTACGGGCTGCCGTACGGTAACGGACATCCTTCGTCCGATATCGGACTGTTCCGATTCATTTCGATACGATCGCTTGTAATGCGTAATCCTTCGGTTTTGACATCACCATCGCTAGCGTCACTACTACTACTTTTCGACTTACTGTCGACGGCTTCGACGGACTTGAATTCACTTTTCTTATCTTGAAGTAACTGCGTGTACATTTTCACTAGGTTTTCAACACATGGAAATCTATAATACTGTTGGTGGGATTGATCCTTTGACGATGCAGACAACTGATCGGCTAGATGATCATCCTTTTCCGAACTATCGAGTAACGGATCGGAACTGTCGACTTGACCGCTTCGGGATAGAACCGAACTAGCGTTTCGACTATCGCTAAAGTAGTCTGTACACGATCGATTGTAACAGCAACCGGCGATATGTGTTGTTCGATCGAGCGATGTTGCACGTACAAACGTTAAGTAATTACTGCGATTCCACTCGTCTTGCTCACACGTTTTATTGTTATTGTTTATCGCGAGTTGCTCGCTATCGACGTCGTTGTCGTCGCTTTCGTTAGCAATCTCGTGGGCTTTTCTAGCGCTTCTGATATGGTCGACTACATTATTTGCATCTCCAGTTCCAGTCATACGGGCTTCAGCAACATCAGCATCATCTTGATTTTTTTCTTGATCATGACCGACTGCGTGGTCGTTACTACGATCGATTGGATTCGATAAAGGTGACGCCTCGTCGCGGCTCGCTCGACTGATTGTGTCGTCACTATTTCTAGCACTAGGACTGTTCTCTCCCACGTATCGATCAGTCAAATCCAACTTACTTTCCCTGACATTTGATGTTGTTGCCTGGTGATTTACGATTATGTTATCGGGAACAACAAACGATGATAGTAGAGTTGATAACGACATTGATTGCGATCGTTGTTGTATTGGTGGTGATAGTGGTGACAGTTTACTTGCCAATGAAATTTCATCGTTATTAGGCGTGTTGTTGGTGTCATTGTCGTGCATGTGAACGCTTTCGATGGAAATATTTCGCTGAGGTAATAATCTCTTAATCGCAGGCGTTGCTGATAAGCGGCGATAAAATTGACTGAAACAAGTTGATAAAATTTATTCTTGTCAGCTTATTTTTTCTTCATAATTTTGCTAATTTAGTGCTACAGTATATGTTTATCTTTCCATTGTAAATGATATTTCAAATTATGTAGTTCTATGAAATTACCTATGATTTGTTGCGCGTTCGCGTAAAAATTTACGAAAATCATCGCATATTTTCTCAGGTGTGGAGTCGGCCTTACGATCGTTTAGCATGATGGCAGAAAATCTGCAATTAAAAGAAAAATAATTATGACAAGGTCTTGTTAATTTCATTTTTGTTATATTGGCAGTTATTCGGAATTGAAATTCTCAGGATTTCAGAGTGCACCGACAGACCGCAAACAGTGCTCAAAACAAGTCCAAAATTTAAAGTGACGGTGTCTTGTCTACGTATTGTCAAAAATAATTAGAGTTTATTTTTATTTTATGTTACTTTATAATACTTTAAAAAATTAAAAAAAAAAAACCTAACTATTATAAAAATTTTGGCATAATGTCCGTCTGTCCGCCGTACACAAACGAGTTTGAAGAAGGCTCATAATTCACAAAACTTTTGAGATATTAAGTTAAAATTTGTTTGGTCGATAAATTGGGTGAACCCCCTTAAGTCGTGATTTTTGGTAAAGGGCATTAAAGGGAGGAGGTCCCCCCTAGTTGCAGAACTATTCAGTACTTCGAGAATTTAAAATGTAGAGTGGTTTCTAAACTGCCTAAATAAGTTAGTTTTATTGTAAGATAGTTTTAACTTAGTTTTAAGTTCTTATTAATAGGTTTTAAAAAAAATTTTCCTAAATGAAGTATCACTTTAATCAATAACATAATTTGTCAAGAAATAGAAATACTACACTACAGTTGTAAAGACAATAATTTGTTCCCCGTCTGATCTCAACAAAAATTGTATAAACTGTAAATATCTTATAGAATAACTGTAATAATTATATAAATAAGTAAGTAAGGTGGGAGAAGCGTTTAGAGGAAAAATCGGAACTTTTTATTATTTAAATATAGTAGTGTGTTCGGTAAAACGAAAACGAACGAAAACGTACCTTCGAAGTAGAGTGAAATAAATGTCAGTGATATAAAGCGCGATGTCAGTGATATAAAGCGCGATGTCAGTGATATAAAGCGCGCGAAATTTGAAAGAAATTTAAATATTGGCAAGAAATTACAATTCCGACACACAACACAACAAAATATAACTCACACAAAATTTCCCGAGCACAAACGAACTGAACTGATAGCAAACGGTTGAAAATTCTGAATTGTCAAATATTTTGTTTGTCATAAAAGAGTACCCTACCCTTGGAAACATAACCTTAACGAACCCAAGCGCCATATATTAGTGACTACTGCAAATGTTCATTCCGCCTTTGAACACATTACTGAAAAACGAACGAATTATTTCATCGCAAAGATTGAACAGGTCAATGCGTAAATCTCAAAAGCTGGAACCGATACATTCTATAAATCCATATCTCCTGAACGGTTTATGTCACATGGTTAAAACTTTGTGACTATTTGTAGGCATGCTACAAATAGTGAACATCTTTCTACGCTAATATCATCTGAACCAATAACGCCAGCAAGATATAATGTTTGTGTATACAAGTTTATAAGTGGAGTACGCAAAGTGAAAAATGTGTGAGGTCAAGCTCGGAAAAACATACTTTAAAAAACATTTTTTTATATCTCCGAAACCGTACCAGATATGATCTTGAAATTTTGACAGGAGTTGGGCTTAGTACAGCTCTAGTAGAAAAAATATTGTGGGTGTAGGGGGTAACGGTAAGAAAGGATAGAAGCAAAAAATTCTGATTATTATTTCTAGCGAACCGCCAAGAATAGAAAACTAAGAATTGTCAATTGTCATTATTTTGTCAATAAAAGTACAGTATTTTAATATTTACATTTTTTTTAAATTATGAAACTATGAAAATTTATACACCTTTTGTAGGTAATAATAAAGCACACGAAAAAAAATAAAATACATTTTAATAATAGGGTTTTCTGAGAAAAATCACATTGATCAAAAAATGTTACGGTTAACAATACACTCAGAGAAAAATCCTATAAATTTAGCCCGATTTATTATTAATTCAATAGTTTTCTCCTATTAATTTTAGTCAATGCTATAAACAACATTAATATAATAACTTTCAAAGTATTATATTAACGGTAGTATTCTCAAATTATTTTAATAGTTTTACCATTTCAAAATATTAGTATACCATGTAAATCTTTAATCGGACATGTTATTGTTTTAAACGTTGTTTATATTAATTTAATGGGACAACCCACGTTTGAGATTAATAGGACCGATTACAAAAAGAAAACGACAATCACATTGCAACAACTAGAAAATTTACTAGGATACTATTGTTTTAATAGCATTGATTTATTGTTTTTAATTGGCTAATGTTATTAGAATTATAATCTTATCTGATTTATTTAATAGTACATCTGATCTAAAATCGTATGAACTATGATCTTAAAAGCTGTATATTTTAATTTAATATGACGGATTACATTGAAAAAGAATGTGACCAAATATAAATAATGTGGAATATCTAATTAATATCAAACTTGTTGCTGTATACCTGAAAATTTGAAATAATGAATTTTTTTTTAATTTAAAATATTTTTTATTCGTTATGTATTTATAAAGAAAATTATAATTTTATTCTTATAGTTTTTCTAATAAAAAATTATATAAAACAAACTTAACTATTTAAGTGTATTTCAGGCTTCATTTTAATTAGCACAAGTTTTTAATTTATTTAAAAGATGTATGTGAATTGGAGGACCGTCAAAGTCAAGAACGAAGTGTAAAGAAAATAAATCCATATTTCTTTAACCGGCTGGAAAGTTAATCCTTTTTCAAGGTACTTATTTTTCATCCAATCAACTTGTTTCATATATGTACTCATTTGGAGATATACAGTGAAGTATACAGGACTCTTGAGAGTCAATTATTGTGGGCTTCCATTTTGATCTTTTGATGCTTTTTTTCAACTTGAAGTATGGGTGGCTTTAGAACGGCATGAGCAACAAAAATATTATGCAATTACGCGAATCTGAAGACAACTATAAGATACATTTAAATAAATAAACATCTTGAGTATAAATAAAATACTCACTTTCATCTATATTATCATTCTCTAAATCTATGAGAAGATTTAGTGACTATCTGTCCTTAATGTGCTTCTTCAAATAAGGCACAATTTTTTTAAAAAACAATTGGTAATATGGACATGGCATGTATTTATTTATTACTAACCCTGTTATTTTAATCGTACGTTATATTAAAATAATGGTTAAATATTATTAAAATAATAGTATACTACAATAAACCAATAGGATATTTAATCTTAACACCATAAATTTAATTCGTCTTGTACTATTAATAAATGACTGTAGCGTAGTATTAGAAGAATAGTATAACCTCATAAAAATAATAGGGAAATGAGATTTAAGTCAATGGTATTTCAAATATTATGAACAATTTGCACAGTTTGAAAATCAACAATGTATTCCTATTAAAATCAAAAGTGTAAGAAGCTAGAAAACTATTGTTTTAATAAGAAAAATTTACTGTTTTCTGAACTAGGTAATCAATGCGTGTACTATTACCAATTTAATAGGATACTTTTCTCTGAGTGTAGCAAAAATTTGTATTTCGAAGCATATTTCTCAAGATAGGGTACAGCTAAAGTATCGACGTTCCCATCGAATCAAAAGTAATTCAATTCCCTACAAAACAAGCTACAGCATGTTGAATTGTGATTATTAATTTTGAAGATATAACAGTGAATGACTTTTATTTACCTCCCTGTATCTCCACGGATATTGAATACAGAGCCACCCTGTAAAACAATTTTTCCTCTAAATATAACATGGAATCATCCCTAAAAGAAGTTCTAACCAAGTACCAGACACCCTGTATAATCGCTGCCTAGGAAACCGTTTTCAGGGGTTTACAATATTCAATCAATTAGAGAGTGTAAATAGTTGTGCATGTTTTCACGAATTTCGGCATATTTCTTAGGTGTAGTGAGATATCGAATTCGCTCATATTTCTAAAACCTATTTAAGCATTTTTTCGATATTCAGGAAGTGAAAGGTGATTATGTAAGCTCCTGTAAGACTATCGTGCCTATCATAACTATGTAATGTTCAAACAAAATAGCTTATTATTACACAATAATGTAAAAAGTAAAAGACTCTTAAAAACATTTTGGTTAATGGACTTTATTCGAAAATCGGTTGTTTACGATTATTATCAATTGAAGCTTAAAAGTGTTAATCATTTTAAATTTGATTAAATGCTCTCGAGCATCATTCGAGCGAGTATCATTCTTGTTAAATAATTAGAGCTATTATTAAATTATCTGGAAACCAGAAGCTTGACTTTAGACCCCGTCGAACCAATAATCGCTCTTGCGTACGAAATTATTAAATTTATTAAAATTGTTTTATTAAATCTTTGTTTGTAGCTAAAACCGAAATTACCAAAATAAAATCCAATTACACGAGCCAATAGAAAATTTGCAGAGATATGGAAGTTTAATTCGTTACTACTTAATCGACAATTCGGTAATATACAGATACTGGAACTGTCTAATCGAACAGTATTAAAACTTTAAATAAAATGTCAGTACAATAGAAATAAAATAAAATTAGCCAAAATATCAACCACCCGTCTTATCAACAATACGTACCAATAATATATATAATTAATACAAATTGATCACTACATAGCCACTTCGAAAACAATCAGAGTCCGATAATAATCAATTAGCAAGTAATAATCGGAGACAAATTAGATTGTTTTAAAAGAAACAATGAAATAAGCAATAGTTACTACAAAGTCACTAGCGCTCAAATAGATAACAATGGCTTTTCGTTAAAAAATTGACACAAATGGAATTAGTTGAGCCGGTGACCCTTTGTAGTTAATATAATTATAAATAAATAGACCTCTACATGGTGGTCTGCGTTAATTTCATCCAAAATATAGCGTTCTAATCAAAATAGAATAATCCAACCTATAAATAGATTGTAAATGCGTAATTACTCGTTCACATTTTTATTGTCAATATTAAATTGCTGCTAATATGAATGTTCAATATGTGCGGAACATATGGATACATGACTTGTTTCACTATTTCATTAACCTACATTGAAATTCGTTTGCCATAACGACTCGTAATTGCACTTTGATTTCGTTTTATTTTTATACTCTAGATAAAATCGGAAAGTATTATAAGTTTAATCCAGCCCATGAGCTTAAGCTCAAGCTTAAGCGTTGCAATTGTAACGCAAAAAAAGTTATATATTATTTTATATTCAGATGTTGCCAAAAACCCCAAATTTGCTTCCTGTCCGTCTGTCCGAATGAAGAACGCCTTGAACTAGGACGTTGAAATTTGGAATCTGTATATTTGGTCAAATTTGGAAGGCTAAGTTTGAGAACGTGCAAAATCGTCCTACTTCTTCGGGAAGTTATTAAAACGGTTAAGAATATTGGACAGGCCGCAATTAGGTCGCTGGGTGTAAACTAGCTTATACACGATCCATTTAAATTAGGTTAGGTTGAGAACAGTAAACTGTAGCTATTTAAAGTACTTCTTAGAACATGAAAAATACTTTATTATTAAAATAATAAAGCAATATGTAAAATGATTCCAAAAAATAATTTTATTTTTTACCTTTATTACTAGTATAATATGTTATAAGGTGTAAAGATGAGCACCGCGATTGAATTTCTGATTTTATACACCGCTCAGGTTTCTGTAGCCACGTATGAACTAATGGCTTCTAATGAATCGTATAAATAACACTAGCATTAAAATATTTTTTAACTATTTTACTAAGTTGTGTGTGGTTTTATTGTAACCTGATCGCAATTTTAATTAACTTTGCCTTTATTGTTGTGTGGTATAAATGAAAAGGTAAAAGGTATAAGCTAAAAAACCTACCGTCTTTAAGTATTAAATTATATTGCTGGATTGTGGCGTTAGTCTTTATAATGTTAAACCATATTCAAAATATTAAGAGGTTTTGTAGAACTTCTCAGAAATTAAAAAGGCAAGACTGTAGTTTCTCACGTACCGTTCTAATAAAATTGTGGAAGAATGTGGATTTTCATGCAAATACAAAATTTACTCAAATAAAAGTTCGCTTAAGTAATTTGTACTCATAGGACCTTATGTGAATGAAAAGAAAACATGACATCTTCTGGTGCTGCTTAATTTATATTAATTTATAGATTAATTTGTTCCGGAACCAAGTACTTACTCTGAAGTGGTTCCGGAACAGATTAGTGATATAAATTTATTCAGTAATAACTTAATTGTAACTAGTTTCAGTATTTTAATAATTCTTCGAAGGATGCGTTCTAGAATGATTTATAGGTAATGCTTACGGTAATCATTCACCTACATCGCTGTGTAAATGTAGGACACTCTAAATATGGAGTGTAATCTTGGTTGTAAGCAATTCACATTACCGAGAAGTAATTACAGTATCGATTCTGTAATGCCCTTTTCGCTACTGGGTAATAGATTCAAACATTCATGAAACACACTCAGTGTCAGTCAAAAGTTGGTTCATTTCGAATGGTTTTAGCTTATAGTTTGCCCTGGTTTCAATTTTCAAATATTCTTTCGTTCTCCTCGAGGTGCAATTGGCCGCAGAAAATTGAAGTTGCAACGCAGCTTCGATAGAAAAACTGAGACCGAACGAAGGAGCGATTGTATCCCTAATAGAAACAGGAAGATTATCGAAGCGCCTAAAGGCCGCTATCCATTTGTTGCAACTCTGCGTATCGTATTCTCATTGCGTATCAGTGGATACGTATCAAAATGTGTTTCAAAGAAATGCAACATACCGGTCATTTGGCTTTTTTTAATCGTCACATTAAAGGAATGATACGATACGCGATGGAGTCATGTTTGAACATGTTGCGTTGCACAATATTGCTCATTCGCGTTCGGGACGTAAAGTTTTAAATTTGTTTTGTCATTACGGTGAAAACAATCGAACTCGTGGAAAAATTTTGTAATATCACAATATCGGTCATTCATCGGTTCACAATTTCGGTCAACTTATATTTGCAGTTGAACGGAACACGTGTTCGCTTGTAATCGTGTATCGTGCATTTTGAAATGCGATGCACTTTTGATATAAGAAAAATCATATAGTGTACACACTGTAACCGTTCAGCAAATGATACGCAATGGTGATACGATACGCAGAAATGCAACAAGTGGAACCGGGGCTTCTGACACGACTATATCTTGAGGCCGCAAAACGTCATCGAAATAATCTTTACGAAAATGAACTCAACCTAAAACTACATGAGCAATAACTGAAGGCTTCTTATGACGTTTAACGAAAATTTGTCATTGACCAACTTCTCCAGAAACCGTGGCTACGTTGCACTGTTGCTGATTAATTCTTTCACATACTTAGAAAGATCGGTTATGTGCTTATGTGACCACAATCTAGCGTTAATCACGTACATTAAATATACCGCAATTACGATAAGTCATACCCAGTCTTATGATGCTCTTAGAAGTCATATTGAATTGATATACTTTGCTGTATGGCAGTATGGCAGTATGGCAGTACAAGGATAATGGATTTCAATTATATAATAAGGTTGAGTAATAGGTTGCGCGATTGACTAACAAACTATCCCCAAAAAATACTGCACATGTTGCGAAGCTTTGGAAGAACTGTAACGGTCAGAATTAATTTAGTGAAATTTCAACAACACGACATATTAATTTTAAGCCTAGTACGGACCTCAAGCAAAATTTTGCCATCCATATAAAATGCATGTAAAAAAAGTTGGCAAAATTTTAGCAACTCGATTTTCGCGTTGGCTTTCTGTTTGATGGTACGGAGTTCGTGTCAAAATTCTGGCACGATTTGACAGTTCGCTCATCGACCAATAGATGGTGCTGTAACCGTGTAGACCAATTTTCTGCCACCATTTAAATGTGCTGCTTGTTTCCTTGAATTGTTTTTAAACCAAAGCGGATTTTAAGATTTTTTATACGCGTATAAAGTTAACGAAAGTGACCGATATTATTACCCATGACATTTAATTACCATAAAAAACAGGCGTAGAATAAATTTTATGTTTACTTCTCCACATTATTCTAGACACCGTGTAGAGTTATATAGCAAATTAGCGTGGCAAAATTTTGTCCGAGGTCCGTACTAGGCTTTAAGCTGTATTTTTTTGCCAAAAAATGTATGGAGAGATTTTTTAATTTTTTTCTGGAATTTTTTTTCTGGTATTTTTTACTTTATTATTTTTTTAATAAATATCCGTCTGTACGCCGTAGACACCGCCCACCGTATTTTGTACTACACAAAAGCGTTTCAAGGCACGTAGCTCACAATCCCATTGAGATATTAAGCTCAAATTTTTGGTGAGTACCTTTCAAAAGATGAGAAAAGAGAACATATTTCTAGTTTTGTTGACGAGAGCTGCCATCTTCATGTTGAGCTCAGAATCCCATTGATTGTTTGATGGATAGATTGAGTGTACCTCTTCAAGTAGGGACTTTTGGAGGATGAGGTGTAAGGGGGGAGTGTTTAAAACGAAAAAACCTTTCGATTATAAACTATTTTGAACCAATTATGACAGATAGATAAAGTGGAGTCTATTAAATGTACTATTTTTGAGATAAAAGGTAAAGCCCGGAATTAGGGGGATAACAATTTAAAGAAAAAAAAACAATTTTTATATCTCATGAACCGTAGTAGGAGGGTGGTCTGAAAAGTTTCCGACCTCAACATGAAGATGGCAGCTCTCGTCAACAAAACTAGGAAATATGTTCTCTTTTCTCATCTTTTGAAAGGTACTCACCAAAATATCAGCCATTTTGGACGTGCAGTTGTAGTTTGACAATCGTTTGAGTAAGTCGATGTGAGTGTTTTTGTGAAAATGCAAAAAATCTAGTATGGAGCTGTTATTAAATGTTTTTTAAATGCAATACGCCTACGCAAATCAAATACGATTTGGACGCTGTATACGGGGATTCTGCACCATCATTTACCATCGTGTAATTTTGGCCAGCTGAATTTAAACGGGGCCGTACCAGCTTGGGAGTCGGAACGTCCAAAAACTGCCACCACTGACGATAACATCGCTTAATTTCACCAAATGGTGCTAGACAATCGTCGAATTAAAGTGAGAGAAATAGGAGAAGCTTGTTTGCCACATATTGAATCAAGATTTAGACATGAGAAAGCATTGGGTGCCGCATTTGATCACGTTAGACCAAAAACGGGTTCAAATTAACATTTCCAACGTTTTGTTTGCGCAGTTTAGGCGCAATAAATCAAAATTTCGCCAATCAATTGCTGTAGATGAAACTCGGATACACCATTATACCGCAAAAATAAAAATACAGTCAAAACAGTGGATTGCGGAGGAGAAATCAGCTCCAAAAAAAAACAAAAACTGTTTTTTCGGCTGGGAAAGTGATGGCGACTTATCTTAAATGGTTATCTGCAAAAAGTAAAAACCATTACAGGAGCATACTACACATCATTACTTGACAAGCTGTAGGCAGAAATTACGGAAAAATGGCCAGATTTTCAGAAGAAACAAATTTTGTTTCACCCAGACAATGTGCTGTCTCACACCTCCAAATCCACGATTTATGGTTTGAAGCAGCGTTGCCACATTGCTACTTTTGTAGCAAAAATGCTACTTTTGCTTCCAAATTTCTTGATTTGCTACTTATGCTCCTGAAAATTTCAAATTCTCTAATTTTGCTACTATTCAACTTTTTCACTATTTCCATAAGGAAATCAATTTCTCTCTTCGATATTGAAAAATTTTGGGGATTTATTTGAACACTAAAAATATAAATAACAAACTACTATTTGCTGACCTTTTTGATTTTGTTTCTTTAATTATTTGCCTACCTCACAGTTCTACTACAGCAGAAAGAGTTTTCTCAGAGCTCAAACTTATAAAAAATGACGTTAAAAACTGATACAATATCGATACTGTTGAAGCAATTATGTTTACCAAACAAATTAAGACTGACTATTATTAACGAAAAAGTCTGATCACAAAGATACATATTTACATATAAAATGAATTGTAATTTTTTTATATTTTGTGCAATTAAATGTATATATTTTTTTCAAATAAAAATGTTTGCTACTCTATACTACTCTTTTGAAATTTTATTTGCTACTTTTTTCACGACCCCCGCGGCAACACTGGTTTGAAGTGCTTGACCACTCTCCTTACTCACCATATCTAGCCCCAAACGACTTTCTTTTGTTCCCTAAGCTAAAAGTTGCACTCGGATAACAGAGATTTTCGTCAAATGTGGAGTGGAGGCCATCACCTTCGTAAACAATTATTTTGCAGAGAAAGACGCCGAGTACTATTTGGACAGGTTAAAAAGATAGGAGCATCGCTGGAAGAAGTGTGTGGTCTTACAAGGAGACTATGTAGAAAAATAAATTTGAAAAAAAATGTCTTGTATCTTTGTTAGGTCGGAAACTTTTCAGACCACCCTCGTAGTTTTGAAATTATTACAAAACTTAGACCGTAAATTTTTATTCCCCAAAATTAGCGAGGCGTCAATTGGCAGGCAGGTGAGCAAATCTCTAGGTCAGTCGACACAACAAAACCACCTGTTTTTGATTGCCAATTCCGGTGCTGTCATGGAAAAAAAATGTGTCTAGCTTTTAGTGATCTTCTGAAAAGTAGCATTTTTTTAATTCAGTTAGTTTTTTTTAGGTAACCCTGAGAACAGCTTGTAATAAGCGGGATTTTCAAACTTCAATTCAAATTTTTTTTCAAAACATGACAGGGTTGGTTAAATTTTTAAACTTCTATAAAATTAGTTATTTTTATTGTTCGTTATTATTATTTTCACCAGCTATTGAAAATAGAAACTTGAAGAAGCCTGCAAAATTTCTGGTCAATCGGTTGTACAGTTCCCGAGCAAATGGTACTTGACTTTCAATGTAAGAAGGCCTATGTAGTGACCCCCCCTTAATCCAAATACAGCTTTCATATTTTAATTACAAAGATTTTAAAACAGATTAGATTACTCTTTAAGAAATAATAATCCTGGAATAATTCGGTCCAACTTGTTTTGCTTGTTCGAAAACTTATTGCCGTCAGTGTTTATATCTATGTCAATTGTCAAACAAGATTTCTAAAATTTAAAATCAATTTTGAGTAAGTACTAGCGGCTTCTCGTTGCAATTTAGGTCAATGTAAAAAATTAATGAATTATAGTTCTCAACATTATAGTTGTCTCAAAGGTGCTTTAGTTTGTTTACCGAACTTTTCTCAGACAGAAAGTAAAAACTTAATCCGATATAATCTTGTCCAGACTTTCGATTACTTTTAGATTTGTTATTCGAAAGTGGTATTTTTCAAGATGAGTTATTTCTTTGCACATTTTTTGTATTAACCATTTAGTTTGAAATCTTTCAAAAACGCATAAAAAGCTTTTGCTATTAATTGTCGGCATTTTAGTGGTTGTGGTTTTAAAGTAGAATGCATCAATGTTTTAAACAATGAACGTTACGAGTTAGAGAGAGGTTTAACGTTTTGTGGTGCATTAATTGCTAATAAATCAACTCAAGCTCCTTATCGACAAATGGAAACTGCGTTGTTTCTGATGATAAGATTATGCATGTTTCGGGCATATAACGTACTCGTTTATTGACGTCTATGGACTCCAGCATTAGAGTCGTTTTATGAATTCAACAGTTTTCAATAATGAAAAAATTGTGAAAAACTCTACACGTGTTATTTTCAGGATGGATATTTATAGCGCTCTACGGTGAACACTACCTATTAATTTATAAAAATTAAAATAGTAAATCTATCTGGGAGAAACTTCATCATATTTTGGGTAGAAGTCCGGAATACGTTTTATGCTGAAATGCTGTGTTGAGTACTATGCGATTGACAACCCAAAAATAACGTTCCAGATTTTTCATTTATTGTTGTTTTTTTTCAACTTCAATAAAAATATAGGGTGGAAAATATCGACATAGCCCGTTCGGGACTAAATATTAAAAAATTTCGAAACTTAATTTTATGCGATTATATAGAAAGCCCGTTTAAGTAAAAAAAAACAATTCGATATCTCGTTCGACGTAAGAGGTATGTCGGAATTCGCGTACGCACGTATTTTACACCCATTTAGGGGTTGAATATTGCACAATCCCAAAATTAATTTTTAGTCAAATATATACAAAGTCCTTAGAAGTACAAGCGAATTCGATATATCAACAGACCAAAAATATTTGTCGAAATTCATGAAAACTTGAAGAACCACTTTGATGGTTGAATATTGCAAAATCTTGAAATTGGTTTTTTGACGATTATTTTTAAATTCCTTAGAAGGCAAGGTGAATTCGATATCTTATTAGACCTAAGAAAAATGCCGGAATTCGTGAAAAAGTATACAAAATTTTTGAAAAAGGTATACAACCACTTTACAGAACCTTAGGGGTTGAATATAAAAAAAATTCGAAAATCATTTATGTGTGCTTATAAAATCCGGTAGAGGTAAAATTAATTTGATACCACGACAGACCTTAAAGATATGACAAAATTCGTGTAAACTTAGAAGAAACCATTTTCATGAAAATTTTTGTACACTACCTCCGTACGTCAATGGAGATCTCAATTTTTTTTTTAAATTACTTCTATAGCACTTTCGTTCCGAGTTTTAATTTTTTGGCATAAGCCGTTCCAGAGATACAAGAAACTACCACAGCCACCATAAAATACATCCCTAAAAGAATTTTCTAGAATGAACCAATGGTTACTGTATAAAGCTATCAGATTTTAGGTTTCTATCCTTAGCGGTTCTCAAGGAATGAAAATCAGAATTTTTTACTTTTCACCCTCTCCTACCCTTACACCTTACACACACATAACAGAGGACAACTGGGATTAACTCCTGTAAAAATTTGAAAGTCATGTCTGGTACGGTTATTGATATATATTTTTTTAATAGCTATCCTCCTCTTACGTGATTCACCTCCCCCCTCAAGCATTTTACATTTAGTAGACTCCACCTATGAAACTAACTGGTATTTTTGGTTTAAAAGATATTTATTATATTTTTTATTATTTTTATTATTTTATTTTTATTATTTATATTTATTTCAAGAATATCCCACCCACAGCAATAGGTCTTCATAAATACCAATCTTAAATTGATTAGTGTGATCGGTTCGTAGATTCAAAATTCAAAGTTTTTACTACACGCCCCGTTCGTTACAGCCTGTCTTTTTTATTAAATAGGAACACTTTAGCATAAGCCGTTCCGAAAACATTCCCTACCCCGCACCTGACTTCTCTTATCAAAAATGTTTTCTAGGGTGTCCGTTCTGACAAGAAGCGTTCAAAATGAATTTTACAATATTTAGATCTCAGCTTTCGAGAGTTTCTGACCCAGCGTTTTCTCCCGCCACTCACACAACCCTCCATCGTTATCGACCAGTTTTGCAGATGGCACTACTATCACAGCTCTATACAAATTTCATGTTTCAAGTTTTCAAGTTTAGCATAAGCAGCTCACACACCACACCCACAAAAGTCACCACTTACAGGGGTTCATTCACAGTCTACCCACAGAAAAATTGAACTTAATTTCTCAACAGGTTTCTGAACAACGAGTGTTCAAACGCTTTTGCGTACGTCGTACTGCGTTCACGGCGGACAGACGGACATTTTTTTTCCTTTTGGAATCTACTAGTCCTAAAACATGAAATTAAAAGATTTAAGATATCCAAATTTTTTTTAAATTTCAGGCCGATTAAAAAATAACACAAAGTTCTTATATACGCACTGCAACTACAGACATGTAGTGTATAATAAGACAAACATTATAAGCACAAAATTCACTTTGAGATGTAGGTACCTACCGAAAGTTATTATACTTATTGTGAAACTTAAAAATTTACTTAAAACAATTAAACCGAAAAACGTATAAACTTCTCCTAAAACGGCTAACCAAAAACTGAATTAGTTGTTTAAAATATCGTTAAAAAAAATTCGGTTGAATACACCTAGCCCATACTTAATTGGTTTCAAATGTCAGCATTGGGGTAAAATAAACTGTGATAATACAACTTAATATTTTCCAATCATATTAATGATAAATAATGAATGGGGCAACATAATTAAAAAATTTAAAATAATAGCGGAAGATGAATGTTACCTGGAGTCATAATTTTGCTGGCAATAGGTTATAATTTTTTTCGAATGTATGATATAATAATTTAATGCGATAAATTTATCGTACATAATATGAAAAGAGATATTAAGTCATAGCTTTTATTTATAAATAATGACATTAATGTGGTCCATTCAAATAACACACAAAGAGAGTAAAAGTATACATAAACAAAGATTTACGTCAGTAAATGACAGGTCAGACAAAGCGTTATGCATAAGTAAAAGTATATTCGAGTTTTAAATCTAAAAAAATATGACCAGACTGACTGTCCATAACTGACTATGCTCTAAAGGCGTTTGGACAGTAACATTGTTCAATTTACGGCTGTCTTCCTGAACGCGAAAATGTAATTGATGTAAAGATCTTCTGCACTACCACTTTCCTTACTTCAAATAAATATTTTTGGGTTTAATAACAATTGTCCTTCACCAGCTTTATTTTAATTTGAATTCAGGTCGATCGAAATGAAGTTTAAGAAATTAAGTATTAAGAAATTTTTTAATGTTTGTAAGTGTAAATGTACATAGTTCTGTAGAAATTAAATCGCCAACGAGCATCCAAGTCCTTCTTTTTAATGTTAAATATTTCGCCTGCAACGTGCAACATAATTTGGTCCGTCGATCCGGATAGGGAGTTACTGGATAATACACGGAATTGGTAAGTAAATTAACTTAATTGAACATACAGTGAAAAAATAAAAAACTGCGTGTGCGTCGATCATGGCCCTCAAGAAAACAAAAAGTGTTTAACAGTTTCGGCCAGCATCCCTAAAAATTAAACGATTTGTCCGAAAACGCCAATCAATTCAATAGGAACTGTCTTTAATTGAAGACATTGTCGATTCGTTTGATCTTCAAGCGTTTTAGACGTTTTTATACCTCAGAAAGCGCTTAGGATAGGAAGTTGAAACTCGGCACTTATACAGATCTGTAATAGTGAATCTGTTTGCAAAAATTGGGCGACTTAGGTGGTACGGAGGAGTGGGGGAAAAATAATCCACCCAAAACGCTCGAAACCTGGAATCCATATCTCCTAAACAGTTAATGCTACAAAGTCGAAACTTGATGATTTTTGTAGGTATTAGAAAAGATAAGAAATGTAATTTTGTGGGGGCCTGTGGTGTGCTGTTGTGATGGTGGAAGCTTCAGATTACGACATCTTATGGAAGCGGAAGGAGTAAGAATTTTTCTAAAAAAAATCACCTCTATATCTCAAGAACTGTTTAAGACAGGATAATAAAATTTATGTGGGAGGTAAGCCCGTAGGTGGGCGTGTAAGGAGTGAGGATGGCTGCTGATAAAAAGGAAAACATTCTGCTTCTTATATCTCGACAACCGCTTATGGTAGACAGATGAAACACATACATAAATAGAGCTACGGATGTGGCACTTTCTAAAAATAAAATGTTTAATAGGGGTAGTATGTTACAGGGAAGGTAAATTTTTCCTATCTCTGGAACTGCTTTTTAAATTCTACCCCCAAGGAACTGTAAAGGCGTTGCATAAATTTCCATGAATTCCGCCATATACCTTAGGACTGATAAGATATCGAATTGGTTTATCCTTCGTTAGTCTTTCTATAGAATCACCTAAAAACGAATGTCAGTATTTTTTGATATTTAATTCCCAAGGGGGTGTATGGAACTTACCTATATTTACACTATTTTCGCCATATCTCTTGGTTTGATGAGATATCGAATTAATGTTTACTTCCATGTACTTCAATATAATCGCATATAAATCTATTTCAGGATGTTTTGATATTCAACCCCCAAGGGGATGTAAAGGAGTTACATACGCTTTCATGAATTTCAACTACTTCTTAGATCTGATGAGATATCGAAATTCAAAGGAGGTTCCGGAGGTCTGCCTAGGTTCAAAACGTGGTAAGATTCCCAAAAGTTAATCAAATAAATTTTTAAGTACGTTTATCTATAACTCAAATGACCAAATTTATAATTTAGGTATTGGAGTGCAATTATTGGCCAAAAAGTTTATGGTGAAGATGATTAGCAAAAAACTATTCTACCAAGAGTTCTAAAGAGGAATATATTTTTAATGCAGATGAAACGGGACTCTTTTTCAAATGCCTCCCAAATAAGTCACTTGCATTCAAGAATGAAAAGTGTAACAAAGTTCAGTACTGAATGGGTAACAGTTATGGTTGCTGCCAATATTGTTGTCTATATTACGCGTCAATGGCGTTTTTTTTGAACACGGAGCTAAGGATCGAACATCGAGCAATTAAACAGTCGTACAGATTGCGAACATAATTTTTGAGTGAAAGTCTCAGGCGTGTGTGTAGCCGAATGCCGAATGTCGCAAGTTCTGATAGATCGGTCAAGGAGAATTTCCCCAAGTGCCGATACTTGGTACGTGCCAGGCTTTCCCATTCACACACTAGATGCTCCAGTGTCGGCTTAACATTCTCATCACTAAAGTGACACAGATCAGCCATGGGTATTCCCAGCCTTTTTCCATGCCTCCCAACGGGACAGTGTCCCGTTAAGACCCCTATAAGTTGTCTGCAAATGTTCCTGCCCAGAGATAAAATGAAGCTAGAGTTCCTCCTATCAAGTTTCGGCCAGCGATTCTTGCTTGCCGGCATCCTGAGAGATTCACCCAGGCGCCCTCCATCTGTCTGAGCGCTTCAATATCAATCATTTCCTTTACACATTCAATGGGACATAGAACCGACTCGTCGGCCAGCTCTATGCTCATTTCCGACCCCCTACTGGCAAGCTCGTCTACTTTTTCATTTCCAGGGAAGTCACTGTGACCAGGAATCCCGTGGTACGTAAGGCCCCAGTGATCCCAATGAGTGCCATTCTTTGAATTCTGCTCATGGCGACCATGTTAGTCCCGACCTCCAACGCATGCCACCACACCAGTGACCCGTAAGTAAGAACAGGTCTAACTACCGTGATGTACAGCCAGTGCACTATCCTCGGGTTAAGGCCCAAGGTTTTCCCTACCATTTTCTGACAAGCGTAGTAAGCATTCGATGCCTTCTTGATCCTGTCGTCAATCGTGAGTTTCCAGTTCAATCTAGGATGGAGATAGATTCCTAAGTAATTCACACTAAGGGAAGGCGGGATGGTAACGCCATTCAAGAGGAAAAAGACCGAGAATTAAGGCTCCCAATTCTCGGTCTTTTTCCTCGTTTTCTCCGGATTGATATTGAAACCGCTTTTACCAGCCCACCTGCTCAAGGATTTGAGCCCAACTTCTAGTAAATCGCTCAAGGTGTCCAGGAACTTACCTCTCACCATCAGAACGATATCATCCGCGTAGGCAACCACCTTGACTCCGGTCAAAGATAGAGCCTGTAAAATTACGTCAACCACTATGACCCACAGCAGTGGAGATAGCACCCCACCCTGTGGGGTTCCCCGGGTTGCTTTCATTCTGCTACATCCATCCTCCAGAGAGGAGTTGATTGCTTGATTGCGAACATAATTTTTGCGTGAAAGTCTCAGGCGTGTGTGTAGCCGAATGTAGACAAAGCGTCGAGCTAAGATTTGACAAGGCATTGCCAGACCTGATGAGCGTCCTGTCAAAACTTCAAAACTTGTGCTCACCTAATCTTGGCGAGAGTAAGGAGCCTGCATGAGCAGAAAATGATAAAAGGATATGGTTAGTGCTCGCTCCTTACTCCCTTTTCGTATTTCCAACTACAATTTTGATCGAAGTTCAGTATTTCATATAGTTGTAGTTTAACCATGAATCTGAACAACCAGTAAAATGCCAGTGTAAATTTATTTCTCACCGAACGTTCCTATAAGTAAATAAAATTTGCTTGTCCTAAACCATTTCGCTTCGATTAAGACCTTTAAATTATTAATGGACGAAAAGTTTGAGATTAAGTAGAGCATGGTCAACTTTAGGATGTAGGTCGCAATCGGAACGCAATAACATTATAATATTGTTCTATCGGCATAAACATTTATTTTGTTTTTCATAAAATATGCAAAGATAAACGATTGCTTTTATCGCTGCTTCAAACGCTCAAAAGAGAATTAGGTAAATACCACAGAACAGATCTTAAATTAGCTTACTTCTAGCAGTATTACAAGTATTAGACGGGACTATGCAATTATTTATTATGTACTTACCTTACCTACCTACCAATTAAGTCAACAAAACAAATTTAACTATACTAGGTAGGTAGGTACATACAAGCCAAGCCGCATTTAAACTAAAAGCTTTAAAAGTTTTTGCCTTTCTACAACGCATTTATAAATTAATTGAACCGCACGAAACCATTATATTCTCTCATTTTCACCTGCAGTAGGTACACCTGATTGTGTGTGCCGTTCGACCTTAATTCACGCCATAAATGGCAAACAAGTATCGACTTATATGAACTAAATAGCTAAGCGATGAAATAAACCAGAGATAATGATCGGTACGGCTATTACTTGCTATAATATTGGCTATCTGATAAAATTATCTTCAAGAATTTTGTCCATCATGCTAATTCGTAATTAAAGTCGCGTGAAGACGGTGGCAAATCAAAAAAGAAATGAGAATGTGTAAATTTCATACTAAAAATTTCTACCTAACATCGGTGAATATAGCCTTGGGTTGAGCGTTATCAAGGTATTCACACGGTTTAATGACTTTTTTACGATTTTCGCAGCTCTACCTCTAAGACTTTCTACCGGGAATTTCGGCAATTAGAGGATCACACCGTTTATGCATGTGAGAAATTTAACAATATGTATATGTACCTTGATAACTTTCAGAGATGCTGTTGAAACGAACAAAGTGTGTCACATGAAATAGCTAAACACTCGACCTTACAACACAGCGTACAAAAAACATGAAGGCATTATATCTCTTAAATCGTCTGATTTACGAAGCACAGCAAAACAATTTTATTGCCAATTCACATGTAACAAGATCACAAACAAATAAACATTTAAACAAATCACCTCACAGCGGTAATACACCCAATAAGACAATAATGCGAATTACTTCTAAACACTTAACACTTTTATGGCTTATTATAGCAGATACTACAGAAACACCGTTTAATACCGCATTAGCATCTAAGCGAAATGTAAACATTTACCGAATCCGACCAAGAATAAGGAATTTATGCTCGTTACACGCCACTAGTAAAATACGTAGTTCTTTTAAAAAAAAAACTGGTTTCTTTTCTCCAGCGGCAAGGTTAGTGCAGAGAAATTATCTTGACTATCTCGAATAAGAAAAGGAATAAGCGAATTAATAAGTAGTAAACTTTGTCTCGCGCGCGCTAAACTAAAAACAGTACTTGCAAACTTTAACAAAAAAAAACAATCTTAAGAAACCGATTAAAACGTGGAGAACAGCCGACATAGCACACGAATCCGTGGTCACTAAATCCTAGCAGCTTAGTCGGTTAGCAGCACATTCAACGGGGGCTTAATGCAAAAAGCTGAACTTAAACCGTTTTTTTTTATTCTTCTTCTTGTTCAATGAGAAAGGCACAAAACACAGGTAAGAGCCAGTTGTATTGGCTGAATATGAATCAGTTTCTTGTCTTTACCTTACAGATTACGTTAGTTTCTTATTGTGACCACAAACAGCGGCTTCGGTGCGCTACTGTTCGTACCTGTACAGTGTGTGCTGTATGAAAAATCGTTGTTTGATCACCCTGATCTTCGCGTTATTAGGCTTGGAGCAGCTAAGCAGCATTCTTTTACCTTTTCATCTCACCTATCCGTGGTATAGTTGCCTGCTCCAGAAGAAAAGCATATGAATGGTGTGGTGTAAGTATATCGGACTTTCTTGGCATGATATTGGTTGCTGAAGATGGAGATCACTACATAAAAACACCATACCCAGAAAGCATTCAAAAGAAGAGCAAGCAAATTTCAAGAATCTAATGGAAAATTGGCCTAGTACTGGAATAGTGTTCGAGTTCACATGCTTTCTTTTCTTCACAAGTCACAACATTCATCTTGTCTTTGTGGTGATGAAGATGACATTGATGAATTCTGGTCGTGCACCGCAAATAGGTATAACAGTTGTATTATTTATAGAGATCACTCGCTCAGGTCGGATGTGAGACCAGGTACATTAGCAACACGGAGAAGTATAAGCCGACCATCAGTGGCGTAGGTACAGGCGGACACAGGGTCAGAAGATTTACGCTTTTTGGGCTAACCTTAAAAACACCAGTGGCGGGGCGTCTATACAACCCAATATCTTTCGGCTCCTCTTACGAAAATTCAACATCAACGTTAAGTTAGGTAAAGGCTGCGACTGCTCGTCGGAACACTGACGGGTCACTGTATGCTGGGGAAACACGCTATGCGGCTAGGGCTAGCGGAGACGGACATGTGCAGGTTCTGCCATGATCTGTACGCTGTGGAGGACATCACTCACATCTTGTGTGAATGCCCAGGAATCGCTAGAAGGTGACTGAGATGGCTGGGTAGTCTTTTCTTCGATAACATCGAGGATTTGAGGTCATTAGGGGTTGACAAACTTTTCAGGTTCTGCAGGGAATTGGAGTGTTTTTGAAAGGGATGGAACAGCGCACGAGAATTTGAAGGAATCGCAATGGGCCCGTATGGCGCCTAGTGAGCGCGGTGGTTCTAGCACTGCGCCCCTTCTTAAACCTAAACCTAACCTACGTTAGGTGACGAAAATTCAGACCTTAGATCGGGTGTAGTGCAAGGTTCTGTAACAGGTCCCAAGCTCTGCAACTTTTTTCTTAACGATTTTCCACATACTAGTAGTCCCTTGCAGGCACTTTTATATGCAGATGACACTGTAGTGTATTCAAAGGCAAGTGACCCACGTGAGGGTTTGATCAACGTAAAGGAGCACTTAGACATAATTAATGAGTACTACCATACTTAATACTTACTTGTTGATGTTATAAGGATGGAAGAACTCCGTTCTCGCTCCCTAACTGAGCTCTTGCAATTCGTGAGGAGGGGGGACTCGAGTACAATGGGCCAACTTTGCCTGAGTGCTCAAGATGCGCTGCTTTGCTGCGTGTCTTCCCCCGCATCAAACAACAACTACACTAACTACCATACTTGGGGTGTAACTATATCAATGTAAATACATCGTCTCTCATTTGCATTAGAAATGCTAGCGGGAAGGTGCCTAGGAATGCAGTTAAACAAAGTAAACATACTGCAGTCTCGATCGGCTGCAAGCCAAAATTCCGAATTCGTAGCTAAACGATTACTTGAGTTAAAGCGAGTTTCGTTAAGTGGAGACATTTTGACAGGATATTTGTATGGCAGCTACACGAAGAACTAATAGGATTTTCCTCATAATCATACATTTCGCTCCAACTATAGGAAAATCAACATATACAAAACTTTAAAGTCGTAGCTTAAACCGTTCTGAAGTTATAGGCCAATATTCTTAAACACGTGTTTTAAGTACATTTTGTATGGCAGCTACCCGAAGGAGTGGGACGATTTTGCTTGATAACGAACTTTGCTTTACAAATTCAACCAAACATCCAGATTCAAAATTTTGAGATCCTAGGTGAAGGCGTTCTTGAGTTATCGTGCTAACGAACAGACAGGCGGACTTCAAGCGGATTTGGAGTTTTTGGCCACAAATAAACAAAAAATACTATATAATTTTTTTTCGTCCGAGGCTCAGTTCTATGCGTTACAAGCTTTTGGGCTGAATTAAACTTATAATACTCTTAGATTTCATTAAAAGTATAAAAATCTATCACTTGATCCGAACGGGGAATTTATACAACTGAAAGATAGTATAAAATATTTAGGAGTAAACTTTAACAACCTATTCCGCTTCAACGACCATGTAAAAGCAAAACTTAAAGGCGCTAATAATAATATTTAACATGTTGGCTCCACACGTAATACACTCTAAGAAGAAATTATCTAAAGAATCTAAGCTACTTCTACATAAACCACTAATAAGACCGATTATAACTTATGGGTACCCAAGGGAAGTAATGCACCACTGTTAATCAAAACGATATAGACTGAGGGTATTTGTCTAGCACGACCTTGTTCCGCGAATCGAGGATAACACCTATTATGGCTTACCTAATGAATCCTTGGATCAAAAGAAGAAATAGTTTAAATTCATATCAGAATAATTTAATTCGAACATAAATTTAAATATAATAATTTACAAGAACATCCAAATTTGGAAAATTTTTAACTGTCCCCAGTCAATTTTAATACTGTATTAATACTAAATAACTCCAACCAAAATGATATTATTAGCTTTTATAAAAGTCGAGATTCACAACATCATAGGGGGTGAACGAAAGATGTGACCTCATAAAAAATAGATAGATAGATAGATGTTTATTTCGTTCCAACATAATGTTTATAAAAGTATTTGTACAATATTTCTGTTCAGATGGTGCTCAGATCGCATATCTTTTCAACCATGAAAATTCATAATGTTTCTTTTGTGCATAAACTTAAAACTATTTCTGGTTAATGTTTTTAATTTGGATAAGGAAAATTGGAACTTCAAAAACCTTATTGGTGCCTTAAAATTACTTAAAACTAGGCTAAACTAAACTAAATAAAGTTAAAGACAAAAATCTGCCAATGGTCTGATCTGGGCTAAACTTTATTATTTTTCGTGTCAAAGTTCGGAAGCAGTCAAAGTCGGAGTATATCATGAGTTGTTTCGAGATTATTAGATTTTTTGGAAAATAAATTTTGTTCTTAAAATAAAATAATTTAAAATAGAGATTTTTAGCCGATTAAACATTGAAAAGGTCTGTGTAGACTATTCGAATTTCGGTATATTATGTGCACTAAAAGCCCATAGAAGTAAAAACGAATTTGTTGCCTTATCAGACTTAAGAAATATGACGAATTGTTAAAACGTATACATACCCATTACTTCCAATTGGGGTTTGAATTTCGAAAAAATTATGAAACAGGTTTTTAGACGATTTCATAAGAAGCAACTTGATAACTCATGAGACACGAGAGATTTCGAAAAATTTGTGAAAACGTAAGCAAACCCTTCACCCCCTTGGTTTTTGAAATGCGAAAAATCGTGAAATCAGTTTTTAGGACATTACATCAAATGCCGTAATAACCAATTTTATATCTCATCAGAACTAAGGAATGGCAAAAATTGTGAAAACATATGCAAACCCTTGCGGGTTGAATATCCAAAAATTGAGAAATGGGTTTGTAGGCAATTATATGAAAAGTATATGGAAGTGAAAAACGAACTAATATCTCATCAAACCTAAGAAATATGTCGAAGCTTTGAAAAGCATACAACTCGCTTACACCCCTAAGGATTGAATATCTAAAAATACTGAAATTGTCTTTTTGGCGCTTAGTATAGGAAACCTTAGGAAGTAAAAATTAATTCGATTTATCATCAGATCTAAGCAATATGTAAGAACCTGTGAAAATATATGCAGCCTCCTTACACCCACTTGGGGGTTGAATATCCCTTTTATATCCTCTTAGGGGTTGAAAAGGGAAAAAAATTAAAAACAAGTTCTAGGCGATTATTACGCAAGCTCATGAAAGTGAAAAGATATTCGATATCGATCAGACCTGGGGGATAAGGCAGAATTCGTGAAAAAGTATGAAACCTCTTTACACCCTCTTAGTGGTCGAATTTCAAAAAATCCTGAAAACGCTTTTAGGTATTTATATGAAGAAGCCGTAGAATAAAAATGAATTCAATATTTGGGAAGACCTACTAGATATGACGGAAATCGTGAAAATATATGCATTGCATTTTCACTAATCATTTTTTTCGCCACCCTTCCGAACGCCAATAAATATTTGAAATTTTTAAGTTATTCGATATCTAATCAGACCGGAGGGATATGGCCGAATTCGTAAAAATGTATACAACCCCTTTACACCACCGTAAGGGTCGAATTTAAAAAAATCGTGAAAATGCTTTCTAGGTATTTATGTATATGAAAAATCCGTAGAATACAAATCAATTCAACATTTGGAAAGACCTAATAGATATGACGAAAATCGTGAAAATATATGCATTCCATTTTCACTGATAATTTTGTTTGCCCCCCTTCTGTACGCCAATGGATATTTGATTTTTTTTAATATAAATTACTTTTCTAGTAGATCTACATACACATACCGAGTTTCAACTTTCTAGCATAAGCCGTTCTATAGATATCAAAAACACCCCCCACTCCCGATTATCAAAAAAAAATCCTATTAGTCCTTCGTGTAGCTGCCATACAAATATCCTGTTCACTTAACGTCTTCACTTAATTTACGAAACTCACTATACCTCAAGTAATCTTTTTGCTACAAATTCAGAATTTTGTACAAATTAGTTTTGAGTGGAAACGAAGTTCGAATTTACTAGTCAGCGAAATTCTTTTTCTCCTTCTGGTACCTTCCATACAAAAAATCCTTAAAACACGTGTTCAACAATACTTTCCGATAACTTTTGAACGCGTCAAGCAACGAATTTGAAATTTTGTACACATTAATTATTGAACGGTTACAAGGAAAAGGGTAAATATGTAAGAAATCGAGTGAGTCCTTGCACCTCCCATGTGAAAGTCCTTCAAAAAGGAAATTTCCTTTTCGATGACTTACCCACTTTAAGATATGAAATTAAACACTGAATATTGTCTTTTAGTTTTGAGTAGCAATCTAATGGTAGTCCTTAATAAAGGACATACAACATGCGCACGTTATTCTACTTTATCCCCAACTACAATATAAATCGGAGTTCAGTATTCATCTAGAGTATCATATGATTGGCTTGCAGCCAATCGTGACTGCTGTATGTTTTTTTTTAAATCGATCACAATACTGTATTATTGAAATAATAAAGTAATACATTTCATATTCAAATTCATATCTAAAACTTGAGTAAATCAGCGAAATAAAATATTTCCTTTTTCTAGGACTTCCACATGGTGGGGCTGGAGGAAGGACTCATTCGATTTCTATTTTTTTAATTACCCGGAATAAAAATTTCGTATTCTGAATCGATTTAAGCGAGAAACCTCTCATTTACATGGTCGAAAAATATATGATTTTCACGAATTATTTTCTCAGGTGTAATAACTCGAAACGCTTTGAAATTTTTATGACAATTTAATGCATAATTCAAGAGCACAGTGTAATTTTTCACATTAAAAAGTCGATGTTTAATTTAAAAATGGATGCCATGTTCGTTTATTGAGCTGCTTATCGGCATACACTCTAACGTTGAAATTGCATGTTTTTACACAGTTTTAAATATACAGTGCATTTTTCGCAAAAAAAATGTAGTTTAAAGTACGAAAAAAATATGTAAAAATTGTTTTTCAAAAAACAATTAACGTCATCTAGAAGAGAATTTAATTATCTATAAAAAGAGCCGTCATAAAGCCAAATCGGTTCAGTAAAATTTTCTCAATCGTGTACGCAAAATCGAAAAATGATGTTTAGAGAAAAACGCGTTTAAAGTTTTGGAAACATAAAAAATACTATGTAGTCGTCACCCGACGTCTCCGCTTTATAAGCTGAAACTCGTAAATACTGCAGATATCGACTGAAATTTTTTCAGAGAATATTTTTTAATAGTTTAGCAATCGAATTTTAATATTTAATTTTTATGCGATATGTATTTTTACCTGTTACTTCCAAAATGTTAATCGTAACTCATACATATGTATGTATGCAGCTTTTGTAGGTAATAATACGGCTCATAAAAAATTAAAATTAAAATGACATTTTTATAATGGGGTTTTCTGAGAAAAACTACATTGATCACTGAATTTTTGGGGTTGACGTAGCAAAAATCTGTGTTTTCGAATAAATATCTCAAGATTGGGTGCAGTTTAGACTGTTACATCAAATGAAAGGTAATTCGATTGTCTAAAAAACAAGTTATAACACTTTGCCTTGTGATTATTCGTTTTCAAGATTTAACGTTTTAAGTGAGTGAGGGTACCGGTCAAAAACACTTTTCTTAACCACCCTGTATCTCCACTAATATTGAAAATTGACCCACCCTGTAGAACAATTTTTTTCTCCAAATATATCAAGGAATAACCCCTTACAAGGTGGCACACGGAGTGCCAAACACCCTGTATAGTTTAAGTATTGTTTTCCTATGTACGTTTTTGTTTTTAATTATTGGGAGTGCCGAATAATACGTTTTATTTGCCATAATTATTATTCTTTTAATTTCGATGGGTTCGCTACCATCCTTTGATATGTTTGCCCCAAGGGAGACAATCTGTCACTCAGCTGAAACCTTTTTATCGTTTCAACATACTTATGCATGTAAAGGGTTTTCCAATAAGGACTTGACACCTTTTTTTCAAAATAAAATGCAAACCATTTGAGATATTTCAAAAACTTTATTATCGGGTTGAAGTACAATCAAAACATTTATGAATGGAACTCGACTTCGTTCATATGGCCACCGCGGGCACGTTTGCAGCGGTCGATTCGTTGGACCCAATTTTCGATGACTCGGCCACACATTTCGGCCGAAATGGCTGCTATTTCGTGTTCAATGTTGGCTCTGAGCTCTTCCAACGTCGTCGGCTTGTTGGCATAGACCAACGACTTGACGTGGCCCCAAAGAAAAAAGTCCAGAGGCGTTAAATCGCACGAACGAGGCGGCCAATCGACTGGTCCATTTCTTGAGATAACACGCTCATCAAACTTACTCTTCAATAAATCGATTGTAACGTGTGCTGTGTGGCTTGTGGCACCGTCCTGTTGAAACCACATGTTGTCCAAGTCCATATCTTCCAATTCGGGCCAAAAATAATCGGTAATCATGGCGCGATAACGATTACCATTCACAGTAACGTGACGATCATTATCGTCGACGAAAAAATATGGCCCTATGACGCCGCCAGCATGCAAACCGCACCAAACAGTTATTTTTTGTGGATGAAGTGGTCTTTCATGAAGCACATGTGGATTTTCACCGGACCAATAACGCATATTTTGCTTATTGACGAACCCACTGAGCCAAAAATGAGCTTCGTCACTGAAGATGATTTTGCGATGAAATTGATCATCTTGGCGCATCTTTTCCAGAGCCCAATCGGAGAACGTACGTCGCTTCAAATGGTCCATCGGCTTCAATTCTTGAGTCAGCTTGATCTTGTATGGGTGTAAACCAAGATCCTTACGCAAAATTCGCCATAACGTGGTCTGGGCGATGCCCAACACTTGAGAACGCCGTGGAATTGACTGATTTGGATCATTTGCTACGGACGTTTCAACGGCAGCGATATTTTCGACACTTCGACCAACCCGTTGTCTCACTGGCACGGCAACATCACACAACGAATATGTAGACTCAAATTTTTGCACTAAACTTGTTACTGCCTGTCTACTAGGGCGAGAATTACGACCGAAAATCGGAGTTAACGCTCTTAAAGTAGCGGTCACCGACTCCGAATTTCTGTAGTAAATTTTTATAATTTGCAGACGTTGTTCCTTCGTGTACTTTACCATGATAAAAATGTTAAGTTTACTGAATAAATTGACAGTGACAGTTCGATGATTAGTGAAAGGGTGCGTTCACAAATTGAATTCAAAGTTGTCAAGTCCCTATTGGAAAACCCTTTATAACATTGAACTCAATGTTTAAGTCTACTTTAACCCGAAAGTACTCCCCAGTCCGTACAACACACTGGTATAAGGGGTAGTAGAGAAATATATAATTCAAACATAGATTATTGCATCTCATACATATACGGTTAATAAAACAATAAAGTAACCAATGAGTAATTCATGAAAATATAATAAAAAATAATATTATTAAAGACAAACAAATGGAAGTAAAAAATAAAAATACGTAATATATGCAACAACAAAACATGGCACAGCCATTCTTTTAATCGTCAGTCATGACCGTTTGTCCAAAAACGAAGTCTTCGACAAGTTAAGTGATGCTGCCTGAATAATTATCTGTTTCCATGTCGTTTTTATTTGCAGCAACAATTCTATAATACCGTTTCTAGTTTAGACATAGGAGATGTTTCTTTGCAAGGTGTTTTAACTGACATTTATATTGTTACGTGTAAGCCTGGCAACCGCGCAACCGTACAACTCGATCGTTACACATAATGAAAACAACAACAACCGAATACCTAGTTGCAAAATAACCCAATTAGAAATAAGGCGAAACGGCACGGTTGTATCTCTCTTCTTATCGAATGCTCTCCAATATACTAGAATCCTCTGCACACACCACTGAACGATGATCGAAATCGAAGGCTCTGAAGCTTTCGAGAAGATTCCACAACTGAACGAACGTTCAAGTGCACCGGTGAACATTCAAGACTGCAACCGCCTAGTATATAAGCAGGTGAAGCGTTCAGCGAAGACACAGTAATCTTGATTACGTCGACTGTGACAGCCAGCGGGTACACGCGACCGTGTTGAGAGAGAACGAAAGTGAACGAGTCAAGCGATATATGGTATAAGCGGGCGGTATTGCCATACAGTGCGAATTATTGTGCGAATATAGTTCTGTGAATTTAAAGTGCGATTAATAAATAATCACTTATTTTTATTTTAACCGAATTGTGTTTTACTTGAAATCCCGGCGAACCCCTAGCTCGCAACAATATGTTTGTCGGTAATGCAATATTTTCTCGTATTTCCGGAATCGCTTAGGCGATTTTCGCACTTCGTTATATCGTTCAGTCATTGCTGACAACTTTTAAAAACGAAAATCCCGTGAACCTCTTCGGCGATCTGTCAAAAACTTTTCCTGAACTGTCATTTTTTGTTGCCTGGGTGCCTGTGGTCAATAACTTTGAAAAGAACATTTCTTTGCAGATAATTCGAAATGGCACAAAAGGGAACGAACATTTTTGCGGTCATGAAGAGCGTCTACCACAACGAGTACCAATGGTAATTGCGATATTTTCCGAATCTCGTCGGCACTAACCTGTAACCTCAATGTTTTGATGAGTAGAAAATCTGTGGATTGGGTTACTATTTTCACTAGTCGAAGAGTACCTTGTGCGATTTTCTCAGGTTTATTTTCTTTTTGAATTGCAGGGCAGTGGTAAAGAGCTTGGCCGTGTTCTTACTAGGCGTACGGATTGCACAAGAGTGTGTCGGGATGGAAATAATGCCGGCGGTCGTGCAAGCACATTGAAAACGCTCACGGTTCCGATAGAGAGGAACGTCCGTATATTTGCTGTTAAGTTACTTTAGACCTTAATTGTTTCTGGAATTGTGTACGAAAGGAAAATTGTTCAACTTGTTGTGGAAATTAAACACCCTTTGACTCTGAAGTGGTAACGGTTAATTATAACTTTGGCGTGCAATGCAAGGATGAAGACCCAACATAATTTATAACGGTGTTGCTTTTTAATTATTGCCATCACGGAGACGCGAAGACTGTAATCCTACGAAACCACCCCTTTGCTTACAATCGTTTCAGTTCGGGTTTAGATTACATCCAGGATTGTGCGGAATGTCCCGTATTTTAGTTGCTTTTCCAGAGGTACTAATGAAGCATTATAAGTTATGCGGCCCACGAGATTTTGAAGATAGCACTATGAGTCCGTATGGAGCCTAGTGGGCGTGGCGGTTCTTAGTGCTGTTCCCCTTCCTGAACTGGTTATAAGTTTAATCCAGCCAGAAACGTTGGCAAAACATGGAAACGAGTATCGATAGGTTAGGCTAGGAGGCTGGCTATATGCAAAAAGAGCCAGCACATAGACCGCTATCTGGGTCAGTTGTGATCCCATTCCACCATGGCAACCTTCTGAGCCTTTCTGGCCACGGTTTTTTCGGTCTTTAGCTAATTTTAAAGAATAAACTGAACCCGCTGGCCACGATTTTGTTCTGTAATGCGGTGACTGGTGCGAAGGAGAAGAGAGTAAAAAGGAATTGTAAGGACATGATAGGGATACCGAACTGGATCAGTTTTAGGGATGAGAAGATCAAGAATCGGTCAAATTTCTATTAAGCGACAGTTAGTACAGTTTACTGGTATTACGCGAAACACCAATTAGCGTAGTAACAACACTAGGCTACTAGTTTCAACTTCTTGAAAAGTTCCTTGTTGTAAAAGATGGATTTTGGGATGCTGGTCACGATGGCATCAGCCAAACTTAAAAGTTAATTGCTGTTTCCAAAATAATTTACATAGGCTTCTCGCTTATACTGGAGCTCCGAAGCATCTCTGATTAGAGTCCTAGCCGCAGTTCTTTGGAAATAATTCTAGGCGTGAGTAAAGGAAGTGAATCTTAAAAAGGCACTTCAACCATATGATGACAAGTGGGGCGTAGTTATCAGCTCTATTTTCCCAACAATTGGTTGCTACAAGGTGGAAAATATTCCAAACTCTCATCGCCTGATAAAACACTGTCCCAGCGTTCGTCTTCAAGCAAATTTTTGATCTATGGCCCGATAAAAATTCTTTCTATAATTTTTGCTTCGCTCAGCCTCGTAAAGTTTACTCGGATATACTGAAATGCTGGCCCATTTTTTTCATGGCCTTCACGTAGTTCTTCATTACCCCAAGTTTTATGTGGAATGGTAAAGCCAGTATCTTTTTAAAATCGACCATTGGCGCATTCTGTTGTCCTAGTTCCACAGAAATGGCCATTCCATTTTCTTGATGAAGCCTTACTCATGTATCGGTCACGTGTTTGATCAGATTTTAACTATAGACTCTATTGAGCACGCAGAATAGTTGAGAATGCTTTTGGAATTTTGGCAGCAAAATTAATTATATTTTTAAGCTACATTCAATTGTTCCTGAAAAGATTGACGAAATAGTTAGGTTGGGTAAGGTGGGTGGCCGCTCCATCATAGTCCGGCATAATTGATGTAGCTGATGCTGGCGATATTTCATCGTGTCATCATCATCATCAATGGCGCGACAGCCCAAGTCGGGCCCTGGCCTCCTGAAGTCGTCGCCTCCAATCGTCTCGATCCAAAGATCGTGTCCTCCAGCTGATAATTTTTAAGATGGCTTTGCTGTCTTCATCAACCGAGTCTTCCCATCGCTTGCGTGGTTTGCCTACTGGCCTGTTACCACTCGCTTTGCCTTTAAGAGCACGCTTGGGGATTCTGCTGTCTTCCATCCGCTCTACATGGCCAGCCCACTGCAGTTTACGTAGTTTGATGAACGTTGAGACTTCTGGCTCCTTGAAGAGTTGATACAACTCATGGTTGTATCTTATTCGCCAGTCCGTTCCTTTCTTTATGAGTCCAAAATTTTTTCTGAGAACCTTCCTTTCGAATGTGTTAACTGCTTCTATATTTCATCGTGTGTTTTATCGTATTCAACATTATCGCAAACTGGAGAAAGTAGTGGAGTTAAAGTAAGAAGTTACATAAGAATACCTTGTGCCTCCTCCGTATTGCGACATATCTGAACACCGACTTTCCAAATGTTTTTCTTTTGTTCCTTATGCGTACAAAGCAAAGAGCAAAGGAAAAAATTAAGAAAGGCTCTTCCAATTGACAAACAAGTTTTTAATTTCACTGATACCATCGTAATAAACGCCTGAAAATTTATAGAAAATCGGTCTTTGCATCAACCCCTAAAAAGTTTAAATTTGTTGCCTATAGATAGGAAAAACATCGAATGTATAGTAGTAGAATAAGATGTGGGACATGTGCTTAAGAATTAGACGTGTATACCAGGGGTCCAAAAGTTGTTGTTCTGAGTAACAAAAAAAATAGGCTTTATTTTCAATATATTCAGCTTTCAGTCGAATACACTAAGTGGTTGTTTCATGAAGTAACATTACGCCCCTTCCAAAGTAATGATACTTCTTGCCCTCAAAATGTGCCTCCACTGTGTCCTCTGTCCCTGAGCGATTCGTCACTCTCAATCCGACGACATCTGAGGTCACACCTAAGGTTGTTCAACAGGTAATAGTCACTGGGGGCTAGGTCTGGGCTTTAGGGTGGAATCCACATTCGGCCAGAACGGTCATTGCTGTCCGAACACTTTTTTGAATTGCTGAAAGGTTTCGTGAGACCCATCTTGGCGCTCACTTTCGACATGCTTCAATATTCATGTACATTTTTTTTCTTAGTTAATCAAAACCACGTTCGACCATACGTTCTATTACTCCTTCGCCTAACTGTATTGGACAGCTTACACAAAATGTCACACCCAGGCATTAGAAGTTCTCGCAAAATTATCGGGGATAGGTTTTCTGGCCCAATATGAACTCTGCTACAACAAAATGGTGGGCACAAGCTCATTGTCAACAAAGTAAAATTACTAGACATAGCAAATCCCCACTCCAAGGTTCGACCGCCTAAAATGCGGATGGAACACATTGATATCGGCTATTTATCGGTCTCCAACGGATTTTCGTATACCCTTACACTGGTGGACCGCCAACGACGGCCAATCGGTGGCCAGAAGTGTATCCGCTTAAATATAATTTTTTTTTTTTTAAATGTTTATTAAATTCATAATTTTGTATAAAAACATCAACAAATATCAGAAATTCAGAATCTATTAGTTCCAAGCTTGCTTCCCAGACAGCTGACAGCTGATATAAGGAAAGGCAAAACAAAAAAAAGAAAATTAAGTAAAACGTAATTCAAAATAGTTTAAAAAAAAAAGAAATAAGAAAATGAGACACATAATAGAAAAAATAAGAAATTATAATTTAAAACAATATTAAAAAGAATGGAAAGAGAAAAAAAAAATATAATTTATAAAAAAATAAGGGACAGAATAAGACTATAATTATAAAACCAGAGAGAGAGAGAAAAATATTGATTGAGAATCCATTAATCATATCAATGGGGAGAGAGCTGATGAATGTCTATAGGCCTGAATATAGGGGGAGAAGTAGCTGCCGTTTAATTCAGAGAAGAATTTACCGAGCTTGTTCAAGTTCACATAGCTACGCTGCGTGTCGAACTGAGTCCGCTGCAATTCTCTACCAGATTATTAGAAACTAAGATTATCCACTTATGTGTCGTCTTGTTGAATAAATCTCTTCGCTAAGTTTTTTAGTTGCAATATACTTTTTACTTGTCGAATTTCGGTTGTAAGTGAATTAAATTCAAGTATTGATTCATAGGTCGGATCCTTTCCTAGACGATCAGTCCTTGGCAGATGTTTTTGTCTTATGGACGAATCATTTCGTGTGTTAAAGCGATGTATGTCGTTGTTGTGTATAAGAGTGATTGAAGATTTTGTAAGATGGTGTTTGATTTTTTATATAATTTTTATTCGCTCCAGTCTTATAAGTTGTTTAATATTTAGTTTTCCATAAGTTAAATAAAGTTCCGGAGAGCGTGTCAAATGTGGAAGGTCGTAAACTGCTTTGATACTCTTAATCATGATTCCCGAGATTTTGTCAATGTTATACTCAGTCTTTTGGCTTCAAATTAAAAGTCCATAAGTTATAGTTGGGAGCATAAAAGAATTGTATATAGTGTCCTTAATATGTGTGTAGAAAATTACTTCGTCGTATGACTCCTATGATCGGCGCAATCTTATTCGTATATTGGTGATAGGCGTATATTGGTGATAGGCGGTGTCCAAGTCAATTTTTCATGACCTAGATATTTTGTTTAAATGGCTCTGGCAACCAGTATCCCGTCTATCTGTATCTGTATATTAATGTCTTCCTTGTTTGTTTGTCTGAATAACATATACGTTGTTTTTGCTATGTTCAGAGTGAGCATATTACCTAAAAGCCAGTCTTTGAAGAGTGCGAGGTCCAAGTTAATTGTTGACTCTAGTTGTTCCCGCTCCTTTCCTTTATATAAGAGAAGAGTGTCATCTGCATAAATGATGTACTTTGCCTTAAGTCCTATGTACTGTAGGTTGTGTATATATAGTAGGTATAACGTAGGGCCAAGAACTGAGCCTTGCGGAATCCCTATGTTGACTGTTTTCGATTTACTACGTTCGTCTAAGTTTTTTGTTATATATTGTCGTCCTAGAAGATAATCTCGAATGACCTCATTACAATTCCCTCGAATACCAAGCTCCTTTAGTCCTTCCTGCAATATTGAATGTTCTACCGTGTCAAGTCTTTTTTTTAATCTATGAAGATCGAGGCGACATAAAATCCTTCATCCTTATTTCGGCCACGACAGTAGCTCGAACATTTGCCAACGAGTTCATCAGCCGTTACGGCGTTCCATCTAGAATTACGAACGATAGAGGATTACAATTTCAATCCAAACTTTTCTCGGAATTGAATAGTCCAATCGGCATACAGAAAATTAGAGCATCTGCGTATCATCCGGAGTCAAACGGTCTAGCGGAGAGATTCCACCATCAAATAAAGATAGCCCTTAAATGCCGTGAAACCCAAGTTCATTGGACCGATGATTTACCCATCGCATTACAGCTGCTAACCGCCAGATTTACTCTATGGTCAACCTTTAAAACTTCCAGGGGAATTCGTAGCAAATTCCGCTTGTTCTCAGTTTGACGACCCAGTATCCTTTGTATCTCAGTCGCGTAAATGACGAAACTGAAACCATCTGACACAAGAAAACCTAAACCACTTTCATACGTGCCCAAGTCTCTGGAAGATTGCAAGCAAGTATTTATCAGAGTTCAAGAAACTAAATCAGGCCTTCAACCACCATATGAAGGACCATTTCAATTTATAAGAAAACAATTCAAAATTCAGGGGCCATATGATGTATTCCGACGCTTCGTTGCCAACGTTGTCGTAATTCTGATATGATGTAAACCGTCGCGTCGCCGTTTTTAACATTTCAACAGCCCTGGAATCGATCAAATACAATTAGCAGATATTCGACATAGCAAACAAATTACGACTTCGAATTAATTCATAAGAAATTTGAATCATCGAAGGCCACAGACTCAATTTTAATGTTTCCCAGCAACTGCTGAGCAGCACTTCTTCCTATACGGCCTTCATCTAAACAGTTCCATTCCATACCACACTTTCCGTTTGCTGACAAATTTATTTTTTATAACTATTACCGCTCAACAGCACCTACAACTAATTAAAGTAGAAAGTACAAGTAACAAATAATTTACACACTAAATCCGAGATCTCAACACACTAAAACTACTTAACAACGCCCAACTGCATGGCCTTCTCCTTGATGCTTTTCTCCAAACTTTTGAAGTACTTCATTTTCACCAACACGGACTTAGCTCTTTCGAAATTGCCTTCATCGAACACGTCTTGCAGTTCGGCGGCAGAATCCTCTAAGTCGCTTCGTACGTTTTCTAGTAACTCGAGAATATTGTCGCTGGTTGCATCCTCGACTTCCTCGTTTTTCTCCATCATCTCCAGCAGGAATTCCATGTTTAGAACGCTATTGTCTTTGGGCAGGGTGATTCCTTCACGCAATAAAAGATATTCGCCGCGGTCTATCGGCTCTGAAAGTGTCTTGTACGCTTTATTTATGAGCGAGCTCCACGCCATGGAGTTGGACTGTTCCCGTTCTGGACTGTGGTGGAACGAGTTAGTCGCATCAGACGCTAAGAAACGCAGAAACTAACCTGTTACTGTACTTATCCGGGTGCACGGCATTTTGCAGTGTACGAAATTTCGTTGTTAGCTCGGTAGGATTTATGTTGAAGGTGTTGGTCAAAGTTAGCAATTTAAAATAATCCTGGAATGGAAAGAGGTTACCACGAAACCGGCTTAGATCAACAAAAGAACTTACGAAGTTTTCGTCGGCGTCCCGAAGGCTGCCACAGTCTTTACAGAAAAGTTGGTCAGTTCGCCTCGCACATTTCTTACAGTTCCAACACACGAAGTCGTGAACCTCGCAGTAGGTTCGTGTTAAAACTGACTGATTTGCGAATAGAGGAATCCTCGTGTTGGAAAATTTCCGCCTTCGGGTATCCGGCTGTAAGGTGCTCTCAAAGTGCACTGCAGGGCGAAGGAGCTGCGTGGGACATTGACGAGAGATAAATTTCACGATTGTTCGCATGTTTCGCTACTGATTTGGATCGAAAAATGCACAAATCACACACAAAATAAAAAGGGAAAACGTAAAACTCTTAGTCACAAGTCAAAGCCGCTTTGTCTTATCTAATCTAACAAAAATAATACGGACGTCAAAAAAACGTCAACAGCTACAGCTGTTTTTGATAGGAATCGGCTCAGTAGCGTGCCTGTGTTTTTTCTGGGCCCCACAAGTCTTCGTTAAGTTTCAACGAAAATGGACATGGCGGACTTTGTGTATTTTTTAAAATAATCTCAAGATAAAATAATTTTTACATGGAGTTCTACTAGAAGCCACATAAGATAAAGAGGGTAACAAGAAGCGAAACGGAAAATTCTTTCAAATTCTATAATCGTGCAAAGCTTTCGCTAGGAATTTAATGAACGAGGAAATAGCTGAAAGCGTAGTTCCGATATGGCTTAACAGATGGCAGTAATAGAAGCTTCAGTGAAAATAATAATAACCGTTACGCACACAGTTTATTTAACTGAGAGGAATAATAAAATGTAAACAAAATAACTGGAATTAGGACCTTTTAATGCGTGAGGAAAATACAATGTGGGTGAAGTTGGGGGGGGGGGGGTGTGAGTGGGGAGGTGGATGGAGCGTTTTAGACTAAAAATGTTTGTTCCTATATCTCAGGAGCCGCTTATGATAGGAAACTTGGAATTTTTATAGAGCTGTGATAAGGGACTAATTAGCAAAAAATTGGTCAATAGGGGTTGAGGAGTGTGGGAGTGGGGGGAAAAACAATGTGTCCAATGCGCTGGGATTGAAACATTCTAAAATCCATATCTTCTGAACGGTTGATGTAAGAAGATTGAAACTTTGTGGTTGTCTTAAGGGATACTAGGAAATTAGACAAGGGCTAAAATTTTTGTGGTAGTAGGTAAGGTGTAGGGGGGGTGGTGAAAAACCTCGGATCACAATATCTTCTGAACCAATTAAACCAGGAAGATAAAATTTGGTTTCTGTAAATAGGCTCACAAGTAGAGTCCACTGAATGTAAAATTGTTGAATGGGTAGGTGGAGTATGAAAGTGTAATGATAGCCATATTTCAAAAAATTGAATTTTTATATCACTAGTACCGTACCAGATATGATATAAGGAATTTTGCAGGAGTCAGGCGCAGTAGACTTCTAGCAGCGAAAAAAATTTTGGGCGTGCTGGTGAAGGGTGTGACGATGGAAGGGGGTGGAAGGAAGGAATTCTGATTCTTATTTCTCGAATATCGCAATCCATAGAAAGCTAAAAATTTACGACTATATTGAACCACTATAGAGGTATCCTAGAAAAGGGAAGTCTTTGATGGAGGTAGCAAGGTACGGGGTTGGGAGTGTGCTTTTTATATCTCAGAAACGGCTTAAGCTAGAAAGCGGAAACTTAGTACGTATATATAAATGTGCTACTAGAGGATTTAAAGCAAATAAAAAGGTTCAGATTTTTATTGCGTACAGAGGTGAATTAAAAAAATTTCCGTGAAAAGAGTTTTTTCCACATGTTCACGAATTTCGTTACATCTTTTAGGCATGTCGAGTTATCAAATTAATTGCAGTTCTGCGGGTTCTATATATAAGCGCCTAGAAGCTGTTTTCAAAATTTTTCGGCCTAAAACCCCTAAGGGGGTGTAAGGTGGATGAGTACATTTTCACGAATTTCGATATATTTCTTAGGTCTAATGAGATATCAAATTGTTTTTCACTTGTAAAGGCTTTAGATATAATCGGAAAAAATCGATTTAAGCATTTTTCGATGTTAAACCCTCTGGAGGTTTAAGGTATTTATTGTTCAAGTTTTCAAAAATGCTGAAAATCTTTTAGGTTTAATTCTATTCTAATCTTCTATTGAAAAAAATACGTAAGTAAATAAAAAAAAATATACGAACAGTCTGGGCTTAATTTTATTATTTTTGGGTAGAAGTCCGAAACGCGATTAATCCTGAGATGCGGTGTAGGTTACTGGCAATCGAAAAAAGCAAAAAAAAAATTTAGTACGTCTGTCCGCTGTATGCCGTAAGGCATCCGCCGTACGAAAAATCGTTTGAAGGCTTGTAGCTCCGAGAAATAGTGAGGGTGGTGGAGGGTGAAAAGGGAAAGGTTCCGATGTTTATATATCGAGATCTAAAGATATAAAGCTGAAACTTTATATTTAGATAGAGCTATAGTAGTAGCATGTTGGAAAAATATAATTTTTTATAGGGATAGAATGGTACGGGGGTGGAGCGGTTTTTTCCTATCTATAGAACGGCTTATGCTACAAAGTTAAAACTCGGTATGTATATGTAAATCAACTAGGAAAGTAATTTAGATAAAAACAAATTTCAAACATCTATTGGCGTTCGGAAGGGGGCCAAAAAAAATGATCAGTGAAAATGGAATGCATATATTTCACGTTTTTCGTCATATCTTTTGAGTCTTCCAAAATATTGAATTCATTTTTATTCTACGGATTCTTCATATAAATACCTAGAAAAAGTTTTCAGTTTTTTTTTTAAATTCGACCCCTAAGATGGTGGAAAGGGGGTTGTGTACTCTTTCACGAATTCTGCCATATCCCTTATCTTTTCACTTTCAAGGGCTTGCGTAATAATCGCCTAAAATTTGTTTTTAAGTTTTTTCCTTTTACAGCTCCTAAGAGGGTATAAAAGGGTTGAACAAGTGAGAAGAAATTGAATTGGTTTTTACTTTCTCGTGTTGTCTTCATATTTTACTTTATTATTTTTTAATAATAAAGTATTGTGATCGATCTGAAATTTCAAAAAAGTTTGCTACCCTGAAATTTTGTATTTACACGTTTTAGGACTAGTAGACCCCAAAAAAGCAAAAAAAAAAAATGTCCGTCTGTACGCCGTACGCCGTCCGCCGTCCGCCGTATGCCGTACGCAAAATCGTTTGAAGGCGCGTAGCTCCCAAACCCGTTGAGATATTAAATTGAAATTTTTATGGTGGGTAGATTGGGTGAACCCCTACCACTGGTATTTTTGAGGGGTGGGGTTACAAGGGGAGAGGAGAGGGGAGCGTTTTAGACGAAAAATTTTGGTTTCTAGATCTCAGGAACCACTTATGCTAGGAAGCTGAAACTTGGAACTTATGTAGTACTATGATAATGGACTCAATTGCAAAAAATTGGTCGATATTGATTAAGGGGTGTGGAAGTGGGGGGGAAAACAATGAGTCTTTAACGCATGAAAGCCGGGATTGAAACATTCTAAAATCGATATCTCCTGAACCATTGATGTCAGAAGATTGAAACTTTGTTGTTGTCCTTAGGGATACTTCAAGATTAGACAAGGGCTAAAATTTTTAAGAGAGGTGGTGGGGTGTGGGGGGGGGTGAGAAACTTCGGATTACAATATCTTCCGAACCAATTACACCAGGAAAATAAAATTTAGTTTCTGTATATGGGATCACAAGAGGAGTCTACCAAAACTAAATTTTTTGAGGGGGGAGGTGGAGCACGAAAGTGGGGGGATAGCAATTTCCCAAAAAATGTAATTTTTATATCTCAGAAACCGTATCAGATATGATCTTGAAAATTTTACAGGAGTTGGGGACGGTAAACTTCTAGGAAGCTATTTGGAACGTTATTTTTTAGGTTGCCAGTCGCATAGTACCCAACACCGTATCTCACCATCAAACACGTTTCGGACTTCTACCCATAAAATAATAAAGTTGCGCCCAGACTGTTGGCCGATTTTTCTATTAACTCTTTTCAGGATTTTTGGATATTCAACCCCCAAGTGGATGTAAGAAGGTGGCATATCCGATGATATATCGAATTCATTTTTACATCCTAAGGTTTCCTATATAAGCACCAAAAAGTCATTTTCAGTATTTTTAGATATTTAATCCTAAGGGGTGTAAAGGGGTTGTATGCTTTTCAAAGCTTCGACATAATTCTTAGGTTTGATGAGATAGTAGATCGCTTTTCACTTACATAGACTTTGTATACAATCGCCTACAAACCCATTTCTTAATTTTTAGATATTCAACCCCCATGGGTTTGCATATGTTTTCACAATTTTTGCCATCCCTTAGTTCTGATGAGATATAAAATTGGTTATTACGGCATTTGACGTAATGACCTAAAAAACAATTCCACGATTTTTCGAATTTCAAAAACCAAGGGGGTGTGCGGAGTTTGCTTATGTTTTCACAAATTTTTCAAAATCCCTCGTGTCTCATGAGATATCAAGTTGCTTCTTATGAAATCGTCTAAAAACCTGTTTCACAATTTTTTCGAAATTCAAACCCCAAGTGAAAGTAATGGGTTTGTATACGTTTTAACAATTCGTCATATCTCTTAAGTCTGATAAGGCAGCAAATTCGTTTTTACTTGTATGAGCTTTTAGTGTACATAATATACCGAAATTCAAATAGTCTACACGGGCTTTTTCAGTGTTTAATCGGCTAAAAATCTTTTAAGAGCAAAACTAATTTTCTAACAAACCTCATAATTTCGAAACAACTGATGATATACTCCAACTTTGACCGCTCCCGAACTTTGACCCGAAAATAATAAAGTTTCGCCCAGACCATTGGCAGATTTTTTTTTTGTTCGAGTTTATATTGATTTTATTGGTATAAGTTCCAACTACAGAAATATATTTAAGAAAAATTTTAGGATTTTTGATTTCGGATAAAATTTACGACTTGTACAGGTTACGCAAAGTGGACCTCTTTTTTGAAAATGATGATGGCAATTTGGCAATTTAAATACTAATTTCAATTGTTGAAATATTTGGATTTAAGTAGAGCAAATGAAATACGTATTTCTTTTTTTTTTAAATTTATTAAACAAAACATCCATTACTTTTTAAATTGTTTCAGTACATATAAAGTGTTATTAATAGAATACATTTCAAAAGTATCTTTAAATTTAAGACTTTCATAATTAAGGTAATCAGCACAATCCGAAATATGTATTTCAAAGCAATTATATATTTCATTGAATTCTTTTGTAATACATTTTTTCAATTTAAAATAACCATTATTTTGATTAATTATAATAGTAGAAATTTTTCCAAAAGTTGGAACATTTGCGTCATCATATTGGCTTATCACTTTGGGTAGGATTTCTTTGTCAATTTCATTACCTAGATTGTCAAAAACTTTAAAGGGATTCACAAATTCCTCTTCACAGCTCAAAAATACTAGAGAATTCAAATTATAATTTAACTTTTAATCGAAAATTTTAGAATATTATTCGAATAAGTAATTTCCTCCGCACTTAGCAATAATCCGGCTGATCCAATAATCCGATTTTTTTATTTCCACGAATTTCATTTCATTTCCGTCATTGAACTTCAATTTTACTAGAGTACCCTCCATATTTAATGTTTTTTATAAAAATTTTCCTGCACTGAATTGCAAAAACTGTTCGATTCAATTATTATATTTATTTCTAATAATACAATATTAAATGTACTGTCGCACTCGGGGCAACTTGCGATCTCAATATGAACGAAAAACAAAAGACATTTTGCAGAACGATTTTCGTTTTTTTTTCAGAAATGCGTAATACTTCATATTGCAACATCATATTTAATACAAATTATATTATATATTTTTTTCAATTAAAGCATGTAATTGAAAATTATCACGTGGTGAATTTTAAAAGAGGATCAATTTTTCACTTGTATTGAAGTTTTATTCAAAACTATTCCAAAATTTCTAACCGTGTAGTAAGAGACTACTGGAAATAAATTGTTTAGGGTGAGGGTGGGGAAGGGTGAAAAGGAAAAAGATTTTAATATCTCGAGAACCCATAATGACGGATAGCTGAAACATGGAATTTATATAAAACTAAAAATGTAATTGTTATTAGTGGTGGTATGGTATGGGGGCTTATGCTAGAAAGTTGAAACTTGGTGTGTTTACTATATGTAGGACTACTCGAAAAAAAATATACATAAAACAAATTTCATATATCTATTGGCGTACGGAAAGGGGGCAAAATAAATGATCAAAGAAAATGGAATGCTTATATTTTCACGAATTTTGCCATATCTCTTAGGTCTTTTGAAATATTTAATAAACATTTTTTTTATGTATTCACCTAGAAACATTATTCACAATTTTTCGAAATTCAACCTCCAAGTGGATGTAATGGGTTTGTAGATACGTTTTCACAAATCGCCATATGTCTTATGTTTGATGAGGCAAGGTCTTATGTTTGATGAGGCAAAATTCAAGTCCACTAAACACGGGCCAAAAATTTGTATTTTAGATATTTTTATTGCTATTCTAAGGACAAAATTAACTATCCAAAAACCTCCTGATCTCGAAACAACTGATGTTATACTCCGACTTTGACTGCGTTCCGGAGTATGACCCAATTACGTAATTCATGTGTTATATGTGGCAGTGGCGTTAGCACTCTAGCGCAACCCTGTTTTAACCGCTTCCCGAACTTTGACCCGAAAAATAATAAAGTTTTGCCCAGACTGTTGGCAGTTTTTTTATAATTACCAGTTTTAATATCTAATTTACATTTATTTTTTGCATAGATATCAACTTTTATTGTAGAGGAAGCCGTTCTTTGCTTCAAAGAACAGAGTACTGAGTACGCAATTAAAAACGAAAATTTGAACGAAGTACAGGAGATAACTGAACACTTAAGAGTTTTAATTTACCTTTTGTACCTGCAACATGCTGGCTTTCATCTTTGGCTACGCCACTGGATGGTACTCGCTCCGTATCATCTAACTTCTCAATGGAACTACAACTCCAGTTTAAATTTAAAATTAATAAGCTCTTTTCAGCTACCCTCGAGTTACCCTACTCGATAAATCAAGTACTGCATTTATAAATATTAAAAGAGTTCACTTCCGTTATTCGATTATTTTCCTTATAAGAATGAAAAGTGCCGGAATGAACAATCAATTAATGTTAAAATATTGGAAATTGATGCAATTAATTGCGTTCATCGTGCATCCTGTGCCATAAAAACAGTTCCAGAAAAAGCAATTATTTTTCACGTGTCTGCTACAACAAGTCACGGACAGAATAACTTTCCACATCCGGATGGAACATTTTCCAATTTTTTTTGAAAGCGTACTGACCGCACGCACTAGTGAAAATGTTTTGCGCAATTATCTATTTCTCGTAGAGAACTAGATTAAACAATCGTTTGTGCAATTGAAGGGGTGAACAAATCCGGTAATCGGAATCGGAAAACGAAAATGACTTGTCATCAGATTTTGGGTGACCGGAAAATTGCGATCTCGACTATTGGGTCTTCTGCTACTTCCGGATTTACCTTCGCCTCCGTAACACGAATCATATTTTCCTTATCGGTTTTTGGCCCGGAATATAAACAAGGAGGAGTAGATCTAAATAGAACTGAATGATGATGACTTTTCGCTGAGCTACAGTTTGCTCAATTTAATCGAATCAGAATGGAAATGGCATTCGTTATTCGTATTCCCGAAAAACTGCAGGGAACAGTTCTCTATAACATCGGGATGTCTGGCTATCGGGAATCTATAGAGTCCATAAGTTATGCAATTTTAGCTCCGACGATTGATATGATGGTCATGTTGTTTTCGGAAGCCCCGACTATCGCCTTCATTGGGATTCATGATTCCCTCTGATGGACTGAGAGGGTGGTTCAACGTGCCAAACGAAGTATTCCCGAAATGGTTGGCTGTAAATTCCCGGAAAAATTATTTTCCTCGGCCACTAAATAAAATGATTGGATTATAAAGTTTTTGCCTGTTTATCAAAATTTGAATTTTTCGACTCGATTTTACCTACACTGAATCCACAGCTGTGAAAACCCCATGAATATTCCTAACTGAGTAATCGAATTTCACGACTTGGTTGCTCGTTTACCTTGCGAATTATTTTCCCCATGGTTTTTATTTTGTAAATAAGTGGAGACTATTTAATTTTGGAAAATACCGCTGAACGTATTTTCTTAAATGTTATACGTGAATTCAATTGAACATTGATTTGTAATAAATAAACTCAGGAGGCCAGGGCCCGATTTGGGCTGTCGCGCCATTGATGATAATAACTGGGCATAACTTTATTATTTTGCAGAAGAAAGTCCATAAAGCGGTTAAAGATGAAGCTTGACAGAAGTACCGACGCTGTAGATGGATCCTTCACGAGTAAACTACTCCAAAAGAACACTTCTTTGAAATGAGTGGCTGAAGTAACTCACTCATTTTGGTGCTGCAGTTCAATTAGAATGAAAAACATACCACAGTAACGACAGGCTGTAAGCTTATAGTTTCTCTAGATGAAATACTGAACTCCGATTTGCTTGCTGTCCGTTTCTCCGTCTGCCCGAACAGCTAAAATTTCAATAACAACTCTACCTAGGATGTTGAAATTTTGAATCTGAACGTTTGGTCGAATTTGTAAGGCTAAGTTCGTTAATGGGTAGCTTCCATACAAAAAGTCCTTAAAATACGTGTATTAGTAGATAACTTCAGAACGCTTCCAAAGTCGAATAGTTCCAGTTAGAACGTGAATATGATGAAAATCCAAAGAGACCTTCGTGTAGCTGCCATACAAAATTCCTACAAAGCCGTCTTCACTGAATTTACGGAACTGATTGAACTGAGAACTCAAGAAATCGCTTCGCTAAAAAGTCGAAATTTTGTACACATTAATTTTGAGTGAAAATTATGTTTGAGTTTATTAGTCAGCAAAATTTTTCTACTCCTTCCGGTAGCTCCCATACAAAGAGTCCTTCAAATACGTGTTCAAAAATGTTGTCCGATAACTTCAGAACGTGTGAAGTTAGGAACTTTCAATTTTGTACACATTAATTTTACTTAATTATTTTTTAATAATAAAGTGTAGAGATCGAGACGAAATTTAAAAAAAATTCGCTACCTAGAAACTTTGAATTTTCACGTTTTATGACTAGCAAAAAAAAAACAAAAAATATGTCCGTCTTTCCGCCGTATGCGTTTGAAAGCGCTAGCTCACAAACCCATTTAGATATTAAATTGAATTTTTTTTGATGGGGTGGTGAAGGTGTGAGAAAGAAGGTGGGGTGTCTTAGACGAAAAATTTTGATTCCTAGATCTCAGGAACCGCTTAAACTAGGAGGCTAAATAAAGTTTGGAACTTATGTAAAATTATGATAGTGGACCGATTTTTGTTGCCAAAATGTTGACACTTTGTGGTTGTCTTAAGGGATACAAGGAGTCTAGACAAGAACAAAAGTTTTGAAGTGAGGAGGTGGGGGCCGGGTGGGTAAACAAGTTTGGATTACAATATCCTTCGAACTAATTGTATCAGAAAGATAAAATTTGGTTTCTGAATATGCGATTATAAGTGGAGTCTTTTGAATCCTAAATTTTTTTACGGAGCACGGAAGTGAAAAGATGGCCATTTTCAAAAAAATAAATTTTTATATCTCGAGAACTGATCAGACATAATCTAAATTTGTTTACTGAAGTTAGGCACAGTAGACCTCTTTAAAAGAGAAAAAAATATTTTGGGGGTAGGGGTCTAGGGCGAGATGGTGGGAGAAAACAGCAAAGATAAGGGTAGTAAAGTACGGTGGTGGGCAGTGGTTTTTTTTCTTCTCCTAAACGATTTATACTATCTGAGTAATTAAAGCAAAAAAAAGAGTTCGGGGGCTATCTCTTTGCGTTTTCCTCTGCCTTTTACTTTATTATTTTAATAATAAAAAATTGTAATCGATTTTTAAAAAAAAAAATTTGCTACTCTGAAAAATTTTCTTACTCGTTTTATGACTAATAAACACAAAAAAAAAATTTCAGTCCGTCTGTCCGCCGTCCGCCAAAATCGTTTGAGGACTTATTGCTCCTAAACCCTATGAGCTATTAAATTGAAAATTTTCTGAATAGACTGGGTAGGCCCCTTGAAGTGACCAATTTTTGAATGGTGAGGGTGTGAGGGGGAAGGTGGGGGAAAAATAAATGAAAAATTTTAGTTTCTAGATCTCAGCAACCGCTTACGTTAGGAGGCTGAACCAATTTGCGAATAAATTGCATATATGGGCTAAGGGGTGTGGGATTGGGGGAAATAATAATACGTCCGAAGCGCTCGAAGGCGAGATTGAGACATTCTAAACGGCTAATGTCACAAAATTAAAACTTAATGAACATCTGTAGGTATACTAGGAGAATAGATCGGAAACAAATTTTTGAATGGGGGCAGTAGCGTGCGGAAGTGGGGGGGTAAAAAACTTTAGATTACGATATCTCACGAACCAATTACACTAGAGAAATAAAATTTGGTTTCTGTATAAAGGTTGACAAATAAAGTTTGCTGAAAGTAAAATTTTAAAAGGGGGCTGTGGAGCATGAAAGTGGAGGGGATAACAATTTTTCTGAAAAATCAAGTCTCATATCTCAAGAACAGTGTAACATAGATACTTAAATTATTTTTACCAGAAGTAGGCCTAATAGACTTCTAGCATAAAATAAATTTTTGGAGGTGACGGTGTAAAGGGTGAGGGTAGCAGAGGGTAGGGGAGGGTGAAACGGAATAAGTTCCGATATTTTTATCTCGAGAACCTATTATGATATAAAGCTGAATCTTGGTATTTGTATAGAACCATAGTCGTAGCATGTTGGAAAAATAATATTTTTTATAGGGGTAGTATGGTACGAAGGTGGGGGGGGGGTGTTTTTCCTAACTATAGAACGGCTTATGCTAGAAAGTTGAAATTTGGTATATATATGTAAATCAACTATGAAAGTAATACTGATTAAAAAAAATTCAAGTTTTCATTGGCGTTCGGAAGGGAGGCGAAAAAAATGATCAGTGAAAATTGAATGCATATATTTTCACGATTTTCGTTATATCTATTAGGTCTTTTCAAATATTGAATTCATTTTTATTCTACAAATTCTTCATATAAATACTTAGAAAGTGTTTTCAGGATTTTTTGAAATTCGACCCCCAAGGTTGTATAATGGTATTGTATACACTTTCACGAATTCAGTCGTATCCCTTATGTCTGATGAGTTATCGAATAACTTTTTACTTCCACAGGCTTGTTTAATAATCACCTAAAACTCGTTTTCAAGTTTTTTCCTTTTTCAACCCCTAAACGGGTTGAACTCGTTTTCACGAATTTCGTCATATCTCTTAGGAGTGGTAAGACATCGGATTGGTTTTTACTTCCTCGGTCTTTCTTTATATATATCTAAAAACCCATTTTAGGATTTTTGGATATTCAACCCCAAAGTGGGTGCAAAGGGGTTGCATATGTTTTCACAAATCCCTACATATTTCTTAGTTCTGATGACATAGCAAATTCATTTTTACTTCCTAAGGCTTCCTACATAATCGTCAAAAAGTTGATTTCAGTATTTTTAGTTATTCAACTGCAAGAAGACGTAATGCTTTCGACATATTTCTTAGGATTGGTGAGATATTATAGATTGATTTTCACTTCCACAGACTTTTTATATAATCGCCTCCTAATCACGTAACAACTGATATTATACTACGACTTAGACTGCATCCCAGAGGATGACCCATTTATGTAATTCATATGTTATATGTGACAACGGCGTACGTATTCTGGCGCGACCCCTTTCAAACCGCTTCGCGAATTTTAGGTTTTAGGTTTTCAGTCACATAGTAACCTACACCGCATCTCAGAATTAAACGCGCTTCGAACTTCTACCCAAATAATAATAAAGTTGCCCCCAGACTGTTGGCAGATTTTTTTTTATTTACTGTTCGATAATGATCCAAGAAGACAGAGGCGTCCGTGATAATCTTCGCTGGGTATTATAGTTGGACTCACGGCATTGCTGGGAGAACTCTACCACATATTAAAAAGCTTAACTTTTGATCCATTCTCAGCAATTATTAGTAAACCGGCTGGATAATAATCTTGTCAATTCTCTTCAAGAACTCGCATTATACTTCCAAATCGTCACCAGGGGTTAAAAACTTCATCATCTTTGCCACTTGAAAAGCATCCACTTACATATCCAAATGCGATATATAACTACAGATATGTGACTATGCCATAAATCACCCAAACATCATCCCCAAACAAGTAACACAAACAAATAAATAAATATATGTATGAGCATTTGTGTGGTGAGTTCGAGTACAAGAAGCATCCATTCAAAAAAGAAAAAAAAATAACAGCACGAAGAAAAGCAATATGTCATTCAGTGTGCCCCTGAAAATGACTTCTCCGTAAGGAAATCGTGTTAATGCGGATCAGCCTTCAACTCGTTTACAAAATATTAGAGAAAGCCCCATCAAGATCCTTGTCCTGGCTGGGCAGCCTAACGTATCTGCCAACTTGGAAAGGACTAAAGTTGGGACATGTCAATATAACAAAGTTGACGTCTCCTTACCAACCGCCCAACAGAGGCATACACACATGGCAAATAAATGCAGGAGCGGGACTAAGTGGATGTAAGAAGATAGCGAATATGGTGACTTTCAAACTTTACCATCAAATCCACTTTGTTGGGACTCGGGACTTTCATATCGAAGCGGAACAGCAGGGAGTAGTCTACACATCCGGGTGGGCTACAATTGGGCGCCGCAACGTAACTGGAAATGTATACATTGACTGAAATTTGTGAAAAATAGTTAATATAAAGTTTATGGCAGTCGGTGCTGGTAAAGGATACGCTTCAATTTAACTTTAATTCATTTTAACTTTTTTTGCTTCGCATTGTGTGACGACAGGCTGAGCAATTTTTCCTTCGTGTATTTTCAATTTTTTCCGCATTTTATTTCTTTTCCAGTTTTCCTTGCCGTCATTGTCCACACTCGGTTTCGGATGTCTGGGCAATATGTTGAATACTTTGGCGGCATATTTCTATTGAAGTTTTTTCACACGGTTTTGCAGAATGCTTCCATCCTGTTTTGATTGATTGTGGACTAGAAGGTTGACATTATTTATGTTCGCCTTTTGGTAGCTCAAGGGAAACCACATTTATGATAAAAAAGTTTTAGAACAAAACTAACATCAAGACTGCAATGCAAAACTCATATTTTAAAACGGCTAGGTAGCATAGGTTACACCAAGGATCAAAGTCACCGCGTAATAAAACAAGGTTGAATTACGCACCGAAGCATCTCAAGGAAACGTTCCACCCTTATAAAAATGAAAACTTCCATGACTGCCTAACTAGTCTATCCCCAACATAAATAACCGACTATTGGTTGTGGAAAGTTAGGAAGAAAGTACTTAAGCCTCGAACTTACATTACTCCAATCGGATTATGAGCGCGGTAATTGTGTTATGATTCTACGTATGGCTGGGTACTCCCTAGATACTGTACGCCTTTCCTCTTCCGAGTCGGAGCTAAAGGGCAGGAAGGAAAGGATATGAGCTTGCCAACAGAACACCTATGTCGAGATGAGGAAGCGGCAGATGATGAGCTACTGAAGTTGAGCGATTACCGATGTTAACTTGGAACTAAATTAAAAAAATTTGCCAACAGTCTGGGCGCAAATTTATTATTTTTTGGGTAGAAGTCCGAAACGTGTTTAATACTGAGATGTGGTGTTATATTATATTATTATATAACGTTCCAAATACCCTCCTATTTAATCTTTAGGTTATCAGTCGCATAGTGACCTACATGGCATTACTCCAGCTCTGTACATCAATAAAATTTTGAACTTTTTTTTTGCTTTAATTACTCCTGTAGTACTTTTACATATACATACTAAATTTCAACTTTCTAGCATACGCTGTTTCTGAGATATGAGAAACCACCCCCAGCCCCGTACCATGCTACCCCTATTAAACATTTTATTTTTCTACGATACTTCTACAGTGACTCTATATAGTTGTCAATTTTTAGCTTTCTATGTTTTACGGTTTTCGAGAAATAAAAATCAGAATTCCTTTCGTTTCGTTCTTTTTGCTCCCACCGTCACCCCCTTCGCCAGCACCACAAAATGTTTTTTCCTGCTAGAAGTCTACTGGGCCTAACTCCTATAAAACTTCTAAGATCATATCTGCTACGGTTCTAGAGATATAAAAATTAAATTTTTTGAAATGAATGGTTATCCACCCACTTTCGTACTCCACCTCCCCTCTCAACACTTACATTCAGTAGACTCCACTTGTGATCTTATATAAAGAAACCAAATTTCATCTTCCTGGAACAATTGGTTCGGAAGATATTGTAATCCAAAGTTTTTTACCCCCTACCCCTACACTCCACTTCCCCTCTAAAAAATTTTAGCTCTTGACTAATTTCCTAGTATCCTTTAAGATAACTATAAAGTTTCACACTTCTGAGATCAACGGTTCAGGAGATATGGATTTTAGAATGTGTCGATCCCAGCTTTCGAACGTTTCGGACACATTGTTTTCCCTCCCACTCCCACACCCCTTAATCCCCATCAACAATTTTTTTTCAAATAGGTCCACTATCATGATACTACATATGTTCCAAATTTCAACAACCTACCATAAGCAGTTCCTGAGATCAAGAAACCAACATTTTTCGTCTAAAACGTGGCCCCCTCCTCTCCCCTTACCCCCCCCCCCCCCCATCAAAAAGATACCAATCGTAGGGGTTCACCCAATCTACCCACCATAAAAATTTCAATTTAATATCTCAACGGGTTTGTAAGCTATGCGCCTTCAAACGGTTTTGCGTACGGCGGACGGCGTCTACGGTGGACAGACGGACACTTTTTTTTTTGCGTTTTTGGGGTCTACTAGTCTTAAAACGTGAAAATACAAAATTTCAGGGTAGCAATTTTTTTTAAATTTCAGGTCGATCACAATACTTTATTATTAAAAAATTAATAAAGTAAAATTGCTCTCATATGAGGAGTATACACTCGTCCCTTTCCTTGACATAAAGGGTGTAATAGCGTTCGACTTACGACTGCCAAGAGCGCATTGCTACCAATTATGGTGGAAACCGAGATTCGCAATTGGCTTGATTTAATTTTACAGAGCAGGATTATTAAATTCGAATTAGGAGAGTCTTAAAACAAAGTCAGTCTCCAGAGGCACCGCGCAAGGAGGTGTGATCCATACTTGGGGTACTTGTGGTCAGTAACATCCTTGTGGAACTTGAGAACCTCGGAGTCAAGGCATAGGCATTCTCCGACGATGTGGATTACAACGTCGTCGGTGTGTCCCAGGGAAACACCTACCGACAATTAGTATTTTGATGGAGAAAGCGCACTCAACAAATTAGGACAATAGACCGATAGGTTGAGGGGTTCACCCTTCTAAGATTGTATTGGTCCTCTTCGCGAAGAAATATAACATTCCTGATTTTATGTTACTAAAGATGGAAGGCGTCGAGCTTCATCTTTCTGACAGCGCTGCTATCTCGGGGTTGTTCTAGAAAAGAAATTCAACTGGAAACGGAATTTGGACGAACGTGTTAAAAAAGAGTGCAACGCATTTTACGCATGCGGGAAGATGTTCGGATACAGGTGGGGTTTTTAACCAAAATTGGTGCATTGGATGTAGCCAGAATAAGATCAATCTTAACCTCAATCTTAAGCGCTATAGCGCGCTGGAAAGCGATTAGAAAGTCCTCGTATTTATGCAAGCTGACAAAAGTACAGCGCTTAGCATACACTGCGGTGACTAGCGCAAACATCATGTCGGCGACATGTACATCAAAGGTATTGCTGCGAAAGGCGCTCTTAGGCTGGCCGCACACTGAAAGAGCAAAAACAGTTTTAGTCAAAAACGTTTTTGACTAAACATGACTATGTCGCTGTTTCAAACGCAAACCTGTTTTAGTCAAAAACGTTTTTGACTAAATATGTTTTTCCTTTCTGTTTAAATTCAAATTTAATTTTCAGACGCATACTGATTAGTCGCGTGACTTTTGATAAAATATTATTTCGACTTTTTATTGTAACAGATCTAACACGAAATTTCATTTGTCCATGATTCTGTTGGGACTTTTGAACGAAGGTGAGCTACATTTTTGTAAACTTTTCTGTTCTTCCATGTTTTGTATCGGAATAACTCTTTTCTGTTCTTCAACCATCAATGGCGCGACAACCCAAGTCGGGCCCAGGCCTCCTCTTCAAAGTGTACACAAATTTGAGAGAAATGTCTGGAAACTCAATGCAATTTTTTGTGGCGGGGTGGACACTTTTTGTGAAGAAAAATGTTGTTGTTGTTTGTATTAACCACCAGGTTCATCACGTTCTTGTGGTTTTCTGTCAGATCGATAAAAAAATGTAAACAAATAAAAATTTGTCAAAACTACGTCAACTACCTACACACAAAATAAATTTACGGTTGACATTTCTTCTTGTCACGGCTACATACTTGGCGCTGTTGAGCTTGTGCAACCTATCGCTAGTAGCGACCCTGACGCAAATAACGAGAAGCTGTAGTAATTTATTTTCTTCACGAAAGGTGTCTACCCCTCCACGGTAGTTTCCAGACCTGTATAATACACGACCGTGATTTTTCCATGCATTTTGCATTGCTATCTGAGCGCGGTCTCGAGCGTGATTCTTGCAAGTAAACGTCGAGCAGCCTAATTGCGACTAAACGCATCTAAACGAGCTTCAAGGAAAACGACTAATCAGTGTGCTCTGATCATTGAATTGCTATTGAAACAGCGACATAGTCATATTTAGTCAAAAACGTTTTTGACTAAAACTGCTCTTTCAGTGTGCCAGCCTTAGACTCAATGAGTTAGGTCACTGGAGAACTAGATCTTCTGGTCACAGTACCATACTCGTACTCATTGATTTCTTGGAGTGTGATATCAGGGAAATGGACTACATTATGCAAGAAGTAGGTTTCGGTAGGAAATTTTCTGTTAAACTCCCACAAAGGGACGGCTGGAATGAAGAACGTTACCTAGAACAGCGATGAATGGTTCGAAAATAAAGTCCGGAACAGGCGTGTAGGTATTCTCACAGGAATTCGACATTCACGAATCGTACAGGCTTCCGGACCATACCAGTGCATTTCAAATCTTAGCAATACTTCGGGCTTGAAAAATTATTAAAGCATAAGTGAATGCAACGGAAGACATCACTATTTGCATTGACGGCATAGCGGCCATGAAGACCCAGAATACTAGCAATGAATAGGTATACTACTCAGTTTACCATATATGAAAATCTTATGACGCAACAAGCAAGGCCCTTAAAAAAATGAGGACTTCGTTTCAAACAATAACTCGAGAACACGTTGAGTTAAGAGTTTAAATACAGATTGGGTATATTAAACAGTTCATTTTAGTGAAGTACTTCCAAACTAGTCGTTCACTTGAAAGAGTTAGTTCAGTGAACTACTTAAACTGAACTGTTCATTTACTCTAGTCTCTTCTCTAATGAAACCCAGTTCAGTCACTATACTGTTCAGTTGTGTTAGTGGGTTAGAAATATAAAGAAGATAACATATACTCTCTGTTATAATAGAATGGTATTCTCGTAAAGCATACACTACGACAATTCACAATTTTACATTCTGCACAATGAAATTCAAACCTGACTTTAGAAACGTTTCTCTACGTATAAAATGAATTCTCAGTCAAGTCGGAGCTAATGATATTTGTACTTTTCTGAATTTCGGTCATATAGAAATTTGAATAAATGCAATTCGCGTAAATGTCAATTCCAGCTAGTGTTGTTGTCACAAAACTAACTGAAGAAGAAAAAGACTTAACTGTTCAATTACTGCGAACATGAATTGTAAAGAATTGTGGTTATCGCTGTCGCCATTTTTCATTTGACATCGGAATTCAATTCAATTAAATTTAGTTCCACAATATAAGTACTTAAAACTCATTGCTGTTAAATTTCTTGGTTAGTTGGAAAACTTTACACCCGTAGTTACATATGCAGCTTCAAGCTGTTATTAATAATAATTGAATATTTTAAACAGTTTATAAGGAAAGGGAAACAAAAACCGAAATCGGAATTGTGACCGAGTTTAATATTGAACTGCTCCCGCACGCTATCAAAAATGAACAGTTCAGTTGCACAACGCACTCGCTTATGCAATATCCAATATGATGAATCGCTGAGAGAGAAGAGCTTGGAGAGAATTCAGTTGTGTCTTCACTGTGTGTGGCGGTCAATACGAGAAGATTGATTGGTCATCTCTTTTCTCACCGTGCTCGTTCAGTTTACGCTGTTAGTTCTTCCTTCGTTTTCATTCTCATTTTAGAATTGGACTGCATTTCACCAAAATGGGTGAATTACTTCACTTACCCACTTCAAAAAAGTGTACTTTTGGAGCAGTTCACTCGTGAACGACCACCTCTTAGTTAATGAGCAAAATCACTAAACTACTTGAGGTACTTTATTTTTTGATATTCTCTGTCGAGTAGCTTCCATACAATAGTCCTCATACCTCATACAAGCACTACGTGTGCTTTTTATAGTCCCCACAGAGTCGTATACCATTGCGGCTATCTATCGCCACTGCGTTGTTTTCTTCTCATTTCTCTGCAATTACATACTCGTTTAAGATATCAAATGACATTAATAATCGATTCGTTTGATTTATTTGTCATTTAATGGACGTAATTAACTGAAAACATCGCACAAAGTGTGTATGGCGCTAGCGACTTTATTGTATTTTATCAAAATGTATGGGCCCCTATCCATGAACATGAACAAACTAAAAGTCGAGGTTTGTGTTATTCTCGCAGTCCTGTCCATTTAGTAAAACATTACACTGTCTGCTGTACTATCCCAGACCCTGTGGACAGGTCCTTACAAAGAAGGCAGTTCCATTAAATACACGCACGTACATATGCTGGGGGTACCTATGCTCTTCCATTACGTACCCAAAGTGCTTTTCATTGAAGAAAATAATAACCAAGCCAGCAACTACTAGTAGTAATAATAGGCCAACTATACAAAATTCTGCTCTCACTGTACCGCAAATATCGAGCTGAAAATCAGCCCCAATTCGCCATTATCTCGTGTTTACATTGGGGAAAAGCATGAACTGAAGTGAAATGGTCTTCGGGTGGTCTTCAATTTCTGTTCTTGATTTTTAGGGTTGTTCGTGCCTTGGCCAACAGAAAGGGCGAAAATTAGATGGCTGTCATGTACGGCAATGAAAAGACCAGATATGGTAGATGGTGTCAAATAGAAACCGAGCAGACAGTACGTTTGGAGGGAACCGACCAAGGTTGAGTCTGTGCGAAATGTGCAAATATGAAGCTTTAAATTTAGTACCTCATTGCGGTAAATTCACTTCATAGGGTTAAGTTCATAGAATTGACCTAGGGATTTTTTTCAATGAGTTTCGCTCATAAAATCGACATAAAGGGGTTTAAGGAAACCAAAAATTCTTAAAATGAAAGTCCCATATCTATTAATTAAGACTTTGTGATTATTTGTATTAAAACAGGGTATAAGGGGGTGGAAAGCAAGAAATCCTGATTATTCTTTCTCTAGAACCATTAAGGATATATTTCTAAGAATTGAAATTTGTATGGAGCCATCATAGAGGCTCCTCAGAAAATTGTTGATAAGGGAAATAGGTACGGAACTGAGTGGTGCTCTTGTATCTCAGGACCGGCTTATACTAGACAGTTAAAACTATACCATACATATGCATATGTATATATCTACAACAAGAAATCTGCGAATAATCTGGGCGAAACGTAATTATTTTTCGGGTCAAAGTTCTAGAAGTGGTTAAAGTGGGGGTGCGATAGAATGCGCACGCCACTGCGAGACATGGAGGTTTTTTTAGGAATTTAATTTTTTCACTAGAATAGAAAATTCATCACTGGTTCTTCATACAAACATTGAAATGAATAATTTACCCACGTAAGTGAAAATATCGAAAATACCCAAAAAAAATATCAATTTATATCGATTTTTAGCCAATTATACATATACAAAAAAACCGGTGTAGGCGTCTCGAATTTCGACATATCTTCGTGAAAACGTATGTAACCCCTTAACACTCCCTTCGCAGTTGAAAATCAAAAAATTGTGAAATTAGTTTTTGGGCGATTACATAAAAATTTTAAAAAAGTAAAATTCAATTTGCTACCTCATCAGACCTAAGACATATGGCAAAATTTGTGAAAACGTACACAACCCCATTACATCCACTTGGTCGTTGAATTTCGAAAAATCAAGAAATAAAACTATTGTATAAAAAACGTAGAAAAGATAAAACCAATTTAATATCTCATCAGACCTAAGAGATATTGAAAAATTGTGAAGACGTATGCAATCTCTTCGAAATCTTGAAATTAGTTTTTTAGCGAAATCCCGAGAAAGAAAAAATTACTTTGATTTTTCATAAGATCTGAGAGATGTGTTGGTATTCATAAAAACGTATGCCACCCCCTTGGGGGTAGAATTTTGACAAATCATGAAATTGGTTTTTAGGCGATTACATGAAATGCCCGTAAAAGTAAAGACCTATTTATATCTCATCAAACCTAAGAGATATGGCGAAAATTGTGAAAACGTATACAACCCCCCACACTCTTGGGGGTTGTATATCGAAAAATTCTTAAATTGCTTTTTAAGCGATTATATAGAAAGCAAAATGGCGGAATTTCATAATATAATAAAGCGACATTCAACCCCTAAGAGGGTGTTAAATGATTGTGTACATTTTATGAATAGATATTACTTATGTCTGATGAGATATTGAATAGTTTGTAACTGCTCGAATTTCGTGGGTTGGCTCAACGGGTGCCGGGATCCGTTACAAAATATTTATTTGTTATTTGACTTCACTTTATTGATGACACATATAATTTTTATTTGATTTCCTTTGGGTTTTCTCCTTGCAGTATGATCGTCGCTTCTGCTAATCGTGACTCGATTCGTGTTTTCTGTGGGTACGACTTCTCTCGCCGCGCCTTGACCCTCTCTGCTCTCTCCCTGTCTTCGTCTCTCCATGTGGCCTTTGCTCTCCTTGTCTTCGTCCTTCCCTGTCTTCGTCCTTCCCTGTCTTCGTCCTTCCCTGTCTTGGTCTCTCTGTGTGGCCTCTGCTTTGTTCGTCTTGGCTCTGCTGTGACTGCTTGTCGTGATTTGGCGTCGTTCGTCGTGACTTGTCGTAGCTGGTTTTAGCTCGACTCTGCTTGCCTTAACTTGACCCTGGTTACTGATCGTCATCTTGTCTCTGTTCGCCTGATCTGCTCTGTCGACGGTTGCTTTGCTCTGTTCGTCTGCTTAGCTCATCGTAGCTTGTTCTGTACTTGTCGCTGCTTTGGCTCTGCTCGTCGTGGCTCGCTGTGGTCGCCGCTGCGTTACTCTGCGCATCGTTTCTGCTTTGCTCTGGGCGTCGTTTCTGCTTTGCTCTGCGCGTCGTGGCTCGCTATGCACGTCGTGGCTTGCTGTGGTTGTCACTGCTTTACTCTGCGCGTCGTCGCTGCTTTGCTCTGCTCGTTGCTTCTCGATTCTGCTTTGCTTGGCTTCACTCTGCTCCGCTTGGTTCTGCTGGGATAGTATCTGCTCTGCTTGGCTCGTCTTCTGCTCTGCTCTGCTTGGCTCAGCTCTGCTCAGCGGAGTCTTCGCTCTGCTTGGCTCTGCTCTGCTTGGCTCAGCTCTGCTTGGCCAGCTCTGCTTGGCTTGTCTTCTGCTTGGCTCGTCTTCTACTTAGCTCAGCTCTCCTCTGCTTGGACATGAACTAGCCGATCTCAAACCTTCAAAGAGGAAGTACAACTCCACAACCTTTTCCAGCTTTGGGAACCGATTAGAGACGGTTGACCTCCCAATGCGTCGTCCTCTCCGACATAGGTCGAATCAGTCGAGCTCAGCGGTCAAAGTTGCTTCTAAGGGTAAGTACAACTCCACAACCTTATTAGCAGACTGGCTGCTGCTGACTGGCCCCCTTCTGGTCGTTCGCTGGTGCTTATATGTTTGCGAGAACATTTACCATTCGCAAATCATTTAATTAGTACTCGGTATTTTACTTTGTTGTGATTCGTGGTCTGTTTATGCATCCGTCTTAGTTTTAAAATTCAATTCAGTGTCACATGTTTTAATTCAATGTTTGTGTGTGGAAATTTTTCGTGGAAATTTCCGTCGTCACAAGTTTCTTAGCAACATAATTATCTCTTTACCCAGTACAATTGGAAAATGCACAACATTTTACTTACTCATTTACTTATTTATTTATTTATTACAGTTATTCTATAAGATATTTACAGTTTATAAAATTATTGTAGAGATCAGACGGGAAACAAAAATTATTGCCTTTACAACTATAGTGTAACATTTACACAAAATTTTAAATTCCTAGCTTAAACCATTCAGAAGTAATTGGCCAATACTAGTAGACACAAATTTTAAGGACTTTTGTATGAGAGCTATCCAAAGGAGTGAAAGAATTTCGCCCAATAACAAACTCGACTTTTCGTTTAACTCAAGCTTGACGCTTTCTTGAGTTATAGTAGCTTCCGGAAGATGACACACACATTTTTTCAAGAAAGTTTGTTGTCGCAATTACTCGAAGGATTTACTCGATTTATTGATTTCTCTGTCTGCAACCGTTGAAAGATTAATTCCGGATCAAATTGAAAATTTCTAGCTGGAAGAGTTCATAAGTTATCCAATACATGTTTTAAGGACTTTTTGTGTGAGAGCTAGCACCGGATTTTAACGGAATCAAAATCCCGAACATTATTTAAAATCATAAATAATTTTTTTTAAATTTTGAATTTTTGGTTGTACGAATTGATGAATTGAGTGGAGATATATCTACTAAATTTTTTGTATAGCAGGTACGCGAAGGTCTCACAGATTTATTCATATTCAACGGCAGTTATTGATAAATCAACGTATACAAAATTTCAAAGCTATAGCTAAAAGCGTTTTCAAGTTTTCGACCAATATTCTTGGACACTTGTTTTAATGACTTTTGTATAGCAGCTACCGAAAAGAGTAGAACAATTTTGTCAGTTAATGAACAAATTCGACTAAACATCCGGATTTCAAAATTCAACATCCCAGGTCAAGGCATTCTTGAGTTATTTTTGGTTTGGACAGACGGACGGACGGATAGTAACCGAATTTAGGATTTTTGGCCACATTTGAACATAAAATAATATGTACCTTTTTTTGTCTGAAGCTCCGTTCTGTGCGTTACAAACTTTTGGGCTGGATTAAGCTGAAAATACTCTCAGATTTAATCTAAAGTATAAAAATCGATATTAAGTCCTTGTAGTAGTTGCCATACAATATGTGCATTCATATTTCGAAATCTACCTTTTTAGATTTATTTATTTATTTATTTATTATCATCTACTAAACCTATATATTCTACAGACTAAAAAAGAAATAACAATACTAATAATAATGCCATTTAATCACACCGTTTTAGGCCATTAATTACAACCTTCTTAAAGATAGATCTACTGTCAGTATGGTCGATCATGTTAGAGATAGAGTTAAAGTGAAGTACACACCTAGAGATTGGTTCATTAGATCCGCACCTAGTACGATGTGGATCCACGTAAAGAAGAGATCTAGACCTTACAATTTTAGATGGTATATAGAGCTTGTAAAGAGATAAAAGTTCTGGTGAATTTATGCTGTAAGTTAAACAGTCCCTGACAAACAGAATGCTTAAGAAAGTTCTGCGCACTTTAACGTCATTATATCTAGTAATTGGCATCTAGCCTCATAGGCAGGTAAAGCCGAAGCCCAGTTCAATCTACGTAGAGCAAAACTCGTAAATCTCCCTTGGATCTTTTCAATCCGACTAATGTGGACCTCATAATTAATTAGATGAATGCTATTCATGCTAACATGCAGAAGTATCTCCGGACCGGAAAAAAACTCCGACTATGTAGTTCGGGGTTACGATACTGATCCAGTACTCTTCTCACTATAGCCTAGTGGCTAGCAAGCAAGTTTACTGTCAATGAGGTTCTGCCTTGAGTAGAAAGGATTGGATAGAATCTTCATCTATGTTCCTTTCAGAGCTTGGGATTGAAGGTTTTAATGCAGCGGTAATCTTATTTTCATTTTCGCTGAAATCTCGTTTCATCATTTTATGTGAGAAGCATACGAATAGTGGAAAAATTTAATGAAGCGCCAGGAATTTTCGAACAGGAATACCTTCTGAATTAGATAAATTCTATTTGAAATTCTCGGAAATCACGTCTGGCAATTTCAATTTCGTTCAACTTCAATCAAAGTAGGCTTAATCAGTCGACGTCTACGTCCTTCCCAAGAAAATAAATTGCCATTGCCGCTGTTGTCTCCGAAATAATTTTCCCATCCAACTTTGGAAATTTGATTTATGGGAATCTACCAACCCCAGACCAGCAGCCACTTAAACTTAAATCGACATAACCGCGTCGAGTTTACCTTTAAAGGTGAAACCAAGTACATAAATACTGAAGGGGCGGCAGGAAAAGGAAGCCACCAATTTCACATCTAGTAGATATGACGTACAGTCGTTTCAGTGGTCTTCAGATAATGTCAAGGCTTTGGTTAAATTAAAATTCGAGCCTTCCCCGGATTTTTGATTGTCCCGAAGCTTAGGGACGAAAAAATTTTCGAATTGAAATTCATAGTCAGATTTTTGGTGGTTACGCGTGGTGGAATGAAAACAGTCAATTGGTGATCAGCGAAGAGCCCTCTGAATTCTACTTATTACAACAAAAATTCAATTAATGGCTAATCTGATTATTCTGTCTCCATTTGGTCGAGAGATTTCATCATTTTTTTAGAGTCTGGAGCGAAAGTTCATGATCATTTAGGACGGTCCTAATGAACTTCTTTGATCATTATTTTTTGTATATTGATGTTAAAAAAACCCAAATCCGCTTATTGATGAAGGAAATTGAAATTTGGCCTCCACACGTCTCATATCAGTCGGAAAGCCAGGGCCACCCTAACCACGGGGTTAAACGGGCTGTAGCACCGGGGTGCAAGCCTTTTGGGCGCGACAATTTTTATTGATGTTATATTGGTTGGTTGGTTTAAGTGGCAGCCCTGTCACCCAGACAGGGCTCAATTAGCTCAGAGGCCGTTTTGAAACCACAAACTCGTGTTAAACTCGGCTGTTAAGGGTTGTTGATACTGGGGAATACAGAAGATGAATGTGAGAAAGGTTGATTGAATTGGATCGCTATTGCCACCCTGTGCTGTTCAGGAAAAGTAATAACTCTCCAATCCTCTTCCCCGAAATCTCCATCAGGTCCCCGTAGAAGGGCTTGCCTAGCGCTCGCTCTCGGGCTCTAGCTAGAGCCGGACACTTGCAAAGGAAATGAACAAGCGACTCTCGCTCATTAGTGCTGCGGCAGTGTACATTGAATGGAATGCCCAGTTTGGCCGCATGATCCCCAATCGGCCAGTGACCTGTACTGATCGCTCTTGATGTTATATTACTTTATTATTTTATTTATTTTAATAATAAACGTTTTAGGCGGAAAATTTTGGTTTCTAGATCTCAGCAACCGCATATGCTACGAAGCTGAAACTTGGAATTTATATAGAGCTTCAATAGTGGACCAATTTGCAAAAATTGCCGATATGGGTGAAAGGGTGAAGGAGTGGAAGAAAAAATAATGCGTCCGAAACGCAAGAAAGCCGAGATCGACACATTCTAAAATCCATATCTCCTAAACGGTTAAAGTCACGAAATTAAAACTTAATGAACATCTGTGTGTACACTAGGAGAATAGATCGGAAATAAATTTTTGAGTCGGGGCAGTAGCGTGCGGGGTTAGGGGGTGAAAAACTTAAGATTACGATATCTCACGAACCAATTGTTCTAGAAAAATAAAATTCGGTTTATGAATTAACGTTCAGAAATAAAGTTTGATGAAAGTAAAATTTTTTAAGAAGGAGGTGGAGCATGAAAGTGAAGGTGATAAGAATTTTTCTAAAATATCACGTCTCATATCTCAAGCTTACCAGAAGTAGAACTAATTCACACCTATCAGAAAAAAAGTTTGGTGGTGGGGTTGTGGAGGGTGAGGGTAGGGGAGGGTAAAAAGGAGAAAGTGCCAATTTTTATATCTTGAGAACCTATAATGATATAAAACTGAAACTTGGTAATTGGATAGACATGTAGTAGTAGCATGTTGGAAAAATAAACTTTTTTATCGGCGAAGTATGGTACGGGGGTGCGGGTGTTTTAGCTATCTATAGCATGGCTTACGTTAGAAAGTTGAAATTCGGTGTGTATATGTAAATGAACTAGAAAAGTAATTTAGATAAAAAAAATTTCAAATATCCATTGGTGTTCGGAAGGGGAACGAAAAAGATGATTAGTGAGAAGGGAATGCATATATTTTCACGATTTTCGTCATATCTATTAGGTCTTTCCAAAATATTGAATTCATTTCTATTCTACGGCTGCTTCATATAAATACCTAGAAAGCATTTTCATAATTTTTTGAAATTCGACCCCTAAGAGGGTGTAAAGTGGTTGTATACTTTTTCACGAAATCTGCCACATGCCCCAGGTCTGATCGATATCGAATATCGATTTAATAATCGCCTAAAGCCCGAAACACAATGCTCCCGTTTCGTTCCGTTCCGTCACGACAAGTGAGGTTATGTGATCCGTAAAAGTTGAATTTTGGTCAACTTTTCCGATCCGTTCCGTTACGACCATTGTGTGCATTTACATGGTCAACCCATAAGGTCTACTTTGACAGCTGAACGGAACGGAACGGAACGGGAGCATTGTGTTTCGGGCTTAAAACTTGTTTTTATTTTTTTCCCTTTTTCAACCCCTAAGGGTTGAACACGTTTTCATGAATTTAGTCATATCTCTTAGGAGTGATAAGACATCGTATTGGTTTTCACTTTCTCGGGCTTTCTTTATATATATCTAAAAACTCATTTCAGGATTTTTGGATATTCAACCCAAAAGTGGGTGCAAGGGACTTGCATATGTTTTCACAGATTCTTACATATTGCTTAGATATGATGATATATCGAATTCATTTTTACTTCCTAAGGTTTCCTATATAACCGCCAAAAACTCAATTTCAGTATTTTTAGATATTCAATCCTAAAGGGTGTAAGGGGGTTGTATGATTTTCAAAGCTTCGACATATTTCTTAGGTTTGATGAGATATTAGATCGCTTTTCAATTTCACAGACTTTTTATATTATCGCCTATAAACCCATTCCTCAATTTTTCGATATTCAACCCTAAAGGGTTTGATTATGTTTTCACAATTTTTGCCATCCCTTAGTCCTGATGAGATATACAATTGGTTATTACGGCATTTGATGTAATGACCTAAAAACATATTTCACGATTTTTCGAATTTCAAGAAGCAAGGGGGTGGAAGAGTTTGCTTACGTTTTCACACATTTTTCAAAATCCCTCGTGTCTCATGAGATATCAAGTTGATTCTTATGAAATCGACTAAAAACATCTTTCTCGAAATTCGAATAGTCTACACGGGCTTTTTCAATGTTTAATAGGCTAAAAATCTCTATTTTAAATAATTTTATATTAGGAACAAAATTAACTTTCGAAGAAACGTCATAATCTCGAAACAACTAATGATATACTCCGACTTTGACCGCTCCCGAACTTTGACCCGAAAAATAATAAAGTTTCGCCCAGACCGTTGGCAGATTTTTTGTATTTGCCGCTTACACTAGCCATCAAAATTGTATTTTCTTATGCCGAGGGGCGCATTATTTTTAGTGGCCCACGGCCGCCGAATATCTTAGGACGGCCCTCAAAGCTAAGCTCGTTATTAAACGAAATCGTATCCTTCTTTCGGGTAGTGAATAGCATCCATACAAATGTCTTTAAAACAGACATTCACGAATATTGAATTTTTTTTACTTTAATATTTTAATAACTCAGTATTGTGATGAATTTTTAAAAAAAAAAATTCGCTACCCTGAAAAATTTTTTTATTCACGTTTGATGACAAGTGGATACCAAAAAAGCAAAAAAAAATGTAGTCTGTCTGTCCGCCGTACGCAAAATTATTTGAAGGCTCGCAGCTCTCAAAACCCAATGAGCTATTAAGTTCAATTTTCTTTTATGGATAGATTGGGCGGACCTTTGGAAGTGTTTTAGACGAAAAATTTTGGCTTGCAGATCTCAGAAACCACCGCTTATGTTAGGATGCTGAAAGTTGACGTTGTCAATATGAAAACCGAAGTTATGAAGGTGCCAAAATACTAACAGAAATAAAATACATTGCTTAAGGAATTATTTATATTTGTATACTATTAAATTTCAAAGCTTACAAAAATAAATAAAGTTAGGTATTTTTAATCATACCTTTTTTTAATTATTTTAATTGGAATAAAAAAAACCAAAACCAAAAGTTTTCTCATTAAATAGGTTATTTTATATTGAACAAAAAAACTACATTTGAAACGAAGTTTAAGTCCGTCAAAATGAACTAAAAAACATTTTGTTTTTTAAGGTGAATATGAATGTTTATACCAGTTGCCCACATGATGCTGAAAACGCTATGTGTTGCCTCAACTACTGCGTTGCTTCTGCTTCAAAGAAAAGACTGCTGAGAATCCTTAATTGAAAATTTTTGCAACGACCCTTAGGTGGAATCTGTTCGGTCGGAATCAAATATGCTATTGAGTACATACAATATTGCAGCATCTGAAAAAGGCTACACAGTAAAAAAAACTCCGTTGAATTTTACATCTTTTGTATAGTAGGCAAATATGACACATCTTTTCAAGTAAATTTACATTGGGATGTAATAGTCAATTTGAATGTAATTTTCAATTTTCAGTCACTAAATTTAAATTTGCAATCAGTAAATTTCAACTTCGAAAGCAGCAAATTCACTGGATATTCTCTTGAATTTACACTCTAAAAAAGTGTATAATTAGCACTCTTTAAGCTACACTTATTTCTACTTCTAATATTATTTTTTACTTACCTATTCTTAATAAAACCCTTGGCTGTAGGTCCATCCGAACCCGCCATCAATGCTAGTTTTTGCTGCGTAGGTTTGGCGCACGCAGCCACTGCACCCCCCAAGGCGTTTTTTTTCATTGCAGTAGAAAAAAAAAGCAAACGAAGCGTCCAACTTCGTGGTTTCATATACTACATATTTTTTTAAAGCAATTTTCAATTCATATACATATATAACATAGTTAATTTTACATGAATGTTGCGTAATTTTTTTTCATATAAATTGCACAGTTCAGTTGAAAAGTACATGAATAATTTACTAGTACCAGTAATTTCGTATAAAAGTGATTGAAATGTGTATTTTTACTTGAAAAAATTAAAAGTACTGAAAATTTTAAGTAAAAATTGGATTGAAAATTCAATTTTTTTAAAGCAGTGTAGAAAATAAAAAAACTGATTAAGCCAAGTGTTAATTTCGCACTTCATATTGCGTGAGTAACAATCGTTCTCAGCAATATTTTTCAGGGATTCTGTAATCTTCTTGGCTTTCACATTTTAAATGAGAAAGTCCTTCGTATTTTTTAATGAATTTTCACATACCCCACTGAAGTCCTTATCGATCTAAATAAGAAATTGAATAAAAATTAAGTTCACCAAATTTGGCGTGGCAAAGATAAACTCACAGCCAGACACTTCTGTTTTGTTATTACTATTAGACTGTTATCTACTCACTATTAAAATAAATTCAGCTATAAAACTTAATAAGAAGATAAAACTGTATAACTTTGTCCTTAATTTTTGTAAAATTAATTTATTAACTTATCCTTCACGCCCGCCTTAAGCCATACATTCAATAAAACAGATAAGGGAACCGGTACCACCTATTCGTAGCAACTGCGGTTTTCATATTAACTAGTAATCATCGAAGTTTCCATATTGGTTTTCACCTTGGTTTTCATAGCGAAGTTTTCATATTGACGACAATAAATCTCAAACATATTAACAACGACATTTTTCATTTTGACTATGAAAAAATGGACAACTATGTAAATATATGTTCATCATATTGATAACTTGGTTGTCCAATATCCTTACAGTTTGGTTAAAACCGATGTCATATTGAAAATTTTGTTTGTCGCTATGATAATTTTAGGTTAACAACCACCGATGACAGTGGCTCTGTCTGTAGGGTTACCCGATGAAACCGAAGGCTGTGGACCCGTCAAAACCAGGCACGGATTTTTAATCCCTTAATCCCTTTAGTATAAAGAAGTTTCTGCGCTATAACTTCGATAAGGGGTTGAGGCTGCTTTGCGGGATAACTCCCCATTATATCAACCTCCCTAGTGCAAGTGCATGACTCAGCTGTTAATATGTTTTAAGGAGTATTTTAAGTTATTTCGACGTCCGTAAAAAAAATAATATCACCCATGAGAAATTTCTTGCTACGCTACTGTATCTACTCTTCCAAGAATAACAATTTTTATCAATATTTTTCGTCATGTTTAAAAATAAACTTCCTTTTACGTGTTTTATTATTATTTTATCGATATGTGCACCTTCTGCTATGTTGTTGTGTTTAGAATTTTAAAACCTCAAAGTGCTACTGTTCCAAAGTCTCAAAAGCCAATTATGGTATTTTTAATTGCAATTCGGTGAACGATAAAAACAGATTTTACGACAACAATTTTTTTTTAAGGGTAGCTACACATTTTTATAGCTAGTACGCGATGAACAAAAGCAACAACCTACCAACTTTACTTCAAGCCTAAACTCAATTCAAATAAAATGGAGAAAAGTCAAGGCAGAAATTAAGTATTTTTTATAGGAGTTTGTAACAACACTTTGAACCCGTTTCGACCGCAATTTACGAACATTTTCTTTTCCACTTATGAATGACCGCACAGGTATACGTTTTTGTGAACGTAAGTAGAACAAATTTATTCTAAAAACATTTGAAATCAACCTACAAGGTATAAAAATTGAATAGCGTGGGATTCAGCTCTCAGTAATCATCGGATAACGTCACAGAAGCCTAGCTGGCTATTTTCCTAATCGGGATATTCCGATGGAAGCCTTCAGAATTTTAAAAAATTCTTAAAATTAAAAAAATAAAAATCCGTCCTCGGTATGAAATATATTGAAAGGTCGGTCTTACGAAAACGACCTTATTTCCTCCAGAGTATGGAGTATAAGTTTAATCCAGCCCGAAAAGTTTGTAACGCACAGAACTGAGTCTCAGACGAAAAAAAGTTTTATAATATTTTATGTTCAGTTGTGGCCAAAATCCTCAAAACCGCTCAAAACCTCAAAAACGACTCGTAAGCACGATAACTTAAAATCGCGATGACCTGGGAAGTAGAAACTTTGTCACCACCTGAAAAATGGAAAAAGTAAGGCTAACTTTGTCAATGGGCGATATTGACTTCTGCCTACCATACAAAAGTCCTTAAGACACGAAGGGGAGAGTGGGGCAAAGTGGGCTAGCAAGGTAAAGTAGCCCCTTTAAAATTTCTAGTTTGCAATAGCGCCATCTCTTAGCAAAATAAATTATACGATACACCTTCATAAATTGACCACAATGCACTATAAACGAAATCCACTTTAATTACAGTTTCTTGAATTTTTCTCATATTACGATTTTGGCACCGTCTGATGTAAATATCAGTGTTTAATAATTGCATTAAAAAAATTGTTAGCGAGTGAGAATTGTTTGGAACAGTATCCTTGAGCTCGTCAAAACTGGAAAAGTAAGCTTTGATGATTATTTAAAAAATATATAAATTTTAGCAGATGCTTGCTGTTTAATGTTGATTCAGGGCAAAGTGAGCCCCAGGCGCATTTTACCCCATACCAATACAATTTTATTTGATAATTAAAAATAATAATTTTTCCAACAATCGTGGACTGAAGTTGAGACGAAAAATGCTATATATATATATAATAGCTTCTGTTGCTGAAAAAATTGACCTAAAGAAAGCCAGTAAATATTGTGGTACTCTCAGGGCTACTCTTCAAAGCCGAGTACGCTCTCAACACACTTAATTTCGCTTGAATTTATTAAAATGATATTGTTTGTCTTAATTGATACATTTCCATATTCTTTCGCTCCAGTTTTGGGTGAAATTATACAAAGTGGGCACTTTGAAGTATGTGTAGAAAGGAGTAGATATCTTTTTTATCAGCAGCAAGAATTTAATTTCACGGATATATGACTAAGCTAACATCCTAAGCTATCGATTTTGCGTGAAAAGGATTTTATAACTATTACCCATTAGGATAAAGTGGGGCAAAGTGAGCCGTCTGAGGTTTGTACCGAGATTCTGGTACAAACCTTAGGGGGCTCACTTTGCCCCACTTTCCCCTATTTATAATTATTAGCTGAATGCTTTAAGTTAAGAACTTGAAATTTTGCAGACTTAAACTTTCCATGTTTGAAGCTGAAATTCCGAATGTAATTCAAATTGAATGAGACCTTCGTGTAGCAGCCTACAAAAGTCATTTAAAAATGTATGGAAGTTACCAAATCGACCATAACTCAAACACTTGCAGAAAGTAATAATTGTAAAGAAATTAATTTTAAGTCAAAAGCAAAACTTCGTTCATAAATTAGCAACGTCCGTCAACTTCTTCGGGGTTGTCGTACAAAAGTCCTTAAAACACGTGTTAACTAATATTACTGCAGAACGCTTTAAGCTACGATTTTAAAATCTTGCATACGTGGATTTTATAATAGTTGTACCTAAAAGTATGAATAAGAAAAACATCGCTCAATCAAATTGAATGAGTCCTTTGTGTAGCTACCCAGATAGAAATTAGAATCAGTTTTTCTATAATCACTTTTCCTTAATTTTTGCACCGTGGAGAAAATTGATGGAAAACCATACCAAGGAATCAAAGCTGTTTTCGAGGAGGAGTTAAAATGAACTAGTTCCAAACACTAAATAAAAACTGATTTTTAACATGCATAAGTTTTGATTGGCCAAGTTTATGTCCAATGAAACTTCCGTTCTTCAAATCAATTTAGAATTAGTTTTAAAGTAAATCTACTGACATCATTTTTATTGATTCAAAATGATTCCAAAAACTGATAATGAATTGATGTCTCTATTCCAACATATAGTTTCTAAGAATGGCGGTTATAGGGATTCCCCTAACGCTTTGGATTCCATGAAATATTTCAGAAGGCATGATTTCGTAGTAAGTGGAAGATGATGGTAAACTAATTTATGTTTGATTCTGACGGTAAAATCATTTGTTTTTCGTCTTCAATGCAATACAGTTTAATAAAGTCGCGGCGTCTGTTTTGTTCTATGTGGGTACAATCATGAAACGTGAAGGCAGTACTGTGATACATCAGGTGAGTTTACCATTTTATAGCTAAATGTTTTATTATAATAAGTACGTAGAATCGCTTGTGAATTGTGTGTTTTAAGAATGTCCAAAATTAATAAGAAATCGCAAAGAATAGCGGGTGTGAGCAAGCGTCATTTTAGAAGACTTGTCCCAAAGGAAATACAAAATTTTAATTTTTTAGAGTCGAAAACAGAAATTGTATTTCAACCTGAAAGACGTAATGGAGCCTGTCTTAGTAGAAAATATTTCGGTAGTCCGAGCGAACAAATCAGATAGTGAAAGTGAAATGGAATACTGTAAAATATCCAATGTGAGCGATTCTTGTGACTTTAAAAAATTTCTTTGTTCCTGGAGTATGGAATTTAACGTGAGCCATGTAGCGTTGAATGTACTTTTGAAAAAATTAAATGAACGTGGTATTATTGATTGCACTAATGCCAAGACATTAATAAACACACCTAACGATATAATTAAAGCTAAAACAGTGCATCCTGGTGAATATTTTCATTTCGGTCTGGAATAGGGTGTCAAACAAGAAGTTTAAAATAAAGAATTCATACCAAATCTTATTCATCATTTTTGTTGTTTTAGTGGAAAAACTGGAGAAAGTTCTGGCTCAGCAAACCGTTCAAATAAAAACGTTATCGAACTATCTACTTCCAGAAGAAACGAATTCAATAGGTCTACCTTTTCAGTTACCGATTGCTGATCAAGAGTCCCTGGACAATGTAGAACAGCTTTTGATAGTAGCAGAAAATAAAAGCAAATTTGTGAGTTTCGAATAACTTGGAACACGTGTGTTATACTCACAATTCTTATATTTTTTTTTACAGAACCAGTGGTTGCTGACTATGAAAGGAAGTCAGAACCTTAAAAAGTTTTTTCCATATTTTATGAATGAGTCGATTGGAAAGGATTATAACTTTTCAGGAAAAGCGGAAAAAAAACCTTCACATGTTACACGAACATCAATTCATAGATTGATTCAAAAAGAGTAACTTTGGATGGAAGGGTATCAATCCGCAGTGGAAAGTGCCTTAAGAGCGTTCAAGTTAAAAATTAATAAAAAAAATTGGAATGCCAAAAATGGCAAAACTTAAAATTTTACAATTATCTTATTTACCCATTAACATCTTATTTAATTTTTTAAGATTTGTTTTATTTATGTACGTTATTGTGGTTTCATTAATTTTGAAAATTTTTATTTTTTAATAAAGTTTATGCGAATTAAAATGATGGGATGATTGTTTTTTTTAAGTTCGAATCGATTGACATTTTGACGACTTCTGCGTTTCAAATGAGGGGTAGATACATGTGTAAGTCGATCTTATTGTTTCATGATGAAAAAAGTCCTTAGCGAAATTTCATATAAGTAGTTGTAAAAACATATTACTGGAATATAAAGATGAAGAAAGGAAATCTGTTTCAAACCGATTTTATTCCTTTTTCAATGAAAAAAATCTATTGAGAACCAATTTCATTGTGATTTTTTAATCAGTTCATAAAATCCATTATTTATTGATGTCTGTAATCTATTATAAATCGATTATTAGCACTTGAAGTTTCGATACGAAAATATGTTTTAAACCGATTATACAGGGTGGGCCAAATACAAGTTTCTTTTTAAAAATGCAATAAAATGAACAAAATTAAATTTTTTTCCATGTATTATGGCTTTATTAGTAAGAGTAAACATTCCCATTAATGATGGAGCACAACTTCGTTCAAGTGGCTGCCTCGGCTGGCTGCGCAGTAGCGCATTCTGTCACTCCAATTTTCCAAGACCTTGTTGATGGTTTCGGGCTGTAGCTCACGGACTGCTTGGATGATATTGGCCTTAAGTGCTTGAATCGTTTCTGGATTGTTGGCATAACATCAGTCCTTCACGGTTCCCCACACAAAAAAAAAATCCAAAGGGGTCAAATCGCATTCCGAGGCGGCCAATTGACATCGCCAAGACGGCTGATAACACGATTTGGGAATTTGGTGCGTAAAAGATCGATTGTGGCATGGGCTGTGTGGCATGGTGCGCCATCCTGCATGAACCAGAGGTCGTCCAAATCCATGTCTTCAATTTCAGTAAAAAAAAGTCTGATAACATGGCTCTGTAACGTTCACCGTTGACCGAAACGTTGTTCCCAGCCTCATTTTCGAAAAAAAATTGTCCAATGATGCCACCACTCCACAATCCGCACCAAACTGTGGATGCATTGGCTTCTCGACAATAACGTGCGGGTTTTCCGAGCCCCAGATGCGGCAATTTTGTTTGTTAACGTAGCAGCCGAGATGGAAATGCGCCTCGTCAGAAAAGATGATTTTTCGCCCAAAATAGTTGTCCAATTGAAGCTGCTCTAAGGCCCAAATTGTGAAGCGATAAAGAAGCGGATGGTCGTGCGCGTTCAATTGCTGAGTCAATTGGACCTTGTAAGCGAATAATCCGAGATCTTTGTGCAGAATTCTCCTCAGGCTAGTGCGTGAAATGTTGAGCTGTTGAGATCGACGGCGAGTTGATGTTCGTGGAGTGAGTCTCATACTCTCGGCTACAGCAGCCACATTCTCGTCCTGTGCGCACCGTACGACGACGGGGGCCATGAGTGTTGTCCACTAGCATGCCAGTCTCACGAACTTTTTGCACAAACTTGCGTACAGCAGGCGCGGTGGGTGCTTCATTTCGGCCAAAACTTCTTTTAAAAAAACGCACTGTTTGGGCTACACAGCACTCACTTTGGAAATAAGTTTTCAATATTTCCCAACGTTGTTCAAGCGTAAAGCGACTCATTTCGTTCCGCGGAGGTATGATACTGACTTTCTGTCAAGATTTCGAGCGGGAAACAGCTTTCAGTGTCAAAATAACCTATGATTTAAAAAGAAACCTCTAGATGGCCCACACTGTATAATGATTTCGTCATCAATGTCAAAATCTATTATAAACCGATTTCATTGTGATTGCATCTTCAATTGATTATATCTATTTAAGATTGATTTCATATTGATTTCCTCTGATATCTTCCAAATCAAAAGAAACAATGAATATCTGATTTTACTTTGATTTTTACATTTCACTTTTCATTGGTTATTAGCCCAACCAATCACCATCCTCAAAAAAGCGGACATGCTCCATACAAAAACATCACTTTTTCTTAAAAAAAACATTGATTTCTTGATACCTCAGCATTAATTTCGAATTAGTTAAACTTCAGTTTTTTCTATCTGGGTGCTTTTTGAACATAGAGAGGAGCCACATAGATAAATTTTTGAACGTCTTCATTGCATTTCATCGGTCTTTGGTTTGCAGGGAGCTTAACAAATTTCGTTCGACAAAAACACATCACAATCCTAAACAGAAAATTGGTTTTAAACAAAACAAACTATGTAAGAGAATGTATTTCTTCAGTTATTGATTTCAAGAACAACCATCTTACAATCGAATTCAATTCGAACATTTCTTCCCATGTAGCTCGCCGCTGAAAAATAATAGATAGCATTAGTAATAAAATGGGAAAAAAGTCAATTTATCGACGCTGCACCTTATCACTTTTCAATCTCAACCATAAAAAGCTACACGGATTTTTTGAAATATTTCCACCTCTTAACGTTGTCGATTTTGAGTAACCACCAAAAGGAAAATAAAACTGGAGCCGGCAACGTTCAATGCGGAGCAAGGCGAAACGTTCAGATACCTTCGTAAGATATCCCAGAAGAATAGCTGACAACGTGGAACAAATTGAAATCTTAAGATGATGAAGTGGGTGCCGTTACGGATATGTAGCAGCGAAGATATCACTGTCAATTTTGATTCCAGCGAATTTTCACAATTTCGCCAATGATGTATACCTGTATAAATGACGATTGCTATCTCTGCGCTTAGCGTTGAATAGGTATAGACGCACCTATTCCCGGTGAGAATTGCCTGGTCGTATTTTGGTGTTCATCATTTTTATACGATTTACTGAGATTTACGGCTCCTCTAGTCAATAGATACTGGGTGTATCTGTATCTTGCTTTCATTCCGACTGTTTTTATAAGAGAATCGGTATGACAGTCATGGAGAAGTCCTTATCACCTGTGCAGCCGTCAATGGCGTTGTCGATTTCGATAAGTTCGGAGTTTGTTCGGAAATATGTCATTAAATTAATTAAATTTAAAAGTCCGAATTAATCGATTTAATTTTGTTATTTATTCAATGCGAAATAATTACTTAAGTTTACGGGTAGATGAGAGATGAGAAAAGATAGACTGTAATGGAATTGGATGGAAGTAATTCATACGGCTACAAAGAACACATGTTTGGTAGTTAGTTTTTGCAAATCATAATTATTAAATGCGCTGGATCCTGGATTTGGTAACACTAAGAAGCCCTTTCGGAATGCGTTGCAAATGTAGGACAACATCTTATGGTAAACTTTTCTTTTGGGGGTGGAGGAAGGGGGTTAAGTGAATCGAATACAGAATTATATCATATTAATTTATCAACATCAAGTACGTATACGACCCTCGATTGGATGCTACTCGAAAGAAAATGACAATATCTCTCGTTTTCAATTCTGTAGGTAAATCACCTACAGTAAAATTAATAAAATAAAATGAGTACAATTTCAAGGACTTTTTCATGGAAGCTCCAGGAAGGACTTATACGATTTTCAGCATATTTTACCCTTAACCTTTTACCATAAAAAATCTGATGTGTATACAATATTTTAAATTCATATCTTGAAGCGTTTTGAGGCTATCTGCCAATATTCGTGAACACTTATTTTAAGGACTTGTATGGGTGCTACTCGAAGAAGTGAAGGAATTTTTCTTAATTTCGTACTTTTAAGTCAAAACTAATTCCTGTGAAATTTCAACTTTCCAGCTCAACGATTTCTCGAGTAATAGTGTGTTATTCTCCAGCGAACTTTGTACGGCAACTATAAAGGAAGAGCACACAACATTTATTTCTTACTAAATCCTTTATCTTCATCCATTGAAATATTATATTGTGCAAAATTTAAAATTACTGGTTTGAAGGGTTTGTATCGCCCAAGGTTGATGAACATGTGTTTTAACGACTTTTTGTATAGGATATACCCCGAAGAGTGGAAAAATTTCGTTGACTGATAAATTCGACCTTAATTTGAGCTCAAAACTAATTTGTATAAAATTAATTAATTTCTTGGCTAAACGGTTTCTTGAGTTAAAGTGTGTTTTCAAATTCCGTGAAGTAATTTTAATAGGATTTTTGTCAGGTAGCGTTCTGAAGTTGTCGGGCAACGTTCGTGAACACGTGTTTTAAGTACGTTTGTACTTCGTCCGTTTATGAACTTATCCCTAAAAATCCTATTTAACGAATGCTGACTAAATTTCAACTTTGTATGTCAAGATGTTTTTAGGTTATCGTACGTTCGAACAGACAGGCGGACAGACAGGCAGACTGACAGGATATCTGGGTTTTGGCTATGAATGAAAAAAAAAAAATGGTGAAAAAATTAGTGTGTTTCACGAATTTCGTCATATATCTTAAGTCTTATAGGTATCGAATTCATTTTTCTTAAGGAGGTTTAAGGAGATTGTATACGCTTCAACGTTTTAGGTCTGATAAAAAATGTATTCATTTAACTGTAATCTCTGTAACGATAACAGCAATAATATTTCTGTGAAACAAATATAAAATGAGCTTGTGGATTGTACCGTAGATCCAGACCCAATCGAATGCTGCCGCTGCATCCAGGAAGCATGAGAGCGTTTCATCGTTTTGATATTATACATATTTTATTATATCGTATTGAATTTCAGAAGAAGTGAGGAGGTCGCAGTTCGAACTGGCCTTTAAAAAAGATTTCATTTTCCTCAAGATGGATTTCTATTCCTGTTTGTGTGATATTTTTTTAGAACCTTGCCAAAAGTTTGAAAAAAGAGAGAGCTATTCGCTTTGTCCTTAAATTAGGGAACATATGCCATGAGTGAAAGTACGTTAAGTTATGTCTAGTTTATTTTTACATCATCTTCTGTGGTTTTAAATTTTGGGGCTTCGCTGAGCACAGCTTCTGCCAATGTTTAAAAGCGGTTTCCGCTCATACACTCAAAGAAAAAATATGATTATGGCCACCATATTTTGGGAGAACCTTACTATGATTGAGGTTATAGTTGCCACAACCATATTACAACATGTAACACAGTTGTACTAACTGAATGTATGTTTGTAATAACTATAGGTCTATAGCAAAAATTTTACAACTTAGTTACTAGAACTATGCTGTTTGTTTTTAGGAAACATACAATGTTTGTCTCAAACAAAATTATGGTTGTGGAAACCTAGGTGTGTGATTCACGCAACCTTCTTTTTTAATAGAACGGTTACGCCAATCATAAAAATCCTGTGACATGGTTACTTGAAACATAGTTAAGTTTTTAGAAAACATGTTATGTTCAGCTCAAACGAAATTATGGTTGTGAAAACCTAGTTGTGTGATTAACTCAACCATGTTTTTTATTAGAACGATTACACAAATCATAAAAATTCTGTAACATAGTTATGTTTTTAGGAAACATGTTATGTTTGGCTCAATCAAAATTATGGTTGTGGAAACCTAGGTATGTGATTCACGCTACCTTCTTATTTACTAGAACGGTTACGCCAATCATAAACATCATGTGACATGGTTCCTAGAAATATATAATGAAAGTATAAAAATTACTAGAGATATGAATTTTCAACGAGGACTCGGACACCATTTTTGAGCTAACTTTAACATACTTTCACATACTATACTAACAAAAAAAATTAGATAGAAACAAAAAATCGAATTTCAATTATTTTTTTCACTAGTTCTTAAAGTACGAAAATTTTCAAAAGAATTAGAGATGGTAAGGTCACAACTTTGGCGATTCTTGATGGAATGACCCAAATATGAACTTACATGATTGTACTCACCATATTTTAACAAATTCTAATGTCGCACTGATCATATTCATGCTTATCACAATCACAGTATGGTTACGGCAATCATAATATGTCAACTAACATGATTGTACTGACCATCTCTAATCAAATGCTATAGTTACACTGATCGTTCAAAGTTATGTCAATTATAGTATGGTTGCGACAATCATATCTAATATCTTACCTTACATGATTGCACACACTATATCTGTTATGGTTGTGGGAATTATTTTATCAAATTTCATGGTTCCACTGATCATAGAATATTGTTGTCGTGATTATAATATACTTTTACATCATGTAAGGAGAATGATTGGTACAACAATATTAAATTTCAGTACGGATACATGTTTAATGCAACCGAATTATATTACGAATTATATGCTATGGCTAGGAGCACCATATTCATGATCATTGGAAACATATCTGTTTTACAATAGTTAGAAGAACTTTAATATAGTCAATGCAACCTTGGAATAAACATAGTTTTTCTTTCAGTGTAGAAGGTACATTATTCGAAGCACATGCATTCTTCGTCTTCGGATCATTGTCCTGCGTTGGTGCTTTTTTTAACAGGTCCACCATTTTTCGTACTTGTGTCTTAATTTAGGATCTTTGTTGGCTACATTTTACATTTGCACCTCGTAGGAAAGTGACGCTCAGACTGTTGGCAGATTTTTGTTTAAAGTATAACCTTGTAAACGCAGGCAATGTCCTTATTCAATATAGCTTATATAGCTAGAGGCGAAGGCAAGAATGTTACTTAAATTATAATTCGCGGTAATGAAATTAGTTTCAACATCGCCTATATAGAATAATCCCAAGCAATGCCACCAGCTATAAGGGTGTTTCGGATTTAGGCTTGATACACCCTCTGACGAGTCTATGCCATCCGATGACGAAACAGCTCCTTCGGACCCAGTCCAACACAGTCTTATAAAAAACTGGCCTATCCAGTGAAGGTTTTCCAACTGTCATGTCCTGAGGGACAGCGATTAATCAACAGTCGGGGATTTCGTGTTGGGGTTTTCACACCAGAAACTCCACCGACTCCGGAAAACAACAAAAAACTTAAACAAATTTGCTTCTATGGTAGCTTCTCACAATGAAAAAATTCCATTCTTATAATCTATATGTTTGTGTGTGGCGTACTCGGTGTTACTACATTTGCCAGCTTCCACATTGTTTTATACAATATTTTCGTAATAAAACTCTTTGCTCTTACTATATAGCTTTAGGGGCAATCTTACAGACATCGGGTTAATTAAAATAATCGTTATTTGTATGTTTTGGAAGATTATACGTACATTATGTTTAAAATATGATTGTTATGAATTTAAATTGCAAATTCTTTCAGTATATGTATCTATTATTAGATTTAGTATAAACTTTTGGACTCATGGACTTTTGGAAAAGCAAAAATAAGTTTATACTTTTTCATGTTTGTGGAAATAAGGTTATTATATTATACGAATATTTATTAATTTTTTTTAGTGAATGTGAATTAGTTTGAATCAAACGGAATTTCTCTTTTTAAACTGGTAACTCTGGTCGAAAGCTAACTTAGCTACATGTTAATAAAATCCAGTGCTTATTTTATGTAGCCGAGACGCAGCTCCAAAATAAAATATACATACTTAGTTATTAGTAGAGGGTTGGCCTTGGCACTCAGCGCTAAGTTTCGTTCGAGTGTGCTTTGAGATAGTGTAGCAGCGAGATCTTTAAATAGACGCCGGACTGTGGAATATGTGAAATAGTTTTTCTATTAATTTGATATTGATAGTAAGTACGCGATGAAGTTATCTTTATCGACGATAGCGTGCCAGATCGTGTTTACTGTTTATTGATATCAGCCCAAGTGTGGGGAGTAATTATCTAGTATAGATGAATAATGTGACATTAATTGAAATCTGGCAGTCGACAATCGAAAGTGATCCAATGTTGACAAACGTAAGATTTGTTTTCTTGGAACGCGGGGTGCCCGGCGTGAGTCACGAATGAGTTCTTTTGTCTGATTTGGTGATCAGTGGAATATGAATTACAACATTAAGGCCCTAATTTAATTGAAAAAGTTAGAAAATTAGTAGAGTAGTTAGTCGGCCGCCTTTGTTGTAATATATGTATGTAGATATGTAACTTTGGTTTAATCAATATATGTACATAGATATGTCGTATTAGCTGATATTAACTTGAAACTTTTATTACACGAAAACCATGATATTTTCAGTTCTTATCAATATTTTATATTTATGTTCTAGATGTGATAGAGTTTTATAAGTTTAATCCAGCCTGAAAAGTTTGTAACGCATAAGTAGAACCGAGTCTATGGAAAAAAGTTGTATATATTATTATTATTAGTCGAATGCTTCAAGTTAGGACCTTGCAATTTTGAACATAAGACGCTTTCAATGCTTGAAGCTAAAGTTCCGAGTATAATATAAATTGAAGTAATCCTTTGAGTGGCAGCCTATGAAAGTCCTTCAAAAATGTATGCAAGTTACAGAATCCACTATTATTAAAGAACGCGTTAAAGCAAGAAGTAAAAATCTTACTGAAAATAGTTTTAAGTGAAAAGAAAAACTGATTTAATTAACGAGTAACATTTGTGCTTCTTCGGGTAGCTGTTATACAAAAGTCCTTAAAACATGTGTTAACCAATATTGAACGATAACTTCAAAACACTTTAACCAACGACCTTGTAATTTTGTAGACATTGATTTGATATTAGTCCCAGCTAAAGCTATGAAAATGAAAAAAATCACATGAGTCCATACAAATATTATGTTAAAAAGTCCTAGTTTAATTTACGGAACTCACTATAACTGAAGAAGTCGTCTGGTCACTAAGTCGAATCTTTGTATAAATTAGTTTTGAGTGAAAATAAAGTTCGAGTTTATTAGTCAGTGTGGAGAGAGCACTCAACAAACTATGAAAATGGGCTGACAACTGCGGTTTAGTGGTTAATCCCTCTAAAACTGTGCTAGTTCTCTTCATGAAGAAGTACAAAATGCCAGATTTTGCGTTACCAAAGATAGGAAGCGACGAGCTTCATCTTTCCGATAGCGCTAAATCTAAATATCTCGGGGTTGTTCTAGACAAGAAACTCAGCTGGAAACTGAATCTGGAAAAATACGTTAAAAAAGCGTATAGTGCATTTTACACATGCGGAAAGATGCTCAGAAACAGGTGGGGTCTCCAACCAAAACTAGTACACTGGATGTACACAACCATAATAAGACCAATCTTAAGCTATGGCGCGATAGTATTCTCACAGCCATTAAGGCCCTTAGCTCGAACACAACACGACAAAAACTAGTGAGACGATGTCATGGCATTCTTAACACTATCGGCATAAAATTTCCCGCTGCTGGGTGCCAGACCACTGTGGAACCCAGGGGAATGAGCAAACTGATTAATTCGCTCGAGCAGGCTCCAGCCTAAGCTCACTAGTGGAACACCAGCATATTGCTATTCCCATCGGATCCATAAAACAGTCTATCGACTTACTATGCTTGCAGTCGGCAGGCAATAGATGGTCAAACCTAACTACATGCTCAATATCAAGAAATCTTTGGCCTGAATATGATCACGGAAAAGGCAAGTATATCCTGAGCCTGAGCAGGAAAGATGCTAGCACACTAACTGGAGTGCTCACAGGGCACTGCCTGATCGGTAGACATGCTAGACGAGTAGGTGCCAAGGAAAATGATCTCTGTCGTGGCTGCTGTGACCCAGAAGTGGAAGAGTCAATCTTCCACGTCCTATGCGAGTGTCCGGCCCTATCGGGAACGAGAAGATGGAAGCTTTGCGCATATTTCCTCGATGACCTTGGTGACATCAATAAGGGAAATCTATGTAACATAGCAAACTTTATAGAATCTAGTAAATGGTTTTAGGTTCGAGGAGTAATCATACTCAAACGGGGAGCACAACGGACGAATACTAATGTCTAAGTGAAGGAGGATGATGGTATCACCACCCCATATACCATACGATACCATTATTAGTCACTGAAATCTCTTTACCCCTTCGGGTAGCTAACAAAAGAGTCCTTAAAACACATGTTCAAAAATATCGGCCAATAGGTTTAGAACGCTGCAAGCTGTAAATTTGAAATTTTACCCAATACAAAGATTAGGTCAATCTGAAATCAGTTTGGTAAGTGAATTAGCTGGCATCAGGATAGCTAATAGTTGTTCCAGCTTCTGGTCTGTTATCTAAAGCGTCATCTTGGATCTGGGACTTTCCCTTGATGGTCCTTCAGATGTTGAATTTCCTTTTCTCGCAGTGATGATTATTGCTGCGGGTGCAATGTTGTGGTTCCGGCCCCACGGTGGGCGCCAATTATAGTCTATGAAGATACAAAGTACTGTTAGTAAAAAAGCAAGATCCTAAAATGCCTGGTTTCATCTGAGTTCTGAGAAGAACCGGCTTCACTATTATAGTCCTCTTCGTAGAACTGTTTCCCACGCTGTGGTGAACAAGTGCAGCCGTTTCCCTGGGGAACACGTATGTCTGCTACGTGGTGGATATTGGCGTGTGTCGCGTGGTGAACATGGGTATGCTGCAGTATGTTCTTCATCGGGTTTGCACATGCACGTATAGAATGTGTTTGTAGTTGCCGTGCTTCATCTGCAGTAGAAGTCGTGCTATAGTGCCTTTTTATGGGCTATGGCTTCTGGGCTGGATTAAACGTATAGTTTCGACGTTCTGATGGTGAATGGACACACATAATAAAAAATTTAAAAATCTGCCAGCAATCTGGGCGTAATATTATTATTTTTCTGGAAAAAAGTACGGTATGCAGTTGAAGTCGGACGCAACAGAAGGGTTTACATCATCGCTAACCGTAGCCAACAACTTCGTTTTTGGGTCATAGTCTGGAACGTGGTTAAAGTCGGAATGTAATACTTGTTTGCATCGAAACAACCAGTGTTATATTTCGACTTTGACCACGTATATACGCTTACTAGTCTTTCTTCAAGATCGCCTTACCCGATATGGAAACTATTGACGAATTTAAGTATTAATTTTTTGATTTTTTTTGCAGATAGTAAATACGATTCCTGTACTATATTGAGTGATCTACTAGTTGCCTGGCAGTTTATTTAATCAATGGTAACATTTACAAATTTATTTTTATCATTTATATTTATATTTTTCAATACGATTCCTGCAGGGATTTACTGCGATTTAACAGATCCTTCACAAATGGCTAGTAAGGTTAAACCTAGTCCATTACCTTTGAAGAGAAAAACTGCAGTTAGTGACTCTAAAGAAAGTAAAAAACTAAAAGGCAATGGCGAAAGTGATAATAGTGGGGATGAAGATAGTGTGCCGGAAGACAGTGCAAATGAAGATGTATCAAGTGAAGAGAATGACAATTATCTTGGATCTCAAAACACGTTTCAAAAATATCCAAAAAATATTGGCGAATCGAAAATAGACAGTGGCGGATCAAAACACTCCCAGCATGGTAACATATTCCAGTTAAATTTACTGATGTTAATGTTATGGCGCGCCAAGCAAACAAAACCATATAAGGAATTTCACCTAGGCACCGAACTATCCGAAGCTGAAAAATTTGATGATATTGTTTTTCAATATCTTCTAAGTGCCAAACATAAATGGAAAATGAGGTTGCTGCAAGCTAAACATAAGGATTCAGATAAAATCGCTAAAATAACTAAAACTAATTTACTTTCAACGGATGATCGCGAGCCTTTCAGTATACCGAAATATTTTCGGTCTTTTGTTAATATTCTTCAGAGATCCGGACAAATTTCGCATTCGGTACTATCACAAAGTATAATCGAGGATGTCACACTCATTACTAATACTGACTTCAACTCGGACGAATTACGGAAGTATTTTGCACTCGATCTGGAAAATTTTATCGAGTTGGACCCACTACTTAACACCGATCAGAATGAAAAAGTTGGAAAGTACGTTTTTGAAAAGCCTAAAGAAAATGAAATAGTTCGTGAGTTGATACCAATTCTTTACAAAATGTCGGATTTTAATATTTTGAGCCAAGAACTAGTCAATCGTATTTTAGAAAATGTTAGATTAGATGTGAATGAGCCAATTCTTAAATACTATTACTACCCATTAATTCAGGACGTATTTAGGCTCGAAAAAGAGAAGAAGAAACCAAATTATTTGAAATTTAGACAAGACTTCCTCACTTCCCAGATTATTGACTCGGCGTTAATTTTTCGAGATGCACTAGTCAAAGAATTTTCGTTTATTCAAAAACTGCCGAAGCTAAAAATTTCCCCGCTTTTTGGCAATGACAAGTTGCCATTTGGCCTAGAATTAGAAAAGTTAGCAGCAAAATTGGCCAAATCTATTGAAGATCGAAAGCAGCTTAGAGCAGCGGACTATGAAGATTACCGGCTTGCCTTGACAACTGACGTGATCGATTGCGATAAAGGCATATTTTATTATCATTTTATATATCCCAATCCTAATCAAAAGGACAAGAAGAAATTTCGAGATCAATTGAAGATCGAAATTCAAAATATTACTGGAAAGAAAACGACAAATGAAGATTTGAAATTGAAGCGAAACATCGTATCATCGGATTTCGCAGTTGATAAAGCATTGCCCAATGATAGAGATGTGTTGGAAAAACTAGCGGGTTCTTTCAAAGAAGCCCTTGATCATGACAAGTTACTTGATGCTTCATTGCCAGCCGAATTTAAAAAGTATCACTTAGCACTAGTCAGGGAAGTAGTTGATATCAAGGAAAACAAATTTCACGATGTATTCCTTCGCGGAAAAAAGGATCTTGTCGATAAGAAAACAGGCAAGAAAAAGACTGTAACATTGTCGGCTGTGGCAAAAGAATTTCGAAGAATTTTACTTGATAAGATTATTACCGATGCGCAGCAAAAAGAATCTGTTGAAATTCTACAGAAAATGGAAATACAAGTGTCGGATGGTTTTGTAAAAAGATTCAGGCCGAAGGAAGATCCCAAAATTATCGACGAAAAAAAGTTCGCTCAACAATTTCACTCCTTACTTACGGCGAAAAGTACAGACCAATTGGTTGTGATAGACGACAGTTCCGTTGTACCAAGTGATCTTCCAATATTTCGGGATAACATTCAGACACTGGGAGGTCATGTTTTAATTAACAAATATTCAAAGATATGCTTTAGTACTAATTTCTTATTATCGACCGATTTGCGCAGTAGTCTTGAAGAATTTCGCGACGAATTAAAAAGATTATTTAAGGACGATTTCGTTTCGATTAGGGAATATAAATTCGACGTTCAGATTGCCGGATTTCAGACATGTGACGAAGAAGATGTTCAACGAAAATTGCCAAATGCAATAAGTGTGGATGATATTTGGAAGTTTTTTGACAAATTCAAGATAATCGTGAACTATCCCAGCAAATCCGACCTAATCGGATTACTTAAGAAAGAAATTCAAGATGAGTTCAAAAATGTCGACAGTGAAGCTTGGATTGCCCTCTATCAGGACGAAATGCTCAACTGGCTGGCTGACCACAATGCTACGTTACTTACTCGCGACAAGACTATCAAACTTTTTGCCAAAATAACGAAAAATGTTTCGTATGTGCAACTTAGTGGCATAACAAGATCCTTTTTTTCCAGTGTTTCTAGCAATAAATATGAATTTAAAAATGACGATTGTATTAGGGAATTTTTGTCAAATGGAAAACAAAAAGTCCTGCATTTGGTTTTCGAACGTTTAAAACTAGGCAGCATACGAGTTGTGCAGACTTTTCAAGGCATTCACAATGACGATTCTGACGCGATACAAAGATACACTCGAGATTTTGGACATATTTTCTTGCATTTGAAACAATTGCTGAATTTCAAATTCCGCTCGGAAATACTGAACTGTTGCCAGGACAATGACAAATGGAACTTACTTGTGGTTGAGTGTAATGTGCAAATTGCAAAACAAATCAGTATTCTGTATAAGGTCCTATCGACTATCGTCAAGACCAATGACGATCGAAATCTTCAGAAAGTTGTTCTGATTACGAAGAAAAATGATTGCTTGGCGAATAGATTCCGAACTGATTTGAAATATAGCGAAGATATCATTCAAAGTGAAGAACTGAGCACTGGATTTTTTGATTTGATTGAAACATCGCAAAAGAATCTCTACGAGAGAGGAAAATTGGAATTGCAAGGACGAACACTGAACTTCAATCAAATATTATCGGAAAATAATCGAAAACTGATCGACGCTGATACATTAGTTACAGTGATTGATGGAAAACATGTGAAGATCGGCAATAGAATTCCATCGATTGGTCTTAATTTTTACGTCGATCGTCTTGTTAATGTCGAGGTGGAAATTGAAGAAAATGTAAAACAGAAATTTGAAGAAAATGGCCTGAAATATCGGAATTTAATCGTGGAAACCAAAGAAGCATTTACAGAATCGTTGGATAAATGCAAAAATCAGAACAAAACAAATATACACTGGTTGCTTCGAAACGAGCTCGGCAGATTGTTTTGGCAAGAGACGATCGGATCCATTTCAAATTTAGTGCGATATCGAAAGGAAATTTTCGCTGATCCTCGAAATCATCTCGATACTGAAATTATTGTCGATGAAGAGAAACTACTGGAGTGCAGTGATGAACAGCAAGTCGTTATTATCTCAGGAACGCCCGGAATGGGTAAGTCTACCATTCTGGCAAGTTTGTCGAAAAAAATTCAAAATATGTGGATAATTCGAATTGATTTGAACGATTATACGAAGTTCTTGAAATACAAAATAGAAAATCCGACCGACTTCAGCACTGATGTTACGGCAGCAGTTCAGTTTTTGTTTGAATTATTACAATCGTATGGTAGCTCTAAGCTTAAAACCGAATTGGAACAAAATCTGTTTAAAATTAGCCTAACTGCCCCCATTGAAACTGGTCTTGTAAAATTTGCATTTCTTTTCGATGGATTCGATGAAATCAGTCCCACATATGAAGAAATTGTATCCGACTTATTGTTAAAGCTAAAGGAAACGTGCATTGCAAAATTATTCGTGACAACGCGACCGTATATGCAGCAAAAGCTCGAAAAAAAATTGAATATATTCGCGTACCGGCTGCGCCAATTTTCAGAAATAGAACAATTCGAATTCCTGACGAAACATTTTACAACGAAATTCGATAAGATTCTAAACGACGATGATGATAAAGTACTGCGTCTTGAGACCTACGTTAAAGCCATAATAAAGAAGCATTCCAAATCAATTAATGATGAAACTATGCAATTTACCGGCAATCCATTGCAGCTGAGAATGATTGCGGAAATTTTTGAAAAATCCGAAGAAGGAAGCGACTGGGTGGGATGTCGTGAGTTCTTGTTATCGGACGCTATGGTACCGAAACTTCCCGATAAGCTCAATTTGATTCAAATTTATCACCTATTCATCGATAAAAAATATCAAATTTATCGCAAAGATCAAATGCGCCAGAATACAGCAAATGTGGCAGCGCAATTCGAAAGCGAAGATGCTTTTGAATTGTTTAAGCAACGCCATCAAAAAATGGCACTCTACAGCCTGTACGAAAATGAACATCTACAAGAAATACTTTCGGAATCCGAAATGGAAACTATCGAAATATTTATGGATAAGATAGTAATCGGGAGAGAAAAGCACGGAATTGTTGATCAAATTATTGATGGGAAACCGCATTTCGTTCATAGAACGTTTGCCGAATATTTTGTTGCTCAATTTTTTGGCGGTAGTCTAATGTTGAAATTACCCGATTGTCGTATTTATTCGTTTTTACTTAGCACCGTATTAAGTACGGAGGCTAATTACCGAGTTGTTCGTATGTTTTTTGATAAATGGTTGGAAAACGAGCGTTCAGAGAATCGGATAATACCGGGAAATACTTTAAAAGATTTCGGCAGAACTGTTGAAAAACTATGGCGTTCGCACAAGGAAAATAAGGTAGAGCCAGATTTTTTGTTCGTACCATGCAGGGAGGGTTGCATCGAGATTATTCGCCTAATATGCAGTAGTTTGCACGAATTTAGCGATGTACTTGCGGAATTTATGACTTACGATAAATCATCTGGAACCGGAACTTTGTTGAAACTTGCCGGCGAAACGAACCGCTTAGATATGATGAAACTGTTGGTCGAATATGGGTCTGATGTTAATCAACAAATGTATGGACAGCCGGTTCTGCTTCACACGCTTGGCGCTGGTCGACTTGAGATTTGCGATTGGTTGGCCAAATCGAAAGATGATGGCGGAGCAGGCGCTAATATGGCGGATATAGCGTGGTATTTTCCTGCACTAATGTTCCTACATTCTTTAGATGGAAATTTAATAATCTGCCAATGGTTAGCACAACAAGGTGTCGCAATTGATCTAGGATTTCAGTACAGTCGAAAGCCTATACATATGGCTAGTTTAAAAGGACACCTCCATATTATCCAGTGGCTTGTAGAGAGCGGGGCTGGTTTGAATGACACATGCTCGTATGATCAGAATGCATTGCACTATGCCGCCCTGGCTGGTAGATTAGAGGTATGTAAATGGTTGGTGGGTAGGAATATTGACATTAACGCCGTGGACAAGGCCGGCAGCACAGCACTACACCAAGCTGCCAATTGTACTTTATTGGAACATGTTAATGTTTCTGAAGACGAACATGATGATGACACTTCCGGTAAATTGGAAGTATGCAAGTGGTTAGTTACACCGAAGGCTGAAGATGGTGCAGGCTTAGATATACATGCTAAGACCAAAAACGGTATGACTGTGCTACATATTGCAGCTCGCTGCAATAATACCAAGCTATTCCAATGGCTAATTGATCAAGATTCGAACTTTGTAAACAGCATTGATAATAATGGCGGCACACCATTGCACGAAGCTGTATTCAACGGTCGCCTGAGTATTGTGCAATGTCTGAAAGAAAATGGTTGCGACTTGACTGCTAAAAGAAAGGACGGCGCTACTGCTTTACACGTTGCTTCTAAAGCGGGCCATTTGGAAGTATGTGAGTGGCTCATTGCAGAAGAGCCCGGTTTGATCGATGCTAGAAATGGTGACAACTACTTGCCACTTCATATGGCTGCGTTCGCCGGAAAATTAAAAATAGTACAGCTTCTATTTGATAGCGAAGTTCAATTAGATGGCGTCGATAATGTCCTGCATCATGCTGCTTCAATTGGACAACTTGAAATTTGTCAGTGGCTTTTTACTTCAGAAGCTGATGGAGGGAGGGGCGCTAATATAAATTCCATTGGCGGAGGTGGTCGTACAGTTATGCATTTTGCCACTTTTGGTAACTTGGAAGCAGTGAATTGGCTAATAGCGAACGGTGCAGACCTTACCGTTTTGGACGAAAGCGGTATGTCTTTATTACACATGGCTGTTATCAGTGACAAGTTTGATATTTGCCAAGCATTAGAAGCTGCCGGAGTTGATGTTACGGTAAAAGCTAAAAGCGGTGATTCCGTGTTACATACAGCAGCCTTTTTCGGAAGGCTTGACATATGTAAGTGGTTAGTACAGAAAGGTTTAGATATTGACGAGACGAACAAAAGCGGTGCAACACCATTCACGATAGCTGAATCTAAGGGCCATTCAGCAGTAATTCAATGGATGCAACAAAGTCGTTGTAGCCCTTCATAATATAATAAAACAAATACTTGCTAGCTGCAAAGTTCGGAAGGAAAAACTCAACTAAAAAATTAAACAAAACTAGAAAAATTGTCAACTAAAAAATTAAGGCAAATATGATATTTCAACTATATTTTTGAGTTTAAAACAATTTATACAGTTCACTTGTCCCAATTTTTTGAAAAAGAAATCATGTTTTACTTCACAAATACAGTTTCGGTGGTTTTATTTTCAATTAACAAATTTCTTTTTCAAAGCACTTGCTGATTTTTATACTCTAGATGAAATCATATAGAGTATTATAAGTTTAATCCAGCCCAAAAGTTTGTAACGCATAGAACCAAGCCTCGGACGAAAAAAAGTTATATATTATTTTTTGTTTATTTGTGGCCAAAAACGTCAAATCCGCCTGACGTCCGTCCGTCCGTCCGTCCGTCCGTCCGTCCGTCCGTCCGTCCGTCCGTCTGTCCGTGAACACGATAACTCAAGAACGCCTTCACCTAGGATCTTGAAATTTTGAATTTGGATGTTTTGTTGAATTTGTAAGGCTAAGTTCGTTAACGGGCAGAATCGTCCCACTCCTTCGGGTAGCTGCCATACAAAATGTCATTAAAACACGTGTTCACGAATATTGACCAATAATTTCGGAACGCCTAAAGCTACGACTTTGAAATTTTGTATGTGTTACTTTTTCAATAGTTGGAGCTAAATATATGATTATGAAGAAAATCCTATTAGTCCTTCGTGTAGCTGCCATACAAAAATCCTGCCAAAATGTATTCACTTAATTTGTGAAACTCACTATAACTCAAGTAATCTTTTAGCTACGAATTAGGAATTTCACTCAAATTAGTTTTGAGTGAAAACAAAGTTCGAGTTTACTAGTCAGCGAAATCCTTTTACTCCTTCTGGTAGCTGCCATACAAAATGTCCTTAAAACACGTGTTCAAGAATATTGGCCGATAACTTCAGAAGGGTTCAAGCTACGACATTGAAATTTTGTATGTGTTATTTTTCCAATAGTTGGAGCTAAATGTATGATTATGAAGAAAATCCTATTAGTCCTTCGTGTAGCTGCCATACAAATATCCTGTCAAAACATCTTCACTTAATTAACGGAACTTACTATAACTCAAGTAATCTTTTAGCTATGAATTGGAAATTTTGTACAAATTAGTTTTGAGTAAAAACGAAGTTCGAGTTTACAAATCAGCAAAATCCTTTTACTCCTTCTGGTAGCTGCCATACAAAATGTCCTTAAGACACGTGTTCAACAATATTTTTCGATAACTTTTGAACGCTTCAATTTTGTATCGGAAAATTCGTTCGGTCGTGTGCAATGTGCACAGCGCCTAAGATGCGAACTCCATCATACATAACATTTTCAGAATCTTTTTAAAATTTATGTTTCTCATCAACCAAATGCATGTAATCTTGGCAACGGCAGGCCGTGCGAGCGAGGGATACTTTTTACATCGGCCATAACAGCAGCGCCCCCAGTCGATACATATTTGTAAAACATTTGTCGGCGTACCTCAACATTAAATACTTTCGAATAAAACTAACCTGGATAAAATAGAAGAAACAATATTTGAGATAATAATTCCTAAAATTCACCTAGTTTTTCCGCTGTCTACTCGGATGTACCCCCTTGAAGGAGGAGTGTCGTGTCCTTCCCTGATATTTGAATTACCTGTTATAATATATATTATTTGATAATTGAAATAATAATACTCTGCAATCAAATTGTTTAAGTAGAACCTGAAATTTGAACAGCTTTGTTTAACGAGGGTCACTGTATCGCATATTACTTTCTTAACTGTTACGAGTTTTGTATAAAACTTTGGATTACAATATCTTCAGACTCAATTATACCAGGAAGATAAAAATTGGTTTGTGTACCAGATATAAAATTATAAGTTGAGTCTACTGAATATAAAACTTTTGAGAGGGGAGGTAAAGAGCGGAAGTAGGGTGAAAGCCATTTTTCAAAAAATTTAATTTTTATATCTCAAGAACCGCACTAGATATGATCTTGAAAATTTTACAGGATTTAGGACTAGTACATATACCTCTACGGGGGAAAAATTGGTGTGGGTGTATGCTAAGTGTGGGTGTATGCTAAGTGTGGGTGTATGGTGAAAGGGGGCGGAAATAAAAAAAAATCGCATTTTTATTTCTCGAAAGTCGTAAAAGATAGAAAGCTAAAAATTATACTATAGAGACATCCCAGAAAAATAATATTTTTGATAGCGGTAGCAAGGTACAGGGATGGGGGTGGTTTCATATCTCAGAAACGGTTTATGCAACAAAGTGAAACTTAATACCTATATGTAGATGTACTGCTATATTAATTAATGATAAGATGTACCGGACCTCCAAGACTTCAAAACTAGTGAAATCGTCATTTCGATAAAAATGTGACTGATGACCTTTTGTAGGTAATAACATGGCACATTTAAAAATGGAATTGAAATGATATTTCAATAATAGGATTTTCTAAAAAACCACATCCCGAACTTTGACCCAAAAAATAATAAAATTTCGTCAAGACTGTTGACCGATTTTTTTTATCCAAACACAAATTCTCGGTTTTTCTGAAAAGGTGCAGATTGGATTCACAGCTTTGGATAGGTCCTTATAACCTGTACTATAGTTGTTCCTTTTAAAGTTTTCCTTTCAGTGCACTGATTTCAGTTTGCGGTTTTTCGAATCGCTTTTGGGAAAATTCCTCTTTTTTGCGTAAGACTCCTTAGCTAAGGGTCATGCGCTGAGGAGTTCGCTTAATATCAAGTGTCCGACGAATTTCCATGACAGTGTCATCGACATTTCGTATTTAAAGTTTGTTGTTAATATTACATTCAATGACATTAGTTCACAGAGTATACTTTCATTTAGGCTGTCGCGCTATCGAAGACAAAGTAAGTTTGTTCTGACAGGTGCAAATTTTTTTTCTAAATTTCCATAAAAATATTGAAATATTATTGATGTATTGATTACAAAAAATTGTATGTCCTAATTTACACCAATACCGGACTACTATCAGCAAATTAAGTACAAAATAACAATTATGGCATCCTTTCAAAAAAATTTAATCTCATTCTGCAGGTACCGCTTTAATTGCAAAAACAAATAGATATCAAATTCTCATCTCTAGCAATAATGTTTTTGCCCGGACGATCATATCGTCCGTATACCGTCGTTATATTGTTCGGTAATTTATCATCTTTGCCATACACGTTATTATGCTGTGCTAGTTTGCTGATAGTATCCAAGTTTTTCAGGGTAGTAGTTTTGGTTTTAATCACAAACTTTCAACAGAGTACACCTCACGATACTTTACTTATTGTTCAGTGGTACAATAATATTTTACACTTTCATACCAGAATAACTACACATTTGAGATATGACTATCCACGGCAAAAGCAACGCGGTATTATAATGCACATATAGACGTAGTTAGTATGTGCATATTGCCCGACAGTGGGTGGTTCGATGTCACACTGGAAAGCTTTTTGTACGGAAAGTGCATATGCATGTAGGAAGCACTCCGTACCGTCTATACTAAACTTGTCTATACTGTTCTGAAAATAGTGTAAATCGCAGCTCTTTGAAGTCAATCTGGTGTGTAGTTTTGAAATGGAAGATTTACTACTTTGACGGCTTCCTTGTTTTTCCCGAGCTCAAGTGATTCTCTGTCCGGGACGGGGTAGTAGCTACAATAGCAGGACATTGTGTGAAAATGTTCTTGCTGTGACACAAGGATTCTCAAGTGCTTGCGTTCGTTGAAAATGCACATACTTTGAACATAATTAAAACAGCGCAGGATCTTGGTGGATAAGCTTTCTGGTGATATTATGGAGGGCAAAATTATGTTTTTGATTTGAAAGAATCATGCAGAAATTGGGGATGATTATACTTGCTTCAGTGTCGTAGCCTGCTATATGCTATAAATTTGAAGTGGTTTGCGGGTCGAGTACTTACCCCAGTTTGAATATAATTCAATTCAATTTAGCTGAAGTCTGTATAAATTATCTAACCTCATACTATTACAAGTTTCGCTTTTAGAAAGATAAATATACACCTGCAGTCGAAATCGCATCACTTCAAATTTTGTATCTTGGTTCCAATTACACAATTTTTTGAACATACACTCCTCAGTGTCTCATAAATATTTTTTTTGAGTTTCGAATGTCTATTTGATTTTAGGAAGTAAATATGAACTTTTGAAACAAAAGGTTATGATTTATTACTACTATTATTTTTTTTGAATTCTAGCTTATTCTACTTCTTAAGTTTATTTACTAGTACCGCTTTGCTCCCGCTTTGCTCCCGCTTTGGCTGCATTAACAGCTTCGATTCTGGAAGGCATGGAATCAACCAAAACTTTAATGACATCGTTAGTTATGTCGTTGTTCCATGCATGATTCAAGACTTCCACTGATATTCGATGGGATTGAGATCTGTTGAATTCGCTAGGCAGTCTAGTCGCTGAATTCCGAAGTTGCAAAATATATTATGGAGCTGAAGAGAACGAGTCAACATTAGTTCGTCATTTCATTACGTATTTTAGTGTTGACCTATAGATGCTTATAAATTACCTTTTTCTTACCGATTATGCATGGTTGCAAGGATCAAAATCGTCCAGAAATATTACTTTATCAGTGCACAATAAATGGTCTTCAATGGATAACAGAAAAAACTTCAGTATTACTTCCCAGTTCTTTGCTGCAGGGTCATTCCATCAAGAATCGCCAAAGTTGTGACCTTGCCATTTCCGATTCTTTAGAAAATGTTTGTACTTGAAGAGCTAGTGAAAACATACTGCAGTCACGATCGGCTGCAAGCCAATCGTATAATACTCTAGATGAATACTAAACTCCGATTTATATTGTAGTTGGGGATAAAGTAGAATTACGTGTGTGCATGTTGTGTGCCCTTTATTAAGAACTGCTATTAGATTGCTACTTATTCAGTGTTTAACTTCATACCTTAAACTGGGTAAGTCATCGAAAAAAAATGTCCTTTTTAAAGGACTTTCACATGGGTGCTGCAGGAAGGACTCACTTAATTTCTTACATATTTATCCTTTTCCTTGGAACCATTTAAAAATAAACGTGTATAAAATTTCAAATTCGTAGCTTGAAGCGTTCAAAAGTTATCGGAAAATATTGTTGAACACGTGTCTTAAGGATATTTTGTATGGCAGCTACCAGAAGAAGTAAAAGGATTTTGCTGACTAGTAAACTCGAACTTTCTTTTCACTGAAAACTAATTTGTACAAAATTCCGAGTTCATAGCTAAAAGATTACTTGAGTTATAGCGAGTTCCGTAAATTAAGTGAAGACATTTTGACAGGATATTTGTATGGCAGCTACACGAAGGACTAATAGGATTTTTTTTGTAATCATACATTTAGCTCCAACTATTGGAAAAATAAAACATACAAAATTTCAAAGACGTAGCTTAAACCCTTCTGAAGTTATCGGTAAATATTGTTGAACACGTGTTTTAAGGATATTTTGTATGGCAGCTACCAGAAGGAGTAAAAGGATTTCGATGATTAGTAAACTCGAACTTCCTTTTCACTCAAAACTAACTTGTACAAAATTCCGAATTCATAGCTAAAAGATTACTTGAGTTATTGTGAGTTTTGTAAATTAAGTGAATACATTTTGACAGGATATTTGTATGGCAGCTACACGAAGGACTAAAAGGATTTTCTTCATAATCATATATTTAGCTCCAACTATTGGAAAAAGAACACATACAAAATTTCAAAGTCGTAGCTTAAACCCTTCTGAAGTTATCGATCAATATTCTTGAACACGTGTTTTAAGGACATTTTGTATGGCAGCTACCCGAAGGAGTGGGACGATTTTGCCCGTTAACGAACTTAGCCTTACAAATTCGACCAAACATCCAGATTCAAAATTTCAAGATCCTAGGAGAAGGCGTTCTTGAGTTATCGTGTTCACGGACAGACGGACGGACGGACGGACGGACGGACGGACGGACGTCAGGCGGATTTGAGGTTTTTGGCCACAAATAAACAAAAAATAACATATAACTTTTTTTCGTCCGAGGCTTGGTTCTATGCGTTACAAACTTTTGGGCTGGATTAAACTTATAATACTCTATATGATTTCATCTAGAGTATAAAAAATAATTGAAATTAAATTTTCTGATTCTATTTCATTTTACTTTATTATTTTCATAAAACAGTATTGTTTTCGATTTTTAAAAAAAAAAATTTGATACCCTGAAAATTTTTTTTTTCACGTTTCATGACTAGTAGACACGAAAAAAGCAAAAAAAAATTTCAGTCCGTCTGTCCGCTGTACGCCGTACGTTGACCGGTGTACGCAAAATTTTTTGAAGGCTCGTAGCACCCAAACCCTTTGAGCTATTTAGTTGAATTTTTTTTCGTAGATAGACTGGGTAGGCCCCTTGAAGTGACCAAATCGTGAGGGGTGGGGGTGTAAGGGGAGAGGTGGGGGAAGAGTTTTAGACGAAAAATTTGGGTTTCTACATAGATCTCAGCAACCGTTTGTACTAGGAAGCTGAAACTTGGAACTTATATAGAGCTTTGATAGTGGACCCATTTGCAAAAAAATTGCCGATATGGGTTAAGGGGTGAAGGAGTGGGGGGAAAAAAATGCGTCCGAGACGCTCGAAAGCCGAGATCGACTCATTCTAAAATCCATATCTCCTTAACGGTTAATGTCACATAATTGAAACTTAATGGACATCTGTAAGTATACTAGGAGAATAGATAAAATTTTGAGTGTGTACAGTGGCGTACGGGGGTGGAGGGTAAAAAACTTTAGATTACGATATCTCACGAACCAATTGCACTAGACAAATAAAATTCGGTTTATGTATAAGAGTTGATAAATAAAGTTTGTTGAAAGTAACATTTTTTAAGGGGGAGGTGGATTATGAAAGTGGTGGGGATACGAATTATTCTAAAAAATCACGTGTCATATCTCATGAACCGTGTAAGGTAGATGCTTCAAATTTTTACCAGATGTAGGCCTAATAGACCCCTAGCAGGCAAATAATTTTTTGTGGTGAGAGTGTAGAGAGTTAGGGTGAAAAGGAAAAAGTTCCAATTTTTATATCTCGAGAACCTATAATGATATAAAGCTAAAACTTGGTATTTAGATAGAGCTATAGCAGTAGCATATTGGAAAAATATAATTTTTTATAGGGGTAGTATGGTACGGGGGTGGGTGGTGTTTTTCCTATCTGTAGCACGGCTTTTGCTACAAAGTTGAAACTGGACATGTGTATGTAAATCAACTAGAAAAGTAGTTTAGATTAAACAAATTTTCAAATATCCATTGGGGTTCGGAAGGGGGGCAAAAAAATGATCAGTGAAAATGGAATGCATATATTTTCACGGTTTTCGTCATATCTAGGTCTTTCCAAATATTGAATTCATTTTTATTCCACGGATTCTTCATAGAAATACCTAGAAAGTGTTTTCAGGATTTTTTGAAACTCGACCCCTAAGAGGGTGAAAAGGGATTGTACACTTTTTTACGAATTCTGCCATATCACTCAGGTCTGATCAGATATCGAATATCTTTTCACTTTCATGGGCTTGCGTAATAATCGCCTAAAACTTGTTTTTAAGTTTTGTCCTTTTTCAGCCCTTAAGAGGTTATAAAAGGGTTGAACAAATTTTCGCGTGTTGCTAGTGTTTATTGCATATGTACACATTTGCAATAAACATTAGCAGCACGCGCCATCCGACTTCCCAAAACTTCTAGTTGTTTTTCTGAGTCGCAAGAATTTCGGTATCGGTTTCCGTATGTTACCGAGTAACTACCAGTTATCGATAACCAGGAGTAAAGAAGAGGGCAATATTAAGAGAAAGAGGTTGAGAATCACACGCATGTACACTGATACGAAGTATATAAGTTAATTTTGTCCCGAGTCCTATACGTTTTAACTGAAAGATTACCGGGTAATGCTACGGCGGAGCTCCGACAGACTTAACCGGTAAATTTTTTGTAGGGAAGAGAAATTGTTCGCACATAATAAATTAAATTTGGATGTCTGAACAAATTTCTGGTACTTTTTTTGCATACCCCAGACGTGCTGCATTCATTTTGTTGGATAAATGCGACTTTTTCGCTGGTAGTCTGCCATTAAACCCTATCGCCCGCAACCTTCTTCGTATGGCTTTGGCCCTCAAATCCCCTTGATGATATCCCTTCATTTCTGTTCTTATATGAACATCATTTTCAAAGCAATCTTCCATGCTTATCGTCTGCAAACGATGTCTGTCCTTGGGCTTGTTTTTTTTCCGACCCGGTCCTTTCGTTTGCTGCAGTGGGTCCGAATTCTCTTTTTTCTACATAAGACGCACTATAGTTGCACACTATTTCAGCTGAAATTGCACGGTAAGATAAACCTTGACCTTTCAAAGCTAAGACTCTCACTTTCCCATCTCATGTTAATTGCTATTTTCCCGTCATTTCCAATATATGTATATGCCTTATCTCTATCAGAACGTAATAGAAACTGAATATTTATGGGTTTAATGAGGTGCTTTTATACCTGCGGAAAAATTCTCATCCCATAAAACACCCATAAAATCGAACGTTGGCTTAAATATGCGTGTTAAATAAATGAGTGGTGCGGTTTTTATGACAACAGGTGTACATTCTTATTAATTGTACAATGGTTGAATAATCGAACTTTTTAAGAATTAGATTCTTTTACTTTAAAGTTATAAATAAAAAATCTGCCAATGGTCTGGACGAAACTTTATTATTTTTCGGGTCAAAGTTCGGGAGCGGTCAAAGTCGGAGTATATCATCAGTTGTTTCTTGGAAAGTTAATTTTGTTCTTAAAATAAAAATATTTAAAATAGAGATTTTTAGCCTATTAAACATTGAAAAAGCCCGTGTAGACTATTCGAATTTCGGTATATTATGTACACTAAAAGCCCATAGAACTAAAAACGAATTTGTTACCTTATCAGACTAAAGAGCCGTACAGAATGAATGCAATCGCAGTCGGATTGGAGTGTCAAAATAACGGAGGGGAAAAAACGAGTTTCAAATTCATGTGATTGTATGTAGCTAAACAGAATGAACGCTATGGGTCGCAGATAGTCGCAAGTAAGTTCGTAATATTTAATATGATCGCAAGTGAACGCATCGAAATGTCAAATATGACAATGTCATAACCTAAAACGCACTATATTATTTAAAGAAGAAAATTATAAAATGGAAAATGAAAGAGATTTCGATGAGCATTAAAAATAATTCGCCGATTTTTCCGTCCATATCAATTTCGCTTTGATTATTGACACTAATAGAACTGCGAACTCAATCCGGTCATTGTATTCACGCAGCGTTTACTTGCGGTTTACAGCGTTTCCTTGCATCTCATTGCGACATTTTGACATTTCAATCCGACAGCGATTGTGTTCATTCTGTACGGCTCTTTAAAAGATATGACAAATCGTTAAAACGTATACAAACCCATTACTACCACTTGGGGTTTGAATTTCGAAAAAATTGTGAAACAGATTTTTAGACGATTTCATAAGAAGCAACTTGATATCTCATGAGAGACGAGGGATTTTGAAAAATTTGTGAAAACGTAAGCAAACTCTTCACACCCCCTTGGTTCTTGAAATTGATTTTTAGGTCATTACATCAAATGCAGTATTAACCAAATTTATATCTCATCAGAACTAAGGGGGTTGAATATCGAAAAATTGAGAAATGGGTTTGTAGGCGATTATATTAAAAGTATGTGGAAGTGAAAAGTGATCTAATATCTCATTAAACCTAAGAAATATGTCGAAGCTTTGAAAAGCATATAGCCCCCTTACACCCCTTAGGATTGAATATCTAAAAATACTGAAATTGACTTTTTGGCTCTTATATGGGAAATCTTAAGACGTAAAAATGAATTCTATATATCATCAGATCTAAGCAATATGTAGGAATCTGTGAAAACATATGCAACCTCTTTACACCCACTTGGGGGTTGAATATCAAAAAATCCTGAAAGGAGTTAATAAAACTTGTTTAACCCTTTTATACTCTCTTAGGGGCTGAAAAAGAAAAAAACTTAAATACAAGTTTTAGGCGATTATTACACAAACCCGTGAAAGTGAAAAGATATTCGATATTTGATCAAACCTGTGGGATATGGCGGAATTCGCGAAAAAGTATGCAACCCCTTTACACCCTCTTAGGGGTCGAATTTCAAAAAATCCTGAAAACGCTTTCTAGGTATTTATATAAAGAAGCCGTAGAATAAAAATGAATTAAATATTTGGAAAGACCTAATAGATATGACGAAAATCGTGAAAATGTATGCATTCCATTTTCACTAATACATTTTTTCGCCACCCCTTCCGAACGCCAATGATATTTGAAATTTTATTTTAATTATTTTTCTAGCTGATTTACATATACGTACCAAGTTTCAACGTTGTAGCATAAGCCGTTCTATAGATAGGAAAAACATCCCCCACCCTCGTACCATACTACCCCTATAAAAAATAATTTTTTTTCAAGATGCTTCTACTATAGCTCTATTTAAATACCATGTTTCAGCTTTATATCATTATAGGTTTTTGAGATATAAAAATCGAAACTTTTTCCTTTTCACCCTTTCCCACCCTCACTCTCTACACCCTAACACCCAAAATTTTTTTCTGATAGGGGTCTATTAGACCAACTTCTGTTCTCGAGATATGAGACGTGATTTTTTAATAAAATTTGCAACCCCTCCACTTTCATGATCCACCGTCCTTTTAAAAAATGTTACTTTCAGCAAACTTCATTTGTCAACCTTTATACATAAACCGAATTTTATTTGTCTAGTGCAATTGGTTCGTGAGATATCATAATCTAAAGTTTTTTACCCCCCAACCTTGTACATCACTGCCCCGACTAAGAAATTTGTTTCAATTTTGTAACTTTAACCGTTTAGGAGAATTGGATTTTAGAATGTGTCGATCTCGGCTTTTTTGCGTTTCGAACGCATTATTTTTCCACCCACTCCCACACCCCTTCATCTATATTGACAATTTTTATGCAAATGGGTCCACTACCGTAGTTCTATATAAATTCCAAATTTCAGCCTCCTAGCATAAGCGGTTGCTGAGATCTAAAAGCCAAAATTTTCCGTCTAAAACGCTTCCCCCTCCTCCCCCCTCACACCCCCACTCCTCAGAATTTGGTCACTTCAAGGGGCCTACCCAGTCTATCTAGGAAAAAAAATTCAACTAAATAGCTCAAAGCCTTCAAACGATTTTGCGTACGGCGGACAGACGGACTGAAATTTTTTTTTGCTTTTTTCGTGTATACTAGTCATGAAACGTGAAAAAAAAAATGTTCAGGGTATTTTTTTTTTTAAAAATCGATCACAATACTATATTATTAGAAAATAATAAAGTAAAACAGTCTGGGAGCAATTCAATTATTTTTCGGAACAAAGTCCAGCAAGGTGCGAGAGAACTGCTTACGCCAACTTCTACTTGAGATTTTAACAACTTTTCTTGGTTATTGTTCGGGATGAGGTTACATCAAGGCTAGCATCCTATTAATAAGGTTTCCTAATAGCTACCTGGTTAATTTCAAAAGCGTGTGATACTGGAAATATTTTGCGCTGGTACGTCCTTGCAAACTAAAATATTGCTTTATTTTAGATGAACTTAAAATAGTTGATTTTTTTACTTAACAAATTGGCACATACTCAGGGGAGATCCATATCGGAATCAATTTAAGTCTTGTTATTAGCTTTCCCAGCTTTAAAAGCAGATTGCAAACTCATTTCAGTTGTTCACCCTTATCAGTTTCTTGCCAGAAAAGAGTATGAAAAATGTACAGAAGACAAAGGAAACCGAACAATTTCATCTAGAACTTGTAATTGTCCAAAGTTTAATTGTTCCCTTAATCACTTGAGCTGAACTACTAGGATGGAGAATGAGGGCTATGCTATATCCTTTTCGATTTTCATCTGTGCTATAATACGAGGAGCTTAAGATAAAATTCCTTTCAATACTGTCCCATATCACGAAAGAGATTTTATTAAACTCTGTCCTTAAATAAAATTGGTTGTCGGGCAAAAAATTTAGGCCGCAATGCGCTTACACTAACGCACTTACGCTTTGAGTACTTTGTTAGTTATAGCTTATGAAAATAGAAACTGTATTAAGTTTAATCAATCCCTGGTTGGTTGGTTTGCGTGGTGGCACATCAGTCAGACAGTGCTTAATTAGCGCATATGTGGTGTCCTTTATTACCACAAGTCACTTGTTCATTGGTGTTCGATGAAGTGATTTGTTTTGGAGTTCCTCGAAGATCAGGCGGAGGGCAAGGTATCAGATCTCGAGTGTTATTCTTCGAGATCTCATAAATGTACCGAGGAAGAGTTTGTGTACTGTTCGAAGTCAGGCCCTGGCTAAATTTTTCCATTCGCTTTCCACAATTACGGCTATGGGCGTTGGGGAAGACACCCAGTGGAACGTAATCAGTTTCCGCAATAGAGCCTTGGAAGGCAGAGTCCTGACTATCCCCGCCAGAAGCACGAAACAGTCCTGAAACGTCCGTAATGGTGAAGCTCCTCTTGGCACTGTTCTACGAGGTTGGAGAAAGTTGTAGTCAAATCTTAGGCCTTGGTTGCGCCTTTGCTGCTAGCATGTTTGGATCAAACTCCCACTCCTTGCCTAAGGTTATTTTGCGCTTCTCAACTCGTTGCTCTGCAAGATACATGCATTAGAGGAGATAGATGGCGGCCAAAAGTTTGTAACGCATAGAACCGAACTTCGGACGAAAAAAAGTTATGTGTTATTTTCTCATTATTTGGTGTCATACATCCCAAATCCCCAAAATTTGAGATACCTCAAAAACGCCTTTACCTCGAATGTTGAAATTTTGGATCTGGATGTTTGGTTGAATTTCTAAGGTGAAGTTCGTTAACGGGCAATATCGTCCTACTCCTTCGGATAGCTGCCATACAAAAAGTCCTCAAGCCACGTGTGGGAGAATATGGAACATCTTCAGGTATGACTTGGAAATTTTGTATATGTTGGCTTTCTCATAGTTGCAAACAAAGATAGGAATAGGAAAAAGTTCTCATGAGTCTTTCGAGTAAAAACGTCCTCACTCAATTTACGGAAGTCATTGTATCTCAAGTAACCGTCCAACTACGAATTCGGAAGTTTGTACAAATTAGTTTTGAGCAAAATCAAAGTTAGTGTTTACTAGTCAGCGAAATCCTTCTACTCCTTTCGGTAGCTTCCATACAAAAAGTCCTTAAGACACGTGTTCAAGATTATTTTGCTGAATTATTTCATTCTTTCTGTGAGTCACAGACTACAACGTACATGTAAGAAACCCTCTATCTCCTCATCGATACGTGCGCCTTTGTATTACGTCGGGGTCACCATTTTATAAGGACGTTTGTCGAGACCTGATATATTTGAGTATTCCCAGTTATGCGGTGCGTCAATCCATGGGTGTGGTAATGATGTCGTGTGTCACGACGGCAATATTCGGAGCCGTCGTTTCTCGGTGTTACGGCGGCGATATTCTATGCCGTCGGATGTGGGGGTTTAGTGTCTTGTGTGTTAGCAAAGTCGCTGCCGACTTCTTTGTTGTGATGGCTACTTTTTCATGCCGTCGGCTTTTGGTGCAACGCTTAATTCGAAATCGGATATATGAGGAACAATTTCGGCCCGATTGATTTCGTCGCAAAACATCTCCATGCCAGGTATTCTAAATTTTTTGAGGGTGAGGAGAAAGTGTTTCCTATATAATGTTTAAAGGTTAATCCCCGGCTAATGAGACCCAAGTCTAAGATCGACATTTCCTTTTTGGTAGAACCTGTACTGCTGGAAGAAGAGGAGTTAACCTGAGTTAACATTTCTGTTCTTTTCCCTAGTAGACTTCAATTCTTTACCATTTTTAAGTTAAAAGATCTTGATTTATAATTTACAATCTTAAATTTCAGAACTAAATAAATCCTGAAACTAAAATTACTGTAATCCAAGCCAAGAAAATCAGATCACATCCCAAACACAAAAGTAAATTAAACTTTAGTTCGGGTAATTCCGTTCACATTTCATCTTCGCATACTGAAGTTCGTTGCAACTTGGGTTGCAACTTAATTCAAACTTGCAAAGTTTCCGTTCGGGATAAAAAACTAAGTTAGATTCGTAAAGAACCTTCACAAAACACGTTACTTCCTTCCGCAGTGTATCATCAAATTTAAAAAAAACACCGCAACTTGAAACCTAGACGTTTGTATTGTACCTACTTGTCGAAAAAGTTAAATCATTCGAAATAATTGCAAGAACTGTCTAGAAAGTGTGCTCCGATCTAAATTAAGTAAAACTGCACCCGAGATAAAAGTCATTTGAACGTGCAGCCGGAAAAACGAAAACCCCAAAATGTATTTCGGAAAACCCTTTCGCCTTTATTCACATCGCATTGTAGACTTTATTTTTCTGAAGGATGCATCTGGGAACAATGTAAACATGACATTCAAACGTAAGTTTACAAGACGACCACCTTAACGCCCTGCAATATTCGAGCTTCAGAAAAAAGTTACTTTCATCCTTCGGGAAATAATCTCGGAATACGGAAAATGAAAATTAGAAAGTGCAGAAGTGCACTAAAGTTTCTGTCGCATCCTTCGTCTAGTTAAATGCCATTGTTGCACCTATTGTCCTGGGTTTTATCGTTATCAGTTTTAGTGCTAGTTTTCAGTACTAACACTGCAGTTTGTGTTTTGTTCAGTTTGACGATGATACTTCACAATACTAATGAAACGTTTTTTCTTGAAAAACCTAGTGGAAACAGGACTAACAATGCAGATATTGTGGAAACAAATCATAACCAGCCCATGGGTTGACTGACAATCATATTTCAAGAAAAAAAGGGTTCAAACTTCATTGTACTTACATAGCTTAACAACGATTTACTGTGGCAAACTTTGGGTTTTTGTAATTCGTGGATATGATTTTCAGTTCAGGAACGCACATATAGTGGAATTTTCGTTAATAAAAACTATTACTCAATAAATCCTTAAGCCACTGGGTTGAAATTTTTGCACAACTTAGTTTTGAACTAAAATTAAAGTCGAGTTCATTACTCAGCTAAATTCATCCACTGCTTCAAGTACCTAACTTTGGGTCATAGAAATACGTACTTTAGAGCGCTTCAAGCTTCCTGTGAATGGATGCCTTGGAGTGGTTCAAAAAGTCAAAATAAGTAAAGGTGAGGTTAAGGAGCGGGCCAATGTGAACTGGAGCGACGTACCTATTTGCTGGCTTCACGCTGTTCCTTTTCGATCACAAACCCTTGGCCTGTACAACAAAAATTTCATACCGACTTACCCGGGTGATAAAATTGGCATAAGATTTCAGTCGGTCAAAATCCACCGAGACTTGCTACCTCTCAACTCGACTGGCGATGCTGTTGTGCGTCGTTTAGCCCACCCTACCTTAGCCATAATGTCCTCATAATTCGTTAGAAGAGAGAGAGAGAGGAATGAGGTGTATGTAAGGTCTTCAACCGAGAAGATCCATCCTAATTTCAATTTACCAAAGAAAAATTCAAGCTAAAAGGGAGAAAAAAAGAACAGAATTAAAAAAAATAGATCAGAAATATATTTACCGGTTTTTCCTTTTCAAATCCGTGTCCAATTAAATTATTTTTTTTTTAATTGCGTAAAGTCTTAATTACTTTATTATTTTAAAATATTAAAGTATTGTTATCGAACTAAAATTTCAAAAAAATTTGCTACCCCGAAATTTTTATTTTCAAGTTTTAGGACTAGTAAACACCAAAAAGAAAAAAAAATGTCTGCCTGTCCGCCGTAGACGCCGTCCGCCGTTTGAAGGTGCGTAGCTCACAAACCCCTTCAGATATTGAGTTGAAATTTTTATGATAGATAGAATGGGTGAACCCCTACGAGTGTTATTTTTTGGTGGGGCGGGGGTGTAAGGGGGAAGAGGGGGGGAGCGTTTTAGATGAAAAATTGTGGTTCCTAGATCTCAGGAACCGCTTATGCTAGGAGGCTGAAAGTTAAAACTTATGTACCCATATGCAAAAAAATGGTCGATAAGGGTCGAGGGGTGTGTGAAAACAATGCGTCCAAAACGCTTGAAAGCTGGGATTGAAACATTCTAAAATCCATATCTCCTGAACGGTTGATGTCAGACGGCTGAAACTTTGTAGTTAAGAGATACTAGGAGATTTTAAAAGGGTTAACATTTTGAAGAGGGGGGGGGGTGAGGTATGGGGGTGGGACGTAAAAAACTTTGAATTACAATATCTTTCAAATCAGGTAAATAAAATTTCGTTTCTTTATATAGAATTACCAGTGGAGTCTACTGAGAGTAAAATTTTTGAGGGGGTGGTGAAGCGCGGAGAGTTTGGAATCTGCCATTTTTCAAAAATTTAATTTTAAATCTCAAGAACCATATCAATTATAACCTTGATAATTTTGCAGGAGTTAGGACCAGTGTACTTTTAGCGGAGAAAAAAATTTTGAGGGTGTGGGTGTAGGGAGTGATGGTGGGAGGTGGTGGAAAGGAAAAAATTCTGATTTTAATTTTTCGAAAGCCGCAAAGGATAGAAAGCTAAAAATTTAAAACCATATAGAGCTGCTATAGAGACATCCGAGAAAAATAAATTTTTGATAGGGGTAGCAAGGTACAGAGGTGGGGGGGGTTTTTCACATCTCAGAAACGGCTTATGCCAAAAAGTTGAAACTTAGTAGCTATATGTACATGTGCTGCTAGAGTAATTAAAACTAAAAAAAAATGGGCCAACAGTCTGGGCGCAACTTTATTATTTTATGGGTAGAAGTCCGAAACGTGTTTAATGCTGAGATGCGGAAGGAATAACCAGGCAGCTATTTGGAACGTTTTTTTCAGGTTGTCAGTCGCATAGTAACCTGCTCCGCATATCAGCATTAAACACGTTTCGGACTTCTACCCATAAAATAATAAAGTTGCGCCCAGACTGGTGGCCGATTTTTTTTATGTTTGTCCAGTCGCAGTATGTTCCCGTCTTTTATTGTCAGTTTGTCATTTTCTTTTATTTATTTTTAAATTAATTAATTTTTCTTATTTAATTGATATTAAAGAAACGATTATCGGTAAATTAGGCCGCGATCCGAATTACGCTTTCTGCACTTTTAGCGCGCTTACAATCCATCCGAATTGCGCTCACTACGCATACAATTTGCATTGAAGGGTACATTTTCCGGCTCTTACATTGCTCACGGTTTCGAGAATCGACACTGTGTGTATACGATCGGTCCAAATTGAAAGTGACAAAAGCGTACCGATAATTCGGACCGAACGTAAGCACCATGACCGTAATTCGGACCGCTGCCTTAATAATTTATAATCGCTCTTCCAATTAACCGATTGAAAAAATAACATAATCGCATGGTCGATTAATCGATTTTCAATTAATTAATTGAAACTTTGGCACACCACTAAGTACATATAACTACCTGCTCATCATAGTAAAGATTTCATAAGATACGAGTATGATGCCTACTCTAAATTATCTACGAAATTATTGGATGCATTAACGAGGTGGAAAGTGTGATTTATCCAATAATGCCGGAAATCAAAATGATCCAATATAAGGGAGACTGATACGTCCTTTCTATGACGTCTACAAACGTTTGCTATTAGATTAACAAATGGTTGCAATCGGTCCGCTAACAAGAACTTATGTGCTGTCTAGGAAGATTATAAGTCATCCCTGTCGGAGCATATCTCACACGTTCTGCATAATTCAAGCCAGTCTAACAAATAGAATCTCGACGATAAAATGAAAATGCTGTGCCTTTTATGAATATCGCATTGAGCACGGTTTTCTCTCATACCACGATATCGTTTTCATCAATTTCCTGACGAGCTTACGAACCGAAAAGATTTCAATCATAAGTAAATTTCATTGATTATCCGAAAAACTTAACCTAAAAAAGATTCACATGAAAGCAGTGAAGCACTGAGATGAAGATAACTCCCATCGATATCCACTACGGTTCCTAAGATGCTAATAAAAACCAGTAACGAATCAAGTCGAATGCTATACGTTCTTTTAGGTACTGTGGCCTAGTGCCCAGATTCTGGAGGTTGTAGTCCTAAAAAAGCGGCTAAGTAAACGAGAAGACGAAGATCGATGACCGTAGAATCTTCCGAAATCGTTTTCGGACACGCAAAATAAACCTTACGGTAGTCGGATTTTTTCGACACGCACTATGTGTACTCGGAAGCCTCCCACACGCATCGTCGTACGTTTATCACTTTCTTATTCTTATGCAGAGAGGGTGGCAATATGATGGACGAGAACGTGAATGAATATTCTTATTGAGGAATTCCATAAATAAATTTTCACCCTTAACACGAGGAATAATAGAGGGTTTGGGATTTAAAAAAAGACGCGCATATCCTCCATTGGAGCCAAATGCTTGAGTAAAGATTGAAATATTTACGGATGTGGGCATTTTTATGACGGCAATTTCATCTAGGTTTTCCAGTATATTTCCACGGGGTGTAACATTGTTGGCGTTGTTTGTGGTGACATGTGTTAAGCACCTAATTAGAATCCTCGATTCTATTAATTTTGTTTATGAATTATGAAATTTATAAGAAAACTAGGTCAACGCGTACTTGAATCCTCTTGCGTTCGGACAGACGTAGAGTATAAGTGAATTTGTAGTTTTGTCCCCTACGTACTGCAGCGCAACTATAGTTTAAACGCACCCCGACCATCCACCCAAAAAAAATAATAGTTGCGCCCAGACTATTGGAAGATTTTTTTTCTATATACATATGTTCATCAACATCTGTAGCTCTGTCGACAATGCCCTAAAAGTGGTAACTAAATATCTACACAAATGGAAAATAAAAATTAACGCCTCCAAAACGCAAGCAATGTTCTTCACTAAACGTAGAACTCTTCGGGGAAGAAATACAATGGACTAAAAACTTAAAATACCTAGGATTTCATTTCGACAACAAGCTAACGTCTAATAATCACATCACAGAAACGTTAAATAAAACTAATGCTCTTATAAAAACCCTTTATCCCTTCATAAACAGAAAATCACTATTAAACATCAACAATAAAATGCTCATATTTAAGTCGATTTTTCAGCCAGTATTACTATATGGGGCACCATTGTGGATAACCTGTGCTAAAAGTCATCTGAACAAACTGCAGATAGCTCAGAACAAAATTTTGAAGTTAATCCATAACCTCCCAAGATATTATTCTACTGAAAGATTACACTCTTTAGCCGACACTAAATATATTCAAGCTAAAGCACTTACACTAATAAATAAAATCAGAATGAGACTAGAACTAGCTGATAATAGTCTGATCAAAAACTTACAGTTCTAAATTGTACCTCTTTTTTTTCTTTTTTGAATAAGTACTAGTTTGAATAGTTAGGTTAAGTTTTTAGTTATAGTTAAAAATTTCATCAATTAGGTTTTTTTTTGATTGCCATTTTCCTATAATTATTTTTTCTCGTATGTTACAAAATTATTAGTAAAATAACCAGAAACACTATATTCTCTAAAGTTGTATAGTTGGTAAGACTGAACTCTTAAGAAAAATTATAATGTATAAAACAAATTTTATTTATGGCAATAAAACAACAACAACATATGTTCATCTAACAATTTCATCTTTCTAGGATAAGCCGTTTCTCTGATATAAAACCACTTATGCTTCAAGAATTTCGGAATAGTATAGCTTTATCCGTGCTTAAAAGACTTTTGTATGGAAGAGGTTCACAATAAAAAAAAATCCATTGAATTTTACATCTTTTGCCACACCTTTTCAAGTAAATTTACATTGCGATATAATCGTCAATTTGAATGTAATTTTCAATTTTCGGTCAGTAAATTTCTATTTGCAATCAGTAAAATTCAACTTCAAAGGCAGCAAATTAACTGGATATTCTTTTGAATTTACACTCTAAAAAAGTGTATAATTAGCACTCTTTAAGATACACTTATTTCTACTTCTAATAATTTTTCTTACTTACTCACTCTTAATAAAACACTTGGCTGTTGGTAGGAATCGAATCCGAGATCAATTTTACGCCACCGAAGATGTTTCATTTTTATTTCAGTAGACAACAAAATCGGACGAAGCGTCTAACTTCGTGGTTTCATATATTACATGTTTATCGTCGTAAAATTCAAATAGATAAGCAGAATTACAAGAAAAAGATCGCAATTTTCCATTCATATATAAATAGTATAGTTAATTTTACATGAAATGTTGCGTAATTTTGCCTTTTCATGTACGGTTAAGTTGAAAAGTACAATAGTTTACTAGTACCAGTAATTTCGTGTAAAAGTGATTGAAATGTGTACTTTTACTTGAAAATATGAAATATGCTGGAAATTTCAAGTAAAAAATCTGCCAACAGTCTGGGCGCAACTTTATTATTTTTTGGATAGAACTGCGAAACGTGTTTAATACTGATATGCGGTGTAGGTCACTATGCGACTGATAACCTGAAAAATAGCGTTCCAAATAGCCTTCTGCTTATTCTTTAGGTTTTCAGTCGCATAGTGACCTACACCGCATTGCTCCAGCTCTCTACATCAATAAAATTTTGAACTTTTTTCTTCTAGATATACATACTAAGTTTCAACTTTCTAGCATACGCTGTTTCTGAGATAGGAAAAACCACCCTCCACCCCTTCCCTTGCTACCCCTAACAAAAAATTTATTTTTCTAGGATACTTCTGCAGTAACTCTATATAGTCGTAAATTTTTAGTTTTCTATGCTTTGCGCTTTTCGAGAAATAAAAATCAGAGTTCTTTTCATTCCGCCCCCTCCCACCGTCACCCCCTTCGCCAGCACCAACAAAATTTGCTTTCTTGGTAGAAGTCCACTGGGCCTAACTCCTGTAAAATTTCTAAGATCATGTCTGGTACGGTTCTTGAGATATAAAAATTACATTTTTTGAAAAATAGTTATCCCCCCACTTTTGTACTCCACCTCCCCTCTCAAATTTTTTCCATTCAGTAGACTCCACTTATGATCTTATATACAGAAATCAAATTTCATCTTCCTGGTACAATTGGTTCGGAAGATATTGTAATATAAAGTTTTTCAACCCTCACCCCTACATTCCACTTTCCCTCTTAAAAATTTTAGCTCTTGTCGACTCTCCTAGTATCCCTTAAGATACCTACAAAGTTTCACCCATCTCAGATCAACTGTTCAGGGGATATGGATTTTAGAATGCTTCAATCCCAGCTTTCAAACGTTTCGGACACATTGTTTTCCCCACACTCCCACACCCCTCAACCCTTATCAGCAATTTATTTGCAAATAGGTTCACTATTATAGTACTACATAAGTTCCAAGTTTCAGCCTCCTAGCATAAGTGGTTCCTGAGATCTAGAAACTAAAATTTTTCGTCTAAAACGCGCCGCCTCCTTCCCCCTTACACTCCACCCCCCAAAAAGATACCAATCGTAGGGGTTCACCCAATCTACCCACCATAAAAATTTTAATTTAATATCTCAACGGGTTTGTGAGCTAGGCGCCTTCAAACGGTTTTGCGTACGGCGTACGGCGTCTACGGCGAACAGACGGACATTTTTTTTTTGAGTTTTCGGGGTCTAGTAGTCCTAATGCTTGAGTCACATACAAAGTAGAATGAGGCAGCGCGACGCAACTTGACGCCGGCAATAAATAAGCAAGTCAAATAACTATTCACTGTCTGCGTCAGTTTGAGTTTTGAATAAATTTCAAATTTTCCAAAAAGCGTTCGTATTCGTTCATACGAAGCAGCGAACAATTAAAAAAGATTTTAAGCTAATTTTAATTCAGTCCGGTCATATCAAGTAACAATTCGATGTTTTAACGATAAAAAAGCCACTTGTCGATTTCGAGGTTAACTACAGGCTACGGAAAAGTTAAGAGTTGACGAACATTTTTTTGATGACTGCGTAAGGCTGCCTTCGTCTACGTTCGTTGTGACTACCACAATGGAAATACACCGCGCTCAACTTTTTGACAGCTAGTCTGCCTCGGACTGCGTTGCCGTTGTGACTTAGGGGTAAAACGTGAAAATACAAAATTTCAGGGTAGCAAATTTTTTTGAAATTTCATGTCGATCACAATATAAATATCATTAAAAAATAATAAAGTAAAATTGGATTCAAAATTTAATTTCTTTAAAACAGTGTAGTACAATTTTAAATATAATGCAAATTCTATTTAAAAATGAAATACATACAAAATTTCTAGCTAAACGTTATAATATCCTGTAAACCAAAAAATAGGAAAGGAACGTAGTTTCTTAAGTTCAAACCACTAGCATTCTATTTTGCTTGTATGCTTTAGTGGCGATACCTAGAAATAAAATGTAACACGAAAATGTAAGACGAACATATTCTTTTCGAGATATGCCGCATTTTTTCATTTAAAAAAAACTTTTTCCGAATCAATTGTACTAGGAAAACAAAAGACTTCTAAGGGGCGAGGTGGAGCACGAAAGTGAAGGGATAGCCCTTTTTAAAAAAATCAATTTATATGTCTCAAGAACTTTACCAGACATGAACTTGACATCTAGAATAGAAAACAATTTGGAGATGCTTTATTAAGTGGTGAAGGTGGGAGGGGGAAGGGAAGGAAAACATTCAGATTTTTATTTTTCAAAAACCGTAAAGGATGGAAAGCTAAAAATGCACGACTAGATATTGCCACTATAAAGGCATCTTAGAGAAAAAATTTGCATAGACGTAGCAAGATACGAATTGTTTCATTTGCAGTGCGGCATGGCGAACCGTCTTGTTGAAACCAGTAACCATCCAGACCTTTTTCACGCATTTGCGGGCAGACATAATGAGCTAAAATCCACAGATATCGTTTTACATCGACTGTTTCGTTTTGTCGGAAAAAAAAATGGCCCAATGATAGTTTTGGTGTAAACGCCGGCCCAAACAGTCACTTTTTGATCATGCAATGGCGTTTCATGGATCTCGTGTGGATTCTCCGTTCCCCAAATGCGGCAATTTTGCTTATTAACGCCGCCAAAGAGTTTGAAATGGGCCTCGTCGGTCATCAAAATTTGCTTCCAAAAATCAGATTCAGTGTCAACCATTCGAGCGACTGTTTGGCCGTATTCCAAGCGACGTGGACGGTCTGTCAGCAATATTCTTCTGAATTGACTTTTCCAAAACTTGTCCAATCATATCAATCTGTTGAAAAATGTCAAAGTTATTCAAGGTTTACATACCGACCTAAAAGATAGAAAGCAGAAAAATTTCATTGGCTTCAGTGAAGTATGTAGGTGGAGTAAAAGAATTGTTGATAGGGGTAGCAAGATACGGAGGTGCGGGTGGTTTCTTATATCTCGGAAAGAGCTATCATAGCATTAAATACGTTCCGGACTTCTACCAAAAAAATAATTAAGTTGCGCCCAGACTGATGGCAGATTTTTGTTTTAATTTAAAAAAAAACATAGGGGAGGCAAAATCGTAATAGCCCGTTAGGGGCTGCAAATAAAAAAATTCTGAGACTATTTTCTAGACGATTATATAGAAAGCCCGTAGAAGTAAAAAAAACAATTCGATATTTCATTCCACGCAAATTTGGGGCTGAATTTCGAAAAAGGTTTAATTCGTTTTTTGGGCAATTATAGTTAAACTCCTGAGGAGTCAAAGCGAAGCCCAAATATCATTAGAGCTAAGAAAGCTGTCGGGAACCATGTAAACTTATACAATGACTTTACACCTCTTTAAGGGTTGAATATCAAAAAATTTCGAAATCGACTTCTAAGTGCCTATACAAAAAGCCAGTTTAAGTAAAATTAATTTACCTAAAGGGTATGACGAAATTCATGGAAATATGGAAAAAATACCATTTCAGAGAATTTTTTTGTCCCATCTCCGTATGCCAATGGAAATCTGAACTATTTTGTTCCTGAAAATTGAAAATACAAGTTTTTCGGGTTCAATACTGTTATTGTTTAGTTCTCTTTAACTTCTTCGCTTCCTTGAGATGATGCTCCCCGTAGAGCTCTCTAATTTTTTGGTGAATGTTTTCACAGTACATGTTGAATTGAAAATACAAGTTTTCCGGATTCAATACTGTTATTGTTTAAAAAAAAAAATATTTTGTTCCTTTTGTTACTTCTGGAGTATATCTATAAATAGTAGATACCAAGTTTCAACTTTCTTTCAAAAGCACTTACACACCTAATATACAAAAAACCACTCCTCCTTTTGGGGTTACTGGTCCTAAAACGGGAAAACACAAAATTTCAGGACAGCAATTTAAAAAAAAAAAATTTTAGTATACTTTATAATTTAAAATTTTTGATAGGGGTAGCAGGGTACGGGGGTGAGGGGTGGTTTTTTATATCTCGGAAACGGCTTATGCTAGAAAGTTGATACTTAGTAATATACGTGTATGTTGATGAGCTATTAGAGTAATTAAAGCAAAAACAAAGTTCAGATTTCTATTCGCGTTCAGAGGTTGAGTAAAAAAAATGTCCGTGAATTCACATTTTCACGAATTTCGTTAAAACTTTTAGACATGTCGAGTTATCAAAGCAATTTTACTTCTGCGGGCTATTTATATAAGCGCCTAGAAACGTTCTTCAAAATTTTTCGATATCCAACCCCTAAGGTGGTGGGTGTAAAGTGGTTGTGTACATATTCACGAATTCAGATATATTTCTTAGGTATATTTAAATTTGGAGTTCACTTACACTTCTATAAGATTTAAACATAGTCGGGGAAAACCCGATTTAAGTATTTTTCCCTATTAAACCTCCTGGCGGAAAGTTTCAAATAGCCTCCTGGTTATTCCTTAGGTTGTCAGTCTCATAGTAACCTACACTGCATCTCATCATTAAACACGTTTCGGACTTCTACCCATAAAATAATAAAGTTGCGCCCAGACTGTTGGCAGATTATTTATATTAGAGAAACTACTAACGCTAGAAAGTTGGTTTTTTTGGGAATCTATTCCCAGACTCGCATTGGCTTAAGCACCTCCATTATTTTCCGACTTCAATGACTTCCGAAATTTTCTCCAAGAAATAATGAAGTTGCAACCAATTTTTTTATTAAAGTCGGGACTGACTTAAGTAGAAAACTATTGATTTTTGCCATTAATACCCGCCAACAGCAGTTCAATTGCTATAAATCTTACTCGTCATAAATCTGTAAAGCATTCAAGATGTCAAATAAAACTGGATAGTGAATTTTAATAACTTCTTCATGAAGTCCTGGTACATTACCTCGCAGATAAAAATCAGTAGATTGCATAAATTTCGTCCTTCAGTATCCCATTGAATATTACACTTCGTCATGGTTCCTGCAGCACCATCATCCGACTTAAGACTTGACTCCACAAATCTTTGAACTGGAAAAAATTTCGAATGAGAAAAAAAAATTAATTAGCTTCCTTCCCTATCTAAAACCGTCGCCCTGACATCCGCCCGTTGTAGAGTTCAATTAACTTGAAGACGGAAGCAAAGTACGCTTTCATTCCATCTCCTTAAAATGTCCTTTGCCGTGGTTTAGTTCCATATACAGGGAAAATGAAAAATTCACTATCGTATATTGTCACCATTGAATGACTAAGACTGCAAAAGGCCATCGAGAAAGATGGTAATGAATGTGATTCAGTTTGCAGAAAAGGACAAGAAAGACTCTTAACTTCGTTAAATGTCCTTGTCTCTAGCTTGGAGCGAGTTATCGCTCCCGTTCGAACGCAAATCTTGCGAATATATCGACATTTAAGGCGAAACTATGGCAGAATTTTATGCTGTTGCGGCCAACTAGTGGGCATTTGAGCGCTTCTAAGTCCACAAAGTTAATTGAAAACGGGGTAGACGTGCCGTTTGTAGGTAGTAATTTTACCTGTTCCCGGAATTGGTACGCAAAAAGACTTTTCCTACCCCTCTTCATTTTCATTTTTCCTAATGACTATTTGCGGATCCGCATTAAAATTTATGGCTTTCTGGCACCTGCGGATTCAGAACTTTATTACCTGAACGTGCACGGCGCTCCGTAGCTGGGCTATAACCACACTTTGAAGAAATGAAATTTTTCGCTTTGTAGGCATTAAATTACAGCAGGGACTTGATTTCATTGCTTAACTTAGTGGAAACGGTAAAGAGACTTATACACATTTGAAAACGAGACGCGCATGTTGATGATAAAGGCAAGGACCGGTTGGGCAAGGATGGAACTGCATTAAGATGCAAGGAAAGTTCGAGGGCCAATGTCGACCATCTTCATAATAAACAATTTAATTTCGAATTATCAGAAATGTATAACAAGGAGAAAGGTGTACTTGTGCTTTGAATCAAAGCAGAAAATATTCCAACGGAACTGGTACCTACTACCGAAGCAAGAAGAATTGGTGTACTACTCAAACACTAGGTTGGCACATAACTCGTGTTAGTGATTTTAATTAACTCAGTTCATTTAGGTATGTAGCATCTTTTCGTCACGATCTGCTGTTGGACTCAAATCTGATTTCTTGACGGGGAGTGATAGCGCTAATATGTGATGGAGAAATTGATGCAAATAGGAAGGTATTGAAGTAGGTAGGTTCGAGCGGCTGCCTACAACAGACACAATTAAACCTAAAAAGCCATATACTTAACATTCCTGTGTCCCAGAACCCAACAAAGATCAATATTGAACTGTTCTGCAATCTCCTTCAGAGTTGATGACATTCCACTGCGACCTTTGATGTTGTATCGGCCGATTCCAGGGATTTTATTGCCGTTTGGATGTCTGTGAAAATGCTTGTAACACTAGTAGATTTTACACTACCGCTCAGCCATGAAAAAGCCTCCTTGCTTGCTATAAGCTCCGTCTGATAGAAACTACAGTGTTCCGGAGGGCGGAAAGAGCTCTTAATGTTAAGCATATCAAAGAAAACATCTCCGTCCACTCCTCTTCAATTTTAGAGCCATCCTCCTATATGTGGACGGACTCTTCATCCCGTACTGAATCCCTTTCCCATTCTAGACGAGATGGGATAGTTATGAAATTTTTAACCGAATCAAAACTGGGATGGGTGTAGTTTGAGTTTTCGGGAAAATTATTGAAGTGACTCAAAATTGTCGAGTGACCTGTATACTACACTCTAAGAAATATTGGCGTAAATTTACAATTGTTTTAATTGGCAACTGTTTTCTACAGATAATAATGGTAAAATTACATGCTGGTGTAATTAGATAGAATTAGATATGGGTAGAAGTCCGAAACGTGTTTAATGCTGAGATGCGGTGTAGGTTACTATGCGACTGATTACCTAAAAAATAACGTTCCAAATAGCCTCCTGGTCATACTTCAGGTTGTCAGTCGCATAGTAACCTACAGCGCATCTCAGCATTAAACACGTTTCTGACTTCTACCCAAAAAATAATAAAGTTGCGCCCAGACTGTTGGCAGATTTTCTTTTATTTACGTATTTGTTTTCTCTATAGATTATTCAATAGAAGTGAAAGTGCATTCGATCTCATTAAACCTAAAAAAAATTTAAATTCGTCAAAACTCGAACAATTCCTTACTCCCCAGGGGATTTGACATCAAAAAATGCTTAAATCGGTTTATTCCCCGACTATATTCAAAGAATTTAGAAGTGAAAGTGAATTGTATATCTTAGTAGACCTAAGAAATATATCGGAATTCGTGAAAAGTACATAACCGCCTTACACCCCCTTAGGGGTCAGATAACGAAAAATTTGGAAAAGCGTTTCTAGGCGCTTATATTAAGAGCCCGCACAAGTGAAATTGATTTGACAGCTCGAGATCTCTAAAAGATTTATCGAAACCCTTTTCACGGAGATTTTTCTTACTCCATCTTTGTACACAAATGAAAATAAAATTTTTTTTTTGGTTTAAATTTCTCTAGTAGCACATCTACATATATGTACTAAGTTTCAACTTTCTAGCATAAGCCGTTTCTGAGATATGAAAAACACCCCCCACTCCCGTACATTGCTACCCCTTTTAACAATTAAATTTTTCTGAGATGTCTCTATAGCACCTCTATACAGTTATCAATTTTTAGCTTTCGATCTCAAGATCATATTTTATACGGTTCATGAGATATAAAAATTAAATTTTTTGAAAAATGGCTGTCCCCCACTTTCAGCGCTTCACCTCCCCCCACAAAAGTTTGACATCCAGTAGACTCCACTGGTAATTATATATACAGAAACCAAATTTATCTTCCTAGCACAATTGAGTCGGAAGATATTGTAATTCAATGTTTTTCACCTCCCACCCCCATACCTCACTACTTCCCTTAAAAATGTTAACCCCTTTCTAATCTCCTAGTATCCCTTAATACAACTACAAAATTTCGGCCATCTGATATCAATCGTTCAGGAGATATGGATTTCAGAATGTATCAATCCCAGCTTTCAAGCGTTTTGGACGCATTGTTCCCCCCCCCCTACTCGCACACCTCTCAACCCCTATCGACTATTTTTTGTAAATGGGTCCACTATCATAGTACTTCATAAGTTCTAACTTTCAGCCTCCTAGCATAAGCGGTTCCTGAGATCTAGAAACCAAAATTTTTCATCTAAAACGCTCCCTATTCCCCCTCCCCTTATACCCCACCCCTTTAAAAGGTACCACTCGTAGACATTCACCCACTCTACCTACCATAAAAATTTCAACTTAATATCTCAAGGGGTTTGTGAGCTACGCACCTTCAAACGGAAGGAGCGTAGCTCCCAAACCCGTTGAGGTATTAAGTTGAAATTTTAATGGTGGGTAGATTGGGTGAATCCCTGCGACTGGGGTGGGGTGGGGGTATGAGGGGGGAGGAGGGGGGAGCGTTTTAAATGAAAAATTTTGGTTTCTAGATCTCAGCAACCACTTATGCTACGAGGCTGAAATTTGGAACTTATGTAGTACTATGATAGCTGACTCATTTGCAAAAGGAATAACCAGGAGGCTATTTGGAACGTTATTTTTTTAGGTTTTCAGTCGCATGGCGCTCCCAATGTATTCAAAGCCGCCTGGCTGTCAATGTAGTGTGAGATATCTCTATCCTCCCACTCTATCCTCCGTACTCCATCTCCACTTCAAAAGTTTTACATTTAGTAGATGCCACTTGTAATCCTATATGCACAAATCAAATTTTATTTTTCTGCTATAATTTAGTTTTTTAGGAAATTTAGAAGGGATAGGTGGATTGTGCAGGTGGGGGCAGAATTCACCTCTCCCTTCTAAATTTCCTAGCAACCATTAAGACAAACACAAAGATTCAGCCTTCTGACATCAACCGTTCAGAAGAGAGAAGTAAAATTAATTTGATAACTCGTCTTGCCCAAAAGATATAACGAAATTCGTGAAAATGTGGAAAAAAAAGCATTTTCATGGACACTCCACCTTCGTACGCCAATGAAAATCGGAGTATTTTTTGCTTTAACTACACCTGTGATATATAAACATATATGTAAGTATTATGTTTCATAAATATTTCACCAGCCCCCACCCCGTATCTTGCTACCCCTATCAAAACTTTATTTTTCTAGAGTGCCTTTGCAGTGACTCTACATAGTCGTAAATTTTTTGCTTTCTAGCCATTGCGGTTTTTAAGAAATAAAAAGAAATTTCCTTACTACCGTCTTCCGTTGTCAGCTCCTGCACCACCACCCCCCATTTCTTTCTCGGCTAGAGGCCTATGTCCTGCAAAATTCTGCATTTCATTGACTACTTCACAGGATTAGCTGTGGCGCATGCCTTGTCTATGGGATATTTATTTTATAGTTCCTCAATTTTAGAATTGGATTGTTATGGCGGTTTCAGAATTAAGTTAGCCCCGACTTCCAATGGTGTGCAATATCATTAACTTTATCGGCTTATTAGCTTAAGACGAATAATACAAGTTTTGTGTCCGCAGATCTCACGCACTTAATTTAATGATTCAGAGAAGAAAAGGCGGAATTATTCATAAATTCATCTACTGAAAAGGCAAAAATAACCATTTCGCATTGTTCTATCGCACAATAGGCGCAAAACAGGCGCATCGACAGCTTTGGCAGAACAAGAAAGAGGCCACCGCTCAATTTCATAAACTTTGAATACAAGAACGAAGAATTCTGTCGAAAAGACGTCGATGGAATTAAGAAGGAAAAACTTTTTCCGAAGTTTTCTTATTATTTTACAATTTTATATTTTTGCCCACTGGGGTTGGTTACTTTTCAGCAAATTGTTATTAGGTAAATTTTTAAATCCATCTTCTCTGCTGGTTCCGTTAAATCACTCTGGCTTACATCACTGTGCATTAAGTTAATATGCTTCCCTGGAGTTGAATCTCGTTCATCCCTCAGAAATCTTAAGCCATTGTGTACCCAAAATAAATAGGAATTTTTGTTAAGAATTTTAATTTATTACTTTCACTCGTGTCGACTGACTGTCCTAAGGGTTCCTTCAAAGTATGCTGAACTGTGTACGGTGTTTCTTTCGTCATCGTACCGGATTATTCTTTTACTGGACGATATTTTACTTCCTGTATTGTTGTACTCATTTTCCGGGTTTTTTTTCATTACGCTAAGGACTCGAAATTTGATCATTGGAAAAGGATTTTCGTGTAGGGACCGCAGAGTATGAAGGAGTCGAGTGCACGATTCTATTAAATTGTTTTTAATTAAAAAGAAACAAGTAGCTTAAAAGATAAAGAAAGTAAAATACAAAATTTATCATTTTATTCGAAAGCATGAAGGACCGTAGACAGAAATGCCCGTTAAAAGAAAAGGACAAATGCGTTCAGGATATTGTTGATATGAGTTTTATGTTTTTCTGGGAGAAAAGTTTGTAACCGGAATATTTTCACTACCGGAAGGTATCAAAGTATTCCAAGAGAATAATTTAATTGAATTAAAAAAGGAGAAAATTAACTGGATTCGGAATTAGGTCGTGTTTTTCAAAACGTTGTTGTTATTTTTCTTGCCCGCCCTACTTCTGTATATCACAGTGGGTACTTTTAGATTATATACGCCGTATATGGATGAGGCCTTAATGTGTAATTAAATTAACGCAGGGAGTTTATAGGGAAGAGTGAGTATATTATCAAGTGTTTCTTTTATGGCAGTTCTGTTGCAGCTTTTGTCGCACTATAACCCAATAGTTGCACCCGGGCTGCCAGCAATTCTGAATATTTTCTAAATGCTAGAAATGCTTATTTAGAGCGAGTATGTGCGGCTAACCATTAAATAAAGCCCTATTTTTTTATTTCGTGAACAATTTGAAATTCCTAGTGTTCTGTATGATATTAGCCAGCACTGAATATTAGAAACATCAGTTGATCAGTTTAACCTATCTAATGGTACGTATGTCCGCAGTCACATTCAATAAAGCGATTAGTAATCTTGTTGTGGATCTCCTTAAGGAGAGGGTTTTGAGACTGAAGCCAACACTGATGACCTGGTGATCACTGTAAGAGGTACACATGACTGTGTCATTTCGGACTGCATGCAAGAGACCCTAGAGACAGTAGATCACTGGTGCGTCCAACAAGGATTGAGTATAAATCCAAGTAAAACAATTGCTGTTCACTAGAAGACGGAAGGTAAATTTAAGGCCCCCGATTGTGAGAGGATCTACTATTGAATTTTCTTCCGATGTCAAATACTTGGGTGTTACCTTGGACAAGTGTCTGACATGGAACTTACATCTTAAAAACATCCACACGAGTAACACTGTCTTTTATGGAGTGCCGAAGGCTCTGTGGTACCACTTGGGGTCTCAGACCATATATGGTATACTGGACCTACAAGTCTATTATAATACCAATGGTCACATATGCCGCTATGGTGTGGTGGCCAAAGGTTGAACAAATCACAGCGCATAAGGCTCTGCAAAAAAATCAGAGGCGTGCTGTTTTTAGCATTACTGGGGGACTTAAATCATGTCCCGGGACTGTTAAGCGCCAAATATCCACCCACTTTCTCTCAAACGCGAACTCCAGATGGAGAGGACTGACCAACTGCGTCATATCCAGGAAGATATGGCCATCTTATTCCCGGAGCAGAACAGATGAACTCCTGAGCAGGAGCCGTGTGGACGTCTCCAGAGTCACGGCAGTCAGCACGGGTCACTGGCCGATCGGCGACCACGCGGTCAGACTGGGTATTCCCTTTAACGTCAATTGCCGCAGTTGTGATGATGCAAATAAGAGGGAAACTGTTATCCACCTTCTTTGTGAGTGTCCCGCCCTAGCTAGAGCCAGACTTTGCGCACTAGGCAAACCCTTCTTCAATAACCTCGATGAGATCTCGAAAAACAAGATAGAAGAACTGATTACCTTCTTGAACAGCTCTGGATGGATATGATAATCCATTCAAGCCCCAGGTAGGTCTCTGTAAATCTATGTATATACTTCATCAGCCCTCAACAACCAATGAGTTGTGGTATCAAAACGGCGCTTCCTGTGCTAATTGGGCCCTGTTTTCGGCAGACGGGCCACCACGTAAACCAACCAACCAAACTAAATCATGTCCCACTGCTGCTACGGAAGCCATGATAAACATGGCCCCATTACACTTAGAGATAAAGAAGGAGGCTCTGAGAGAGGCCATAAGGCTACAACAGTACAATAAATTCAAGGCAGGACACCTTGTTGGTCACCTTAAAATTCTGCACGAATTTATTCAGAAGGACCTAACCGACTCAGTAAACGATAATATGCCAAAGGTATATATATGATTTTGAGAAACCATATATGGTCATACTCTTCTTAAAGAACTGGCACATCATAACAGTCTAACCCTAATGTGGGTGCCAGAACATGAGGGTATTCCGGGAAACGAATTGGCAGACCTAAGCCAAGCTAAGCGGGGAGCCAATTCACGAATATTTGGCCCGGAACCATTCTGTGGAGTAGGCAAAGGCTTCATTAAGGATGGCATTTTAAAGTGGGTAAATCTTCAAGTGGAAGATTATTGGAACTCACTTGCAGGACTTAGACTGTGAAGAAATTCTCAAGTAGGAGATCGTCAGAATTCCTTTCCTTAAGCAGGTATAATGCGAGGGTTATAATGGGATATTTTCAGGACATTATTTCCTTAATTATCACCTTAAGATCATCGGCAAAGTATTATAGAAGCATGTCGACTCTGTGAAACCACATCTGAAACAACAGATCAAGAAGGCAGACTCTCGGTGGATTTACTCTAACCTATGACCACCTGTCGAAGACTCTCCTGAGTAAAATCATCTCCTATCTTAAGGGAATAGATATGGCCTAGGGAGTGGTTAAGAGCCATGAACAAAATATCACTTAGGTTGTGGCTCGAGAAGCAGTAAAGCTTCTACAGGCTCTGCCAATAAATAAATATTAAATAATAATCTTAAAGTCCATTCTTTTACAATTTATATAAGATAACATAAATAAAACATAAACATAAAACCTAAGTTTATAGGTTCTTTGGTAATTGGCCAATTAGTTTACTACTCCAAGCAATAGATGACTTCTGTTTAGTAGTTTTTCGATTCTTCATATTTAAACAGTTCAATTCAGGCTCAAGTTGTAGCGCGTTCGTTTAAATGTAAGTAATAATTTATTAAGAACATTTGTATGGTACCTACCTATTAGAAGAACGTCTCCATAATACCAGTTTCTGATCCGTTACTGTTGAATTTTAAGAAGTAAAAATTTCTGGAATTTATATTTCGAAATAACCAAAGTCGCCCTTACACCTACTTGGGAATATATATCCAAAAATTCTAAAAAAATTGATTATGAAGAATCCCAAGGAAGTGAAAACCAATTAGATGTTGTAGTGCACGACACATTGGATTTATTGCCACCTGTAGCACATTGTGGAAGTCGGGTACTTTGGGAACTTGTTTACCGTATAGAATTTAATTGATCAAAGTACCCGGCTCCCGTAAAAAATAAAATAAAATTTAATGCACAGTTTTTTCAGTCTAAATAAATACTTTAATACAAAATAAATGTTTAAAAATCATTATGGACAAACCATGGCACTTCTCCACTAGCTTACTGCATGAATTGTCTAATATTCTTTTAGCTGCTAATTTTTTCGAAAACTTATATAGAAATATTATTTTCAAACTTCAATTTATAGATAACCCCCCAATTATCTCTATCTAAACTACATATATATTTATTCAGGCTTATCATGTAATATCATCTTTAACTCTAGTTTTTAGTTTAATTATTTTTATTATTTTATTATGTGCTGTTAATCCCTTGTTTAGTTATCCGAAAGTTTTTCTCAACCATTTTTCCTTCAAGCCAATCTAATTAATTTTATTTCAATACAGCCATTGTTAGTTTTAAGATTCACTCCATTGTTGTAGAGGCACAAGCCTGAGCACAAAATTATGACTACTAAATGTACATGTAATCTTATGGTTCACGATAATGATAAATTTGATTTTGAATAAATAAATACTTTCGATTGCAAAGCGTTAAATAATAACCAAAGAATTAATTAATTGTACAACTTCTTCAAATGTTTAATAAAACTTTAAACTAATATTAACAAATCAATGTATTCTAAAATTATATTTTTCTATCAATATTATAGTTAAATATACAATTAAAAATTAGCACAATTTTATCAGTCACGAATATTTCCTAATCAATTGGTTTAGGAAGAATTAAGGGGTCAGACCAGACCCTTAAGCACTACGAAAAGCTAATTCAAGATTATATTCTCTACATTCATTTAACCTCAACGTTGATTAATCAATTACAACAATGTCCTATCACTCCGAACATGTGACAAAATTCGTAAAAATTTATACAACCCTTTTGTACCCTATTAGGGGTTAAAAAGAAAAAAAATCCTGTAAATTGTTTTAAGACAAATATATCAAAAGCCCGTGTAAGAAGAAATTTATTCGATATCTAATTCGACCTGAGAAATATGGCAGAATTCGTGAAAATGGAAGCAACCCCCTTACGGCTTTAATTTAAAAAAAACGGTAGAAAAAATTGTAATTTAATAATAATCAGAAGACGTAAGAGATATGACGAACGGCGGAAAGAGAAGAGCGTAGAGTAAGTGAATAGTTCAATTGAAGTTCTCCACGAGTAGTGACTAGAACGGCGAGAAGAGAAGAGATGGAAAGAACGGTTCAATTGAAATACTTCACTGAACTCACTCTTTGAAGTGAACTAGTTGGCTAGTTGTGAAGTACTTCACTGAAATGAACTCTTTTGTCCATCTCTATAGTCAGAATATTGCTGTATGAGTGCCAACCGAGTATGGGTCCGCAGTTCACTGAATTAGTTCGTTGATAAAACCGACATACTGCAGCTGTGAGAAAGACGTGATAAAATTACAAAGTGTTGGTTATTTTGTCAATCGTAATTAAAAAGGGATACATTAAAAAACAAGTGAGAAATGAACAAGCCTTCACACTGGAGAATTTTTTAAACAGTGTGACACTTTTAACGCTGAACTAAACTATTTACTTGGTATTAGAGGCTACAATTCGAAATAGCCAGACAGCTGTGACCTATAAAGTTTGCAAGGTATTAGGGATAAATGTTAAATTACACCATATAAAATTTTGTCCTTTTCAAAATGTTTTTTTTTAATTTCATCCTGATTGGAAGACGGAATAATACACGGTGCTCACACCGCGTATATTTTAGAAGTGTTCAAGTGTATTGTAATGTATTGATTATATTAAAATATAATATCAAATTTCGATTTTGAATTTCAAAAACTATTTACTAACTATAACTATTTGTTGGCATGTTGATTGCGAATGGAACTCCGTTGCTTTACAGGCGCGATGAATTTATATAACACCCGGTAGAACATCAATTTAGGGTTGCTGTTGTGTTTCCAGCCTCATCTTTAATTTACTTAAATCAATCTTAGAAAATCTTAACTGGTGCTTCCCGTAATACCAATATCGGATAGACTGATAAGACGTCGGTTGCAATGTGTCTATGGGCTTGACTCTAGGGATTCTAGTCGAATCGAATGATTAATTAAAACGTTTTGCTACTCTGACCATATTGCTTTGCTTTTGCGAAGGATATTTCTGTTTCAGACAATCGGGCCACCACAAAGTCATTAATAAAAGGGCTTGATTGATTTTTTATTGCGTAATAAATTGATGTTGTGCTACATTATAATGAAGTTGTGGTTTTTGATGACGTTCAAGTTCATTATCAAAATTGACTTTATTTTCTTTGCGACAGTTTCTTCTTCAACGATCTAAGTAATTAATCAAATTTGCATCAATGCCATATCGATTTGGACAAATCGCTAAAATATTGCCATGTCGTAAGGATATGTAGGCGGACTAACTAGACTTTCCTAAAACGCGAAAATACAATATTTCAGGGTAGTACCATTTTTTTTTAAATTTCAGGGCGCTCACAATACTTTGTTATTAAACAAATAATAAAGTAAAAGTTCACAATTTAAGGTACTCGTATGTCGTGCTGTCGTAAATAATTTCTTGTGAATTTTTACGAGCGCTTTGAAGTCCATTGTTGATTGGTTTTCCATTGGCTGTTCATTATTGATTGGTTTTCTTCGAAGGTACACATGATTCCTCTCGCCATCTGCTCTTAGGATATTTGCACAAACATTTGCTGTCCACCTTTCAAAGTCCTTGAAAAATATTCGAAAACGTGTTGAGCCTCTCTCAGCAAACATCGAAAAGAATTGAAAACTGATAAAGATATTTGCATACAGGACCGCAGGCATGATCGAGTAGTGGGTATAGTGTTTCGAAATCTATCCCTGAAATCATCCGCTGGTTATTCCGTCTGGAAGCTTTCGTCCTGTCCAGTTGACAGATTGGATTTCGATATACCAATATCTCGGTTATGATTTCTGTTTTTTTTTCGGTGACAACTAGAGTGCAAAGTGGATTTCTCGCCTGGTATCAATCTAGTTCGGAAAGTTAGATAGATAGTCCTGCGGGATGCGACCATTTTTATCCTTTTTAGCAATTCGTGATTTATGCAGGAGTTCTAGGATGTTCTGGTGAATTGGTTTGATATGAAATCAAGTGGTGACGCCAGCGATTTGTTTCTGTTCACTTCCGAAAGGACAAGTGGTATTCATTGATGCACTCTTCTGTATGTGCCTTTTTGCGGGCGTAACACGCTGAATAGAACTGCCAATTCCCGGGTTCATATTGCGATCAGCGGCTGATAAAATTTAGTAGTTGTTACCGTTTTTACAGCTTCTGTACAAAACATTGTATGTACCTACATATATGATATATTGCAGAGATACTGCTGTAAAGTGTTCGGGTCGTGGACTTCTAAATTTATGGAAAATTTTAGTGTGTCATGTATACAGGATGTAAAACGTTGTATGTTGTTTATTCCTCCCTTGGTTTATTGCTGAGATATAAACTGACGAATTGCATATTGTCGTACTCTCGACATAACAAAATTGATTGTTTTAGCATCAACTGTCATGAAATAGATATAAAAAATCTGATACCGGTATGGGTGTAACTTTATTACTTTTCGGTTAAAGTCTGTGATGCCTTTAAGGACAGAGTATAACAAATTTTTGAATTTATTATCGAACAAATTTCTACACAAGAGGCGACAACCCAAACACAATAATCTTAGTGCTTGAATCCTTCTTGGAACGGTTGTACCAATTCTATCACAGATGGAAAATTAAAATAAATACAACCAAAACTAAAGCAATATACTTTACAAAAAAAAAGGAAGCGAATTCATTTGCCAGATCGCGAAATAAACTTTATCGGGGAACTCATCCCATGGTCTTCTAATTTAATTTATCTTGGCCTTACGCTTGACAATAAACTTACATTTGCTAGCCACATCGAAAACATATGCTTCAAGGTCTTAGAATGCATTCATGCGCTGTACCCTCTTATAAACAGGAAATCCTTCCTTTCTGTGGAAAATAAAGTCTTAATATTTAAAGTTGTAATCCAATCTACGGTGCTCGCATCTGGAGTCAATGCGCTAGCATTCACAAAAAGAAACTGCAGGTCTGCCAAAATAAGTGCCTGAAAATAGGGTCGAATAAACCTGTTTACTTTTCAACTAGAATACTACACGCTGATGCTGGTGTTTACGTAGGTTGCTACTTAAGTTTTGAGATATACAAATAAAAACTGATATATATAATCAAAAATAGCTTTATTGTTTTTCAAAATATTCTCCATGAAGATCAACACACTTTTGAATTTTTTCAACATTTCTTTGCACCAATCGTCACGAACTTTTTTTGAGCGATTGTCAAATTATGCGGTATCCAACCCGAACAAATCTTTTTGTCAGCCAAATGTTCATGCAATATTGAACGTATGCGAGTGGAACTAATACCCAGGAATGCCTCAATCTCACGGTATGTCACATGACGATCTTGCAATATCAGTTCACGCACAGCATCGATGTTTTCTGGCACAACTGCCGACTTTGGACGACCTTCACGAAATTCGTCCTGTAGTGAAGTGCGACCACGATTGAATTTAGAAAACCAGCGAAACACGGTGGCTTGAGATGGTGCTTTATCACCAAAAGTCGAAGCGAGTTGATCCGCACACTGCTGTTTGTTTAATCCATGTCGAAAGTCATAGAAAATCATCGCACGAAAATGTTCACGATTTAATTCCATTTTTCGACCAAGATGAATATTTCAAGTATCTGTAAACAACACAAATAGCACTCGTATGACAACACGTTCTGAGTACGTTCACCATAAAAATGTCAAACTTTACGACAACAATGTCAGATTTGACGTATTCACATCAGTGTTGCCATATCTCAAAACTTAAGTAGCAACCTACGTATACTATACAGGAACAGGCCGAATCCAAACTCTCCTCATTTTTGTTACGGTCCCAGTTGGTAGACTACTCGCTAATTTCATCTTTCCTATAATACAGACTATATATTAAGCCTATTGTAAGTAATTAATATTCCCTAATTATTTTCATTTTGTTTTAAGTTAGATTGTAAGTTAGGTAGGATTTAACAAGCCAGGTTTTTTTATTATAAAATTTTTCCTTGGATCTAAATTAAAATAATGAACAAAGAATTAATTTTAGTAAGAATCTGAAATGTTGTCAAATTTTTGTACTTTAACTGGCTTTAAATTTTTGATATTCAACGCCTAAAGTTTGTATTACACTGTAGGCCAGAATGTCAAATATTTTCCTAAATTTTTTTTTACTCTATTTTGACAGAAAAAACTTGACTGAACTTTTCCCCAAATTTATTTAGTTAAATATTTGACAGCATATCATACAATGTTCAGTATTACATTTTATTTACTTTAACTGGCTTTAAATTTACGATTTTCAACGCCTAAAGTTTGTATTACTGTATGCCAGTATGTCAAATATTTGACTATTCTGGTTGGCAAATATAGTCAGACAATGAAACTCCCAAATTTTTATTTATTACATTATTTTTTTGCTCAATTTTGACAGAAAAACTATGACTGAACTTTTAGTCAATTTTTTTTTGTTATACAATTCAATGTTATTTCTAGCTATGTTATTTTTGGAAATTAACATACGTGTGTACAGAATCTGCCAACAGTTTAGGCGGAACTTAATTATTTTTTGGGTAGAAGTTCGGAACGCGTTTTATATTGAGATGGGGTGTAGATTACTATAGGTCTGACAACCTAAGAATAACCAGGAAGCTATTTGGAACTTTAGTTTTTTTAGGCTGTCAGCCGCATAGTAATATTGACCACATTTCAGCATAAAACGCGTTCCGGACGTCTACCAAAAAATAATACAGTTGTAGCCTAGACTGCTGGCAGATTTTCTATTTGAAGTATTGGTTGTTGCAGATGAAATGTCGTTTTTGGTAGTGCAATTTCAAAGAACTGCAACTTTTATAAAACTTAATTTTATTAATCAAAATAGGCATCAGCACATGCAATACACTTCTTCCAACGATACTACTTCATTACGGCTTGATTATTGAATTTTTTGTTCGCCAAGAAATGATCTAAATGTTTAAAAAAGTGGTAGTCGGTTGGCAAAAGGTCTGGTGAGTATGGTGGATGAGGAAGGGTCTCATGCTGCAACTCGCTTAATTTTTGGACCGTTGTTCTTAAAAAATGAGGCCGTGAATTATCATGAAGCAGTATAACTCCATCTCTGTTGACCAATCTAGGCCGTTGAACACGCAATTTCTGATGTTGGGTACAATACTTCTCTGTATTAAGTCAGCCATCATTATCTTCTTCGGATGGAGGCCTGGTTTCGGCATGTGTTTTGTTTCATCAACATCCAGCCATTGTGCCGATCGACGACAATTGTCGTACAGTATCCACTTTTCATCACATGTCACTATTCTGTTCAAAAACGGATCGTTTCTGTTCTGAGAGAGCAGGAACTGCAAATTTCCAGTCGACGCGTCATGGTTTGCTCAGTAAGTTCATGTGGAACCCACTTATCAAGCTTTTTGACTTTTCCTACCTGTTGCAAGTGCCGGCAAACTATCGAATAGTGTACGTCCAATTTCTCTGCAATGTCCCTTACAGTTTTGCGTAAGTCAGATTCCTCTAGTAAATTCAGCTCGTCCTTGTCGATTGAAGCTCCCGGGTTATCACGTGGCTCACTTTGAAGGGTCATATTTCCTGATCGAAATTTTTCGAACCATCGCTGTGTGGTTCGTTTGTTTACCATATCAGCTCCAAATGCCCTGTTGATGTTTTTGGTTGCCTCTGTTGCGATGTGACCAAGTTTAAACTCGTAAATGAAAAGTACCCGTTTTTGACTTGAATCTATTTTTTTTTCTGTCCGATCACAATGAAGTCCAAAACTGAAATGAAAATGAGTTAATGTAGGGGTATTTATACTTAAATTCCCAATACCACTAGTGCCACCTGGCGGCAGTTTGAGACATGAAAATCGCAACTAACTTCACTTCATAGCGAAAAACGACATTTCATCTGCAACAACCTATAGTTCTTTGTAGTCATATGTTGCAAGCTGTTTCTTATAAGAAGCTATTCACGAAGCAAAGAAGCTATTGACAAAGCTAGACTATCGCCAATTTTTCCGGTGTAATCGGTTCAGAGGATACTACAAATACTGTATACTCCAAATACACGTTAGATTTAAAATTTGACTTGTTGTATAGAAATAAATACCACGCACTTATGAAATAATTATATGCGCTTTAATTGATATCGAACATTGAAATTTAAAACTTTAAGTTTGAATTAAGTTTGAAATAAGTTTAAATCCTAGTGGAATGCTGAATATTTCAACTCTTTAATTTCGAAAAGTTTGTCCACCACAACAATAAAGTCACCATTCTAATTTCACATCTCGTTATCTACGACTCGGCAAACAAAAATGCAAAACATGTTCAAAATCTGAAATCTTTATGGCAATGACAAGTGCCAGAAGAGTATTTCAGCACACGCTACGTCTCGCAAGTTATGTGATGTGAAAACTTTTCAAGGATTTGATTCATGTCACTCAAGGAGCAGTTTTTGTTCTTCATGCCGGTGCTTTTATACCCCTGGGTTCTATCTGCCCCGACATGATGCGCTCGTATGTCAGATCCCCTAAGTACAAAACAAGAGTTTTCCTCTGGGTTTTTTACAAGTCATCAGTACGCTATGAAGCTGGGATATGAATAAGGACACCAGCTACTGGTTTAGTCCGGGGCGATATTTGCTATACCATACATGAGGTTTCCGTGTGTATTCACCTCTATGATTCGCTGGGACAACTAAGGATCGATCCATACCTACTGTAGTATCCAAATATCAAGTCGCAGCAGGGTGTATGAGAGTTTCCGGACTAAAAGCTGAACATGAATCTAAGGCAGGATATGAGACTGGGTGAGTTTGAATTTAAAGTTAGACAGATGGTATAGTATTTCTTTGGACTCGGCCTACTATCGATTCAACGATTTTTCAGCATCCTGCTGTTTGGTTTTACTTAAAACATATTGGCGGTGTCTAAAGATTGTATTATCAGTCACAGCCTAGGGTGGATTTGTTTTATGTCAAAACTTATCAAGGGTCAATCATCTATATACGTACCTAAATAATAAGAAAGGAATCATTCCATTTCTAATTAACGTGATAGGGAAAGGAATGTTAAAAAATGTCGGGTAGTACCTACAATAGTGGAGTTAGTAAATTATCAAACGTCACAACATTGCTTACAAATCAACCGTTTGTTTTTAGGTGGTGAGAAAATATTGCTGGGGTTTCAGTTTGTAATGACGATTTATTCTGCAAAAAAGATAAAAGGAATAATATTATTATCGCATAAGAAAGATCGTAACGGATGCAATTTTACAAAAGTCTCTCTCATTTACTTATGTACTGAAACCATACTCATATAGGGTCGTACAATAGGCCCATTACCTGGCCAATAATGGCAGCCAGCATGCCAAGAATGGCGCGGCAGTGTCAACCAGCACTGGTCCATTGCTGGATCACTGCTGAATGATAATTTGGGCCCGGTGCTGGTGTTGTATACTGGCTCAGTGTTGGCGACCGATACTGGCGCCAGTGCTGGCAGTTCTTATACTCGACGCGCTTATTGCAAGAAAATGAAATTATTTCCCCTTTACCTAATTATTTTGTCATATAAATTAATCGTCTTAGCTTAACCTGGTACCAACAATTTTTAAAAAAAGAAAAAACAAAGACGATACGATAGAAACCTGCGGTGCGTTCGCAAATTCCCTATTAGTACCTAACTATAAAAGTTAGCTAGCCAACGCCAACGACCAACGATGTCCCAGAGGTTAGTTAAGCAGTGATGGCTCCAGCACTTGCCTCAAGCAATGGCCCTGTAGTAAGTGCCGGGGAACCCTATATGGGTACCGTACCGCAGTCACAATAGGAAATAGTGGTCAATAGTAAGGGCACATTATATGTTGTCATAGATACCAAACTGAGAGTAGAACTGACAAGACCTCTTACATTGCAGAGTCCCTTTACAAAATATACCTACCTACAAACAAAATTGAAAATAAATAGTGCATAGTAGGACCAGCAAGTGGAGCATTTAGAAGTAGTTTATATTTTGATTATCCCATATTATCACCACTTTGAAGAATCGTTTTCTTTCTACCCTCCACACTCTCTCCACTTACGTAGAAAAATCACACTACTGTTTACGCTTAATTCTACCTATTCTGTGCTAAGCCACTACGAATACTAGTCACCAAAAAGGAACCATATCAATCCCTTCGAATCTCATAATAACTTACTCTTCAAAACAGCCAACGTTTCAGTAAAAGTTAAACAGCTTGTAGTACTTTATCGACTTTAGGTCATTCCAAGTCCACAATTTAGTGAAAGAAATTACTGGCCAACCATTTCTTGCGATTCATTCTAACTTCTGAATATTCAACAAAAAAAATGTGCCAGAGTAATACAACATCGGCGAAATGTTCACTAGTAAAAAAAATAGTCTCCGTGGTCCGTTGCACTGAAAAAATAATTACAAAAAATTTCCACCACACTGTACGATCGTTAAGTTTATTGAAAGACTCAGCACGAGGTTGAGGCGTCACCCAAACGCCAGTTATTAAGTTACCGGTTGGCAGTAAAAGTGAGTGATGTTTTTCTTTAAAGAAGCAAAAACACAGGATTTATGCCAAGGTCGTGAGTTTCCTTTATGTTTGCTGTAGCACATATAAGTTATAATAATCTGCTAGTAGGTACCGGTGGAGGTTAATCGGATTCCGATCAACCTATCGTCTTAGCGCACTAAGTGCTTCCGCCCAGCATATCTTACTATTAACTGTCCACGATTCGATCGAACTGAGGTGCGGAGCCCTTAGGAGTAGCACTGACCTTGGCAAACAAGGTGTCACATATGTGCGACTTTACCCTCAAGTGACAAGCCTTCTAGATTGCATCAGCGAGGATTATGTCGGCACTTCGCCACTTTGAACGCACGAGGAGTATGCAACGCGAAGCAGCACAGGGAGCGATTGACTGATAGACATTAACCGACGGTTTTAGCAGATTAATGCTCTGACACCCTCTCGTCAAAATACCTCCTAGTTAAATAAAGCCCACCCCCCATCAATTTCTCAGAGGAAATATTTTTTCTCAGTGACTTTTGACCACATTAATGCCACATGAGTCTGAATAGGTATTGCCACAATCGTGTACAACCAGTGAACTAAATTCGATTTTAGGCTACAAATTTTTCCCCAAATCAGTAGATGAAGATAGCAAAGCGAACTTAAAAAACATACTGCAGTCACGATCGGCTGCAAGCCAATCGTATAATACTCTAGATGAATACTGAACTCCGATTTATATTGTAGTTGGGGATAAAGTAGAATTACGTGTGTGCATGTTGTATGTCCTTTATTAAGGACTCCCATTTGATTGCTACTCAAACCTAAAAGACAATATTCAGTGTTTAATTTCATATCTGTAACTGGGTCAGCCACCGAAAAAATCTTTTGTTTTGAAGGACTTTCACATGGGAGGTGCAGAAAGGATTCACTCGATTTCTTACATATTTTCCTTGGAACCATTCAAAAATTAATGTCTACAAAATTTCAAATTCGTAGCTTGAAACGTTCAAAACTTATCGAAAAATATTGTTGAACACATGTCTTCAGGATTTTTTGTATGGAAGGTACCAGAAGGAGTAAAAGAATTTTGCTGAATAGTAAACTCGAGCTTCGTTTTCACCCAAAACTAATTTGTACAAAACTCCGAATTCATAGCCAAACTATTACCTGAGTTATAGTGAGTTCCGTAAATTAAGTGAAGACATTTTAACAGGATATTTGTATGGCAGCTACACGAATTTAGGATTTTAGGATTTTCTTCATACACTTAGCTCCAACTATTGGAAAAATAACACATACAAAATTTCAAAGTCATAGCTTAAACCCTTCTGAAGTTATAGGCCAATATTCTTGAACACGTGTTTTAAGGACATTTTGTATGGCAGCTACCAGAAAGAGTAAAGGGATTTCGCTAAAAATCCTAATAGTCCTTTGTGTAGCTGCCATATAAACATCCTGTCAAAATGTCTTCACTTAATTTACGAAACTCACTATAACTCAAGTAATCTTTAAACTACGAATTCGAAATTTTGTACAAATTAGTTTTGAGTGAAAACGAAGTTCGAATTTACTAACTTCGTTTTCACTCAAAACTAATTTGTACAAAGTTTCGAATTCGTAGCTTAAAGATTACTTGAGTTATAGTGAGTTTCGTAAATTAAGTAAAGACATTTTGACAGGATATTTGTATGGCAGCTACACGAAGGATTAATAGGATTTTCTTTATAATCATACATTTAGCTCCAACTATTGGGAAAAGAACACATACAAAATTTCAAAGACGTAGCTTAAACCCTTCTGAAGTTATCGATCAACATTCTTGAACACGTGTTTTAAGGACATTGTGTATGGCAGCTACCCGAAGGAGTAGGACGATTTTGCCCGTTAACGAACTTAGCCTTACAAATTCAACCAAACACCCAGATTCAAAATTTCAAGATCCTAGGTGAAGGAGCTCTTGAGTTATCGTGTTCACGGACAGACGGACGGACGGACGGACTGACGAACGGACGGACGTCAGGCGGATTTGAGGTTTTTGGCCACAAATAAACAAAAAATAATATATAACTTTTTTTCGTCCGAGGCTTGGTTCTATGCGTTTCAAACTTTTGGGCTGGATTAAACTAATAATACTCTATATGATTTCATCCAGAGTATAATTAGCAGCTGGTGGACGCGGTCTTTGGATCGAGACGATTGGAGGTGATGACTTCAGGAGGCTAGGGCCCGATTTGGGCTGTCGCGCCATTGATGAGGAAATTTTTCCCAAGGCCTCTTTGCACGCAGAACGTACGTCGCTTTCCTGTTTAATACGTTTCACAACATTCAATTACTAGCTTTGCTTTTTTTAACAGAATTATACGCAAATATTTCGTCTTTTCCGATAGTTTAATTTTCTTCAACCCTATGCAGCCAGAAATCCAGGAGTTTCTGTTTTCCGGTGAATAACGCTACCTGGCACACCCTCCGGCTTATTGGCTAAAAGTACAAAGTATAGTTTTCAAAAAGTCCATTACCATATCCAACAATTTTCCATTAGCGAATACTTTAATGTCATCTGTATAATGCTAAAATCTCCATAAATTTTTTTCATCTTCCCGGTCACCACTGGGAGTCATAGAAGGACGATATGACACTCACTTGTGTGGTTCCTCTCATGTCTTACCTTTATTACATTTACCTGCCCCATCTCTGGTCGCTAGCAAAAAAAGTCAACCAGGTCGTAAGTCCCTCCTCTATTCCTTAGAACGTTTCACCGTCAAGGATACTGTTAAAGTGAGTTCTTTAAAATCCAAACCAGATTCTATAGACCTCAGTACCTTCCCTTTGAAGGTCTTACTACAAATATTTTATGAGAGATCAAATGTGGGATTTTCGATATACCATATATTGCCATCATTCTGCACTTCTCTACTCGACCGCCCCCCTAAAAATATGTACCGTCCTCGTATTATAGACCAAAATTGTCTTTCCTGACTGCATTATTCCGGAACATGTCAATGCGATCCTTTAGACTTAATTCGGATTAATAATAGCCAAGGACTACCGAACTCAATGGATGTATTATGTATAGGTATAAAATATGTGTGCAATAAAAGTTGCATCATCAAAACTGTCATTGGCTTGCGGTCACATTTCATTGCGTAGTATTTAACTTTTCTGAAATTTCGGCCGTATTTTATACCGCATAGGTACGAAAGTCCTCGTGATAGACTCAAAAGGATTTAAAAAACTTTTTCACATATAGCAAATGACTTTTTCTAAATCCTCCGGGCAATTCGCAAAATATTTATGTTGTGCTCCATTATCATACTATGAGATAAAAGTATCTGCACTATGGTTAAACAATGCCATGTGTAATACTCGTATGCAGCAATATATGCACAGAAATCTACATACATAAATACCTTATTCAACAATAGTTGCTACGTGATTCAAAGTAAAATAAATAAAAAGTAGACTGTATAATCGGAATCGGATTTCCTGGATTAGTTGCATGAATGATTCTATGGTGAACTAATGGTAAATATTAGTAATGTGTAGTAGCCGAGAGCATTTTCCCTTTGTCACTGAAAACTTTAGTTCTGTTATATTTTGAAAAACCCTATTCCATTCCATAATATACTTTCAAATTAATTAACTTGAAATACCTACTGTATTCGCTGTGAAAATTGATCACTTCATCATCGGAGTAGGATCCGCGGTAAACTAATCCGTTCCGTATTAATTATTCGAACGTGAAATGGAGTGTCCAGTGGATTAGACGAAAAACTGATCCCGAACGGAAATATTATCCTATATGTTGGTGCTGCTATTGAAGTTAAACATGACGCAGTCATGACAACCAACACCAAATCGCATGATACTTTACATGAAATACTGAATTCCGATTCTATAGTTGGAGATACGACAAAAAAATGAGGTATAGCGATGGTGAAGGGAAATTTCTAGCATTTTCAACTCTGTAGCTTAAACTTTTAGAGGTTTCCGGGATAATTTTCAGGAACTTTTACACAGCAGCTACGTGAAGTACTGTCAGGATTTTCTTCAATAATCACAGCGTAAACAAATTTAAAACTTAACTTTTTGAAAACGCAGAAAACACAAACAAAACTCGAACAAATCCAAAACGCTGTTTCAACCAAACCGACAGTGTTTTGTCGCAGTTTTGTTTTGACCCAGTTTCAACTGAGCGAACAAATTTAGTTAAATTATGATGTTACGCCACTCTAGAGGCTAAAAATAGGCCTTTTTCGGGATTTTTTTTTCAGAAAAACTACAAAATAAATCGAGATTACAAAAATGGATATTTATAATACATGTTATTGACTATGTACAGTAATTTTTTTAAGCGATTAAATTCAAAATGGCGGCTGTGCAGTGTTTTTGCGATGACGTCTCCGTTTTTCCAGGGTCCACGGCCGGACACCTGGTGCCTGTAATTTTTGAATTATGATAAGCTAATAAATTTATTTCGATTTCATATAATAACAGCCACAAGAGTACGTAGGATTTTTTCGATATTTTGATTTTTAGCCAAATGGCGCATTTCTAAAGTGAAAAGTGTGAAATTTGCTTAAAAAATATCCCGAAAATTGTTAATAACAAATGAACTATGCAATATAAAAAAAAATTCTACGTGCTCTGATGGACAATATAGTTATAAAGATATATTCAAAATTTCAAGTGAATCGGTTGAAAATTGTCCGACTTATGTTTCCGGCCTGCGTGAAAATGTAGTTTTGAGATAAACGCGTTTGAAGTTTTGAGTAGTTGAAAATCATGAATAATTTTGCAGGCGGCCTTCTACTAAAATTCGAAATCCGAGTCCTTAGAGACTTTTTTCGGGCATAATCTTTTGGGACAGCATTTTTGAGGTCCTATATAAAAAAAAATCGATTTTTTGAAAACTCTGGACTGACAACCTAGAAAATAAAGTTCCAAATAGCCTCGCGGTTATTCCCCGACTATGTTTAAAGCTTATAGAAGTAAAAGTGAATTCCAAATCTTAATATACCTAAGAAATATTTCAGAATTCGTGAAAATTTTTTGAGAAATTGCTATCTTCCCACTTTCGTGCTCCACCTCCCCCTCAAAAAGTTTACGTTCAGTAGACTTCTCTTGTGATCCCATATACAGAAACTAAATTTTATCTTCCTGGTGTAATTGGTTCGGAAGATATTGTAATCCAAAGTAGTTCACCCACCACCCCCACACCCCACCACCTACCTTAAAAATTTTAGCCCTTGTCTAATCTTGAAGTATCCCTAAGGACAAGTCGGAGATTTGTTTTTTTCGACACGAGTTTGTGTTGTGTTTATGTTTTGGCAGTTTTGTTTCCAGACACGCAGGGGTTCCTGTTTTTCTTAGATTGATCGGCGTTGAAGATCAATGGCGATCAGTCTATGCTGTTGAGTCTCCCCTGTACGTGACGTTTGGGCTACAGAAATTTTTGGTTCTGTCTGCTAAACCCCCCTACCCTCCCGCAATAAAATAATTAAAACAAAATTAAAAATAATAAAAACAATACAAATTTGAATAAAGTGCATGGTGGGCGGCACAGAAAAAAATCAATAAATAAAATAAAGTGGAAAAAAAGAGTTAATTATTTTTCTTGAAATTTTTTTTCTTTTATTGTTATCGATTTTTTAAAAAAAAAAAATGCTACCCCTAAACATTTTTTGTCCACGTTTCATGACTAATAGACACCAAAAAAGCAAAAAAAAATTTCACTGTACGCCGTCCGCCGTACACAAAACGTTTGAAAGCTTATAGCTCTCAAACTCTTTCAGCTAATAAATTGAATTTTTTTTTTGGTAGGTTGAGCAGACCCTTTCAAGTGGCCACCAGTTGAGTGGTGGGGGTGTGAGGGGGGGAGGTGAAGTTGTGAGGGGGAGGTGGGGGAAGCGTTTTAGACTTAAAATTTTGGTTTCTAGATCTCTAGAACCGCTTAGGCTAGGAGGCTGAAGCTTGGAATTTATATAGAGCATCGATAGTGGACCCATTTGCAAAAATATTGCTGATATGGCTAAAGGGGTGTGGGAGGGGGGGGGGGAATAATAATGCGTCCAAAACGCTCGAAAGTCGAGATCGAGATATTATAAAATCCATATCTCTTAAACGGTTAATGTGACGAAATTAAAACTATATGAACATCTATGGGTATACTAGGAGAATAGATCGGAAACAAATTTTTGAGAGGGGGCAGGAGCGTACGGAGGTGGGGGTTGAAAAATTTTAGATTGCGATATCTCACAAACCAATTACATTAGACAAATAAAATTTGGTTTCTGTATTAAAGTTGACAAATAAAGTTTGCTGAAAGTATAAACTTTTAATTGGGCTGTGGAATATGGAAGTGGAGGGGATAAGAATTTTTCCAAAAAATCACTTCTCATATCTCAAGAACAGTGTATGATAGATGCATAGAAATAGGCCCAATAGACCGCTAGCAGAAAAAAAATTTTGTGGCTGAAGGTGTAGAGGGTGAGGGTGGGGAAGAGTGAAGAATAAAAAGTTCCGATTTCTATATCTCGAGAACCTATAATGATATAAAGCTGAAACTTGGTATTTGGATAGAACTATAGTAGTAGCATGTTGAAAAAATATAACTTTTTATAGGGGTAGTATGGTACGGGGATGGGGGGTTGTTTTTCCTAACTATAGAACGGCTTATGCTAGAAAGTTGAAACTATATGTATGTAAATCAACTAGAAAAGTAATTTGGATAAAACAAATTTTCAAATATCTATTGGCGTACGGAAAGGGAGCAAAAAACATTTTCAGTGAAAATGGAATGCATATATTTTCACGATTTTCGTCATATCTAGTAGGTCTTTCGAATTATTGAATTAATTTTTATTGTACGGATTCTTCATATAAATACCTAAAAAGTGTTTTCAGTTTTTTTTTAATTTCGACCCCCACGGTTATGTAAAGGGGTTGTATACATTTTCACGAATTCAGCCATATCCCTCCGGTCTGATTAGATATCAAATAACTTTTTACTTCCACGGGCTTGTTTAATAATCACCTAAAACTCGTTTTCAAGTTTTTTTCTTTTTCAACCCCTAAGAGGGTATAAAGGGGTTGAACACGTTTTCACGAATTTCGTCATATCTCTTCGGGTTGATAAGACATGGGGTTGGTTTTTACTTCCTCGGGCTTTCTTTACATATATCGAAAAACTCATTGCTGGATTTTTTGATATTCAACCCCAAAGTGGGTGCAATGGGGTTGCATATGTTTTCACAAATTCCTACATATTTCTTAGTTCTAATGAGATATCAAATTAATTTTTACTTCCTAAGGCTTCCGACATAATCGTCAAAAGTTGATTTCAGTATTTTTAGATATTCAACTCCAATAGGACGTAAGGTTTTCGACATATTTCTTAGGATTGATGAGATATCAGATTGGTTTTCACTTCCACAGACTTTTTATATAATCGCCTACAAATGCATTTCCGATTTCATGTAATGGCCAATAACCTAATCACGAAAAGCCTCCTAATCGCGTATTAACTGATATTATACTATGACTTAGACCTCTTCCCGGAGTATGATACAATTATGTAATTCATATGTTATATGTGACAGCGGCGTTTAAGTATTCTAGCGCGACCCCATTCTAACCGCTTCCCGAACCTTTTTTAGGTTTTCAGTTACATAGTAACCTACACCGCGTCTCAGAATTACAAGCGTGCCGGCCTTCTGCCCGTAAATAATAAAGTTGCGCCCAGACTGTTGGCAGATTTTTTTTTCAGACTTTAGTAAACATTTTTTTATTAAATAATTGCAGGCCGATGGACTAATGGACTTTTTTTGGAATACCATGGCTGAGGATCGGTGGATAGATCGGCCGACAATTCACATGTGAATGAGAAGGGCCTCCGCATTGCACTTCAGGTTGACTACTGACCAGATTTTTTTGCCCGTTGTTACTTCGAACAAATCTTCTATCCGTTTAACAAATTAATGCCATCTTTTCCAACCTTTTTACAATTCAAAAACTTACCTTTTTCTTGTGTCTTATGACTTCATTGAATTAAGAAAAAAAACAGCTTTAAAATTTATTTTATTTATAAATTTTTAATCATTTTGAATATTACAATTTAATATTTTCGTTTTTTGTTTTCCTTTAAGATTTAGAGTTATTTTTATAAATAAATATACATAATAATATTTTTGTTATTTAATGTATCACCTAAAGCTTAATAATAATCTTGTTTTACTTCTCTTAGAACATGTCGCGTCTCACAGTTTGATAATATACAATTACTAAAAAATTCAGTATTTTAAAAACAAATAATTAACTTTATCTTATATCAGAGTCGACTTTAAATTGCTTCTTTAATATTAACACAAAAATAATAAAAACCTAAACATTTTAAAACATTATAATCTTGTAAATTTTAATATAAAACAATCTCATTTTAAATGTATTTAATATTTATCTTTTTATTTAAACGATATAAATTTTTTTATAAAGAGGTGTACGTAATAGTTTTTGTATATCCAACAACAAATACATTTATTATAAATTATAACCGTTCTTTAATGTTTTCTGATTACTCTACACTTACGTAAGAACTTTTTTTTAATTAGTGGGTAAATGGTAATTTTTCTAGTCGCAGAATTCTGTGATTTTTTTATTTATGTTTTATATGAGCTAAGATATAAAAGTTGTATTTTGTTGTTATCTATTACTTATTTATATTAATAATTTTTGAACTTATTTTATCAGTAGTCATTTGAATTATACAATTTAATTTATTTAGGAAACACTTTCGTATGGTTTATGCCGAGTATTATAACGATTATATCAATTGTTAATATTATTATTGAAAAAAAAATATATCTTTTTGAACTAATATATCTGTACATAAATATTTTAATTTTTATAATTAATTTAGTTGATTGTTTGAACAGTACAGAAAATACAGAATTTTTGGAATTAGTCGATTATAATTTTGTTTATATCTAGAAATTAAAATACAAAGGTGTAAAAAAATTATGTACAAAATATTTTAACAATTTGATTTCTGTAGATGCTCGGTATTGACTGTAAATCTATTCTTCTAAACATTTGTGTGCTATGTCTTTTAGACAGAATTTTTTTTTATACAATATAATACAGAAATTTTAAGATTTTTTTTAATTTGATATTTAAAGTAATGATAGAAATGAACTTAAGAATAAAAACTGGTACATATTCATTGATCGGTGAACTAAAAAATCAATAGATTGCTGGTATGACTAGAACATTGATTTTGAGAGTTATGAGAAAAAAAATACAATAAAACTAATAGCAGAAAAAAGAGGAACTCCTGGAGAAGATGTAAGATTAGTCATTCAAGTAAACGGCTCAACCCACTCTGTGTACCATTCATTGCTTGCACAGTGCCCAGTTAATCAACAGATTTTTATGATAATATCCTACCAAATGTGTTTAATTCTCTTCTTATCATTTCCCAGCCGGGATTTAATCATAGGAGAACCAACTGAATTTATGTCATTCTAACTATCCACATAGATGGCTCTACATGTACTTTTGAAGCTGCTTTTGGGCACAGAAAATATTTCAAGCTACAGTAGTCTGTACAATTTCATGATACCAAAGTCCCAAATGAATTCTCCCGCGCCCGATGACTGCAACATCCGGGATGCTAGTCTCAGGTCTTTTATTGTGATACTGCATCCAATTTTTCGTATAGTATTGCTTTGGTTTCCTCTATTACTGAAGCTTGATTTGACCCCATTGTCACGCCCAAAGTAATTCGCAATTTCTCTTTAAATCCCGTAGTATTAATGAAGCGTTGCATATCTCGAAACCCTGACGGAATTGACGAAACCTTTTGTGAACAAGTCATCACATTTGCAAAGAATGTGTTCTGGTGTTACGTCTTCGTCTTCGCAAATTCTATATATCTTGCTCTCAGAGAGAGAAATCTTATGGCTTGATCAATTTCAGTTATTCAGTCGTTCTCTTTTCCAATTGTTCCAGCGTAAATACCTTTGAATGCCAGTTGCCCGGAGTTAAGTCCCACTTGTTAAGTTGAATGGCTAATGGCTATGTAGCCATATAGAAGCGCGCATAGATCGTTTAGTTTTCTCCAAACTAAATGGTTGAATATGCAAGAGAAATCCCTTTCGATCGATGCGCGACTAAACTATCCCAGACACGGCTTATGTAGATGCGCGCACGCACCAAATTAAAAATCTCATAGAACCGAGTTTCTCTTTGCATTTGGTCGTGTGGTGTGATGCAGATTACGGCATTAATACCCTTCCAGCGGTGATGATAGGTTGATACGAGTACCATTTGACTGTAACTATCGGCCGGTGGTTTGAGTAATGTGCGCATTGACATCGACTAAATAATTTAGTGGGGCAGGTGAGAATGTACGGAGCTCGATGTGTTTAAAAAGTTGACCAATTGTTTAGCCTCCAGTGATCATACCATTTTCATCTAGCGATATATCTTGGTATTATGTAGAGCATAACATCCAGAGCTGGAGTGGCTGTGCAATTCCGATACACGCTACTTTTGTAGCGAAGAGAATAAGGTTTCCTACCCACCTTGACTCATTTAGTGGAGAAAGTGCCCCTTACTGGAAGACTTCCTTCTGTTGCTTTCATTCTGCTATCTTCAAGTTCGTCTAACTTGGCTCGGTTGTAAGATGGCCACATCTTCCTAGACATGGCGCAGGTGGTTAGGCTTTTCCATCTGGAGTTAGCTGCTGATTGGAAGTGGGAGAGTATGTCTCTCTTGACAACTCCTAAAGGAACGTGGACTAGTTCTGCAAAAGAGCCGGAAGAGCCTTCCTGGCCAGTTCATCAGCCCGCTCATTTCCCACTATGCCCCGGGACTCAGAGCACAGAAACTTTAAGCCACTCCGCTAAACCGGCCAGTTCGCTACGGCATAGCTGTACCAGTTTAGAGCCGAATGCTATCCGAATCTAGTGCTTTGATTGCGGCTTGGCTATCGGTGAAAATAACGATGTTGCGTTTTGGCAATAAGCCGTGTTTCAGTGCCAGACAAGTCTCACGGATCCCCAGTATCTCCGCCTGGAAGACGCTATCGTGATCCGGTAGGCGGTAGGGAATATTCCTGCCCCGACCTCGCAGTCTATTTTTGAATCGTCGGTAAATATTATCTTGTTGAAGTCTGTTTCCACCGTACCGTTCTTCCACTTCTAGTTGGGAAACCAACAGAGAAGCCTTTCGTGAAGCTCAGTTTGGGGGTGAAGTAACCAATTCCTTTGGTAACTGTCACAGGATGTTGCTATGCACGTACGGTTTCTCAGTCCAGCACCCAGACTCTTTGAGTCTGACGGCATTGTTTGATGCGGTGTTTTTATATAAAGGTCGATTGGTAGGCCGCACTTCGTTGAACTCTACTGAGCTTAGTTATGTTATAATCCTTACTCAAAGCTGGCCACCAGACTAGTGACCCGTAGTTGAGAATTGGACGTATTACGGCAGTGTACAGCCACAAAACCATCCTAGGTTTGAGTCCCCACTTCTTGCCGAAGGTTATTTTGCAGGCGTAGAAAGCCAGACGGGCTTTCTCCACCTTGCAGCTATACAATAATTAACTTTCATATCTAGAAATGCTGTCAGATTGGGGTGTCCTTAAGAGATGCTTCTACCATAGAGACAGCCTCTTACAAAGCCGTATCCATATATTTTCCCTTGATGTGACAGGTTGAGATGAAGAGAAGCCTCTTAAATCCTGGAATCGTCAAGAATGGGCTAAATTCTAATCCACTTCCAAACTGAATTGCCAATTTTCAAAGAAAAACAAGAGTTTGTTGCTTTGAACTCAAGTTCGTATTGGTGAGATGCGAACATAACTCTAATAGTCGAAAGCTATAAGCTATAAGCTATAAGATGTAGAAATTATTTTCAGACAAATACACAAAATTGAATTGTTCAGTGCAGCAACAGTTTAGATAAGTCTTCTGGAAGTCCTTATTAAGTTTCGTTAACGTAGCTGATGAGCTAAACGAGAAATAAGGACATATGCGAGGTTAACATTCTGCGTAATTAAAATTATTTTGCACAGGTACGTAGGCAAATGCCGGAAACAAAGCTCATTTGATGGCAATTACTACTAAATAGGATTAGGATATAAAGCCGTAATAAAGAAAAATGTTGGTTACTGGCAAAATACCAATTTCAAATACCGGATTAATTTCCGCTCTACCGTCGCTTCACATAAAAACACAAAAGAACACTACAGGCTGAGGGTAGAGCAAGAGTAGTTTGAGCTTATTCGTTCTCATGTGATTACCTGAATCACGTTCGTTATTCCAGGAACGTAGCCTACATACTCAGTTTTTCTTCCGCTAAAATGCGTTCGTTGCACGGTTTCAAGTACTCAACGAGCTTTCTCGTTTTGTTAGGGAAAATGCACGCAAATTGTGAATTTTCTTCCTTCGTTCGGGCTCAAGATAGGACGGAAGTCGCATAGTCGAAAACGAACATTTCATTAAACTTGGCTGCGGTAGACTGCATTGTCTGAAATGAGCAAGAATTGGTTGTAGCGAGTCATATTCCAGTCATGCTACAGTTTGCTTGGATTGGTGGTGGAATCCTGTCGAAAAAATAAGATCAAAATTTTCTGGGAAGTGAAATATATTCTTATCTTTCAAAGGAGCTTTAACGTTAACCGGATTATCTCCTTTATCCTACAGAAAGAGGAGAGTTAACAGTGGAGCCTTATAGCGCGAGCTTCTATTTTTTTGTCTAGCCATCCATTAATGCTAATAATATTTTCAAGGTAGTGAAATTCCTGAAACACTTTATTCTTTTTCCTGAACAGGTAAGGAATGAGCTTAAATTCTTCTTAATTAAATACCAGCGTGAGCAATATGAATTAGAGGCGATCCGCATTAAGAATGGAGAATGTACGAACAAATCCTTACAGACCGGTATCATCATTACTTTAAAGCCTGAAAATGTCACAGACTAATAACAACAGATAAGGGATGTTTCAGAAATTTTTTCGTTTTGGTTCTATTTGTTACGCGTCAAATGTGGTGGTAGAAGTATCAGGGCTTATTCGGAAAATGCCTATGGAATTTCTTAGACAGCGGCTTTTACTGTTAAAATTAATCCATACCAATTTTCAGGGAGCAGTTACCATTTTTTAGGGAGCAGTTAAAAAAGTTGAAACAGGTTTTGCACATGAGAGTATAAAACATTGCAATTTAAAATACTTTATTATTAAAATAATAAAGTAAAATATGATTTCACTTACTTAGTACAGCTCACTTTTCACATCAACATTGCCATATCGAAATTTTAGGAAATAAAATAGGGAGTTTAAGATCATAAAGGATTCGTTCAGCTGGTAGTCAATCATCTATTTCATCCATCTACCTAATATTGCAGGTCAATCATTTAATCTGATTGATCTTCTTTTTGCAAACCAGCCTTGAAGAGTGTTTGTGACGCTGCAGGATTCTTGGTTAAACACGACGTATTTCGATGCAGCCAAAAGGAAAACGTTCTGAGTATTAAAAGACAATCCGACTGTTGAAAGATAGATTGCTCTAAAAGTATCAATGAATACTTGCAAGAGTATTTTGAAGCATGCTAAATTCAGGCATGATCAAATCTTCGACGGAAGATTATCGATAACCCTAAAAGGTCGTGATCTTTTGGCGTCAAACAAGTTTCGCTACGCTACGCTTTCGTTAAAACTCGTGACTTCATAAATATGGTGACGGTCAAGTGCCTTTGACATCGCAAAAATGTTTGACAGAGTTTGGCATCAATGTATCATAGTTAAACTTAAGGTCCTAAGCTTTACTTCACCCTTTCTTAAAGGTTTTAAAAGATTCAGTTCTTACTAGAGATGGGTCGTGCACGAGTGAACTGTTCCAAAAGAACACTTCATTGAAGTGAGTGAGTGAAGTAATTCACTCCTTTTGGTGAACTGCAGTTCCATTCGACACGTGACAAAAAAATTAAAAACGCTATGCGCAAGTGGTAAAACTAATTAGTCCACTGAGAGCACCAAATTTAACGCTGAAAGCACTAAATTGGATCACTAATTATTGAAAGTGCTGTTGTCTTCAATGTAATTCTGTATGGCATACGCAACGCGGTGCGAAGAATACCACGCAATTCTATTTTCCATCATAAGAAAGTAAATGTAAATATTCATAAACACACCGCAAACTACTGCCTGCGTGACTATAGACCAGCTGGAGAAAATCCACACATACCAGTCCTACGAACCTGCCCAGAAGCGAAATGAGCAAGGAATTACCGATATAAGACATTCTCTAACTAGTTACCTGGCAATCATATACATACTCGTAGATAACAACATGAAATATATAACATATATGTTGTATTCCGCACCAGTTAATGAATCAGAAAAACCCCAAATGCGTATGCATTACCAATCTATTTCCAAATTGGCAAAATGTAATACAATCGGTAATGTGTTAATCGTTCAATGGTGTCGATGAACAGAGACAGAAGTTGTATTTCACATTCAATTGTTTCTTTTCTGATTTTCAGTCATCTGTGGATTTAAAGCGTGTTGGTTTGTTTAGCAAAGGGTGAGAAAAGTGAAGTTTTCGTGAAAAATATTAAAATGAAAAAATTTTTGTTTAATTTAATGAAAAAGCTTTACTTTTTATTTTATAAATAAAAATATGAATTTTTTTTTGATGACAAGAAGAATTTATGCCAGTAATCTCTTCCGGAACCAATAGCTTACTCTGAATTGGTTCCAAAATAGATAAGTGTCATAAATTCCTTCAAAAATAGGTGCACAGTAAATGGTGACACAACGAATTACATCTACGCGTTCCGTAATAACTTCATTGTAACTAGTTCTATATCGTATTTCAGTAATGTAATCTGTAACATCTTCGAAGGAATGCGTTCCAGAATTATTTATATGTAATGCAGAAGGTAATCATTCGCCTACTGCCTATGACATCGCTGTGTAAATGTAAGGCATTCTAAACATGGAGTGTAAACTGGATTGTAAGCAATTCACATTACCGAGAAGTAATTACATTATTGATTCCTTTTTTCGCTGCTGGGTGTGATTAAGTGAGCGGCTGTTTATAGAAGAAAACTCACACACACACCAGCCCACCAGTGGCTACTAAACGGCTGTTAGAAGAGATAGAGTGAGTGAACAGTCCGGAACGAAGGAGCGAAGAGTTCCATTGAGTTAGTGGATACTTCAATTGAAGTGACTAGTGGTAGTGACTCCGAAACGAAGGAGCGAAGAGTTCCCCAGTCGGACTTTTCGTAAGAGATGAATTTGTAATCAATGAGTAAGGAATGAGTTTGTAAGGCCTTACCAAAGTAATGCAGAGTGTAATTGCTGTAAAATATTCTTGAATGCTCTCTCTGTACAATTATGGCCAACATTCTTGGCTTCAGTTACTATTTACGGAAGTAATGGTTTAGAACCTAGTAAGTAATAAGAGGAAGAAATCCGAGACGTTACAGTTTTGTCCAACGGTATAGGCTTTAGTATCTACTTACGAAAGTAATGGTTTAGAATCGAGTAAGTTATGAGGTGGTACAATCCGAAACCTTAGAGTTTTGTCAAATGCTCTTGGCTTTAGTAACAATTTACGAAAGTAAGTCTTAGAAGCGGATAAGTAAAGGGATGATGCAATCATTAACGTTTCGTTTTAATTTTATATCAAAGGGCCCATAATTAAATTCAGTTCGTTCCGAGTGTTTCAAATGTTACGAAGTGCTGTTCATTTGTAATAAATTCCAATAAGTGTTATTTATATAAAACGAAGTAAACAATTAGTTTAGATAGAGTTTTTTCTTATATTTATGAATCTTATTTTTGTTAATTTTTTATTTTGTTTATTGAATGAATTCTTATGTAATATTTACGTGTTTTAATTTATTTTATAATGAATAAATGGTTTTTACTGTTGAAACAATTTCGATTTTTCATATTGTTGTTATTTGCAACTCAACAAAGTAAAGGATAGTTTAAATTGGAGACGAACACAATACGAAGTATTTACAACGGTATAAGTCTTTTCTTGTCCTGTGCTTTTAAGCGTTTACACCCTAGGGCCTATGCGGGTTAAAGTAATTAGATCTGTTATCGAAAGAGTAATGTGTACAAGTGGCTAGTACGGAATCAATTCAGTATACATTACTGATCTGACTATTACAAGACCTTACTTTTCATACATTTAAAGTATTTACCACTCACTATTGATATAATGCCTTACTTTTCATGCAATTTGTATATTGCTATCACTCTCTAATGAAACAAGGCCTTACATGTAATATGCTTTGTAACTATTTACTACTCTTCAACGAAATAAGGCTTTTCTTGTAGTGTGCTTTGTAAGCGATTACGCCCTAGGGCCTATGCGGGTTAAAGTAATTAGTTCTGTCATCGAAAGAGTAATGTGTACGAGCTGCTAGTATATTGTACGAATTCGATTCCGTAGACATTACTGTTCCGACTGGGTCCATTGAGTTAGTGAACACTTCAATTGAAGTGACTAGTGGTAGTGACTCCGAAATAAAGGAACGAAGAGTTCCATTGCGTTAGTGAATACTCTAATTGAAGTGACTAGTGGTAGTGACTCCGGAACGAAGGAGCGAAGAGTTCCATGGAGTTAGTGAACACTTCAATTGAAGTGACTAGTGGTAGTGACTCCAAAACGAAGGAACGAAAAGTTCCATTGAGTGAGTGAACACTTCAATTGAAGTGACTAGTGACTACAGAACGATGGAACGAGGGAACGATGGAAGTACCATACTTCACTGAACTCGTTCCTTAAAGTGAGCGACTCGGGGTGAATTACTTCACTGAAAGGAACTCCTTTGCCGATCTCTAGTTCTTACTGTTGCTTCGGACTAAGTTCAACACAGTTTAAAACTGGCTTTGGAGGCAATTCCCAGAGCCTGATTGAACTCAAAAACTAGAGCAGAGTTAATCTCGTTTGAATTCTGAGATACGCTACGAAGGTAACGAAATGGCCGACTCAATGGCTAGAAAAGGTTCAGAAGCTGACTTCATGGGACCACATTTATTCTGTGCACAGCCAAAATGAATATCCGAATGTGGCAAAAATCGCAAAGTGACATTCACTGGGACTTGATACCAGAGACTCAAAGCTATGTAAAATTTGGAGAAAAGAACGTCTGATTATTTGAAATTAAGCAGACATCAAACCCTAATCCTAGTGGGAGCTCTGACTCGACATTGTTACATGAGGAAGGATATCCATAGGATTGGTCACTTCGATAGCAAAATATGCGGAATTTGCGATGACAAAGACGAACCACCAGAGCTCATCAACTGTAAATTTGAGGAACTTGTTCACGAAAAACTTCGTCACTTCGGTCAGGGCTTCATGGAACCATCGGAATTCCTAACTATTCCTCTTCAAAAGTCTAAGCTTCATTGAAAGCGCAGCGATCGAAGAGGAATCGTAGATGAACCCGGGGGACGTGACAATAGGCTCAATTGAGGCCTTCAGTAACAGAGGTAACCAAACCAACCCCAACACGAAAATCTTATCTAAGCTATGGCCCTGGTGATCAAACAGAGAGCATTGACGGAAACATTGTAGTGTTATTTCTGCCTCCCAACGCCACGGCATTCTGATCAAAATGAGATAAGACTAAAAAAAGTACTCTGTCGAAAGAGTTTGTTGTCGAGAATAATGTCCCATCCGGAAGAAGAGGTTAAGTCAGCGTTAAAGTTGCGATTATCAATTTGAAAGTGGCTTGGGATCAGATATCTGTGGTAACACACTTTCCGCAGAAGGAGCGTCCTATGTCTGTGTTTAATCTGATGTAGAAGAGACCATTTTGGTTCTCAAAAGGATTGGGTACGACTCTTTAAGGAAGGCGATGTTGACTCATGGAATTCTGAAATCGAAATTAATGAAGAAACGTTTCCAAAAAGAAAATGTTCCCATACAAATGTAACCCATTATGTCAACTCAATGGGTTCAAAAAACCAACTATCTTTTGCTGAGATTGCAGCTAAAAAAGTGCCCGTGAGAGGACAGTTAAATGGTTCCGCAAATCCGAAAGGACATCTCTGCCTCCACACAAACAAGAAGCAGCTGGACATAGACTTGATAAGGTCATTTTAAGTTTGGATTAACTTCGCGGCGTAGCATGTCTGATTCTAAAAATCATTGCAACAGCCGATTGATCCATGAAGACAGCTTGCACATAAATCCTGAAAGTACCTTCCCACTTGCAAGACATCATACAGAACTAGTTGAGTTTCATAATATTTTTCACTATCGTGATAGCGAAGTGCATATCAATTTCCCGCATACTCTATATCACTTCCCGGAATAAATGGAAGAAGAAACCATTATCCCTTAAGGGGGTAAGTCTTTAACAACTTCATAAATCATTTCGACAAGTTTGCCATTTGAGTTATTCCAACAGACAGAACACACAATGAAGTGTCTATCTGCTCGACTATCATTCCAATGTAGGAAGCGGGCGTTCTTTTCTTTTATATAACTTTCTTAGTGCAGAAGAATTTAGTTTTCTTCCGTAAATTGGAAGGCTAAAGAATGAGCAGTTTAACTCCCCATCTCGGTGTATATGAGCGGTAATACGGTCTGAAATGGCAGCCGACCCAACATCACATTGCACTAAACTGACATAATGAAAGATTTCACTGAGAATGCCACAAAGAAAATCGCATGGTAAGCGTACGAAGGATTCCCGACCGGGAAGACTTCACAGAGTTCCTTATGCTCCACTTTGTATACAATTGCATGCAGAATTTCTAGAAGAATTCTTTTTTCTTACGTTTTCTGCCTTGTCGGACAGAAACCTGACATCAGACAAAATCTTATCAGCTTGCTTGAAAGACATATAGCTCTTGTTTATTTATTGTTATGGTTTAGCGTTACGGGGTCAATTTCAGGATATCCATAAAATGAACGATAAAATAACGAATGTCCTTGTATGCTCTCGGATTCTAGCCACCCACCCACTGAGCAGCGTCAAATAAATATAAAAGTTTCTATTTATTAGAGAAGACGTTGGTGTGAACATAAATTGGAGTTAGTATCGTACGAGCATTATGCCATGTATCGTATGTTCGATAAATGGCGACAATTTCAAAGTGCATTTTGTGAAAATAACGTGCATAGTGTAAATCGGGAGCTTTGCTTTTCGGAATCGGCCACAGATGTCACTTTTGCATAAATATCGCATAGTTAAAACTTAAGTCAGTCTAGAAGCCACGAAGTTGGTAGAATTGCCAGTACTATTTAGCATGGACTTGTTCGGGGGTGGTCAATAAGTAACTTGACAACAATCTGAGTTTTTTGCTATACTAACATAAACCTCTCGAAGTAATCGCTGGCGGCATGGTTGACTTCTTCATTGGACTAAAATATTTGTCCAGCCAGGAAATTTTCTAATTTCGCGATCCGCTGGAATAGCGAAGGATCTAAATCGCTTAACCTGGATGCAGAAGTAGTTCTAAGCGAATTTCGGTCAATTGTTGTTTTTTTAGGTCATTCTAAAGCGGTAAGAGTGAAATATAGATGAATCCTTTCATGCCTACGTCATCAAATTAATAAACTTCATACTTCTAGGTGGAGTGGCTTGAACTAGTTGCAGTTTTGCTCAAAAGGACCCATTCTCCTTTTTTCCTTTCTCGCAAAATTTTTTTGAGAAGTCTGCGAGCTAATCTTATGATAATCTTTATTAAATTCTGAACACCGAACTATAATAAAGTTGGAGATTAGGCAGAATAAGAAGTGCCCTGTTTTAAGGACTCTCACTTGACTGCTACTTGAAAGAGAAAAACAAAATCTTCCGTTTCCTATTTTTATTTTGTATGGGAATTTCCGCATGAAGTGGAGGAATTCCACTGACTAATAAACTGTGAGACTGTAAAAAATTTCGACTTCGAGACTAAACGATTTCTTGGGTTATAGTCTGTTTTGTAAATTTGGTTAAAAAGATTTTTACAGGATTTTTATATGGCTGCTACATGAAATTTTCGTCATATTGTTACATCTATACCCTGGCAACCCACAAAACCCAATTATGAATGACATCATTCAAAAGCGAGAAAACAACATCCTTCAAATACCTTCCACCCATACCATCGATTTTGCTCGAAATCTCTCACGCCGACGTCAACAAGGACGACAGCATAGACCCAGTTAATGCCGTCGCAATACCATCCAAACAAATCGATGGCAGCGAATATGCAATGAAAGGTCTGACGACAGCAAAAATTAAAGCCGTCGCAACCGCTCAAACGTTCTTATTAAATGGTGACCCCGACAACGCAGAAGTAGCACGCAGCAAGAAAAAATCAACTGCAATTCTTACTGCAATTACGTCAGTGCAGACGTTAATCGATTAAGAAGCGGCGCGTGTCTACAGATATGTTTTGATGCCACTCTGGTTGACAGAGGTAGCACCAACCCAAAACAAATCCATGTTGGGACTACACTGTCGCAGCTTAAGGCAATCAATGCCGACGCAACTTTAAACACGTCCTTTTATCTCCATCTCCAATAAAATTGTATTAAGAAGACTACTACCCTGCTCCGACCCGATTAAAGTGATTCAGTCACTAAATAGACGAAAAGCTATGAGCTTGTGACCTACCTACTTCATGAGCTAGACATCCTTTTGCATCTAATTCATTACAATTTACATTGTTCTTTTCTGATTCATTATGCAAAGGGAACAAAACCCTTCTGAAATGATAATAAATTTTCAATTTCACTTTTCCAAATAAATACACTAAATCTAACCCATTTATCCGTATCATTTATAATCGTACCATCAATCAAGGCATACATTCACTAGATACATTTATTCCTAATGCTCATCGTCATATCTTACTTTTCGAAAAACATTTCCACATACAAAAAGCCCTCATTGTATTCTCATCTATTCGTAGATTCAAAACATTTTCCGGCATGGAAATTCCATTTAATAATACAGTTTCTCGCCAATCATTACTCATGAACGATTTTCAACCCTTATCTTCTAGCTCTAGCCAAATAATATAGCCCCCATGGTAGCCGTCTTTGGCACTGGAACACAGAAATTTCCTCCGGTAACGCTCGCAGTTTACGTTGGATTTTCATATCAAACAAGTTAAGGTTGAATTGTGGTTTTCACGCGAAAGGTGTAATCTAATTAAACAAAAGACACCAAAGTTCTTATATGCCAGCCTACGACAAAACATTCATGGAAATCTTGCTGTATGAAGGTAGTTTGAGGTTAATAGATTTTTTCCCAACCCGATTGTGGAGTATAGGAAAATAAGATGTAATTTAAGTGATGTCGATTTAATTTAACACATGTGAGAGACGTAGATTTTCTATCTCCATTTCCAATTTGATGAAAAAAAAAGGCTTTGCGAAATAATTTTAGTTTTTTCTTTCCATTTTTGAGGTCTTAGGAAATTGTAAGCATCCTTTTCTCTGGAATATTTGGCTGTATTTAATATTTCAGGGAGCACAATCTTTCATGTTTTCTTCGTACGACGAACAAAGATACTACTTTTTACAGTCAATTGTGTTCGATTTTTCTTAATTAATCTTATATTGTCGTATCTTGTTAAGCTCTCGAGATAATTGAAAAAAACTGCGAAAGGTAGGGTTCATTGTTTTCAAAAGGTTAAGCATTGGTAGACCACTCACTGTTTTTGGATCAAAATTAGTTTTTTTCTTTAGGACCCCAAACAAAGCCATTCAAGCTCGTTGTAATCCGTTAAAATCAATTCTCGTGTAATAACCTAGACACACGTCGACCTAAATCGCCAATTTAATAATTTCCAATCGGACTTAAATTGGCAATCATGTACAAAGTTTTTTACACACGGCCCTTTTATTAATGATCAAAATGAAGATAGGCCATTTGACTGTTCCGAAATGAAAAATCGATACCAATACTTTATTATTGAAATAATAAAGTAAGATTTATGAAATGTTTTCTTGCCACAATTCCAGCATAAGAAGTTAATAGTTTGCCGTCCACGAGATTCGTTTTCATATGCTCATATCTTTTTGACAGCAAAATTTAAAAAAACTGACATTTAAATAATTTGTTTTGTGTGTCTTCTTCTTTACGGCACGTGTTAAAACTTTCCGTGAAATATGAACTCTAGCATATTTTTCACAATTTCGGTCTTAATGCCCAATCCAAATTGAACATTTAGATGAAAATATTATGATAAATTTTTGGACATTAAAAGACCATTATGACTAATTTTCACATGACACACATTATCTAAATGGGCAGTTATGATAAATGATCATTAAAAGCAAGGCGCGCTTCTAGGGTATTAAATATCTAATTCGACTGGAGTGAAATGTAATTTTGCATTAACTACATTAAAAAGTATACTAATTCAATCTTAACTAACCAATTTTTTCTGTATCTGGACAACTTTGAGTTTATGGGTCATCGACGGATATACGAGTAGTTGTTTGTATAAGAAAAACATATTCATTACATGTAGCAGTAATGAATTGGATCATGAAAGGTGATTATATAGCACAAGGGTGAAGTATTCTACGAAGTATATGTAAATGTTTGTATAGACGCTTTAACTTTGGTTTAGTTCTATGGCAACAGTTCTTAGCATCATCCAATATTAATCCAAACAGCAATTAGGATAATGGCACCAATTATATGCAACCACCCTATTTTGCTATTATCCTTTCACTGGAGCTGAACTCAAGTTATACCTAACTTTAAAGAATTTCTGTCATTAAACCCTTCAGCAGGAAATAAACGTATGTCTGTTGGATAAACTACGCTCAAGAAATGCAGAGTCGAGAGCAACCCAATTTAAATGTTCATAACTCTCCCAAGAACTACTCTAATTTTTTGCTACCTCCTTCTATTTTTAGCAAATACAGCACAGTATATTAATGTGGTCTGAGAACTAGTGATATTTGGCTACATCACTGGTTCTTCAAGAAATAATACGGATGAAGAAAGGAGAGCGGGACAAATTATTTCCGCAATGTTAAATTATTAAAGAGTATCTAATAATGTGAAATTCACTCAAATCCGAACAGTTCTTGAAAGTAGTTAGACACTATCTTGGACGTATACATAAAAAAAGTTCGATTAAATAATCTTCAGCAAAGAGTCGTAGAAGTTATAAAGTTAAAATAATGAACCAATTTTGTGTTTTAACAATTAAAATATTAAACAGAGAAGCGACGTGAATAATCCACGTATAATACTCGTAAAAGTTTTACATATAAACAAGCATATTCCTATGACAACATTGGATGGAGTACCCAAAAGTAGTGCAGAATTATTGAGTACGGCTTAGATATTAACTTGCTTCAAAGTATACATATTTTACGAGATTTTGCCAGCTCCGTAGTAGCTACTTAACCAACCAGCAAATCTAAAATAAGGACTAAATTAATTTGGAATTAGTGATTTTGGCCCTTTTTACTGCATTTCAGGATCGAAAATAGGTTGGAGTTTAATGATAAGACCATGTGCTTGAAATCCAACGGCAGGTACTTAAACTCGTAACTGACTCTAAACTAAAAGAATAATCAAGGTGCCTATCAATTGTTAATTGTTTTGGGATCATATTCAAGACAAAAGCAGAAGTTCAAAATAAACAAAATTGTGATGTTACGATAAACTTTTCATGGTTGCAGGAATTTGTAGATTCAGTGAATTTACTGAACTAGAAATGAGACAGAAGAAATGGAACATTGAACATTTCTGAAAGTTAAAAGACGGTCCCAAGGTAAAAGCCAGAAATATGGTGACAGTCATTCTTACACCTCGATGTTCGGGAAATGTTAAGAACAATCCCAAACGGGGAAAATTGTTCGATAAGAATGTTGAGCCTCTCATTGGGAATTTTAAGGTGGCCAATTTCATGTTTTCTCCGCTTTTTAGTTAGCTTTTGAGAGGTTATTGTTTTTATATTCTAGATGAAATCCTATAGAGTAGGGTATTATAAGTTTAGTCCAGCCCCAAAAGTTTGTAACGCATAGAACCGAGCCCCGGACGAAAAAAAGTTATATATATTTTTCTGGGTTCAGTTGTGGCCAAAAACCCCTAATCCGTTTGCTGTACGTCCGTCCGTCTGTCTGTCCGTCCGTCCGTTTTAAGATAACTCAAGAACGCGTTGGCCTAGAAACTTAAAATGTTGTAACCACTTGTAAAATGGAAAAAGTTAGGATAAGTTCGTTAATGGGCGATATCCTTCCACTCCTTTGGGTACCTTAAAACACGTATTCACATTTATTGCTCGAATGCTTCAAGTTAAGAACTTGAAATTTTGAATACTTAAAGTTTACAAGTTTACAGTTTTGTGCTGGGTGCCAGGACACAGGGATATTCCAGGGAAATGCATGGCTGACGAACTCGTTCGGCGCGGTACCACCCTTCAGATTATGCCGGAACATCGGACCTCTCTCTACATATAAACTGCTGCTGTACTTGGACTCAATTAAGAAAACCAACTCAAGATGGGCAGATAGTATTACATGCCACACTGCGAGACAGATCTGGTCGAAGCTGGATCTAAAACACTCTAAAAGGCTGAGTTTGCTCAAAAGAGCGAGTATCAGCACCACAATCGGTGTCCTGACCGGACACTGTGTTATAGGTCGACATGCTAAAAGACTAGGCCTCTTCTCAAACGGCTTCTGTAGAAGCTACCTGGATGAGGAGGTGGAAGAGGAGACAGTCCTTCACCTTCTCTGTACCTCTCCAGCTCTATCTGCTAGAAGGAAAGCTTATCTTGGAGCTTACTTCTTCAACTAGCTTAGTGACCTAGCCGCAATGGAGGTGGCGAGAATCCAACGCTTTATTGCAAGCTCTAAATGGTTTGACGAGTAGGACCGGATTCGATGATCTGTGGTAAAACAACGGACCTTGTTGTCAGGTCTAAGTGTGTCCTTGTTCTCGCGGGCAGTTTGAAGCGAAAGTTCCGAATATGATGCAAATCGAATGAGCCCTTCGTGTAGCAGCCTACAAAAGTCCTTCAAAAATTTATGCAAGTTACAGAATCTACTATAATTCTAGTACGAGTTAAAGCAGGGATTCAAAATCTTACAGGAATTATTTTATATCAAAAACAAGACTTAGTTAATTAATTAGTGCCATCCGTCGACTTCCTTGAGTAGCTGTCTTACAAAAGTCCTTAAAGCACGTGTTCACCAATATTGAACGATAACTTTAGATCGCTTTAAGTTACGACTTTGAAATTTTGTATACATTGATTTTATAATAGTGGCAGCTGAAAGTATTAATATGAAAATATTCCATAAGTCCTTCATGTAGTTGCCATACAAAAATTCTGTAAAAATGTCCTAACTTAATTTTTGCAGATTGTGTGAAGAAGAAGAGGAAACTGCAGAGCACGTTTTATGCCATTGCGAATAACTCGCACACAGAAGACTCAGACTTCTAGGACATTACTTCCTAACACCATTGGAACTCATGTCTAACTCACTCAAGAACGGAACAATATCATTTTTGACAATTGCCCACAACCCATACGATCTTATTAATAGTTACTATAGACAGCTCCGATCAAGAGCACGTTCTTTTAAAACAACGGGGAACGATTTTATGCAAGAATAGCAAAAACACAAAATAGTTTTTTAGCACTCCTCTAAAATTAGCAAAATTGCAGTTGTGTCACTGTTCTTCCGACACGGCGATATTAAAATTTATTAATATAACCGTCCTGAGTGAGTTATAATAAGGGAGGATAATCACAATAGGCCCACTGAGGCCACAGTGAATCGGCAATTTTATAGCATCCTCCACCATCTACAAATTTACAATCTACGCTCTAACTTAATTTATAACTCAAGAAATCGTTTAACCATCCATCGAGTAGCCACTATACAATAGTTTCTACCTGTAAATAAAAGGCCATGCAATAATTGTATGTGCACACCTTATTCTTTTGATATATTCCCAACTTAAATATAAATCGGAGTTCAGTATTTCATCTAGAGTATCATACGATTGGCTTGCATCTGAAGTGCCTTAAAATAAATTCGGCCTAGATCAGGTGAGCCCAGTTTGGACCTGATCAAACCTGACGTAAATCTGACTTATTCTAATTCTGGGCCGGACTTCAAAATAAATAACATTTTAGAAAATTATGTACACTTTATTAAATTCATTATGATTATAACTTTTTATATTTATAAATTCATTCATTGCGGCCTAAGCCCTGGTCCGGTATAAATTCGGCGAGCCTAGACAGTTCGAGCGATCCTAAGCAGGCTTGCCTTACTCATACCATACGTTGGCCTGATCAGATATATGGCCAATCAGGCTAGCCTGAGAAAATTTCTACTCAGAATCTTCTCCCAAAAAACGCTTGGAATTCAAAACCTGTTACTAATGTGGCCATTCACCCAATTTTTTTCCCAGAGGTTATCACCCAGATAGGGAGCAAATTATTGCGGGAATGCAGGGCAAATATTCCCATGTTCAGAAGGACTACCAAATGAGCTTCTTAAACGAGACCCAAAACTATAAGTTAAATAAGATATTCTGCACTGGAGTTTGTGAACAGGGAAACTATACTGCCGAATGGAAAGACGGCGTCTTCGATAAGCTCACGAAGAAAGGCGTCCTGAATTACATGCTAGAAGTTTTTGTCGCATCAACAATATTTATGACTTGTAAACTTGTAAGGTCTATCAAGCTGGATTTCGCAAATAATATTGGTGCAGTTCTAGAAGGCTTGGCAGTATAAATAGGGATCATATGGAAATGCCTTACGTAGTGTGATGGTTACTAAAAATACCATATATACGGCCCTGGGATGTGTGAGAAAAATCTCCAAGGAGCCGCCCTTTGTGTCAAGCCATCCCGACTACGCAGATGACGTATGTCTGTTTCCATATATGATTGTAGACCTAGACTGAGATGATCGCTCCTTGTAGGAACATGAAAGGAGCTACAAATGACAAGAAATGCGTGAAAACCGGACATATGCATTTAGGAAGCTGATTGCTCTAAATGGTCTAAAATGTTGCTAGCATAGAAGCAACCTCCGGTCTTACTTCAAATTTCTGGTGGATCAAGTACCTACCTACATTACAATCTCCAAAAAATCAAAATCTAAATTGTCACATGAAAGGAAGCAATCGAGAGCGAGTAAATAAGTACTAGCGATTTTTGATGGCTATCCCCGAGGATTGTGCCCCTTAAAAAAATACTATTGCTGCCCTATTCAGCCCTCGGAATCACACAGGAACAAAATAATTAAAATTTAGATAGATTCGGCTTGTCGATAATTAAACCATAACCCACGAACCTCTAAAGAGGACACGTTGTTCGATGAAAAACATTATCTTCAGCACTCGTTAATTGTTAATGAAGTCGTGTTCTAAAATTAAAACAAACATATCTCCTAAAAGCACGTAAACCTACCAAATAAATGTACACATTTTAATATAAAATCTGTGAAAATGTACAAAGAACATCTGTATAAAATTTCTTAAAATCATTTTCTTATTACTTTTGCTGTAATTTCTGTATTACTTTCTAGGTCTTTCTTGCTTTTTATTATATTCCTACTTCAATGTCCTTATTAAAAACTTCGTCTCTCTAATTATAAAAAAAAGGTTTGTTGTCGTATTTACACAATGTCAGTCTATCGCACAGATAAATGCGTTTTCATAAAATAATTATACCGCATTAATTTTATGCCTCACTTTCCATGCTTTAATTAATTGCACACTTATTTCATTCTGCTTGAATTATTTACACTATAAACATTTTTGATTACCTTCGAAAGCGTTTTATACATGAGCATAATGGCTAAACGGCTAAATGACTATGTTATTATGTACATTATACGTAAAAGAATTTTGATAATTAATTTCTTTAGACAGATATGAAATACAAAACTGAGCGGAAAATTTATGAGTGAACCGACAAACCTGCCTCAAAATAAGGAACATTATTTTTCTTTTCCCTAGCTATGTGTGTCTATAAAACGGAAATTTTACATTTGTATGCTAGATAGACGTTTATGTACAAAACGAAATAAGTTTTACACTCGAATGACATCACCTGGACAATGTGTCGGCTCCTCATCGTTGTCTTCCACTCACCTGCCTTCACGTCACATGAACACATCACCACCAGCGATCACAGCGCCACCGCCCGCTTTCCTAGGTGTCGTTGGTATACCATGCGGACATTTTGATTCGTCCTCAAACGTGACCATTTTCTCGCGGGGCTTGATGATCATCTGTTGCGGACATAAGATCGTCTGGGATTGCATGTTGTGCGTTGTGGGTGAGGCTCGTCGGGGAGGCGGAAGCGCAAGATCACCGACGCCGGACAAGTTGAATTCACTTACGCTACGTGGCACAAAGTACTCTATGTGATTCTCCAAGATACCGGTGGAGCGACGCGATGGAATGTTTCGTTGAAAGGCCGTCGAGCGGCGCGGCAATGAACTATACTGCGACGATAGATGGGGCGTAATACCGGCTATACTGCCGCCCGTTTGAGTGTTGCTCAATAGATCAGCCTGTCTGTGTCAGGATTTGGGCGTGACTGCAACTGATACCAAGGCAACATCTTCCGAAGCGGCGATTATTTGATCCTGAACTCCGAATTTCCTTAACCATAAAATTAGTTCGGTTTGGATAAGGCTAAAGCACATTGCAACCACAGCCATACCGATTAGTATGTAACCGGATGCGAGATACTGACTAAGGTTACCTGTTGGTGTAAGATCACCGAAACCGATCGTGCCGAGCGACGTAAAGCAGAAGTAGAGGCTCTCGAGAACACCCCAGTTCTGGATCTTGTGAAAAAGAACGGCACCAAGTGTGATGTAGCAAATGAGGATCATTACACAGATCGAGATGGGCACACTTGGTGAATTCGCTATTTGATATGGCCCGTGGAGTTTCATTGGATGGTGATGATGCATATGATTACTTCCGCTATTGATCGCACTACTGCCAGTGCCATCTGATGGTGGGGTCTTGTTCCCGCTCCGTGATCTGGACGCCTTTCGAAATAAGCATCGCATTGCTGCAGATAGACCTTCACCCATTGCTGATAAGTACAGCAAAACGATTGGTATCCCGAACAGAGCATAAACTAAAGCTGCTATTCGACCCCATTGAGTCCGTGGTGAAATACCGCCGTAACCTGAAAATGAAAAAGAATTTCTATTAGTTCAGTAATTAGCAGACAATCTAAGATAAAGGTGTGACTGTTAATTCTGTCCGACGTGGTACTTTATTATTGTCCTTCGATCCTTGATTCAGTATAGAGCCGAAAAAAAGCCGAAGGAAATATCTTCGCAGAGTCTTGAAGACTGTGTCTGTAGAGCGAAATGTGTATCCCCTATTCAGTTCTCACAACGCAGAGGAATGCCGCAATTTCCTTCCGCTTTCTACCGCACAATAAGAAAAGCACTAAAGACGAATTTCAACAAGACCCAAGGTGAATTATAGCTCCCACGTAATTTAATTTTCCTCCTTGTTAGGGTGAACTAAGAGGCATTTCTTTTTATTTGCAACTTCCTTCGGTGAGAGTTTTTTTCCTATCTGGTGTTCCATTTCGAATGTTTGTAGTTTTTCCTCTCGAGTCCACCGGTTGTAGGACTTTTCCTACGATTCTGATGATTTCCTAGGTTGTGTCCCACTTGTACCCTGGGGATGGTCTTAATAGCAGGTGAGATTTATGTCAGCCGTGTCAGGCCAACCTACCATTTTCGTGTGTCTTGTCTATGCCAAGCTGCTCTTCGTATCGGGAAAATTTATATGTGGACGGAAGTGTTTATTATGGGTTTCGTCCTAGAGAAGAGATTCGCCGAACATCCATCTTCCGAGATGTTTTGTTTTCTAGCTCGCTTTTAAACGAGTTAACAACGGTACGGAACATATGGGACTGATTGTAGAAGGCAACTTCCGCTTTGTTTCAATGACTCCGAAATGTTTATAGAGTGAAAATTCCTGTTGGGATTTTCGGGTTAATTTATGGTAAGGAACCGGTAAAGAGTTGTGTAGGTATTACCTGATTTTACATGTACGAATAACATGATACAGATACTTTATAACGTTGATATCAAACCCGAAGTGTAGTGGCCTAATGAATTAAGAAAGATTTCGTTTGTGTCGACGTACTCTAATGAACAGCTCTTGTGATTTCAATTGTACGAGTACATACCTTACTAGTTTACTTTGGATTAGCAAAATTTGTAACGCATGAAACAGAGATACGAACACAAGAAAAAACATAACGCAGTCACGATCCGCTGCAAGCCAATCGTATGATACTCTAGATGAAATACTGAACTCCGATTTATATTTTAGTTGGGAATATATCAAAAGAATGAGGAGTGCATATACAAGTATTGCATGACCTTTTCTTTACAGGTAAACACTATTGTATAGTTGCTACTTGAGGGATGCTGAAACGATTTCTTAAGTCATAGTGAGTGCCATTAATTAAGTTAGGATATTTTTGCAGAATTTTTGTATGGCAACTACATGAAGGACTTATGAGATATTTTTCATATTAATATAAAATATAAAATATAAATATAAAATCAATGTATACAAAATTTCAAAGTCGTAACTTAAAGCGTTCTAAAGCTATCGTTAAATATTGGTGAACACGTGTTTTAAGGACTTTTGTATGACAGCTACCCGAAGGAGTTGACGGATGGCACAAATTATTGAACTCAGTCTTGCTTTTAATATAAAACTAAATCCAGTAAAATTTTGAATCCCTGCTTTAACTCGTACTAGAGTTAAAGTGGATTCTGTAACTTTCATAAATTTTTGAAGGACTTTTGTAGGTTGCTACACGATGGACTCATTCGATTTGTATCATATTCGGAACTTTCACTTCAAACATTGTACTTTACCAGGTGTGTGAATATGAAATTGCCGTTCACACATAGATGGCTCTAGAGGTAACGTTTATTGTATATTAGTTATACCCATATTTTTTTTTAATTGGTTTAACATCTGTCAGGAATATTCAATATACCACATTTCAAGTTTTATGCAACAACATAGTGTTTTACCTCATTACAAATGGAAAATTTTGTAGGAAAAAGTTGTGATTTGCGGATTTCATTACGTTTTTGTTTTTTTCTAAAGAAAAGTGTTGCTGAAGCGCATCAAATGCTTGTAGAAGCTTATGGTGAACATGCTTTAAGTGAAAGATAATGTAGAAATTGGTTTCAACGATTCAGAAGTAACGATTTTGATGTGAGAAATCAAGAACGTGGAAGGCATCAGAAGAAGTTTGAAGACTCCGATTTGCAAGAAATATTGGATGAAGATGATACAGTAACTCAAATACAAATAGCAGATGCATTAAATGTTAACCGATCAACAATTTCTTTACGTTTAAAAGCTATGGGAGATTCAAAAGTGTGGAAAATGGGTGCCACATGAATTGACTGAAAGGCACATGGAAAATCGAAAAACAATCAGTGAAATGTTGCTTCAACGACACGGAATAAAGTCATTTCTGCATCGAATTGTGACTGGTGATGAAAAGTGGATTTATTTTGAGAATCCTAAATGCAGAAAATCATGGGTTACAGCAGGCTAACCATCAACGTCGACTGCAAGACCAAATCGATTTGGAAAGAAGAGAATGCTCTGTGTTTGGTGGGATCAAAAAGGTGCGGTATATTATGAACTTTTAAAACCTAGTGAAACTATCAATACTGATCGCTACCGACAACAAATGATCAATTTGAACCAAGCATTGATCGAAAAACGACCAGAATGGGCGACAAGACATGGTAAAGTTATTTTGCTTTATGACAACGCACCGGCACACAAAGCAAAACCGGTTCAGGATACTTTGAAGTCATTTGGCTGGAATTTGCTACCTCACCCGCCTTATCTACAAGACTTGACTCATTCTGATTATTATTTGTTTTCATCGATGGGACACGCACTTAAAGAGCAGCACTTCAAAACATCTGAAGAAGTCGAAAAATGGGTCTCTGAATGGTTTTCATCGAAAGAAGAGCATTTTTTTTGGCGTGGTATCCATAAATTGCCTGAAAGGTGGACAAAATGTGTAGCTAGCGATGGGCAATACTTTGAATGAAATATTATGTACCATTCTTTCAAAATAAACGTATTGTTTTTATAAAAAAAACTAAAATTTCATATTCATGGTAAGTATGCAAAATTTGAAGTTCTTAACTTGAAGCATTCGAGCAATAATTGTGAATACGTGTTTTAAGGATTCTTGTACGGGAGGTACCCGAAGGAGTGGAAGGATATCGCTCATTAACAAAGTTAGCCTTACTCTATCGTGCAAACGGACGGACGGATGGACGGACGGACAGCAAACGAACGGCCACAACTGAACACAAAATAATATATAACTTCTTTTCGTCCGAGGCTCGGTTCTATGCATTACAAACTTTTCGGGCTGGATTAAACTTATAATACTCTCAGCCCTATTCTGAAATTGTGACCTATCACAGGTCACAACCTGCTGTTACTGAAATTTTGTGACTGCACTCAGGGGCGTCATTTCAGTTTTTTCTAGGGTTGGGGGGGCAAAATTTTCTGCATGAATACATTGTGTGTTGGGTATACTTGTGTACGTGGGCATTTTTTTCCAAATTTGTGTTGAAACATGCATTTTGATAAAAGTTTGTGCAAACCGGTATTGACAATGAGTAGTATTTACGTAATTTATTAATTTAATATGTGCAAAATTTAAAATTCCTAGCTTGAAGCGATCAAAAGTTATTGGTCAATATTCTAGAACACGAGGTTTTAATGACTTTTTCTATGGCAGCTACCCGTAGAAGTAGGACAATTTTGCCCTTAACCCTTCGTGGTCACACCTCTGTATTCAATTTCGGTGGTCACACTAGGTCGATTCTACCCAGTTAAAAAGTTCAAAACGATATTGTGACCAAACTATCTATCTAAAGTGGTTAAAAAAATAACGCAACATGCTCTGAACGTTCTAGATGATGTTTAAGTTTTTTGTTGTTTTCCGGCGTCAGTGGAGTTTCTGGTGTGAAACCCCAACACGAAATCCCCGACTGTTGATTATTCGCTGTCCCTGAGGGCATGACAGTTGGAAAACCTTCACTGGATAGGCCAGTTTTTTATAAGACTGTGTTGGACTGGTTCCGAAGGAGCTGTTTCGTCATCGAATGGCATAGACTCGTCAGAGGGTGTATTAAGCTTAAATCCGAAACACCCTTATAGCTGGTGGCATTGCTTAGGATTATTCTATATAGGCGACGTTGAAACAAATTTTATTTTCGCGAATTATAATTTAAGTAAATTCTTGCCTTAGCCTCCTTATACTAAAGGTAGGTGGCACTGAAGATTACCCAATATTTCAACCAATTTGATGGAATTTTTTGTTGTTCGCTATGATATATGAAATTCAACGCTGAGAGCGCCGAATCTAATCCCGCCAACAGCAATTTTGACTTAAAACTTAAACAAATTTGCTTCCATGGTAGCTTCTCACCATGAAAAATTTCATTGTTCTAGATGATGTTCGTTAAATTTATTTATAAGAAATAAAATTGCGGCATGTTAAACAAATTTCATGAAAAGGTAAAAGCACAAAAAAGACACTTTTTTGCTTAAAAAAATTATAGCTTCGTCAATGTTCAATATTTTTTCATAAGATTTTGACATTTCACTTCTTAGATATGCTGCTTCTGGAAAAAAATAAAACAGTAGGATAGTGCGCGTTCCCAAAAAGATTGATTCCGACATACGGGTCGATTCTATCCCGTGTGACCACGAAGGGTTAAATAACTTGGCTTAACAAATTCGACCAAACATCCAGATTCAAAATTTCAAACTCCTAGGTCAAGGCGTTCTTGAGCTATCGTGCTAACGGACACACAGACGGACAGACGGACGGACGTCAAGCTGTTTCGGAGTTTTTGGCCACAAATAAACACAAAATAAAATATAAGTTTTTTCGTTTGAGGCTCCGTTCTATGCGTTACAAACCTTTGGATTGGATTAATCGTATAATAGTCTCAAATTTCATCTAGAGTATAAAAACCTTTTGAAAATCACATTTCACAGAAATAAATTTTTGATAGATTTTGTGATACCCTAAAGGCTCGTGGACACTAGTAAATAAATGAACATGTATACTTGAGTAGAGCTAGAACCCCGCAAGAATGTAGCGATCGATCTTCTGACGATATTTTTTTGAGTCAGTGTTGGCTTTGACGTAAAAGGTGCATTTGGCACAACGTTGAAGTGAAAGTGTACGTACAGACGCAAAAAGTACTTGCAAGATACTTGTTACAGCAGATTCCTAGAGCAATTTTGCTGCAATTTGCTAACGTAAACGTTGTAGAAAGAAATGTCGAAAGTGCTCGCTAGTGTACACTAGACTTTAGTAGCTTGTCAGATTTAAAATTATTAAGTCACAAATTCATAAATTGTAACGCTCAGATGTATAGCCTTAACATTTTTTCTCTGGAGGCATATTCGATTAAAACATTACTGAGGTGTCAATCAGATTCAGTGAGGGGGCACTTGCAATCGTAAATGACGTCCCTGACTGCACTTATGATCGGAAAGTTTTTTCGCATTCTGGCGCTGCAGTCACAAGAAAGATCACAATAATTTCTCCACATAGTTGAAGACGTGTGAAAATGATGATGCTGTGTCAGTATCAGTGATCAATTCGGCCTTTGCAAGTGTGTATTGGAAAGTTGTGCGTTAGTAAACATCTAAAACGTGGAAACCCGAAGTAACTCTCGAATGTATTGTAGATTAATAAAAACGGATCACTTGCGTTCCTCAAGTTTCGGAGCGTAGCTCTTCTTAACGCCCTTAAATCACACAAAATGTAAAACAGCCATCTAAATTTACGTTAAATTACTTTTGTTCAGCTTCTTCCAGTAATTACCTCAGCAAATATAACAAACATTACATTTTTTTCAATATTAAGTACTGAAACTTCACGAAACGTTAAATTTGTTTGACTGGCTGGCCGTTGTGATCACCTATTTCGATAGTCACAATTTTGTGATGTTTTTTAAAAACGTGAAAATTGTAACTAATGCTAGAATAAGAAAAGTCACAGATTTTCTAAAATTATGACTCTTCGCTAAAATTGTGACTTGTGACTGTACACATAATAGGGCTGTCTATTCATCTAGAGTATAAAAATGAAGACATTTGTAAAACGAATTAATTGGCGTTTTACAGAAATTTTCTTTAGAACTTCAAAACAAAACTATTCTATTAAAAGTAATGATGAATTTTTGAATTGCTTTGATATGGCAGCTATATTACAAGTACATCAGATTTTCTTCCCATTTATATTTTTCCATGCAACTATTGGAAAATTTATGTATACGAAATTTGAAGCCTAATATCAATTGTCCAGATCGAGTGAAATTTCGCTTCCTATATAAAACATGCAAAAAAACCAAGCGAAATGCTAGTGAACATTTTGTTGTTTAATTTCGCGAGCAGATGGCGCTGATCACAACACACATTCTATTTTATTCCATTAGTAAGAAACGGTCTACCTTAGGACTTAGTGAATTGCACCAGCATATCGAAGACCATGGAAACAGCAGCTTGGTGGACTTAACTAAAAACAACCAAAACTTAGTGGATTTCAGTTGTAAGCCGATGATATAGATATAACAATTCGGTTGAGCGGTTTTTAATTATCACGGAATACACATCCAGACAAATCGAACATTGTCTCCAAACTTTTTTAAAAGACGAATATCAGACAAACAAACAAGTTAACACGAACTAAACCATAGACTAATACCAGTTTACACTATTTCTCAATCAATATCAACTAATCAATCTCAGATAATTATCTAGAAGAAGCTAGATCTATAATTCGAAAAGTAACAATATAAGTAAGTGGTACAAAGTGATTGCATGCATGCTCTTTGTTGCCTCGGGAATGTAAATAGGGCGCTCCTGATATTGGGGCACGGAAGGAAACTCGATAAATCGAGTTAAGGAATACTTGGCAGTAAATATCGTTGTTTTCGCAGGCTTTCCACGTTCAGAAAAGGCCTGGGATTAACGTAATTTATTTGTCTATGGTAATGAAGAGATCTTGTTTACTTTGTTGATGTTTCTTAGACAATCTTACAGGAATTGAATCGTTTTTGATAGAATAATGTGAGAATTCCATTAGAATGATTATGTACTTGGAAACAATTTCTCGGACTCGTAGATAATTGTTTTCGATTAAATAAACAATACTCGAACCAAACTATGATGAAGCTCGAATCTGTTGATAGAAGTAGGTACTTGTAAATTGTTTCTAAATTAAAGCATGTGTTCACTCGTGAATATAAACTTCAAGCAAACAACAGCGCAATTAATGTAAAAGTAACACAAGGCAAATACCAAAATATTGTAACGGAGAGGTAACAAATTTCATTTAAATATTATTCAATATATTATAAATTGACTTTAATAACAAATTCTTGTACATATTACAACAGCCCCTCTTGTTTTATAGCTTTCGAAACTTTTCAACAGAACTACTCGAAAATTCCAGCATAATTTAATTCCAACATATGTGCAATATTTGCGTAAGTTCCAAATTAATGTTGAACATTTTCTTTATTTAATAAATATTTAAATTAAACATATAAATTTAATTAAACTTGACTGCAAAGCTCGCCGTACGAACCCATTGTATGTACGCTTGCAATTTTGTAGTAATAATAATCCCGGAAAGAGCTCCATTTCCATTTTATAGTGTTGGCGAAATCTGTTGAGAATGATAAATTTCGTTATCATTTCGTGTAAGTGTGTGACGCATCTTGGGCAATTTCTGGCAAGACGTTATCTCGGCAGTTTTTCGGTCACACCTTCATGATACCATATCAAAAATTTAAAATTTGAAGTGTTCGAATCTCACTAACGTAAGGACTTACGAGGGCGGATTGATAATCACGTGGAAAAATCAAGAAGGAGTGGGCAGGTAAGGAATTCGTTATTTTTTTTACCTGGACCATCCTTAAATAAATTACCTGCAACGTTTAAGCCTGATACCTCGTTTAGTTTTCGAGAAGCAGCCGTCTAAGCAAGTCGACTTACAAAAATTGTTGAAAATGGATAAAAGTGAATTTCGTGTGTTGATTAAACACAATTTTTTAAAAGGGAAAACAGCTAAAGTAACCAAAGAAAAAATAGATAAGCATTATGGGGACTCTGCACCATCGATCCAAATGGTTTTCTGAATTCAAGTGTGGTCGTACGAGCACACAAACCATACCAAGTCCAGGTCGTCCAAATGAGGTCACCACGCCAGAAATGATCGATAAAATCCATGATATCGTGATAGAAGATCGTCGAGTAAAAGTGCGTGAGATAGTTAACGTAGTAAGCATCTCATTTTAACGTGTTTGGAATATTTTGAAAAACCATTTGGACATGAGGAAGCTATCCGCAAGATGGGTGCCGCGTTTGCTCACAATCGATTAAAAAGGCAATCGTGTGACAACTTCACAGCACAGTTTGCAACTGTCTCATCGTAATCCGGATGAATTTCTTCGTCGATTCGTAACTGTTGATGAAATATGGATCCACTACTACACTCCAGAAACCAAAGAACAGTCAAAACAGCGCACCGAAGAAGGCAAAAACCGTTACATCCGTGGGAAGGTTATGGCGACAGTTTTTTGGGATTCCAATGGAATAATATTCATCGACTACTTGAAGAAAGGAAAAACAATAACAGGATCATATTTTTCTGAGTTATTGGTTCGATTGGATGCTGAAATCAAGGAAAAACGGCCTCATTTGGCGAAGAAAAAAGTGTTGTTTCATCACGACAACGCTCCGGCTCACAAGTCCGCTGTTGCAACAGCAAAACTGTTTGAATTACGGTACGAAGTGCTCCCTCACCCACTGTATTCTCCAGATTTGGCACCCTACGACTTTTTATTATTTCCAGACTTGAAAAAATGGCTTGCTGGAAAGAGACTTACCACGAATACTGACGCCATAAGTGAAACCAACGCCTATTTTGAAGGGTTGGACAAATCATATTATTTGGGAGGGATCAAAAAATTGGAGAAACGCTGGACTAAGTGTATCGAGCTAAAAGGAGACTACGTTGAAAAATAAAATAAGTTTTTCCGGATAAAATTATATTTTCTCAATTTTTCCACGTCATTATCAATCCGCCCTCGTACCTCGGTTGTGGTCTAAGAAACCAATAAAGATTATAAGTAAATATTGAATGCAGGAACTGTTCCAAAAAAAGGACTGTGAAGTCCACAAAAGAGCATTCTCGCCGAGCGTGATCAACGTGCAAACGCGAGAGTACGAACAGGTCCTTAGTGCTTAGAGATGGGCAAAGCAGTTCATATCAGTAAAGTACTTTACTCCTAGTCACTCACTTTAAAGAACGAGTTCAATGAAGTACTTGAATTGAAGTGTTGACTCACTCCCTCACTCACGCACTCACTCACTCACTAGTCATAGTCACTAGGCGTGAAGTACTTCAATTGAACTATTCTTTCCTTCGTTCAGTATTTAGGAGTCACTTCAATTGAAGTGTTAACTCACTCTATTCTCTTCTAACAGCCATTTAGTAGTCACCGGTGGGCTGGTGTGTGTGTGAGTTTTCTTCTCTAGCCGCTCACTAATTCACACACTAGTCAGGTAGAAGTTCGTTGGGCTGATGTGTGTGGATTTTCTTCATCCTATCTATAGTCAGGCAGGTAGAAGTTGTGCTTCAGGGTTGGGAAATAGAGGGAAATAGGAAGAAGAGCGGTGTACATAAACATTTACATTTACTCTTTCTTTTTTCTTATGATGGAAAATTGAATGGCGTGGTGTTCTTCTCGCACCGCGTCGCGTATACATAATTACATTGAAAACAACAACACTGTTTATAATCAGTGATGCCAATTGAGTGCGTCTCAGTGGACATTTTTAGTGCCCTTAAGATTAAATTAACGCTCAAAATTTCATATTTTAATGCTCGACCAAGAAAATTACTTGGCAATACTGTTTATAATATTCATGCAATGCATAATACCACACGCATATGAATATGAATGAAATATATGATAAACCACGGAGAGAGAAGAGCTGATGATACTTTGCGAAGAATTAAGTTATGTCTTCGTTGTGTGTGTTTTCCGTCTTTGAGGAGACGGGCAAAACGAGACGATTTTGTTGGTTGTCTGCCTATCTTCTTGCTCACCGTGTTTGTACAGTTCCCTCTGTTTGGCTCTGTTTTTCTTTCATTCGTGGGTACGAGTATATCGTTTTTAATTTTTTTTTCACGTGTCCAATTGAACTGCAGTTCACCAAAATGAGTAAGTTACTTCACACACTCACTTCAATGAAGTGTTCTTTTAGAGCAGTTCACTCGTCAACGACCCATCTCTAATTCCAAGGCTTGACGAGCTGGATTCATGTTTTTTTTATTTCCAACTTCAGAGCATGAGCCAATTATGCGACCAAGGTTTCAAGTTAGAATCGTGTTTTATGAAGCCACAACTCCTGTCTTATATTTAGAACAGAAGGATTCAACAATTGAGAACTCGTTCAGCGCCAGGACTTCATAAGTAAAATTTCAAATCCATCTTTCCTCGATGTGAAATGAAAAAAATGTGCGAGCAAATATGTTGCACCTCTCGTAGAAATGAATTGAATTTGGTACGTAGAAAGAGCGTACATGTGTTACGTAGAAGTGCCTAGAATATTATACGAAGAATCGATGTAAATACAACAATATCGATTTCCAAACTGTCTATTTTCGAATCGCAATTACTGTTCTATATTCATTCTGCTAAAGCCGAGATGATACACAACGTGATGTTCGTTATACGCTTGTCAATCTCAAAATGAATAACCAGTCAGCCTTCTTAGGAAGGTTGTGCGTATCGGAAGATGATGCATAAAAATCTATCGAATAATACTGCAGGAACTCACATGTACTTATATGTGCAGTGCATACGTTGTCGTCCAATTTCTATTCAATGTGCAATCGTAAAGCTATTTTGAATTCACAGCGCACAATTTGGCCGACCGGAGGACCCGCCATTATGTGAGACAGTTTAAACAAGAGGCACCATGCCTTGGAGCATGATTGGATGAGTACTTCAATGACATCATAATCACACATCGATCTAATAAGGCTCGAACTGTTCGACACAGCTCAGTATGCGGTCGAGAGTTGAATATTTGACATAGCTGAAACGAACTTCTTTGCCAGGACCTACTTATCTTTCATTTCAATAACCAGTGAGACCCCAACCCTATCCTGCCTATCATTACGGCTATGCAAACCCCTCTATTTGGAACTATCACATTTAACATAGTCACATTTGATAGCGGTATAATGGAGGCGTGTATCAGTCATCAACGTCAACTGGGCTTTATATGAGAGGCCTTGATTGATGACCTTAAGTCAACCTTGCCTTTGCCAGCCATGAATTCATGATATGTACGATTGGACGTCAGATTGTTTGATGAGTTACTCAACGAGTTTTGACTACATATGGCAGCATTAAACACACACAACTGTTCTGGGTAACCAACAAGGATTTTTATTTTTATACCCGATAAAAATATGATGATTATAAGATGAAATGAATACGATAAAAGGATGAAGGATTGCCTACCGTCAGGTAAGTGATGGATTCGCAATGGAATATGAATTTTATCCGTTCCAGAAATTCATCAGATTAATAAAACAGCGGCGACGGGATCGTTCAAAGCTCAAAACATATTTGCCCATACGGAGGGTGTACAAATGCGGTGACCAGATGACATACATACGTTTCAAATTGCCTCTACTGGAAGGATATAAATTGTAAGAGCTTGTGATATGTAGAGGCTTCGGGTACGTGAAATATGAGTTCAATGCAAATTAAATATTCAAATATCAATTTTAAACATGGAATCCAATTTACGAACGAGGTACACGGGGCATATGCATAACACAATTTTAGGTGAGTAATGCTTTCCCAACATATTCGATTTGTTGAAATTCACTGACATTTTCAAATTATGTTGTTATGCAATGTTGGCTATAATTTGAATATGGCTGGCAGACTTAAGTCAATTTAATCAAGTGATGGTGCCACTAAGAATAGTTAATCCTAAAAAGTTTAAACTTTTCGACTAATATATTACTAATCGAGAGGAATACCTACTATAAAATATATTAGCTTTTGGGTATGGTGGAAAGGGTTTACGGTGGACAGACGGACATTTCTTTCTCTGTCTTTGGTTTTTTTGGGATCCTAAAACGTGGAAGTACAAAATGTCAGGGTAGTTATTTTTATTGAAATTTCAGTTGCTTAATGCCGTGCTTAGGTTAGGGGTGACAAGCTTATTTCGATTAAGATGTCTTACGATTAAATTTCACCTGAAAGATGAAATTTGTTATGTTTACCAAGGTGGACAAGGAAACTCTTCTCAATATAACATTTTTCAAGGAGTGGTGAAGCAAGAAAGTGTAGGAAACAGAAAACATTTTCCAAAAAAATCACATCTTATATCTCAAGAACTGTTTACTTATCCTAGAATTGTAAGGAGTTAGGGTGGGAAGGGTGAAAAGAAAAAAAATGTTTTTATATCTGGTGGATCGCTAATAATAGAAAGATGAAACTTTGAATTCAAGTACAGTGGCATGTTCTAAAAATATATTTCTTATCAGTCCTACTATAATACGAGGGTGGGGAGTTTCTCCTATCTCTCGAACGGCATTTGTTGGAAACTTGGAACTTGGTATATGAAGAAGTACTACGAAAGTAATTTGTTTAAAAAAAAATTGAATATATGCATTGGCGTACAGAGGTGGGGCAAAAAAATGCTGAATAGTGGGTCATAAACTTCCACAAATTTTAATTCTATGGGTTCTCTAGTTAAGAAACACTTTTTATGATTTTTTTTATTCAACCTCCAAGGAGGTGTAGTGAGTGGGGTTGTATGCATTTCTACTATTTCCGCCATATCCACTAACGTTCCATTTCATCGCCCAAAAACCTTTTTATTGATTTTTTTGCTACTCGATCCCTAAAGGTGTAAAAAGGTATAAAGATATTATTTTTGAAATCCGTCATACCTTGCAGTTATGATGATATCGAATTAGTTCTTACTTCCTCAGATTTTACTTTATTATTTTAATAATAAAGTATTGTTATCGATTTTTAAAAAAAAAAAATTTGCTACCCTGAAAATTTTTTTTTATACGTTTCATGACTAATAAGCACCAAAAAAGCAAAAAAAATTTTCAGTCCGTCTGTGTGACTGGGTACGCCCCTTGAAGTGACCTCTTTTTGGGGGGTGCGAGTATGAGGGGGGAGGTGGGGGAAGCGATTTAGACGAACAATTTTGGTTTCTAGATCTCAGCAACCGCTTATGTTAGGAAGCTGAAACTTGAAATTTATATAGAGCTTCAATAGTGGAACCATTTGCAAAAATATTGTTGATATGGGTGAAGGGGTGTGGGAGTGGGGAGAAAAATAATGCGTCCAAAATGCAAAAAAGGCGAGATAGAGACATTCTAAAATCCATATCTCCTAAACGGTTAATGTTACGAAATTAAAACTTAATAATCATCTGTAGGTATACTAGGACAATAGATCGGAAATAAATTTTTGAGAGGGGGCAGTGACGTACGGGGGTGGGGGTTGAAAAACTTTAGATTAGGATATCTCACGAACAAATTCCACTAGAGAAATAAAATTTGGTCTGTGTATAAAAGTTGACAAATAAAGTTTGCTGAAAGTAAAATTTTTTTAGGGGGTGGTGGACCATGGAAGTGGAGGGGGTAAGAATTTTTTTAAAAAATCACGTCTTATATCTCAAGAACAGTGTAAGATACATGCTTAAAATTTTTACCAGAAGTAGGCCTAATAGACCTTCAGCAGAAAAAAAAATTTCAGGGATGAGGGTGTAGAGGGTGAGGGTGGGAGAGGGTGAAAAGGAAAAAGTTCCGATTTTTATATCTCGAGAACCTATAATGATATTAAGCTGAAACTTAGTATTTAGATAGAACTATAGTAGTAGCATGTTGGAAAAATATAATTTTGTATACTGGTAGTATGGTACGAGAGTGGGGGGTGTTTTTCTTAACTATAGAACGGCTTATGCTAGAAAGTTGAAATTTTGGAACATATATGCAAATCCACTAGAAGAGTAATTCTGATTAAAAAAAAATTCAAATATCTATTGGCGTTCGGAAGTGGGCAAAAAAAATGATCAGTGAAAATGGAATGCATATATTTTCACGATTTTCGTCATATCTATTAGGTCTTTCCAAATATTGAATTCATTTTTTTTGTACGGATTTTTCATATAAATAGCTAGAAAGTGTTTTTAGGATTTTTTGAAATTCGACCTCCAAGGTGGTGTAAAGGGGATGTATACATTTTCACGAATTCAGCCGTATCCCTCAGGTCTGATTAGATATCGAATAACTTTTCACTTCCACGGGCTTATTTAATAATCACCTAAAACCCGTTTTCAGGTTTTTTCCTTTTTCAACCCCTAAGAGGGTAAAAACGGGTTGAACACGTTTTTACGAATTCCGACATATCTCTTAGGAGTGATAAGACATCGGATTGGTTTTTACTTCCTCTAGCTTTCTTTGTTGATATCTAAAAACTCATTTCAGGATTTTTGGATATTCAACCCCAAAGTGGGTGCAAGGGGGTTGCAATATGTTTTGACAAATTCTTACATATTTCTAAGTTCTAATGAGATATCGAATTCATTTTTACTTCCCAAGGCTTCCTACATAATCGTCAAAAAGTTGATTTCAGGACGTTTGTTATTCAACTCCAATAGGACGTATGGCTTTCGACATATTTCTCAGGATTGATGAGATATTAGATTGGTTTGTACTTCCACAGACTTTTTATATAATCGCCTACAAACGCATTTCCGATTTCATGTAAAGGCCCAAAACGAAATCACGAAAAACCTTCTAATAGCGTAACAACTGATATAGACCTCGTCCCGGAGTATGACCCAATTACGTAATTCATATGTTATATGTGGCAGCGGCGTAAGTATTCTAGCGCGACCCCATTGTAACCGCTTCCCGAACATTGTTTTAGGTTTTCAGTCACATAGTAAACTACACCGCATCTCAGAATTAAACTCGTTCCGAACTTCTACCTTCTAAAATAATAAAGTTGCGCCCAGACTGTTGGCAGATTTTTTTTATATAATCCTATAAATAAATATCAATATCAGAATTTTCAGACATTGAACCCTAAGTGAGTAGAAGGGGGTTGCATATATTTAGGTCTGATGAAATATCGAATTGGTTCTTACTTCTATTGGTTTTAATATAAACGCCTAAAAATTGGGAATGGAATTTTTTTCATGGTGAAGCTACCATAGAAGCTGATTTTAAGTTTTTTTCTGGAGTCAGATTAGTTTCTGGTGTGAAACCCTAACACGAAATCCCCGACTGGTGATTAATCGCTGTCCTGGCCACTTACATTGAGGACATGACAGTTGGAAAACCTTCACTGGAGAAGCCGGTTCCTAAAACTATGTTGGACTAGGTCCGAAGGAGCTGTTTCGTCATCGGATGGCATAGACTCGTCAGAGGGTGTATGACTACTATCCGAAACACTCTTACAGCTGGTGGTATTGCTGAGGATTTTGCGATATAGAATCAAGATTCATATCTGCGAATTATAATTTTACTAAATTTTGCCATAGCTATTCTTATGCTTAAGGTAGGTGTCACTGAAGATCATCTAATATTACAACTAATTTGGTTGAATTTTTGGTTGTTAACTAGGGTATATTAAATCACACACTAAGTACGCGACATGGAATCCCGCCAACAGCAAAATTATTTTTTCCCAATATTAATGAGAATTGCATTTTTTTCATGGTGAAGCTACCGTAGAAGCTGATTTTAAGAAGTTTTTTTGTTCTTTTTCTGGCGTCAGAGGAGTTTCTGGTTTGAAAATTCGATGCCTAAAAATTATTTTCACAAATTTTAGAAATTCAACCCCCTATGCTATAAAGGGGATTGTATTTGTTTTAACTAATTTCGTCACGTATCTTAGGTCTGATAGTATATTAAAATTGATTTTTACATATTCGGCACTCTTTGAAGGGTTATTTCAGGTTTTTTTTCAAAATTACACCCCTAAGGCTGTGTAAAGGCATTCTATACGTTTTTGCAAATTTCGTCTGATGAGGTAGTTAATTGATTTTTAGTTCTACGTGCTTTCTATGTAATTTCCTAAAAAACAAATTTTAGGATTTAGACCTGCATACGTTTTTTTAATATTTCGCCAAATTTCTAGGCTTTGTGAAATACCACACTAAATTTTATTTAAAGGGGAATTAAAATCAAAATCAATTTCGGGATTTTTTGATATGTTGTTTTATTTCTATAGTCTGTTCATTGATTAGATTAAGTGATGACGAAATAAATTTCACAAATAACCTCATTTTCTACTCAAAACAATCGACTTTGCCCATGTCCCAGACCATGACCTAATCGTAATTTGTGTTTAAAAGCGTCAGTATCATCGGCATTTTTGTCGCACCTCGACTTTCAAAAAGGTCCCTGACTTTGTCGCGAAAAATAATGAAGCTGTGCCCAGACAGTTGGATGATTTTTTTTGCTTTTCTGTGGTCTTCTGTCCTTACCAAAGTACCAATTTTTTTTGGAAATTATCGCTCGATCAAAATACCTTCTTATTACAATAAAAAATTAAAAGAGCACTCATCTCTTTTCCATAATTTAATTAACATAAACTATTTTCCTTGATGGAATTTCGTAGTTTAGTATATAAATCAATTCAAACATTTGTCCATAATATAATTAATGAGATACACCACATACTCGTACATAATTAAGCACAAACTGAATGAATTTGACGACAAATCCCAAAAAACATGACTGTTTTTCGGAAAAGCCGATATCTTACTAGCATGGAACTAATGAAAACGACAAGGTGAAATCATACTTGAGAACCACTTCTTTCTGAGGAATTAAGTATGAATTTATACCATGCCAGTTAAGTATTTATTCGAAATCTAGACCATTCCTCTTTGAGGATAATACAGAAATATTAATATATACACTCTTAGGATTCGAGTATACTAGAAAATTAATAAGTCCTTCGAAATTCGGCACGGGTCTATTATGTTCGTTTTCAATATTGTCCACCGTTAACAGGTAGATAATCTCAAGCGATGGAGCTACGAATATTCTTCCCCGCATTAAATTTATATGAGCCTTGGTAGCATAGCCTGAGGAATATTGTCATGTCTACTACCGGTAGTCATCCTTTCACTTCCTCCGATTAAACTGGACTCGAAAATTTGTCTCTCATTTTTCTAGAAACACGAAACATAAGGCTATAGGGCTAAAAACAACAACAAGGATATTCGCCAATATTTGGTTATTTTCTAGAGTTTCTGGAAATATTCTCATCCTTTCAAACCCACGTCTGTTCAGATACTGAGTCCTTCGGATGTAGTTGTTTTTGTTGTAATTTTTTTGCTGTTCGGCACTTTTTGCTCTCGTCTTTTGGTGCCCGGCTGGCTGACGTTATTAATGTCGAGCCAGGTTTCGTACTACTTTTCAGGCTTCCACGTTGTATACCTAGTCATCCGTCACTGCCATTAAAGCGAGAAATTCGTAATGGGACCGATGTACTAAGTCGTATTTTGTATTTTTTTCAGATTAAATTCTAGAACGTTTCGAGAGATACGTAAAAGCTGTATTTAACTTTGATTTTGAAATGTTTAATATTTTGTTTATCTTTTAAAAAAAAGACTTTTTCTCGTCAGTATCAATTATTATCAATTTTTTGCCACTTTTGGTCATATGGATTTTTTATCTATTCTGCCTTTTTCGTTCTTTGTTACCAATTTTGTCCATTTTACCCACACAGCAAAAAAAATCCATTAAATTTTAAATCTTTTGGATAGTAGGCAAATATGCCTCACCTTTTCAAGTAAAAGTCAATTTGAATGTAATTTTCAATTTTCGGTCAGTAAATTTCAATTTTCAATCAGTAAATTTGTATTTGCAATCAGTAAATTTCAACTTCGAAAGCAGTAAATTCACTGGATAATCTCCTGAATTTACACTCTAAAAAAGTGTATAATTAGCACTTTTTAAGATACACTTATTTCTACTTTAAATATTATTTCTTACTTATTTACTCTAAATAAAACACTTGGCTGTAGGTAAAAATCGAGCCTGCGATCGATTCTGGTTTTGCTGCGTAGGTTTGGCGCGCATAGCGACTGCGCCACCGAAAGCGTTTCATTTTCATTTCAGTAGAAAACAAAACTAACTAACTAACTTCGTGGTTTACATGAACAAGAACGTAATTTTTAATTCATATATAAATACAGTTAATTTTACTCGAAATGTTGCGTAATTTTAAAAGATTTTTCAGGTAAATTGTTCGGTTCAGTTGAAAAGTACATAAATAATTTACTAATACCAGTAATTTCGTTTAAAAGTGATTGAAATGTGTACTTTTATTTGAAAAAATGAAATATACTGGAAATTTTAAGTAAAAATTGGATTGAAAATTAAATTTTTTTAAAGCAGTGCACACGATTGTCCATCCAAATTAAAATTCCCTACGCATAATCCACCGTTGACGTGTTTGAAGGTGATGCAGCTTGCGGTAAATTTTTAAAGCAATTGCTTGTAGATGATACTGTTAAAGTTAAGTTAAACTTATAGAAAGTTGTTTTTTATGTTTTCGTTTTATGAATTTTACTTTATTATTTTTTAATAATAAAGTATTGTGATCGACCTGAAATTTCAAAAAAGTTTGCTACCCTGAATTTTTGTATTTACACGTTTTAGGACTAGTAAGCACCAAAAAAGCAAAAAAAAATGTCCGTCTGTCCGCCGTACGCAAAAACGTTTGAAGGTGCGTAGCTCACAAACCCCTTGAGATATTAAGATGAAATTTTTATTGTAGGTAGAGTGGGTGAATGTCTACGAGTGGTACCTTTTGGAGGAGTTTGGGTGTAAGGGGGGGATGGGGAGCGTTTTAGATGAAAAATTTTGGTTTCTAGATCCCAAGAACCGCTTATGCTAGGAGGCTGATAGTTGGAACTTATGAAGTACTATGATAGTGCACCCATTTGCAAAATACTTTATTATTAAAAAATAATAAAGTAAAATAGGCGATAGGGGTTGAGAGGCTTACGAGTGGGGGGGGGGGAAACAATGCGTTCAAAACGCTTGAAAGCTGGGATTGATACATTCTAAAATCCATTTCTCCTGAAGGATTGATGTCAGATGGCCGAAATTTTGTAGTTGTATTAAGGGATACTAGGAGATTAGAAAGGGGTTAAAATTTGTAAGGAAAGTAGTGAGGTATGAGGGTGGGGGGTGAAAAACTTTGAATTACAATATCTTCCGACTCAATTGTGTTAGGAAGATAAAATTTGGTTTCTGTATATTTAATTACCAGTGGAGTCTCCTGAATGTAAAATTTTTGATGGGGGAGGTGAAGCGCTGACGGTGGGGGACAGCCATTTTTCAAAAAATTAAATTTTATTTTATCTCATGAAACATATTAGATATGATCATGAAATTGTTACAGGAGTTAGGACCAGTATACCTAAATATAAATTTTGAGGGTGTGGGTGTAGGGAGTGATGGTGGGAGGGCATGAAAATGAAATGAAATAAAATAAAATAAAATAAATAAAATAAAAATAACAGGCAAAAATTGAGACATCCCAGAAAAATAAAATTTTTGAAAGGGGTAGCAAGGTACGGGGTGGGGGGTGGTTTTTCATATCTCAGAAACCGCTTATGCTGCAAAGTTAAAACTTAGTATGTATATGTAGAAGTAGGGTAGAATGGGTAGCCCTGCACTATAGGTAGAAATGCACCACTCGCCATTGGCGCTCGCCCCAAGTAAAATCTGCAAAGCAGAAGTAGTACTCTCTTTCTCTTTCCTATCCTTACGATCGCGTTCAAGAATCGTTAAAATACCGAGTAATGCTAAACAGTTATTCGGAGAACAAGAAAAACGCAAAGGAAAGTAACTTTTATTATATATGCAACATTTTTGGTTAAGTGTAATTATCGATCGTGAACCTTTCTAGGTAGGCACATATATAGCGTGTAGTCTAAGGTGTGTTTTAGTAAAGTGCTAGTTTATTATTTGTTTTTATTTATAAAAAAAAATAAAAAATATCCATCTGGTCGGAATCGGTAGAATTGCACCACTAGCATATAGGGAGAGATGCACCAGATTGTTATGCCTCCTTTGCCTGAATTCATGGCCACAAATCTTAATGATATTCAAATTATTTTGATGCAACCAGAACGAATTCGTGCTACAAGGAGACAGCAGTAACATATCAAATTTGCAATAGATTTTTCAAATTTTGATATCCGTTGACTTATCAAAACTTATATAAAGCCATTGAATTATTACTATTCCGTATTTTTTATTATTTTTTATTAGTATAAAAATCGAAAAAGGTTTAATATATTTACCGTTCAGTTCGTTATTGTTTGTTACTTTTATAAATATATTTCATGTTTTTGTTTCCACTAATTTGGTTTGGGTTGGCTATATATATAAAATGTGGTGCATTTCTCCCGTATGATGGGAGAAATGCACCATTTGAACTGACTGCGTTCTTCTTCATTAGTTCTCAAGTTCTGTTTATATTTTGATCTTTGTTATGAATAAAATATTTGCGCAAGGTGTTTGATCAAATAAAGAAAGAAAAATTAATCAAGTTCTACTATTTTCTTCGGAGATATGGAGTAATTAATGAAAAAGGGTGCATTTCTACCTAGTCTCCCCTACTACAGGTAGTTAAAGCAAAAAACAAATTTAAAATTTTATTGATGTACAGAGCTGGAGTTAAACAAATGTACGTGAAAATGGGTTTTTCCAACATTTTCACGAATTTCGTTATTTTAACCTAAAGAATAACCAGTAGGCTATTTGGAGCATTATTTTTTAGGTTATCGGTTGCATAGTGACCTACACCGCATCTTAGTATTAAACACGTTTCCGACTTCTACCCAAAAAATAACAAAGTTGCGCCCAGACTGTTGGCAGATTTTTTCTGATACTTCTGAAACAAATTTTAAGAGGCAATGGAGCCAGTTGCAGAGGAAGTACCGAAAGAAAAAAATTTTATATATTTCTTTCATCTTAAATGGTGTTGAGAACGCCAAGCTTCTAAAAAATATAGAAGTAAACCGAATTCCATCAGTTACTCAGTTTCCGTTTGTTTCCACATATGTGCCTTTTTTGAAATTTTTTTTGCCTTTGGTTAAGTTCTTGTTTGCTTTTCCAATGTTTTAGGTCCAAAAAATCGGTTCCCTGATTATCAGCTTTAAGCTCAATTGTATAAACGTTTAATAAAAAGCAAATATTTTATTATCAAAAAATAGCGCAGTAAAGTGTGAGCAGATATTTCTGATAATATTTACATTTTTTTAGCTTTACTGTATCTGATGCTGAGAAATTACCTTAAAAGGGTTGTGGTTAGAGAACTCAATCATACATCCTGTTAGCCAAAAAGCGGAAAATGAGTTCTTACGTACGAACTACTGCCATGTAAGCTCGCGCGTATAAGTTAGTGGTGATTAGGACGTTGAAACAATCAATTACGTAATAGCTATCGGTTATTTATAACATAACACTATGGCCGTTCATTTACATATTTCAACGCTATTTGAAAAATGGTTAATAGACTCCGGAACCCATTGTAATGCAAGCAACTATTAAGTCTCGAAGACGTAATTTTACAAGAAGTAGTTTAGTTAGTTCGTTTTGAGATAATAATAGGTTCAAATTTTCCCTTCACTCCTTCGGCCACATCTTAGATCACATACAAAAGTCCTCAAAACACGTGTCAACAAGAATTGGCCGACAACTGCAGAATGTTTCGAGCTAGGAATGTGAAATTTTGTAGACAACAACTGTTCCATAGCTACAGGTAATGGAATCAATATGCACAAAATCGAGTGAGTCCTTCCTTCAGCCTTCATATAAAAATACTTGGAAGGAAGAATAGCAAACAAACACTAACCTGTAAATAAAGGCAAACTGCGAGATGAGGTCAAAAAGTTCTTATTCTGATAATGAGATAAAACTTAATTTTACATGAAATTTGCCAAAAGTGAGGGCAAGATGGGTCCACCGAAACCTTTCACAAATTCAAAAAAGTGTTCAGACAGCATGCGCAAGCGCTCTGGTCGAATATGGATTCCAGGATATCAACCATCCACCCTACAGTCCAAACCTAGCCTTCAGTGACAGCCCCACCTGTTCACCAACCATAAGCGGGAACTCAGTGATAGTGACGAATCGCTCAAGGACGCCGTTAAGGCACATTTTGGAGACAAGAGAAACATAACTTTAGAAGGGGAATTATTATTTATTTATTTATCTGATAGAGCCTATAGAAGCGTCACTACTTCTCGAACCACGATCTAAGAGGTCTTTTGTTCCTGGCTCTTAACCACTCCCTAGGCCATATCGATTCCTTTGAGAAAGGAGATGATTTTACTCGGGCGAGTCTTCGATAGGTCTTCATAGGTGAGAGTAAATCCACCGAGAATCTGCCTTCTTGATGTGGTCACTGCATCACAATCACACAGAATATGTGCCGTGGTTTCAGATGTGGTATCACAGAATCGACATGTATCTAGTGATACTTTACCGATGATCTTAAGGTGATTAAGGAAAAATATCACATTATAACTCGTGCGTTATACCTGCTTAAGGAAAGGAATTCTGACGCTCTCCTACTTGAGAAAGTCAGGAATAATATTCCACTTGAAGATTAACCCACTTTAAAATGCCATCCTTAATGAAGCCTTTACCTTCTCCACAGAATGGTTCCGGGCCAATCATTGGTGAGTTGGCTCAACGCTTAGCTAGCTGGTCAGCCGATTCATTATCCGGAATACCCTCATGTCCTGGCACTCACATCAGGGTTAGACTATTATGATGTGCCAGCTCTTTAAGAAGAGTATGATAGTCCCACACAAGGCTAGAGCAGAAACAATAAGATTTCAGCGCTAGCAGTGTCGCTTGGCTGTCAGATAAGATAATAACTGTAGCGCAGTGGGACATGATTTAAGTCCCCCAGTAATGCTAAGAACAGCACGCCTTCAAATTTTTTGCAGGGCCTTCTGTGCTGTGATTTGTTGTTTTTTTGGCCACCACACCATAGCGGCATATGTGATCATTGGTATTATAATAGACTTGTAGGTCCAGTATACCATATTTGGTCTGAGACCCCAAGTGGTACCACAGAGCCTTCGACACGCCATAAGGGGCATAATGTTACTTCATAAAAGAGCCGCTGAGTAAATTCGACTTAACGATTAATATAATGAAAAATAAGGCCTTGTTCAAATTTTTAATAATTCAGAATAAGAACTTTTGGACCTCAGCTCGTAAATGCATTCTCTTTATTGTGCTCAATTTCCAACTGCAATACGAATTTTACTTTATTATTTTTTAATAATAAAATATTGTTATCGACCTGAAATTTCAAAAAAATTAGCTACCCTGAAATTTTGTATTTTCACGTTTTAGAACTAGTAAACCCCAAAAAAGCACAGAAAAAAATGTTCGTCCGTACGCCGTAGACGCCGTCCGCCGTACGTAAAACAGTTTGAAGGTGAATAGCTCACAAACCCCTTGAGATATTAAGTTGAAATTTTTATGGTAGGTAGAATGGGTAAACCCTACGAGTGGTATCCTTTGGAAGGGTCGGGGTTGTGCGGGAGGAGGAGGGGGGAGCGTTTTAGATAAAAATTTTGGTTTCTAGATATCAGGAACCGCTTATGCTAGGGGGCTGAAAGTTGGAACTTATGTAGTACTATGATAGTGGACCCATTTGCAAAAAAATGGTCGATAGGAGTTGAAGGGTGTGCGAGTGGGGGGGGGGGGAAACAATGCTCCCAAAACGCTTGAAAGCTGGCATTGAAGCATTCTAAAATCCATATCTCCTGAACGATTGATGTTAGATGGATGATACTTTGTAATTGTCTTAAGCTATTTTTCAAAAAATTAAATTTTGATATCTCAAGAACAGTACCAGATATGATCTTATAAATTTTGCAGGAGTTGGGACAAGTAGACCTCTAGAGGTCCTCTAGTGTGGGTGTGGGTGTAGGGAGTGATGGTGGGAGGGGGTAGAAATGAAAAAATTCTGATTTTGATTTCTCGAAAGCCGCAAAGGATAGAAAGTTGAAAATTGAAAACAGTGTAGAGCTACTATAGAGACATCCCAATTTTTGATGGGGATAGTATGGTACGGGGGTGGGGGTGGTTTTCTATATCTCAGAAACGGTTTATCCTAGAAAGTTGAAAATTAGTACCTGTATGTAGATGTGCTACTAGAGCAATTAAAACTACAAAAAATTGACCAACAGTCTGGGCGCAACTTTATTATTTTATGGGTAGAAGTCCGAAACGTGTTTAATGCTGAGATGCGTTGTAGGTGACTATGGGACTGACAACCTAAGGAATAACCAGGAGGCTATTTGGAACGTTATTTTTTAGGTCGTCAGTCGCATAGTAACCAACACCGCATCTCATCATTAAACACGTTTTGGACTTCTACACGTAAAATAATAAAGTTGCGCCCAGAATGTTGGCCGATTTTTGTTCAGTATTTCATCTCTATAGCAGTGATTCTAAACCACTGTGCCGCGAGATTCTTGAAGTGTGCCGTTAAATTTTACGTATTCATACAAAAAAAATTATTTTGTATATACTTATATGTCTTGTACGCCGCCAAATTTTTAAATTATCAAAAAAAATGTGCCGTGATGAAAAAAAGGTTGAGAATCACTGATCTACAGTATCATACGATTCTGCGATACTGCGATTCGCTGCTCTTTATACTATAGATGAAATCATATAGCGTATTATAAGATTAATCCAGCCCAAAAATTTGAAACGCATCGCATAGAACCAAGCTTCGGACGAAAAAAAGTTATATAATATTTTTGGTTTATTGGTGGCCAAAAACCTCAAATCCGCTTGACGTCCGTCCGTCTGTCTGTCTGTCCGTTAGCACGATAACTCAAGAACGCCTTTACCTAGGATCTTGAAATTTTGAATCTGGATGTTTGGTTGAATTTGTAAGGCTAAGTTCGTTAACGGGCAAAATCGTCCTACTCCTTCGGGTAGCTGCCATACAAAATGTCCTTAAAACACGTGTTCAAGAATATTGGTCGATAACTGCAGAAGGGTTTAAGCTACGTCTTTGAAATATTGTATGTATTATTTTTCAATAGTTGGAGCTAAATGTATGATTACGAAGAAAATCATATTAGTCCTTCGTGTAGCTGCTATACAAATATCCTGTCAAAATGTCTTCATTTAATTTACGGAACTCACTATAACTCAAGTAATCGTTTAACTATGAATTCGGAATTTTGTACAAATTAATTTTGTGTGAAAACGAAGGTACCGTCCATACCTTCCATACAAAAAACCTTTAAGACACATGTTCAACAATATTTTCCGATAACTTTTGAACGCTTCAAGCTACGAATTTGAAATTTTGTACACATTAATTTTTGAATGGTTCGGAGGAAAGGGATAAATGTTTAAGAAATCGAGTGAGTCCTTCCTGCACCTCCCATGTGAAAGTCCTTCAAAAAGGAAATTCTTTTTCGGTGACTCACCCAGTTCAAGATATGAAAATGAACACTGACGATATTATCTTTTAGTTTCGAGTAGCAACCAAATTGTAGTCCTTAATAATGGACATACTACATGCATACACCTATTTTTACTTTATCTTCAACTACAATATAAATTGAAGTTCAGTATTTCATTTAGAGTATCATACGATTGGCTTGTTTTAAATCGATAACAATACGTCGTTTAATAACGAAGTAAAAAAGAGAATTAGTATTCGTAACTAAAATTCATTATAAATGTATCTATCTACTGTTACGTAAAAAAGTCGATTAAATTATACTTTCGACTAAAACTTCAACAAAAACCAACTCCTCAAGATTCTTATCGTTATTCTCCAAGACATGGCATATCGTGAGATTACAACCTACTTATTAGCCAATTCGAATTCTATTCGAGTACACTAAGCCCGGATCCTTCGTATTGAATCCCCACGAACCTGAAACCAAATCCGACCATTGGATCCGTATCCGAATTTATAACCTCATTCTTGCGGCTTGCGTATCTTTGCTTCGCCAAAAACAATTTCGTACGTTATTATCCCGTGGAAGCGCGTTTAATACGTGACCTTTATATAGGACCCGTAAAACAAGTGCCGATAATGTTTATTGTATATTCACAGTCCTTTCTTGTATATTTTGCTGTTTTTTGTTATTTCGTACAAGTGTGTAGGGGTAGCCTTACTCCAATGCCCCGTACACCGTGAAATCTATTAGGTAGTAGGGTGGCGCGTATCTTCCGGAGAAGTTAAAGTTTTTTGTCCGTTCAAGATGATATACAGCTAAAGCTTTGCTAATATTTCAGATAGGGTTATGCCTTTTTTGCCTATTAAAAATACAAACAATACAAAGTCTGAACCGAATACTCCACGACCAACTAGGCTATTTTAATGCGGCAAAATTTTCCAATCTAAATTCAGCGAACGTATTGAAAGAAAATCCCTCAGTGCTACGGATTTTCATGCCGAAAAAAAGGAAATACTTTGAATTGGAAGTGTTCGTGGACGAAACATTATAGTCCCCTAAAATCTATTTTAATATATTTTCTATGCTAAACATTTTCGCTGGCTAATAACTTATCAACTTTTTGAAATGTCTTTCTTCATAAGGTCTTAGGACTTGACGTCACTTTGTAATTTGCTCTGCACGAAATCGCACTCGAATACGATATTATGGCAATTGGGCCATGTAAAAGTTTCCATCGATTCGGTCCGATATCAATGGGAATGTGTTCACGCTTAAGTGAAATCGCTTTTTCATGCAGAAGAATCTACCTTAAAATCCTTTCGAATGGGAAGTCATAAATTTTATGGAATGTGATTTTCGTGATTTTGATATTTCCTTTAAGAGTTCCGGGTCTTTTTATTCAATCGAATGTCTTACTTTCGCATGTGTAGTGAATTTGTAAACGCACTCGAGTACCATGGAGATAACTATTGAACCATAGAACATCCTAAATAAAAGCCTTATGTTTAAAAGCTTACGGTATAAAATCGAAAATAGTAGCTTACACCCCGTGTATATTTTTTTATTATATGATAAAAATGAACAAAGACTCAATTTTTTCAATTTTAACGTCCTTTTTAGTAGGTAGGTAGGTAGGTACGCGTGGCTGCCCATGAGAACACGGACTGTGGTGTTGTAATTCGCCCTTTTAAGCAAAGTCACCCTTTTAGACCGTTTTGGATTCATCTTCAGCCAGATCTGTCTCGCAGTGTAACATGTAATACAATCTGCTTATCTTGAGTTGGTTTTCCCAACTGAGTCCAATCCTAGTAGCAGTTTACATGTAGAGAGGGACCCACCCTGATTGCGATGTTCTGGCATAATCTGAAGGGTAATACCGCGTCGAGTGAGTTCGTCAGCCATACAGTTCCCTGGAATATCCCCGTGTCCTGGCAGATGATCGACATTCTACGGCGACCTTTGATGTTGGCGAGGCCGATTCAAAGGATTTTATTGCCGCTTGGCCGTCTGTAAAAATGCTAATATCACTAGCAGCTATTACATTACACCTCAACCAGGACAAAGCCTCCTTGATCGACATGAGCTTCGCCTGATAGACACTACAGTAGTCCGGGAGACGGAAGGAGCTGCTAATGTTAAGCATGTCAGAGAAAACCCTGCCTTCAGTTTCAGAGCCGTCCGTATATATGTGGACGAACTCTTCCATCCATACCGAATCCCTTTCCCATTCTAGACTGGTTGGGATGGTTGGTAGGATTTGTTTTCCCTTTTAGTAACTGAAGTTGCGATACACCAGTGAGCCGATTTCGGATACATTTAGCTACTTTTGAAGCATTAGATATAGTTTGCTTCTCAGTTCTTAGAATCAGATAGTATTTGCGCATTTATCAAAATGTAAAACAAAATCATAAATCCTTGGTTGGTTGTTTTAAGTGGCAACCCTGTCCTCTAGACAGAGCTCAATTAGCTCAATGGCCGCTTTGGAACCACAAACTCGTGTTAAACCCGGATGTTAGGGGTTGTTGTGACTGGGGAATTTAAAAGATGAGTGTGAGGAAAATTGATCGCTATAACCATCCTGTGCTGTTTAGGAAGAGTAACAACTCTCCAATTTTCTTCCTCAGGTCCCTGTAGAAGGGTTTGCCTAGTGCTCGCTTTCGGGCTCTAACTAAAGCCGGACATTCGCAAAGGAAATGAACGAGTGACTCTCGCTCATTAGTGTCCTGGCAACTGCGACAGTGTACATTGAACGGAATGCCCAATCCTTAATTATAAAGAAAAAAATTTAATCATTTATTAGTAGATGAATAAATACTAATGTATTTAATGAATTACCCTTTATTATTTCAATAATACAGTATTGCGATCGATTTTAAATAAAAAACAATTTGATTTCATGTTCCATGACTAATAGACAGCAAAAACGAAAAAATCAGTCAGTCTCTCCGCCGTGTGCAAAATCGTGTGAAGGCTCCCAAACCATTTGAGCCTTTAAGTTGATTTTTTTTGGGGATATACTGTGTGATATCCTTTAAGTGGACTTTTGAGGGATGGGGTTTGATGGTCAGTGTATTTGGGGTTCACGATTTTCGTCATATCTCTTAGCTCTTCTAAAAGATTGGGTTAATTTTACTTCTACGGATTTTTCTGATAAATGCCTAGAACGTTTTTTCAGGGTTTTGTTAGATTCGACCTCGAAAGTTGTGTTAAGGGGATAAATACATTTTCCTGAATTCTGCCCTATACCTTAGAACTAATAAGATGTCGAACTGGTTTTTTTCTCGTCAGGCTTTGATATTGATTCCCCAAAAGGGTGTACGTATGTGGGTTGCATACGGTATCACAATTTCTGGCATATCTCTTATGTTTGATGAAAAATAATAGAGGTTATTACTTTTACAGGTATTTCAAGTAATCGCCTAAAGCCAATTTCATGATTCGTCAAAATTCACCCACCAAGGAGGTGTAAAGCGGCTGCAAACGTTTTCATGAATACAAACATACCTCATAGATCTGAAGATATGTCGAACTGGTCTTTACTTTCTCGATCTTTCTGTACAATCGCCTAAAAGCCAATTTCAGGATTTTCGGATATCCAACCCCTAAGTAGGTGTAAAGAGGTTGGATATGTTTTAACAAATTTTTTAATATCTGTTAGGTCTCAAAAGGCCGTGCACATTCCAGTGGTAGTGGGCTAGGTCTTGTAAACATTGCTACGGCGATGTCGTGGGTTCAATTCCCACTCAACGCATAATTTATTTATACGAGTTTTTCGGTTGCTATGAGCAATTTATTCATTTCAATATTTGTATAAAGAACTACTGATGAATGTTGAAAGTTGTACAAGTAGCTATTTTAGGGAGAAAATGAAGTTTCCAAAAAACTGGTTTCGAAATAACTGATCTTACATTTCGACTTTGACCACATCCCGGAGTATGTCCAAATTCTGTAATCCATGTGTTAAATGTGGCAATGGTGTAAGCGTTCTATCGCCCCCGCTTCTCGCACTTTGACCTGAGAAATAGTAAAGTTTCGCCCAGAATTACACTTTATAAAAAGTAGATTTTTAAATTAAATACTTTCAGTGATTAACACACACGTTTTCGCGATTGACATTGATATTTCAGTGTGATATATGATGGTTCTGAATAGAAACACTTTCATACACGTCGGTCCGTCCGGCCGGTTGCACGATAACTAAAGAACGCATTGATCTAGGAAGTTGAAATTTTATCAACACATGTAAAATGGAAAGATGTAAGACTATGTTTGTTTATGGGCGAAATCCTGCTACTGCTTCCTCCTCCCATACAAGTTCTTAAAACACGTATTCATGATTATTGGTTGAATATAACGCAAATCGAATGAGTCCTTCGTGTAGCAGCCTACAAAAGTCCTTCAACTTACAGAATCCAATATAACTGAAGAGCGTTCAAGCAGGAAGTACATTTTTTTGCAGAAATTATTTTCAAGTCATAAGCAAGACTGAGTTAATTAATTAGTAACATCAAGCAACTCCTTCAGGTAGCTGTCATACAAAAGTCCTTAAAATACGTGTAATAGTTTACATATTGAACGATGACTTCAGTACGCTTAAAGCTACGCTACGACTTTGAAATTTTGTATATGGTGAATGTGTAACAACTGTTGCAGCGGAAGACACAAATATGAAAAAAAGCCCATGAGTCCTGCGATACAAAATTCCTGTAAAAATGTCCAAACTTAATTGACGGACCTCATTTTATCTCAATGCACCGTTTAGCCACGAAGTTGAAATTTTGTACAAATTATTTTTGAGTGAGAATGAAGTTTGAGTTTATTAGTCAACGAAATCCATTTACTCCTTCGGGTAGCTCCCATTCAAAAATTCTTGGAACATGTGTCCACGGGTATTGGCCGATAACTTTAGAACGATTAATGCTAGGAATTTGAAATTTTGCTAGAAATCGTTCTCCCTGGAGCTCCCTTGCGAATGTCATTGAAAAGGGAACATTTTACTTTCGGTGTTTCCCTGAAGTTCCAGATATGAAATTGAAACCAGAGGATATTGTTTTCACTTTCGAAAAACAATCAAACGAGAGTCCTTAAAAAAAAGCAAACTACTTGCGCACTCCTTATTATGCTGTACCGCCAATTGCAATATAAATGAGAGTTCAGAGTTTCATCTAGAGTCTAGTCGATTGCGACTTCGATACGTTTTTTTTCCATATTTTCATATTTATATTATTCTTATAATGTTTCCTTTTTTTTGAATAATTGCAACTCTTACACACAAGCTTTGGTGCTGTTATTAGCAAGACAAATATTTGCAACGAATTTTGTAAGTGTGGCAATAGCTGAAAAAAACTTGTTCCCTTTTCAACATCACACTACCATAGTGAAACCTTTTATTAATAGATATTATATTAGCGACGCCGTCAAAGTCGAATTGCTTGTTCTTGGAACCTAGCGGGAATAAAACGGATAGTGAACCAGGAAAAATGGCTGAATCTTCCAAAGAGTGTATTGAAAAGCCGCAGTATTTTATTTCACTCGGGTCCGTTGCATCGGATAATACTTGCGAGCGTGCTGACTCCCCGTTCAAATACCTACTCCAGAAATGCGAAAAATATCCTGAAGCAGATCTCTGGGACTACCCAAGTGACAGCAGTTTTAGTGTGGATTGGTCAGTCGAATCACCATATCGAATTTTGGACATCAATCATCCACCATACTTCGAGTCAAGTTGGTACGGACACACCTTTCCGGACCAGCTACCCATTCCACCTAAAATTGGTAATGTTGAATCACCGTACTATCTGCTGGACAGCAACATGTACAAATACCCTGAGGCGCAATGTTTCCACGATGATTCTCATCCAATCGCTACTCTGGAACAGTACGAAGCGTACTTGCGGAAGAATGTGAAGCGACTGATTCACAAGCCGTGGCGAGTCAACATTGTTGATTTCAAAATTTGCATGACCAATGAGCAAATGAATAACATTAAGTTTGAGGAGTTTTGGAGCGTCAAGAAATGCGCAACGAAATTAATTGATAGCGTTCTAATGGAAGCTGTAAAAATTATTAACAACGAACGAAAAAAGACGAACCGGGACGAACTCTATGATGAGCCTACAGTCGTCACAAAGCAAGAGTTCTATTGGCCACAAATGAACCACTTCCAGATTGATACCATGAAAAAATTCATCCAGGACTACATTCACCAATGGAAGTTGGAATGTGGTTGTAAGTTTGTCATCAAATATTTATCGTCCGAGTCCTCCGACACAAGCGATTTTCATCAGTACCAGGCGATGTTCAGCAAACCAATTCCAAGTTGTCCGAATCCTCAAGCGACGGCAACCGTTTATTTTACAGTTGAAGTGACTCGTGTTGTACCGGAAAAAATGCCAGTACATGTCACATACCAATTTGAAAATTTTACCCAGGTGCATGTACCTGACGGTCGACTGAAATTTCAAAGCTTCCTCATTAGTACGATAATTAAAAACAAACTCGATGTTTTTACGGAATTAGATTTCTGAATGCGTTCGCTTTTTTTTTTGAACTGAAAACCCACTTGATTCGGTTAGGATTGTATTAACTTTCAATCATTTTTACCACGTATGATCCCATATGTGGTAGCAATAAATTTTTAATTATTTTCAATTTTTTACTTCCAGCAATTTATACGACGTTGGAATGTTTTTCGATTAATAATAAAACGAGTGAAAAAAAATGTAAAAATTGTTAAATCGAGTTGGAAAATACTCATATACTGTTGCTTAGCTACCAGTTCGAAGAAAATAACTTTCCAAATAGCATCCTGCGGCCCTATCATAAAATAGCTCTAATTTCCCTGCTCAGCGAATTTTGAATTATGCTATATCGGTCGACAATGCACCGGTCGTCGGGTCATGGTTAAACAGACTCTAGTGATCGTCCACTAGGGAAACGATGACTTTTGTTCTACTAGTCTTCAGAGTTACTGATCACGGGGTTCATCATCGGCGCGCATCGAAGAATGCACAGAAAATTGAATTGCTCCACATCAAAGTTTGTTATGAAATTTTCGGGACATATCTGCCTCGATAGATATGTTCAGACACATACGAATTTGACTTTCTAGGAAGAGATTGGCCTGTTTGTTATATTTTTAAAAAAAGGTTTGAAAATATTTACCTCGCAAACATCACTTAAAATGAGGCCAATAAACTTATTTCGGCGTAGAGTACAAAAAGGTAGATCAATGTTTCGTTTAAAACCCTAAAAATTGTTCTCAATAGAAAATAGGATTTGAGCATGATTTTTTATGGACTAATCCACTGAAGACATGTAGAAATTATTTAATTTTTGAGGTGTAAGATTTCTGTGCGTTCGGAGATTAGAGAAGGTCGCTTCTAGTCCCTGTACATTTTCCATGGTATTATAGTGGTGTCCACAAAATGCAAAAAACCTGGAGATAACCAGCATATCATCTGAACTATATTGATAAAAACACAAAGCACAAAAATACATGGTTATATAGGTGAGTACTTATCTATATGAAGATATCTAACCAAAAAGCAATAATATTACGTACTTTGTTTATTTCATAGAAGTGATATCAACGACAAGTCCACTTCATTTATATACAATAGATAGTAAGAAAAACAAAGCCTGTAACATGATTATGTTAAAGTGCTATGGTATGAAAAGTTAATCCTATAAAGTCTGAAGGTGAAGTACACTCTAACGTGAATTGCTCTTCTTAATTATTTTCCTTGGTCTTGAAACTCATTCACATTTCGGTATTTCCAGATGGTAAGCAAGTAAGGGAAACAAAAAGAAACAGGGGGAACCAAATTAATTGCTCGAAATAAATGGGAACTTTTCGCAAACATGGTCTGCCATTATTTTACGTATCGTATATGGTGGTGACGATAGAGGGTGGTGGCGATAACCTTCCCAATATGCTGACTAAAATGAGAGTAGATTAATCGAGCTTTATTTATATGTTTTGTTAACGTCTCGGAACAAAAGTGAAAAGATTTCAAAGCTTGTATCCAAATACATGTTTTGCCAACGTATGCCAGCGTGTAAGGCAACACCAGCGCGATCGAGTTCTGTCGTTGTCAGCAAGTCGTTGAGCTGGGTGTACACGACCTACGCTAAAAAGTGTCGACGAAAATGTGAAGCGAAATTTGGAGAAACACTTCAGTTTTGTTCAAATTTAATACTGACCACACAAAAACCCACCTTGAGCCAACGCAATAGTATGTACAAGAGGAAGAGGTGAAGAGACGACTGCCTCTTTCGAAACTGAATAACATTTTCATACCACACGTATTTTAACTGTTTTACGGAACATAAAAGCATACAGAAATAAAACAAAATGTACATCCCGTCCGCAAAAGCCAGATTCGATTCTGCTCTTGATAAAAATACGTGGACGCCATTGGCATAGTGAATACACTTTGCTCAAAAGACTGACAAAGTGGCGATGTAACACAAGCACAAGCCAGCGAATGAAAATGGGCTATCCACATGTTTCCAATTATCTACACTCGATCCAAAAGTTTAGTCGGGAGTTGCTCCTTAGCGCTGCCATTAAAAAAATTGCCAGTAGTTACGGAGCCACTTTATTATTTTTCAAGACAAAGTCCTGGAAGCGGTTAAAGTCACTGCCAACTGCAGAACACCAATTTCGTTTAAAGTTGTAATCAAAAGTCGAAATGTATTACTGGTTGATGCAGGCACTCTAAACAATTAACATTTCAAATAGGCACCTGGTTTTTTAACAGTTCATTTGCCCCGTCCGTACGCCAATGGATATTTGAAAATTTTTCTATCTAAATTTCTTTTCTAGTAGATCTATATATACTCGTCAAGTTTCAACTTTCTAGCATAATCCGTTCTATAGATAGGACCTCCCCACCTTCGCACGCCACTCCTAATTATGTTTCCGATCTGTTCTCATAGTATACTAACAGTCGGGTATTAAGTTTCAATTTCGTGACATTAACCGCTTAGGAGATATGGATTTTAGAATGTCTCGATCTCAGCGTTCGAGCGTTTCGCAGATTGTTCGAAAATGGTTTGGAGATACACGTTAAAACCACATAAGGGATCAAATAGACTGCACTCACAACCAATTGGTCATTCAATTTAGTCGTAGCACACAACTTTTTAACTTAAGCCGCACTGGCAAATTGGTTGAGTTCTAGTTATTGCGACTAGTCATTAATTTATTGCAACCTTATATACCAACAATGACTTTAAAACCATATATGCAGTCACAGGACGCATATACGCTGTTTATTAGTCGAATAAGCAATGTAAAAACTAAGGTAGAGGTCGTATACAAGTGTTCAAGTCAACAGAATGTAGTAGGTAATGACAGCATACCAAACCAACTAGTTAGTATTACCTCCACACTTCAAAGTTATAGAACAGACGTCGTTATAACTACGTCAATACTTTGTCGAGACTTTGTGATTTTTTGGCTACTTGAAGGGAAGGCTACATTTTTACTTTGATTCTTTCATCTGGAAAGAATTTTGTTTGTTTTGTTAGCTTACCACTTTTTTCAGCAAGTCATATACCATGGACTCTGCGCTACAATAGGTTGTATTTATTCTATTCATCTAACTTTTCCATTACACTAATTTTAGGCTATGTACATACATTGTTGATCCGTATGTCGCCGACGCGCCGTGCCATTCACATAAAGTTTATTGCCTGATATATATATTCGGGTTTTTCCGTGACGCGCCGCGCTCTTCCCATAAAGTTTATTGCCCCAGATGTACATTCGGGTTTTCCGTGTTGTAAAACCGATCTTTGCAACACGGACCGTCTTTATTGCGTCGACATCTGGTCGTCATAAATTTTAGACTCGTTTCTCGTAATTGTCCTTGTTCCTAAAATCCTTTACCTAGAATTTCGGATCCTTTTATTTCTATACCTGTCCTTTTGTATGTTTCTTGCGAGATCCTTTACGAAAATTTCATCAGTCTTTTGCCAGTCTCCGCCGCGTCGCGTTATCACCGTCGTTATCACCGTACAGTAGTCTTTTACCAGTCTCCGCCGCGTCGCGTCATTCACCAGTAGTTTCAAATCCTCCGAGTCGCGTTAACGAATCTTATAGTTGTCTTTTGCCAGTCTCCGCCGCGTCGCGTTATCACCGTCGTTATCACCGTACAGTAGTCTTTTACCAGTCTCCGCCGCGTCGCGTCATTCACCAGTAGTTTCAAATCCTCTGAGACGAATCTTATAGTTGTCGTTTGTTATACTCCGCCGTGTCGCGTCACCTCATATCGTCATAATATTGCATTTCTTAGAGTTAAAGTTGTTTAATACACATACATTTAAACGTTACTCAAGTGTTTCATTTCTTTAAAGTTAAAGTATTCCCTACAATCCTTTAATTAGTATTGTAGGTGTTTACAATAGTCGTAAACATTTTTTGGTCCGTCGAGCCGGATATTAAACAATTTTAAATTTCAATGCAATATTGTGTCAACCGCAAAGTTAAATGAGTGGAAGTGTAACCCAGAAAACTATTTAACAAAGAGTGCTTAGTGTTGAAACTATTTAGTGTCAAAAGAGTCAATCTTACTTGATCGAATACCGCACCGGTTAGAACATTCAGATCGAGCGATTACACATATCGAGCTATTCACCGTAATCTCAGTAAGGTACGTGATTTAATTTCTTTGAATCGTCAATTTCCCTTTTATTCCTTTTTCAAATCCTATCCTTATTAAAATGGCTGAACTTGCGACTTTACACCGCAAAATCGGTAGTATAAAGTCGTCGATAACAACGTTTAATAAAACATTGAATGAGTGGAATGAAAATCCAGATATACGTGACCCCGATTATTTACAAGTTGCACTGGAAGGAGTGCAAAAAACATTCAATAAATTTGATGATCTTCAAGATCAAGCCGAAGAGTTAGATGATAATGAGGTTGCTAAACGTGAACCCATAATCACAAGCTATCAAATCGCCGTAGGACGTGCTCGCAAAATTCTTCGCGAATTAAATTCACCGCAGTTTTCACAAATTGAATCAGCATCGGTAATGAAAAGTAAAACTTCGCGTATTCCTGTAACATTACCGCAAATCACGCTACCCACATTTGACGGGTGTGTAGAAGCCTGGAGTTCTTTCTATGACATTTTCACATCGCTCATAGAAAACAACGAAGAGCTTACCCCAGTACGAAAACTGCAATATCTCCGCTTGTCACTCAAAGGAAAAGCTGCAAGTGCGATTCAATCGTTAGAGACCACAGATCAAAACTATCCTGTGGCCTTATCGATTTTAAAGAAAAAGTTTGAATGTACTCGACGTACATTAAGACGCCATTGGAGCATTCTTCGCGAATATCCTCGATTGCAAAAAGATACACCGGCCGCACTCAACAATCTGGTTGATGTGATAAACCAACACATTCGGGCTCTAGAAAGCCTCGGCGCTCCAGTAGATAAATGGGATATACCACTGATAGACCTAATTATTTCGAAAATTGGTTCCACTACGGCCTATCAATGGGAACTCACTCTCACCGATGACAAAATGCCTTCATACCAAAATTTACTAGATTTTTTGGAAAAGAGGGCTAGTTGTACTGAATTTTCCACACCGAAAGAATCTCAGCAGCTGATAAAAAGCATTACACCGAAATTTGATTCACTTAAGCTTCGAAATAATACATCTTCTCCACCTCAAATACAAGCTTTTGCCACCAGCCCATCTCAGTCTTGTCCAATTTGTTTCGAGCCTCACAAAATATATCAGTGTGAAACGTTTCATAAGTTTTCCTCCGAAGAAAGAGGGAAGGCAATCTCTAAAGCAAGGCTCTGTTTTAATTGTCTAGCACGAGGTCATGGGTACCAGAACTGTAAGTCGGCAAAGACTTGTAATAAATGCCATAAACGCCATCACACTCTCTTACACAAAGGCGGTGAAATAACACGCACGCAACCAAGTATATCAAGTGATCAGAACGAAAAGGATAGCACTGTTGTACCTGATCAACTACCATCAACATCTGCATGACTAGATAAAACAGACAAACCGAAGAAAGATTCAAGAAAAGCTGTCACACTCATCGTTAACTCCGCTACATATGATCTCATGGTCACTGCTCTCGTCGATATCCTTAATGTTGAACAACAGCCAATATGTGGTCGTACTCTAATTGATACATGTTCGACAACAAATTTCATGACCGAAACTATGGCAAACACCCTAGGATTAGAAAGAGAAAAATGTCAAATTCCTATAGGTGTACTCAATACTCTTACAACAATGTCGAATAGTGTAGTAAACACGATTATCCGCTCTAGAAATGGTCCATACGAACGAAAGTTAACATTTTTGATAATTCCATCAATATCATTGTTAGTGCCAGATCAACCTATTCACCGTGGAAATATAAAAATTCCACCAAATTCAAAGTTAGCTGATCCCAACTTTCACCGTCCTGCACCAGTAGATATTTTGCTGGGTGCCGGTACCGCTCTATCGATACTATGCGTTGGTCAACTAAATCTATCTTCACCTATGGGTCCCGATCTATATCTGCAAAAAACACGACTCGGTTGGGTCATTGGAGGTAGTGCACCATCTCCCAAACCGTCACCAAGCCGAATATGCCATATAACAAATGAACTACATTTTGATATGACACGTTTCTGGGAGGTTGAAGAAGGACCTTCCAGTCATCATTTCACAGTCGAGGAAAATGCATGCGAAGAGCATTTCCGTCAACACGTCACCCGTAACTCGGAAGGACGTTACATTGTTGCTTTACCATTTAAAGATAAAATCACTGAACTTGGTGAATCACGTACTATGGCTTCAAAGCGATTAGCTGGAATTGAGCGAAAACTATCAAAAAACCCCGAATTGAAGAAGCAATATCACGCCGTTCTAAACGAATATCTGCAACTGGGGCATATGTCTGAAGTCACCGATAATGAAGTAAACAATCCAGGATATTATTTACCACATCACGCGGTGGTAAAAGAAAGCAGCCTCACTACGAAAGTTCGCGTAGTCTTTGACGGCTCCGCAAAAACTACCACCGGTGTTTCCTTAAACGAGACATTGATGATCGGTCCCACCATTCAATCCGAATTATTTTCACTTTTAATTCGATTTAGAATCCACGCAGTTGTTATCTCTGGAGACATCGAAAAGATGTATCGACAGTTCCTCGTCCGTCCAGAGGATAGAAAATATCAACGCATTATCTGGAAAAATGCAGAGAACAAAGAACAGATATATGAACTGAATACTGTTACGTTTGGATTAGGTCCAGCACCATACCTTGCAATTAGATCATTACATCAATTAGCAGATGATGAAGCTAATAATTTTCCACTAGCGTCAAAAATCATAAAGGAAGATTTATACGTTGATGATGCACTTACAGGAGCTTCCACTAAAGAAGAAGCGGTCGTATTGCGTGACCAGATATCTCAACTACTTGCACGTGGTGGCTTAAAAATACGACAGTGGGCTTCCAATGAGCCCGATCTCCTAAAAGATCTTCCACCGAGCAGTATTAATCTTCATCTTCAACTCGGAGAATCGTCGACAATCAAGACACTAGGGATTTATTGGGACTCTCATTCTGATTCAATTATTTACACCGTAAAACCAATTCTTGCAACACCACGAATCACCAAACGCCATATTTTATCAGAGACAGCAAGAATATTTGATCCATTAGGACTTCTCGCGCCAGTAATCATCACAGCAAAGTTACTTATGCAAAAACTTTGGACACTTAAACTCGATTGGGATGAATCCTTACCTATGGATATTCACACAGAATGGTGCCGTTATTATGAGCAATTACAAGAATTAAATCATCTCAAGTTTCACCGAAAAAGTGTAATTCATAACGCCCGTGTTATTCAAATACACGGATTTTGTGATGCCAGTGAAAAGGCCTACGGAGCGTGCATTTACCTACGGACTGTTAATCACGATGGTCATGTCCATACCGAATTATTATGTGCCAAATCACGAGTTGCACCTCTAAAGACTATTAGTGTTCCACGTCTCGAACTATGTGGCGCACTTTTACTATCGACACTATTCACCAATGTTCAAAGAGCTTTACCATGCAAAATAGACGACGCCTTCTTTTGGTCAGATTCCATGATAGTACTTCATTGGTTAAGAACATCCCCACAAAAATTAAAAACATTTGTATCAAATAGAGTAGCCGAAATACAAACAAAAACTGACATAAATAACTGGTCACATGTACGCACATACGACAATCCTGCAGATTTCGTTTCACGAGGACAACTACCACTCGATTTTGTACGCCCATCCATCTGGAAACAAGGCCCTTTATGGCTCACTAATAGCGACGCGTGGCCTAATATAGAATTAGCCCCAATCACCGATCTGCCAGAGGTACGGCAAATGGCATGCTTTACAACCATTGCCTTAAAAGCCACAGAGGATTATTTCACAACAATATTCGCACGGTATTCACAATTTCAAAAATTACAACGTATTATTTCATATATGTTGCGATTTAAACCAAGCAACCGCCACAAGGGTCCATTTACAGTCTCCGAATTACTCGCCGCACATCAAGTAATCATTCGATTAACGCAGAAAGCAGCATTTGCATTAGATATCAGTATGATTAAACAGAATAAATCAGTATCTTCAACTTCAAAATTACTACGTTTAAATCCATTTGTTGACAGCGAGGGAGTTCTTCGAGTTGGTGGAAGACTATCAAACGCATCCATACCATTTAATGAACGACATCCGATCATATTGCCGAAAAATAATCATGTTACTTCGCTTATATTAATAAAGGAACATGTCTCTCATCATCATGCAGGAGTACAAGGCACTCTTTATGCCATACGTCGAAAATATTGGCCACTTGATGGACGCAGTCAAGTCTGGAAGGTCATAAAATCCTGCATGAAGTGCTGTAGGGTAAAGCCACCATCCGCAGAATATGTCATGGGCAATCTTCCACAAGCACGAGTTAATGAATCTCGTCCCTTTACTCACGTCGGAGTGGATTATTGTGGTCCGTTTCTTCTGAAAGAAAGAAAACATCGAAACCGTAATAAAATTAAAGTTTACGTAGCTGTGTTCGTTTGTTTAGCAGTGAAAGCCATTCATCTAGAAATTGTAAGCGATCTCACCAGTGACGGATTCATTGCTGCTCTACGCCGATTTATCTCTAGAAGAGGTTTTTGCGCGCATATCTACTCAGATAATGGAACAAATTTCGTGGGCGCAAACAATGATCTACGTGCATTAATGATAATGTTAAAATCAGACGATTGTCAATCTAAAGTTAAAAATTTCCTATCAAATAAATCTATTGAATGGCATTTCACACCACCAAGATCGCCTCATTTTGGAGGACTGTGGGAGGCCGCCGTAAAGTCGTTCAAGTACCATTTACGACGAGTTGCAGGTGCAGAACTACTTTTCACGTTCGAAGAGTTCTACACACTTATCACCGAAATTGAAGCCATTTTAAATTCCCGACCATTGACTCCTATCTCCTCTGATCCCAACGATCTCCTAGTATTAACACCCGGCCACTTTTTAATTGGCGATTCACTGACAAATCTTCGTGAAAGAGATTATAAGGACACACCATCAAACCGACTATCTACCTGGCAACATTTGCAAAAAATCAAACAAGATTTCTGGACACGTTGGCACCGAGAATATCTCAACGAATTGACTGGTCGAAGCAAATGGCTCAAGGGTCACCACGACATTAAAATCAACTCAATCGTTCTTCTCAAGGAAGATAATTTACCGCCACTACATTGGGCAATGGGCAGAGTCATCGAAATCCATCCTGGTAAAGACAACATTATCCGAGCTGTTACTGTTAAGACTTCAAACGCCGTGCTCAAAAGGAATATCAAGATGTTGGCACCGTTGCCTATTGAGCCATACACCGATTCTCCATCATCCGCACGGGATAATACAAACATATCATCGAGTCGACAGATCACATCCTAATTTTAATTGTATTAATCTAAATTATAGTTTCACATGTATTCAAATTTTCTGTATATCTTTGTTTTTTTTTATTGTTCTCAAATAAGTTTAAGTATAGTAGTCATAGATATTTTTCAATTATTCAATTATTATTATTATTATTATAAGTAAAACCAAATATGTACGTGTATGTTATGTACATTGTTGATCGGGCTTCACCCTCTCAACGCGGGGAGTATGTTGATCCGTATGTCGCCGACGCGCCGTGCCATTCACATAAAGTTTATTGCCTGATATATATATTCGGGTTTTTCCGTGACGCGCCGCGCTCTTCCCATAAAGTTTATTGCCCCAGATGTACATTCGGGTTTTCCGTGTTGTAAAACCGATCTTTGCAACACGGACCGTCTTTATTGCGTCGACATCTGGTCGTCATAAATTTTAGACTCGTTTCTCGTAATTGTCCTTGTTCCTAAAATCCTTTACCTAGAATTTCGGATCCTTTTATTTCTATACCTGTCCTTTTGTATGTTTCTTGCGAGATCCTTTACGAAAATTTCATCAGTCTTTTGCCAGTCTCCGCCGCGTCGCGTTATCACCGTCGTTATCACCGTACAGTAGTCTTTTACCAGTCTCCGCCGCGTCGCGTCATTCACCAGTAGTTTCAAATCCTCCGAGTCGCGTTAACGAATCTTATAGTTGTCTTTTGCCAGTCTCCGCCGCGTCGCGTTATCACCGTCGTTATCACCGTACAGTAGTCTTTTACCAGTCTCCGCCGCGTCGCGTCATTCACCAGTAGTTTCAAATCCTCTGAGACGAATCTTATAGTTGTCGTTTGTTATACTCCGCCGTGTCGCGTCACCTCCATATCGTCTAAGTTAAAGTTAAGTTAAAGTTGTTTAATACACATACATTTAAACGTTACTCAAGTGTTTCATTTCTTTAAAGTTAAAGTATTCCCTACAATCCTTTAATTAGTATTGTAGGTGTTTACAATAGTCGTAAACATACATAGATCCCAAATAATTGACCAAACATTAATATGCCCGCATATCCTTTTCATTTTCTAATTTCTTGAAACTGGTGTCATAGCATTTTACGACTTGAAAAAAGAACATAGCCCCTGACCGGTAACAGCAAAATTTCGTCATAGAATTCCAAACATGACACAATGGTAAGATTAAAGGATTCCACAGGGGCATCGGACAGGACCTATGTAGGCCCAAGTAAAAATAATAAAATTTTAATTCGCACGAAACTGGTGTACGATTAGTTTTAACCGAAAAATAAATATATACCTAGAGAAATATTTTGAAATCCACAATGAGCCGCTTCATTTAAATTTTCGGACACAATAATTGAATTAGTGTATCGCACTGTGGGCATATGTATGCTGCCTCTGTCAAATGGAATGGACAAATTTTGGTCAGACAAGTTAAATTAAATGTAGGTATACGTATGAAAAAGGGTATTTTCACAACCCTAGGCCTTATTCCATTCATCTCACTTTACGGATATTTCAAGTTCCGAAACGGTGTTATCCCTTCGTTTTAATATGGTATTCGAGAGCTAAAGCCCCTTTCTCTGAAATCCTTAAAGCACCAGTCACCGGAATTTTATTGTTATGATTTTCATCAGAAAAGATCCTTCTGAAGAGCTATTGGATCAATGGATCAAAGTAGTATCAATTTGCTTTTATAAGCCTTGGCTTATAATGAGAAATTCGAAATTTAACAAATCTTAGTAGCCAGCCAAAAATTATATTCGAGAAAGTCCCTTACACAGAATGTGAATGGGAATGGCTTCAGGACTGCTCTTTTCCTTTTTGTTTCATTTTACGCGGAGTTATAAATTAATTTCATAAGAATTATGTTTTCGATATGAAACTTCTTGAGATTATGGTGAGTAGTAGGGATTATTGAGTTTGGATTGCTGTTGAGTTATCTACGGGAATTATTTTGCAGGTCATGAAAGTTTGAAAAGTATATCACCCTTTCATTCCGATTATTGCAGTCGATATTTAGCACACCGTTTAAACGTAGCATGCAAGTATGGGGAGGTGGGAGTGGTGTGCATTAGTGGGGGTATGAAACTTGAATTTTGTTAATTTCACGAATGGCATATGGCATTAAGTTGAAATATTGAACGTATATTATTTTTGGTTACCATTTTGAGGACTGCTGAAAATTTCAACCGCATTAAAATAAAGTTCTGAAAACTCCAGAATACTGGCAAACTGCATAAAACTGTTGACGATTTAGTACCTATTTTCAGTACTGAATACCGTCGGAAAGAAGCCTAAATCAATACTGTGTTGTAAAACGCAATTGAAATTCTGTAATTTGTTGTTTACAACGGCAGCACATACAACAAAAAATAATAATTAATAAAATATATTTTTCAAATTTATATTTGTAAAAAATGCAAAACGGCATAGCTATCTCCAAATTTGTATATAACAAAATTTCAGTACAGAGGAGTTATTGTCATGTCAGTCAGTACTTACGCAAAATAGTCCAGTTCTGCATATTTCATTATTGCTTGAATTCTGCTTGAGTACCGATATGATATACGCGAGCTTCATATCTAAAGAAACCGTCGAATATAACCTACCAAATTTGGAGATATGTAAGTATGTTCGAATCTTATCCACAGTGAGAAAGTTTTGGACAAATTGTAGAACTAATAAATTGTTAACTAGGCTAATTTTACCTTTTTATTTCAATAATAAGTATTGTCGTCGACTTTAAAAAAATAAATTTACTACTCTGATATTTTGTGTTTTCATATCTTACGACAATCAACGTTTCAGCGTCCTAACATAAGCGGTTTCTGAGAAATAGAAACCAAAATTGTTCATCTAAGACCCTCCCCCTAATACACTGAAAAAACTGGCGGCTACTACCTTTGCTAAATAAAATAGCAAACGAATGTTAGCATAATTAATAACAAATTATAACATTAAAAGTATTTTTTTTAATATATTAACCTAATTTAAATAGCTTTATTAGCCATGTACAAAACGAATAGTTACATATCATAAAAGGCTTTTTTCAATATAAAATGGTAATAAATTAAAATTACACATAGCTATGTTCAAATGACAAATTTTTCAATAATTCTTGCTACTTTTTCTATGTAAAAAGGAAAATAAGAGTGATGTATAAGGGAGAAGATCCCATTTGTTTAAAAAAAAAAATTATCCAAATGATGTAAATTACCTAGTAGGTATTCTAAAACAAGTACCCAATAGTCCTAATTACATTAGAAATAGTGCAAATAATATAGCAGAACATGCAATTTTTGGCACTATGCTCCCATCATTTTGGTGAAGATACGCGCTAGATAATCATATTTCTAACAAAAAAATTATCGACTAGATCATAGATAGAAAGATGTGTTAGAAAAATGGAATTTGGAAGACTTAATTCCAATTTTTGAAGGTAAGTTCGCACGGATATGTGAGATAACTACACAGTTATTTTAGCGTTTGTGGCCGCCATCTCTTTTCTTTTCAATAATGTAACAAAGTTGCTGAAGTTAATAGGCTTCAATTTATTTTATATCGATTTTTTTGCATTATTTTTTTTTTAAATATTTTAGAAACGATATCAGTCGAAAAAATACCCAGCGACTCACAACCTAACAAATAACGTTCCAAATAGCCTCCTGGTTATTCCTTAGGTTGTCAGTCGCATAGTAACCTACACCGCATCTCCGCATTAAGCACGTTTCGGACTTCTAAAAAAGTTGCGCCCAGACTGACCGATTTTTTTTTGGTTTTAATTACTCTAGTAGCACATCTATTATACATATAGGTACTAAGTTTCAACTTTCAGGCATAAGCCGTTTCCGAGATATGTAAAATCACCCCCATCCCCTACCATGCTACCCCTATCAAAAATTTATTTTTCTGAGATGTCTCTATAGCAGTTCCATACAGTTTTCAATTTTTAGCTCTCTATCCTTTGCGGCTTTCGATAAAATAAAATCAGAATTTTTTCATTTCCACCCCCTCCGACCATCACTCCCTACAACCACACCCTCAAAATTTCTCCGTTAGAGGTCTACTGTAAAATTTTCAAGATTATATCTTATACGGTTTTTGAGATATAAAAATTTAATTTTTTGATAAATGACTGCCCCTTACTTCTGCGCTTCACCACCCTCTCAAAAATTTCACATTCAGTAGACTCCACTGGTAATTTTATATACAGAAATCAAATTTTATCTTCCTGGCACAATTGAGTCGGAAGATATTGTAATTAAAATTTTTTCAATCCCCACCCCCATACGTCACAAACCGCCTTATAAATGTTAACCCTTTTCTAATCTCCTAGTATCTCTTAAGACAACTACAGAGCCTCAGCCATCAGACATCAATCGTTCAGGAGATATGGATTTTAGAATGTTTCAATCCCAGCTTTCAAGCGTTTTGGACGCATTGTTTTCCCCCCCACTCGCACACCCCTCAACTCCTATCGACAATTTTTTTTTGCACATGTTCCAATTTTCAGCCTCCTAGCATAAGAGGTTCCTGAGATCTAGAAACCAAAATTGTCCGTCTAAAACGCTCCCCTCCTCCCCCTCACACCACCACCACACCAAAAGATGCCACTCGTAGGGGTTCACCCATTCTACCTATCATAAAAATTTCAACTTAATATCTGAAGGGGCTTGTGAGCTACGCACCTTCAAATGGTTTTGCGTACGGCGTCTACGGCGGACAGACGGACATTTTTGCTTTTTTGTGGTTTACTAGTCCTAAAACGTGAAAATACAAAATTTCAGGGTAGCAATTTTTTTTGGAAATTTCAGGTCGATCACAATACTTTATTATTAAAAAATAATAAAGTAAAATTTGTCATCAGTAAGTAATAAACTCGAACTCTGAAAAATATTACAACTCCTTTATACCGACTGAGACTGTTAAATTCCGATTTAAATTAATTTTGTTCTAAAATTACTGAACTTTATGCGACGTGTAATTTATACTCCCGTATGGTAGGTGGTCAACTTTTAGCTCAGAAATTTATTAAACTTTTCGAGTAAAGTAATTTAAACGTAAATAGTTTCACGGGTTCTTCTTTTAATTTCAACTACGCCGAATAATTAAACCACCGCAGTTCACATATCCTGCTATTCATTCCGGTTAATTTTCTGTCTTCCTTAAATTCAATTTATCTAAAATCCTTTATCAACTAATTAGATACTGTCAACATAACCCTGAGCTACACATTTCACATATCATCAGGACAACGGGCAAAATAGTAGTGCAGGAGTAGAGGATTTTAGTCGTGTACAGTGCAAACGAGGAAATTCCTTTCCGTTTGCAATTCAATTCCAATTTTGAATTTCAATTCGAATTTCCGGTGAGATTTTTATTCACGAAATCGGCCGGAGATAATCCACCGCATTTGAAATTTGCTTGATTAGTTTGCCAATTTGACTAATTACTCGTATTCTTTCCACTGATCGATTTGGACCCAATTTGAAAATCCCCGGCAATACATTTTCAACCTCCTTTAAAATGAATAATTATTTTACTTGGGATGAATTCATGAATGATACTTAAGCGGATCTCTGTACTCTGCTAGGTGAATAAATTGCAATTCATAGCTATTTTAGCTACTAAGTATAGCAGGGAAAATATTCTGTTAATTGAGTATTGGCATAGCACTTCATTATACTCTAGATGAAATCTGAGAGTAATTTAAGTTTAGATTAGATTCTTTATTGTTCCCTATTACATTTTTATATTTTGACATATTAGATAATGGGATGCTCAGACCCTACGGTCTCTTCAACTCGTGATTATTGAACGATTATGCTAAGGATATAATAGGTTACAGTTTGGTTGTAATTTAAGTTTAATTATGGCCAAAAGTTTGTAACGCATAGAACGGAGCCTCGAACGGAGCTTCGAACGGAGTCTCGAACGAGAAAAAGAATTATATTAATTTTACTTTATCATTTATTTTAATAACAAAGTATTTGTTCAGTTGTAACCCCCCCCCCCCCCCCCCCCCCCAATTTTTTAAGACTAAGTTCAAAATCGGTTTACTCCTTTGCTACACTTTTTATTGTCGGAATTATCGTAATTCGTGAAAATGTACACAACCTCGAAGTGGGTGCTAGGAGATGCATCTCTAAGGTTTGATGAGATACCAAATTGTCTTTGATTTCTGCAGAGCTGTAATCAGGCGCGTAGCGTGAATCTTCGGAGGGCTAGCGCAATAACACGATCATGAAATTCCATGAATTCTATAATTATAAACACGTAGTTTTCATTCAGAAATAAACTTTCGATTTCTAAATTCCAGGAAGTAATGAAAAAATTCCGCGAAATTTAACGATCGTATCGTTGCGCTAGCCCTACAAAGATTCGCGCTACGCGCCTGGTTATAATTTAACGCCTACAAACTAATTTCAGGATTTTCTAATATTCAACCTCAAGGTGCTGCTTACGTTTCCACGAATTCTAATATATTTCATACATCTGATGCAATATCGAATTGATTATTACTTCCTAATCCTTACTGTGTAATCGCTTTAAAGTTAATTTCAGGATTTATGAATATTCAACCTCAAGGGGTGTAAGGGGGTTCCACACGTTTTCACAGATTTCGACATATTTCTCAGGTATCACGAGATAACAAATTAGTTTCTACTTCTACGGAGTTTGCTACAATTTTTTGATATTCACCCCAATGGGGTGTAAAGGCGTTGCGAATGTCTTTACGAATTCGAGCATACTTAGATCTGATGAAGTATCGAATTTATTTTTATTTTCTCGAGCTTTTTACATAATCGCCAAAAATTTACATTCAGGCTTTTGAATTTACAACAAAAGGAGTATTATTTACAAGGAGAACCGAAACGCAACAGTTTAATCTGCCGAAGATGCGCAACACTGCACTAACCGTTAAAAGCAATGCAAGGTACCTAGAAGTAATCCTGGACAGTTTTACCTCGAAACTTAATTTTGAAGTGCGAATAACTACACAGTAAAAAAAATCCATTGAATTTTATATCTTTTGGATAGTAGGCAAACATGCCACACCTTTTCAAGTAAATTTACATTGGGATGTAATAATCAATTTGAATGTAATTTTCAATTTTCGGTCAGTAAATTTTAATTTGCAATCAGTTAATTTCAAATTCAATGGATATTCTCCTGAATTTAAACTCTAAAAAAAGTATAAAATGAGCAAATACACTTATTTCTACTTCTAATGTTATTTCTTAATTACTTAATCTAAATAAACCCCTGGCTGTAAGTAGGAATCGAACCCGCGATCAATTCTGGTTTTGCTGCTAGGTTTGGCGCGCATAGCCACTGCGCCACCGAAAGTGTTTAATTTTCATTTCAGTATAAAACAAAATCGAACGAAGCATCCAATTTCGTGGTTTACATGAAAAAGAACGTAATTTTCAATTCATATAGAAATATAGTTAATTTTACACGAAATGATGCGAAAATTTGTTTCATGTAAATTGTCAAAATTACATGAATTATTTACCAATACCAGTAATTTCGTGTAAAAGTGCTTGAAATGTGTACTTTTACTTGAAAAAATTAAATATACTGAGAATTTCAAGTAAAAATTAGAATGAAAATTCAATTTTTTTAAAACAGTGTAAGGTAAGCACTGCTTTATACATGAGCAAAAGAATGTTTAGTAGAAAGTGGAGATTACAGCTGAAAACCATGCACTGGATAATAAGTCTGTAATTAGGCCAATCCTTCTACATGTTGACCAACACTCGACAAAGTAACTTACAGACAAAAGTTGGATGAGGTTCTCTTCAGGCTAGTTCGACGTTCTTTCCACGCCACCTATAGACTTGCTCGCGAAAAATATGGCAAATGTGCCCTAAGACTCATGGAGCCAAATCAGTTCGATACTCGCCCATATGGGCATAGCGACATTAGATTACCCGCAATAGGGATCACGGACTATTTAAATCCTTACCTCTGGTTTGGTAGGAAGTTTTCAATATGAATACCAAACAGAGATTACTGAGAATCAAGAACTGAAAAGGATACGGAGTAGTTAATTCTTGGAACACAGACTGTCTAATAACTGCATTATTTTCCGAGTGGAAGAACTGGCGATTCAGAAGGCGGTTGAAATCATTCACTAATTCCGTATCCAGATAGTCAGACAGCTCTAATGCAGTCCTGTACCATTAAATATAAGACAGTGCTGAACTGTCAAAACTCACTACAAAAACTATACATAAATAGGAAAGTGGAACTCTGCTGGGATCCGAGTTACAGTGGCATATTAGGTAGCGAGCTCGCGGATGAGCTTGCTAAAAAGGTGCAAGCCTGGAGCAAGAAAACGCAAGGTACATACCACTGCATTACCCAAGGCGCAATGCGCAACTTTAGTCGAAGGTATTGCCGTACATACTTGGTTTGATTACTAACCATCTCTGCAGAAACTGCAAACTACCTTGATAACCGGAAACCCTAGAGAGCATCTTATTCAGTTGCCCAGCTCTTGGTACGAGAAGCTTGAAGGATCTTGGAGCACCTAGTTTCTCAGATCTCAAAGTCTCGGTAAACTGCTTGCAGAGCTTGCGGCAACGCCAGCAACTTAATGAAGAACTCTCTGCACAGATTGAGACGTGAGAGCAACCATCGTCAGAACTTATGGTCTCCCCAAAGTAGTAACATCGCTATGCACCCTATGTAAGACTTATATCGCCACTGTAACCAAACCTAACCTAACGCTTGGAAATGAAATTCGCGGTAAAATTTAAATTCTTTCAAACTCCATTTGTAATTCATTGCGCATAAAAAAATCCGTTTTTACAATTTCCATCTAATCAAAATGGACTTAATTAGAATTTGGTAAAAGAGTCACTTCATAGTCTCAAATTTCATTTCAAAAATGTTTCTGTGTACACTAAATTGGATTTTTTTCCTCTGCCCACTTTCAACTAAATTGAGGAAATCGGAGCTCTTTAATTAAAGACCAATAGACTGAATACTGCTGTCTATCGTTTTAAACTTTATCATTTCATTTTAGTGGGAGTAAGCAATTAGTTGTTATATTGAGTGCAAAAGGATATCTGTCTGATTGGCTTTCCTTTCATTGGCCCGACATATCCTTTCGATTGCTTTGCTGAGATTTCTCATTTAGGTCATAGGATTCATTAGGCAAGGTAAAGCGAGAAAATCTGTGCACTCCATGCGATGTGGATTATTGGCTTTTCTTTGAACAGGAAAGTGAATTGGCGCGCTCTCGTAAAAGAGAAATAGACATAGCTGTGAAATTAAATTTTCCAAAAGGAGACTGCAATGTTTCATTATACCGTAAATTCTTTATCTGTCCACGTGTGACGTATGAGCTCTTTTTAGACATTACTCCTTAGCTATTCCTAACCCTTAGTTCGGAAGATTTTCTAGTTCGAAGTTTTTTGTACGAGTCACTTTCTTCCAAATTCAACAGTTAAAATCTGCTACGAAATGGTCGCGTTTTTAAAATTTTTGTCTATCAAAAAAGAAATTATTATTAAATAACGTGAACTTTTAGATGGTCTTCCTCTCACATTTGCAGCGTTTCAATTTTGGACATTATTCCGCCCAAAAAAAATGTTTTTAAACACCCACCCAAGGACATTTTGAAGTAAATCGATAAAGTATTTTTCGAACGTTTTCATCGATAACATGTTCTAAGAAAGGAAATCGAATGTGAATCGAAAAGTTGACGAGAATAAAACACCCACCATTTTCTTAGAGGAATATTTTCAACAAAATCTTTGATAATAATCTGCGAAATCTTATTCCATTGAACCCAGTACTATAATTTCTCTATTTCTTGCGATATCTTATAGCACTCAAGCGATATTTGAATATATCTCAGAAATTTAAATAGGACGGTTTTTGAGTAAGAAGTTTTGCATATTCATCTTTAAAGTCTATTAAATTTCTTGCCAGAATATGTAGTCTTCGTACTAAAACATCCTCAAGTAATTAATGATCCTTTCCTGGTATATCTGTTTTGTTGAAGTGATGCCTTTGCCGTTTTTGTTGAGGTCTTCTCCAATAATTTCTTTTTGCTATAAGACTGAAGTCGATTAATTTTTGTTTCATTCTGCCATATTACTCGTTTCCAGTCGTTAACATTCTAGTCCTTATGTTGTTTAGTAAATTCCTGACGAGCTTTTGCTTTTTTTGTAATCAATAATATTCGTCTCTTCTTTTTAACAGCTCTTAAAGCAATTCTTAGTAAGGCTCGCCTTACAGTACATTCAATAACGTTCTTTTCAACTTTGCAGCCTTATGTATAGTATTAATTTTTTTTTCATTAATTTTTGTATTTCCCATTAATCAGTCTATTGCTCAAGCATCTCCGTCGCTAAAAAGGTTTGGTCGTCCATTAGAACTATCCGAATTGTTCCTTTTTCTAACGTTTCGAAACGCTCGCCATTTTTACAATTTGCGGCAGCATCAATCGCATATTAAATACTGGGATTATTTTATATGATCTACCAAATCACAGTTTTTTTTTTTATTTTCAACAATATTCAAACTAACAGTGGGGTAACCAATTACGAATGTATGTATGTTTGTTTATAAGAATTGAATTATGACAGCAGGATTTTCAGGATTTTTTTAATTGAAAAAACAAATTAAAGACAATGACAAAATATCAAAAAGTAAATGCATAAAATACGTCTAGTTTGTGGTCGATTATGTTTATCTTTTAAAAGTAAAAGCGAATTGGATATCTCTTAAGTCCTAAAAAATATGTCGGAATTCGTGAAACACACACACAACTAATTTGCACCCACTTAGAAGTTGAATATAAAAAAATTAAGAAACCAGTTTTTGTTCTGCCCGTAGAAGTAAAATTAATTTAACATCTGGACAAACCTAATAAATATTATAGAATGTATTCACATTCCCCCTCATATACAGTTTCTTGTCAAAACTCCCAACGCCAATGCAAATCTGATTTATTTTTTGTTTAAATTACTTTTCTAGTATTTTTACATATACATATAAAGTTCCATATTCTAGCAAATGTTGTTCCTGGGATAGGGGAAACCCCTGCCACCCCTGTACCGTATACTATTCCTATTAAAATTCTGGTATGCCTCTATAGAAGCTCTATACAGACATCAACTATTTGCTTTCAGTTCTTAGCAGTTCTTAAGAAATAAAAATTTGACTTTTTTGTTTTTCAACCCTTTTCAACCACATTCTATACACCCCATTGAAGTATATGGGATGGCTGAACCTTGTATTACACTGTATGTCACGCGGCCAAATATTTGATCATAAAAATTTGACCAAATTTGATGTCAAATATCCATTTGACACGCTCTCGATTGCGACATTACACTATCTGATACATTTGACACCATTTGACACGTCGTGTCAAACGGTCAAACGCTATCAGTTCAGATCTACGAGTATTTTAAATATTGGTATATATTACACTGTATGAAACTCCGAGCATCAAATTCTCGAGTATATAATTCCGTTCATATTAATTAACGAGACGTAAGTGGATTCAGCAAAAATAGTAGTGTAAAAGAAAAGTTATTGTTTTAATGTTTGGCGTTGTTGGTACAGGTATTAAAAATGAACGATAAAAAGTGTTATGCAGTAATTATGATGTTGTATTTACTGGAGGAAAAATGAAAGTAGTTTAAACTAATTACTTATTGCACCGATTCTCACAAAAAATTAAATATTCACGAATGACACTTCCTCTTTGACCCATATGACAGATGTGTTTTTCCAAAAATCGCAAACGGTCAAATGTGGTCAGATTGGTTGTGAAATGGTTTCAGACGGTCAAATGAAACATTTCGTTAAATAGCATTTGACCATTACACTAGCATGACAGCATTTGACAGGGAAAATGGTCAAATATTTGACCGCGTGGCATACAGTGTAATACTAGCTTAAGAACTGAACTTTTCCTAATGAAATCTGATTGTTTTGGTTCATGGAAGTATGAATATTGGTAAGCCTTTAGCTAATCAGTAACATGGAATGTGACATTCTGTACCGAACATGTAGCTTGCATCATGGTTGCATCTCACTTCCACTACAAACTATTGTTCTTCAGTCTCTTTCTTTTGACACTGGACTCCCCAGAGTACCCACTTGCATCTCACTTCCACTCCAATCCAATTTTCAATCCTTCTCATGAAAAATTACTCTCATTTATACGGACTTTACGCGTATCACCATCGAAAAAAAATGAAGATCATATCTGAAACGGCTCTCGAGATATGAACTAGGCGCAACTTTATTATTTTTTGAAGTTAATTCCGAAAAGCGGTTAAAGTCAGTAGACTAGGGCTCATGCCAGTGCCAACTGTAAAACATCAATTTCGTTTTTGGACCATAGTCGAGAATGCGGTCAAAGTCGAAATGAACCGTCTCTTGAATTTCTTAAGGCCACCATCATTGGTTGAATTTCTTAACTACTCTGCGAAAATAACCTTCCATAATCTACTCCACATTTCAGCATTAAATGCATTCCGGACTTCTACCCAAAAAATAATAAAGTTTTGCCCAGACTGTTGTCAGATTTTCCGTTTATTTATTTATTTATTTTTTGCCTCAATCGCTTCTGTAGTATATCTATATATACGTACTAAGTTTTAACTTTCTAGCAGAAGCTGTTTCTGAGATCCAAAAAACCACCTCCACTCTCGTTTCTCGTACCTTACCTCCTCTATCAACAATTTTTCAAGGATGTCTCCATAGTGTCTCTTTTAGCTTTCAATCTTTTGCGTTTTCGAGAAATAAAAATGAGAATTTTTTCATTTCTACCCCATCCCACCATCACCCCCTACTCGCTCACCCTGAAATTGTTTTCTCTACTAAAGGTCTACTAGGCCTAAATTCTGTAAAACTTTGAAGATCATATCTGGTACGGTGCTTGAGATATTAACATTATTATTTTTTTAATTAATGTCCCCCACAACCGTGATCCACCTCCCCCTTCAAAAGTTTTATATTTAGTTGAGTTCACTTGTAGTCTTATATGCAGAAACCAAATTTTATTTTCCTGGTACAATTGGTTCGAAAGATATTGTGCTTAAAAGTTTTTCTACGGCGGACAGACGGACAATCAGACATTTTCTTGCTCTTTTGGGGCTTACTAGTCCTAAAACGTGAAAATACGAAATTTCAGGGTAATAATTTTTTTTTTGAAAATTTCAGGTAAATACTACAAAAAAAAATTAAAGTACGTTTGTCCGTCATACGCTGTTTGAGTTATTAAATAGAAATTTTTTTAGTGGGTGGATTAGTTGAGCCATTATTAATGGTGACTTTTTGAAGGGTGGTGGAGTGAGTGGGGAGATGGGGTTACGGTTTAAACAAAAAAAAAACGGTTCATACTTTTGCGATAAATAAAGAAGGACTTATCTGAGAAGTTGGATAAAAACTCTTACGAAAAACTATCTGTCTATTATTAAATCGCAATTATGAACTTTCAGGAGTTTGCTCACATTGTTCTACAAAAGTTTCCAGTACTGTTCGTTCAAGCCATAATTTGAAAAATGAAGAAGTTCTAGCGGTATTCACCGCGGAAAGCTCACATTTTCCTTAAATTATTTTCTTTTTATTATTCTCCCGTTTGAATTCACTATTTTTCCACGCTACTATCCAGCAGAAAAACTTCTTCGGTCTTTAAGATTTTCATTAACGTGTTTGGATGTGTCGGGAGCCGTAATTAAATTGAATTAACGTCTTAATTGTACGCTCTATATAAACTGTCATGACTTGTTATGGTTTAAACTTGTTGGCTTGATGCTGATGGTATTTTCTGTTTCTTGTCATTTGCTAATGGCACTCTCTTTCTAAAATTGAGTCAACGCAATGGCGTCAGGGATTTGCCATTTATGGTACAGCTTCCGTCTGAGCGGGGCAGTATAATAGAGTCATGTAATCATTATCAGACAAAACTTTTAATTAAAATCGCTTTGGAGACCCTGAAATGAAAAAGAAAAAACAGACAACATCATTCTAGTTATTTTTTGAACACAGCAACTGACTTATCTTAATGAGTTTAGTACGATGCTTTTCATGGCTTTTTGATATTTCCAGGTGGAGCAAACACACGAAAAAGCGCCAGGTTTGTACTTATTTCAAGTATCCCATTTTATTGTGTTATTAAGCAATTTAAGGACCACTATCTCCTTACATAAAGCTAATGGCAGAACTTACGGACTCTGATTATGTTCTTTTATTTGAGTCTGGGGAAGTTAATGGCGAAGTAAGGATCCTTAAGGAAAGACAATGGAATGTATTTGGATAAGTTAGTGCTATTTTATTGGAGGCGCAAGGTGATTTTAGTTTCGTTGAAATTGTAACACCTTCATTTCGCATTAGTTGTTGAAATTACTAATTGTTCCGAAGTAGTAAGCATTTTATGTAGATTCGCTTGACTAGTAATTACATTACAGCTCCTCTGCCAACATTTCGAAAAAAAAAACCAGAAACTTTGCGATGGATTCAAGTAAGAATGACCAGTAATCAAAACGCAGTCACGATAACCCGTAGCTTATCGTATGATACTCTAAACGAAATGCTTAACTCCGATTTAGAAAAAGAAAAAGGTTGGAAAAAATTTGACTAAGGTCTTCAAGGATCTACCAAGGTATTAAGAATAGCGACGAATGAAAACATCTATATTTAATTACCTTATTGCAGCTTATACATCAAGGAATAGCTTGAATTTGCCCATTTCTTAGGATGTTATACTCTGTATGAAATCTGAGAGTATTATAAGTTTTACCCAGCCTGAAAGTTTGTAACGCATAGAATCGAGCCTCGGATGAAAATGAGCTACATATTGTTTTTTAGCCAATTGTGATCCACAATCCACATGTAACATCCACTCCACAATTCCCCTTCCCCGATAGTCACTTATAACTCCACAAAGAAGACAACACTGAGTCACTGGTCTCTGGTCTGGCTTCCTTGTGTTATCATTTATTCTTTATTAATTTAGTTTATTTAATCTTTAACACATTATTAGTTCACAATGATTTATTTATTTAATTACTTTAAAATCAATCACGAATTTCCATATGTATATTGCAATAATTATATTTAAGGATATAAACTTCATTAATCAACGATCTTTTTAGATCTTCTTAGTTCAAGCGTTTTAAATAATCTGATTTTTTCCTTTTTTCCACATTCTATATTTTGTTTGCGAAATATATCCCGAGTACTTGATCCCTCAAACTACAACCGTTAGCCCAAGTACTCTTAACATAACTTAGTAATTTGGACAGTGAATCTCTCAACTTTTTACCTGCAGTGTACTTGACAATTGCACCTCCACACCAATATAAGACATTTTATCGGAACTATAAACGCTTTCTCCCATAGCAGTGCAACTGTCGAAAGAAAGTTTTCTGATTTTAATTTAATTAAGAACAAGAAATTAAATTCACTTCTCACTGGTACAGTGAATGCTGTCTTAATTGCCAAAGAACTAGCTAATAACAACTTTGCCGAAAAGTGGGAAAACTTTGATTTTTAAGTACAAGAAGTAATAAGCATCACAGCTGTCTCATTTCAAAACCAAGTAAGTGCTTCTTAGAAAATTTTAAAGTAGAGTTTTAAAACTTATATTTACTCCGCCTTCAAAAATAAATATTAATAATCAGATAAACTGGGAGAACTCCTAAAATATCGAGATACCAACATTTATTTCTGAGGACTGACAAAGTTTTTTAAAAAGCACTTACTACTTACTATGTTTTGAAATGAGATAGCGGATTAAGGCAAGATAAAGTCTGATTTTTATATATTCAAAATACGTAATTGTTCAAAGATTTCATATCATTATTTAGATTTTAAAAGACAAAAAGTAATATATTTTAATTGAATATTTGATAACTTAACAAATTTTTAGCTTTCTTAGGTAATAATAATTATTTATTTAAAATGAGAAGACTGATTTTTTTACGCCTGTACTTGATGGAATATGAACAGTTTTGTTTGCTTTATTTTTATGTTTAGCGAGTAACAATTGAACTGAGGTCGCTTTGAATACAACCGGAATTTTTTTTTTTAATGAAACATTTTTTAGGTTTATAAGATATTTTTATAAGTATGTATAAAGAGGAATACTGTTTTTTCTGATTTAATTATAATTTGTATGAATAATTTCATTTCATTTTGTTTAGTTATAACGAAACTGAGTCTGTTTTCATAATAATTTTATCACAAACAATAAAAAACAAATAGGACAAACAAAATGTTGTATGTGTTTATGTATTTCAAAAGTTTTGACCGCTGCTACACTTTGCATCCAAATACTACTCAAAACATGTAAATTGTGCTACCCTAAAAAACTGGAAAACTACAGCACTGCTGACAACCCCTTTGGGTGGCTCTCATACGAAAGTCCTTAAAACTTATATTGAACGATAACTTCAGAACGGTTTAAGCTCCGACTTAAAAATTGTAGATACTTAGCCATACAATGATTCTTGATAAAATATGTGCATTCAAATTTCAAAACCCACTTAGAATTCGAGAAATCGTCGAGCCTGGAAGTCTAAATTTTATAGTATTTAGTTTTAAGCTGAAAGTAGGATCGCTATTGCTATTGGCTGAAATTACTTTGAGTAGCTCCGATGCAAAAGTGCTTTAAACATGTGTCCACGAGTGCGATAGTTTTTGAACGCTTCATGCTAAAAATTTGATATTTTGTACATACTATTTTTAATGGTTCCAGTTAAAGTGTCCGGTGTCAAGTGGCAGTTTGTGATTTTTGCCTCAATTGAATTTTCATGTTGGCTGTACTTAACGACACCGCACAGAATGGATGTGGTCCCATGAAGGTAACTTCTGAACCACACTAGAAGGTTCTGGGGAACGGAAAAAAATGTTTTAGTACTCGGATCTGAAGCCAACTTTTACTATGACACCTATAACCATAACTTGCACATCGAGCCTGAAGCGATACGTGACCCCATCCTAAGGATGAGCTCAAGACCAGGTCGTCCTCTCCATGTCCAGTGACAGTATGTGATTTCTGGTAGCTGGGCGGTAGAATCCTTTTCCCAAAGTTTCAAGATCCGTCCGGTAACCCATCGCGTCATTGGAACCTTATTAAAATCGAGCTATCCGAGGATCCACCAAAGTTTAAAAAAAAACCCGAGCAGAAATGGCGGTGGACATGTACGAGTATTTTGAAGATCGGGGGAACGTGGAGTATTAGAACGCGAAGGCCACAGCAAGATAGAGGGTAACGAGCGGGCAGACGAATTAGCTAGGCAAGGTTCTGTTCTTCAGGGCCCTCTCGTAGAATCCGTTCAGGTCCCACTAGGGACTGTTAAGCGCCAAATATCCACCCACTTTCTCACAAACGCGAACTCCAGATGGAGAGGACTGACCAACTGCGTCATATCTAGGAAGATATGGCCATCCTACTCCCGGAGCAGAATAGACGAACTCCTGAGCAGGAGCCGCGTGGACGTCTCTAGAGTCACGTCAGTCAGCACGGGTCACTGGCCGATCGGCGACCACGCGGCCAGACTGGGTATTCCGTTTAACGTCAATTGCAGCAGTTGTGGGGATGCAAATAAGAGGGAAACTGTCATTCACCTTCTTTGCTAGTGTCCCGCCCTAGCTAGAGCCAGACTTCGCGCACTAGGCAAACCCTTCCTCAATAACCTCGATGAGATCTCGAAAAACAAGATAGAAGAACTGATTACCTTTTTGAACAGCTCCGTATGGATATGATAATCCATTCAAGTCCTAGGTCTCTGTAAAACTATACATATACTTCATCAGCCCTCAACGACCAGGTTAAACGAGTTGTGGTATCAAAACGTTGCTTCCTGTGCTAATTGGGAACTGTTTTCGGCAGACGGGCCACCACGTAAACCAACCAACCAACCAACCATTAGAACGCGATGGTAGACAAAGCGGTACCTGAGCGAATAAAAGGGAAGAATTCCTTTGTCCAGGGCTTTATTGGAATTTGGCTGGACCCGCTTAAGGGAGGACATGGACGGATCCCGATAACAGTTCGTTGAGGTAGAATCAGGAACGAAGCCAGGAGTGACGCGAGAGAAAAGTTCTGGTTGGTAAGTGGTATCCAGTTTTCCGGAAATAAAGATTTGTAACACATTTTCCTTTTCCCCCGAGTGGTTCCTGAGTTTTCAGGAGCGTAAAAGAAGGAACCGATTTTGGCTTCGGCACTAGTGAAGAAAACCGCGAGTTGTAGACTTTTCCGACCGAGGTTTTGAACTTTTTTTTGTATTTAATTTTTGTTTTTGGCTTGCACGCTTGGCAGTATTGGATCCGCACATTGAAGCCGTCAATATATTAGTTTATAACGATTGTCGGTTTGTACATCATTTATAATTTCTTTTTTGATTTTCGTTAAGTGAGGATTCCAAATCGTCCTCCAGTAAACAATTAGGTGGCGCCCAAAATAGTGGTAGGTGTGAAGTCATCTTCCTCCGATTATGGAGCCAGGCTTCGAAACCAACCAAGTGGCGACGGAGAGCCAAGGCAAGCCGAAAGGGTTGTGGGTTTGTTCTTCGGACTTACATACAGGACACCAGGGATCGATTCCGCGGGTGCGTCATTATTGTTTTGTGTTACGTAGCTGAATTGACGGGGCTATGTGTGTCCTTGTGAGGATAATTCAATACTTGATACCAGACTTCAATGCGAATAATATATTAAAGTGAATTCAGGAAGATAGAAGCAGCTGATTCTTTAAGTTGGATATAGCTTCATGTTCATAAAAGTTGTCGCTGTAGAAGGAAATGTGCCAAGGCGAAATTTACATGGTGTTGAAAGGAAAGAATTGGTAGATCTTTTTCAGTATTAATTTAGTTTATAATGCCAACTTCATTTTTTTTTAATTTTTGATAGAGAGTACAAAAATACTGAAAACAGCATGAGTATAAAACAAAATCAGTAGTAGGACCGCTAAAAATCTCTTTTTTTTCACCACGAAAATTTCAATAAGTCTGTCACGTGTCAGTTTCAGATATTTGATTGAATCGGAAAAATGAAAGCAGTAGAGGATTGAAAATTCCTTTTCTTTTCGAACGAGCCATATCCAATTCACAGACTATCCAATCGGATACATGTGTGCATTCGTGAGGTTTGTGCTAAACAAGACGTTATTGCTCGAGGTTTCCAATACTTTTCAATTCGGAAATCTATCGCCCAGCATGACATTTACATTTCATTTAGTTTCGAGTTGGAAGATTTCGTAGGTTTCGTTTCGTTCAGTCCGGCTGCATAGCACAGAATTATGCTTTCCGTTTAGGAGCCCGTTCTTAACCCTTTTCAGAAGGAATTCTCATCCCCAATCCGTCAGTAGTTTTATTGATATATTAGTGGACGTGATTCGTATATCAATTGAAAAGGGTTCGATATGTTCAAGGAGCACAGACCGGATAAGAAAGTGTTACAAAGTGGCTCTATCGCTTGCAATCGATCCAAACCGAACTCTTTTCAGTCACATTATATATCACATTCTGTCAGTACGGCAATTACTTTGTAGAAGCAATTCAATCGAAGTTGCTATTGTGACGCACTGCATGTAGCCATTAGAAGCTGCGGAACAATGGCCAACCAATAATGTTATCTAGTATTTAAACAATATCTCATTACCTATTTGGAGTCCCAAATGGAAAAGCTATAATGTCCTGACATCGTTCATCATATTCCAATTTCCTACATTTGCTTAAGGGATGAAGCTAGAACAGTGCTGGTTGGAATGTTGTATGTAGTCATATATGTTTCCAGCATGCCATCCTGCGTTGCGATTATTCCCACATGGAATAACTACTCTGGGTGAATTTCTTAATCCGAAACCTCCTAAGGGAATTCGGCCATCTACATACATAGTTGAAAAAATGACATCTTTTACGTCCTTCAGAGTTGCTTGTTTTCTTCGCTTGACAAGCCGGTTCAAGGGTTCGCCATCCTTAACGATTTGAAAGAGTGAACAGATTTTTCAATATGAGCATCCACTATAATGGATACTAAGCTTATGGCAGACAGAATATTGCCATGCAATTTGGTTAATGTCTAGACATATGACTTCCAACTGTGAATAGAGGACATCAATCATTTGCTATTTATTTCTCTAGGGAAAATGTCTTCGAATTCTCAACATATGGATATGTAGATTGCGATTGGACCCGGTATCTTAACCTAAACTTTGCTGTATATGTCAAGGAAATGATGTCATTAATCTTTGGAAAGACATTTCTGATCCGAAAAGTTGGATATCGTATGTAAGGAAATTACAATTCGAAATTGTTGCTAAAAGATCAAATGGAATAGTGTTTTGAATAGAAATGTAATCAGTTTGAGTTGTTTGATCCGTTTTGGACGAAGAAAAACTGTGATACATACAAGAAATAATATTTCATACCCATTAAGAAATTTACCAGTTAGCTCTGTGGTAGCTCCGTCGTAGCATTAACCGTTTAGTTAAAACATATTCGCCTCGGGACAAAATCCACTTATATACTTCGTACAGGTATACATGCGTGTGATTCTCTACTTCTTTTCTTCAATATTGTCGTCTTTTTAACTGCTAGTTAACGATACCTGATAGTTGACTACTAAATTACCTGGAATACTATCAGTGAATAGACCCGTTAGTTGAGAACAAAACCAGATGTTCTATTCTCTTCCTAGTCTAATTTTCTTCATTCTTCATGCCCTTGCCAGCCCGCTGATGAAAGAGTTCGGACCTCTCAAACCGGACTTTTTAGTACATACATACATGTATAATGTCGATGGATACAGGTAGCAACACACGCCCCTTCCGATGAGCTACCCACGTGCTTAAAGGCTAGACACACGCTACCTTTAAGGGAATCCATGTGGCATAAGCCACATGGTCATGGGCTTATAGCTCCCAAATCCTATGAACAATTGAAATTTTTTCTGTGAATAGACTGGGTAGGCCACTTGAAGTGACCACATTTTGAGGAGTGGGGGTGTGAAGGTGGAAGTGGGGTAAGAGTTTAAGACAGAAAATTTTGGTTTCTAGATCTCAGCAACCGCTTATGTTAGGAAGCACAAAATTAGAATTTATATAAAGCTTCGATAGTGGACCCATTTGCAAAAAAAATTCCGATGTGGGTGAAGGGGTGTGAGAGTGGGGGGAAAAATAATGCGTTCGAAACGCTCGAAAGCCGTCAGGTACCGACAATCATTTTCACCGTTCTTGAACAAAAAGCGACGGAGAGATACTCAGAAGCAGCAAAATCTATGCTATTCTGTAGAATCGGTATTTTGGGGGTTACGCGTGCCATTGTTAGTAGCGCTATGAATGCCTCACAAAACGTAGGATGATATCGTATGCACGTGCTACACCATTACATAAAGAATCAACTCGAATTCTGCTCTTCATATTCATTCGTGCGAAGCAGGCTTATAGTTGTATAGATCCATGCAGAGAACTTCGAACAGTTTTTTCAGTTTGGCAAGGTGAATAATATTAATTGGCAGTATAACAAGATTATTCTCATTTTGACCAAGAAATGTATTGTTTAATCGTCCTCCAGCTCGTAGAAAACTGCCAGCATCAATAAAGGGATTGGTTTTCCAGCTTTGATTTCTCCTGGGAGCGCCCAAGATTGACCCACCTTTCCTGCGAATCACTGCATGATGTCGATATAAGGTGGCATACGACCGTTTCCATGCTCGACTTTACTTTGACAATTTCGTATAATGTGCAGTAATGTGAGAAAGCTTATCTAGCTCCAAATATAAAATGTTTTCCTAACCAAACACATATGCGGCTACTCCTATATATCGTACTTTGCTCATTAGAAAAACTATTTGGAATTCGTTTTGATTTATCCATTTCGGTCCATTCCACCCTTACTTGTGATTCTGGATTTCTTCCAATTACAAACCAAGCGTAGCACAATAGGCTAACAAATAGAAGAATTAATATCAAGAAAAATAAGTTGGTCCTTCGATTAGCCGTCATTCAAAAGCCATTGAAGAATATGTGCATTCAACTTTTAAAAGCAACTAGGTAGGTAGGTAGGTACACATGGCTGCCCGTGAGAACACGGACACACTTAGACCTAAAAGGTCCGTTGTGTTACCACAGGATTATCGAATCCGGTCCTACTCGCAATGAAGCGTTGGATTATCGCGACTCCATTGCGGCAAGATCACCAAGCCAGTTGAAGAAGTAAGCTCCAATATGAGATTTCCTTCTAGCGGATAGAGCTGGACAGGTACAGAGAAGGTGAAGGACTGTCGCCTCCTTCTCCTCATCCAGGCAGCTTCTACAGAAGTCGTTTGAGAAGAGGCCAAGTCTTTTAGCATGTCGACCTATAAGACAGTGTCCGGTCAGGACACCGACTGTGGTGCTCATATTCGCCCTTTTGAGCAAAGTCAGCCTTTTAGAGCGTTTTAGATCCAGCTTCGGCCAGATCTGTCTCGCAGTTTGATATGTAATACCGTCTCCCCATCTTGAGTTGGTTTTCTCAATTAAGTCCAATCCCAGTAACAGTTTACATTTACAGAAGCAACTATGACTCTGGAAATATTTCTGCTGGGCAGTCGAAATTTAGCGCAAATTAGTGTCGAGTGAAATGTAAGATTGAGATTAATAGTGAGAGATAACCATTATCTTCTTGTCCAAACAAATGACCTTAAAATACAAGAGTATTAGCCGATAGTCTCAGATCGCTTGAAGTTAGGCATTTTTATTCATCCGATAGTTGGAGGAATGCATATGACCAAAATCGGGAGAGATCTTTATGTAGCTTATAACAGTCCTGTAAAAATGGATTTAATCATCATTAATAATTAGCGAAAGAACAAAACTTCAAAAGGCAAGCTCCACTAAACATTGTTTTGAGTTGTCTTACTTTTCATCCCCTTGCAGGGTATAAAAGAGTTGTACACGTTTTCACGAATTCCGTCATATTTCTTAGAAGGGACATCGAATTGTTATTACTTCTTCGGGCTTTCTTTTTAATCATCTACAATTTGATTTCAGGATTTTTTGATATCCAACCCCCGAGTGGGTGTAAAATGGTTGCATACGATTCAACAATTTTCGCCATATCTCTTAGGTTTCGTGAGATATCAATTTGACCTTTTCTCCTACAGAGTTTTTATATAACGTCTACAAACTGATTTTAGGAATTTCCGATATTTAACTCCAAACGTGTGTAATATGCAGGGTGTTCGAAATTCAACCCCTCTGGTAATGAAATGGGTTAGAATACGTTTTCACAAATTTCGTCATATATCTAAAATCTGATGAGGCAGTAGTGGTACTCTTCTATGGGCTTTTAGAGTAATCCCCAACAACCTTAGATTAGAAATACTGGTTGGTATGGTTAACCTCTGTCACTGCAGCCACAGATAAGCCTATTGTGACGTACCCCCGGATTGACTATGATTCCTCTTCAATCCCTGCGCTTTCAATGAAGCTTAGTATTTTGCGAAGAGGAATCGTCAGAGATTCCGATGGTTCCATGAAACTCTGACCGAAGTGACGAAGTCTTTTGTGAGCTAAACCTTCACATTCACAGAGGATATGCTCTGGTGTTTCGTCTTCGTCATTGCATATTCTGCAAATTTTAATCTTAGAGAGACCAATCCTATTGAGATACACCTACAACCTTATTTCAGAATTTTTTAATATTCAATTTCGAAGGGAGAGTAAAGGGGTTACATACGTTTTACGTTTACAAGGGCCTATATACCAGCAAAAATTTGAATTTCGGATGTTTTGTTGAATTTTTAAGACTTAGTACATAAACGGCCAAGATCGTGCCCGACACCTTCAGAACAGTTTAAGCAAGGAATATGAAATTTAGCCTAAATTAATATTTTAATGCTGGCAGGTAAAGAAATTATTCTGAAGGGTGAGTCCTTCATGTAGCTGCCATACAAAGTTCCTTGAAAAATGTGTGCCTTCATCTATCGGAATCCACTGTACATCGAACTTCTCACCCTCCAAAGCCGACAAATAATATATAAACTGTATTCGTAAAAATGAATGGCTGATATTTTGCGATAAGGTACCAACCAAATTGTAAAGACGTCCATCAGTCCTTGAATTTCGCCCAATTATTATTGATATCATTACCACTTGGCGGAGATAAAGAAGTTGACCTGAATGTCTTCCTTATTAAGTTGACTCACTTTAGCTGAGTTCCTACTAAGTGGATTATGCCACTAGAAATTTGAACAAAACATTTTATAATATCTTCTTCATAGGATTGAACACAAGAGGTTTTCTGGTCGAGATAAGTTTGCTAATTGGAATTATGTTTTGATATTTTTCATCTTAAGCTAAATTTAAAGAATGATAATCCCGTGCAATAAAAACACAAAGTAAATTCAAATGAAATTGTCGACAGCTTTAAGGTTTCGCGTTGATTGTTATTTAATGAGAAAAATTCATTATCAGAAAACGCTAGAAATTAATTTCAGCATCAAAGAGTTGTCGTCAACATTTTTATTTCGGTTTCCGCAGGGTCTAGAACTATTATGTAATCAAGACTGGCGGAATCTACCGGAAAATTTATCTACCATGACGACGACGAAGCAGAAAATCCTCTAGGAACACAAATACAGATATAAATTTAATATCCCCATCATCATAATCCTTTAATTACGGACAATTTAAAATCACTTAAACACTCCGAAAGAAAATCGTCCAGAGTTTAATGTAATAAAAAAGAAGCGAAAAAGTTGGCGTGACCAACATCCCTCCTGGATGATCATCTGGATCTCATCCCAGCTATAGCCGTGGAGTTTCGAAATTTAATCAACTTCAAGTTGTCCATAATGCCCTCGGAGACAAGGTTCGTTCTTCGTTTCATATAGATTCCCGTGTGCATATAAGGATAAAAATTATGACAAGGATATTAAAGACTGAATCTGACGCCTGCGTCTTTTTCATTTTGAACACATCATTGTTCAAGATACGACCAATCAATTAGTCAAGCGGCCTTATAAAGTTTTCAGATGCACTTCAATTTAAATGCATTCACTTTATTTCGAGTATATCAATAATAAAGTAATGTGATCGACCTTAAAATCGATACCTAAATATTTCGCATTTTTACGGTTTAGAACTAGTAAAAAACTAAAAAAATTGTTATATTCCGTCAGTCCGCCGAAGGCAAACGCGTATGAAGGTTCGTACATCACAAACCCTTTGAGCTATTAAATTCATATTTCATTAACGGGTAGACTTGGTGGTTATAAGTGGTATATTTTTGCGAGAGTGGAGGTGGGTGAACGCTTAGGTCGATAAATTTCGGTTTTTATATCTCAGGGACCACTCACAATTCGAATTTGCAACATGGACCATTTATAGATGAATCTATGACAGTGGAGCCAGAAGCGGAGTACAGAAACATTGTCAACTTGGGTCAAAGGGTATGCAGTATGCAGGGTCAAACAATACGCCCAAAACGTTTGAAATCTGAAATCGGGACATTATAAAATGCATATCACCTGCATGGTTCATGCCACAAAAATGCAAGTTGGTGATTTATTGAATGCATATTAGTAAAGTATTGTACTGTGTTCGGCGAAACGAAAACGAACGAAAAAAGTACCTTCGAAGTAGAGTGAAATAAATTATACAGTTCGCTAATAGATGTCAGTGAAATAAAAGCGCGCGAAATTTTAAAGAAATTAAAATATTGGCTAGAAATTACGATTCCGGCACACAACACAACAAAATATAACTCACACAAAATTCCCCGAGCACAAACGAACTGAATTGACAGCGAACGGTTGAAAATTTTAAATTGTCAAATATTTCGCTTCTCATACAGGGGTTCCGTACCCTTGGAAACAAAACTTTAACGAAACTAAGCTCCATCTACGACAGTTCATTTCGTTTCGCTCGGACCACAGTACTAGGCTTAAAGTAGAAGTAATATTTTTAGAGAATAAGGGGTAGTGACGAACCAATCATGCCAGCAAGATCAAATTTGGTGTAATAAGACAATTAACACTGGGTATTGTACCAGATCCAGGTAAGTGTAACAATTATGTCGAAACTAATTAAAATTGAATTGCTTTTCTGAATAATTACAATAATAGCACTGGGTAATGATATTCTTTAAGTAGAACCAGAAATTTTAACAGTTTTTTTTAACGAGGCTCACTTTATTGCATATTACATTTTTAACTGTTACGAGTTTTGTCGATACTTGCAAAATTGTAAAACCAAAGTCATATTTATGTATTCAGGTACATCCAAAAATAAAATTAAAATCACATTTCAATAATAGGGTTTTTTAAGAAAAACAACATTACTCAAAGAATGTAAAGGTTCACAGTTGCTAAAATTTGTATTTCGATTCAAATTTCAATATCAACGGTTATATATCGCTTAGATCTGGTAAGATATCGAATTGATTTCAGTTAAAACCTCTCAAGAGGTGTAAATACGTTGTACACGTTTCGACAAATTTTGTAACAACGGTTTGATAAACTGATTTTAATTCTATAGAATTTTACTTTATTTTTTAATAATACAGTATTGTGATCGATTTTAAAAAAAAATAAATTTTGCTGCCCTGAAAATTTTCACGTTTCAGGACTAGTAGACACGAAAAAAACAAACAAAATTTTCAGTTCGTCTGTCCGCCGTACGCCGTACGTCTTCCGGTGCACGCAAAATTGTTTGAAGGCTCGTAGCACCCAAAATTAAATTTTTTTTCGTGGGTAGCGTGGGTTGGCCCCCAGAAGTGACCAAATTCTAAAGGCTGGGGGTGTGAGGGGAGAGGTGGGTGAAGCGTTTTAGACGGAAAATTGGTGAAAAAATTTAGATTACTATATCTCACGAACCAATTGCACTAGAAAAATAATATTCAGTTTCTGTATTAAGGTTGACAAATAAAGTTTGATGAAAGTAAAATTTTTTAAGAGGGAGGTGGAGCATGGAAGTGGAGGGGATACAAATTTTTCTAAAAAATCACGTCTCATATCTCAAGAACAGATACTAGATACTTAATATTTTTAACAGAAGTAGACCTAATAGACCATTATCAGAAAAAGAGAAAGAAAGTTTCGACCTAATAGACCATTATCAGAGAAAGATGACAGAAAGTTTGGGGGTGGTGGTGTAGAAGGTGAGGGTGAGGGTGGGAGAGGGTGAAAAAGAAAAATATAATGATATGAAACTGAAACTTGGTATTTGGATAGACATGTAGTAGTAGCATGTTGGAAAAATATATTTTTTTATTGTGGTAGTAAGGTACGGTGGTGGGGTATGTTTTTGCTATCTATTGAACGGGTTATGCTAGAAAGTTGAAACTCGGTACGTATATGTAAATCAACTAGAAAAGTAATTTAGATAAAAAAATTTCAAATATCCATTGGCGTTCGGAATGGGGGCAAAAAAATAATTAGTGAAAAGGAAATATATATATTTTTACGATTTTCGTCATATCTAGTAGGTCTTCCCAAATATTAAATTCATTTTAATTCTACAGCTTCTTCATTTAAATACCTAAAAAGCGTTTTCATGTTTTTTTGATTTCGACCCCTAAGAGGGTGTAAAGGGGTTGTATACTTTTTCACGAATTCTGCCATATCCCCAGGTCGAATCGATATCGAATATCTTTTCACTTTCATGGACTTGTTTAATAATCGCCTAAAACTTGCTTTTAAGTTTTTCCTTTTTCAGCCCTAAGAGGGTATAGAAGGATTGAACCCGTTTTCATGAATTTTGTCATATCTTTTTGATGTGATAAGAAATTGAATTGGCTTTTACTTTCTCGTGCTGTCTTCATATTTATTTATTAACTCCTTTCAGGATTTTTGGATATTTAACCCCCAAGTGGGTGTAAAGAGGTTGCATATGTTTTCACAGATTCTTACATATTGCTTAGATCTGAAGATATATCGAGTTCATTTTTAATTCCTAAGGTTTCCTATCTAAGCGCCAAAAAGTCAATTTCAGTATTTTTAGATATTCAATCCTAAGGGGTGTAAGTGACGAGGCGCATTTTCATCTCGGCGGCTACGTTAACAAACAAAATTGCCGCATCTGGGGCTCCAAAAACCCGCACGTTATTGTCGAGAAGCCAATGCATCCACAGAGAGTGACAGTTTGGTGCGGATTGTGGAGTGGACCATTTTTCTTCGAAAATGAGGCTGGGAACAACGTTTCGGTCAACGGTGAACGTTACAGAGCCATGTTATCAGACTTTTTTTTACTGAAATTGAAGACATGGATTTGGACGACCTCTGGTTCATGCCGGATGGCGCTCCATGCCACACAGCCCATGCCACAATCGATCTTTTACGCACCAAATTCCCAAATCGTGTTATCAGCCGTCTTGGCGATGTCAATTGGCCGCCTCAGAGCTGCGATTTGACACCTTTGGATTTTTTTTTGTGGGGAACCGTGAAGGACCGATGTTATGCCAACAATCCAGAAATAATTCAAGCACTTAAGGCCAATATCATCCAAGCAATCCGTGAGCTGCAGCTCGAAACCATCAACAAGGTCTTGGAAAATTGGAGTGACAGAATGCGCTACTGCGCAGCCAGCCGAGGCAACCACTTGAACGAAGTTGTGTTCCATCATTAATGGGAATGTTTACTCTTACTAAAAAAGCCATAATATATGGAAAAAAATTAATTTTGTTCATTTTATTGCATTTTTAAAAAGAAACTTGTATAAGCGCCAAAAAGTCAATTTCAGTATTTTTATATATTCAATCCTAAGGGGTGTAAGTGGGTTGTATGCTTTTCAAAGCTTCGACATATTTCTTAGGTTGGATGAGATAGTAGATCGCTTTTCACTTTTACAGACTTTTTATATAATCGCCTACAAACCCATTTCTCAATTTTTGGATATTTAATCCCCTAGGGTTTGCATATGCTTTCAGAATTTTTGCCATCCCTTAGTTCTGATGAGATATAAAATTGGTTATTACGGCATTTGATCTAATAACCTAAAAACCAATTTCACGATTTTTCGAATTTCAAGAACCAAGGGGGTGTAAAGGATTTGCTTACGTTTTCACAAATTTTTCATAATCCCTCGTATCTCATGAGATATCAAGTTTGTTCTTATGAAATCGTCTTAAAACCTATTTCACAATTTTTTCGAAATTCAAACCCCAAGTAGAAGTAATGGGTTTGTATACGTTTTAACAATTAGTCATATCTCTTAAGTAAGGCAACAAATTCGGGCTTTTAGTGTTCATAATATACCGAAATTCGAATAGTCTACATGGGCTTATTCAATGTTTAATCGGCTAAAAATCTCTACTTTAAATATTTTTATTTTAAGAACAAAATTAATTTTTCAAGAAATCTAATAATCTCGAAACAACTCATGATATACTCCGACTTTGACCGCCCCCGAACTTTAACCCGAAAAATAATAAAGTTTCGCCCAGACCATTGGCAGATTTTTAAGTAGTCAAGGGAAAATATTTTTTTTTAAATTCAGTCTCCAAGCGAGTGTGAAGTAGTTGCATATATTTACATGAATTCCGACATATCACTTATGTGGTGAGATATCGAATTGATTTTCTCTTCCAAGGGATTTTTATTTAAATTAAAAAAAAAATTAAAATTGATTTTTTTTTTCAAATTTTATGTAGTGACCTCCTTAAGTGTGCCAAATTTGGTTTAGTCGAAAGTCAGAGACAATATCTTCCATTTTTGGTAACTTACCGAAAGTAAAATTTTTTTTTAAGGGCTTTCATATGTAGTTTGCAGGAAGCATTCACTCGATTTGTAGCATATTTATCCCCTCACCTCGAACCATTTAAAAATAAGTGTGTACAACATTTTAAATCCCGAGCTTGAAGCGTTCAGAATTTACCGGCAAACATTCGTGGACGCGTGTTTCAAAGACTTTTGTATGAGAGCTACTCGAAGAAATGATGCCACTTCGCTGAATAACAATCCCGAACTAATTTCTATAACATTTCGACTTCTCAGCTTGATGATTTCTCCCTCTATAGTTAGAGGGTTTCGAAATATGAATGCGCATATTTTCCAAGAATCTTTGTATGGCAGCTACACAAAAGACTAGCATTAAAATTCTTCTATATACAACAATTGATATATGAAATTGGGAATAATTTCATATTTCAAGTTTGAACACGCGACTTTTGAGAAGGAAGGAGAAGAAGGATCTCGCTGACTTATAAATTCGAACTTCATTTTAACTGAAAATTAATGTGTACAAAATTTCGACTTCGTGGCTAAATGATTTCTTGAATGGTAGTGAATATTAAGGTCGTAGCTTAAGGCATTGTGAAGTTATCGGCCAATATTCTTTATTATGCGATTAAAGAACTGTTGTATGGCAGCTTACCGAACGAGTAAGGCGACATCGTCTGTTTACACTGTTTAGATTTACAAATATCCAGATTCAACATAATGTCCTAGGTAAAGGCGTTCTTGATTTTTCGAGCATTCAGACAGACGGACGGATAGTAAGCGCATCTGTAGTTTTTGGACACATCTGAACATATATTAATATACATATATGATTTTTTTTCAGCCGAGGCTTAATTCAATGCGTTACAAACTTTTGAACTGGATTATGCTATAAATACGTCCATATTTTATCTAGAGTATAAAAATTGGAAGCTTTCAATAGATTAAGAAGTCTTATTGAGCCTTTAGAGCTCTTTTTGAACATTTTATTGTGTAGTTTTATGTAAACCGATGTAAGCGATTAAAATCTTTGAAGAAAATTTTATTTTATGACTTCAAATGAGCATTTCGGAAAACAAAATCACTTACTAAACCAAAATTGTTGCCAATATAGTAAGAACTGAAACAAATCCTACTCGTAAATTGAAGCAAATCTCGGTTGCATAATTCTCTTAAAACACTTTAAATGTTCTTTAGCAATAATTTATGTCCCTTTTAGTCTGCAAACTGTCAAACTACTGCCATAAAGTTTTTTTTTTTATCATAACGCTCATCTCTTCCATTCAGGTTTTATTTTTGCTCTACATCCTGCACCCATTACGAGTTGTAATAATGGTCCCGTCAAAGTATTTGTAAGTACATGTTTTATGTTGTATGTTTTGTAGAATTTTGTTGGCAATGGGAACGATTTCAGTTTTATTTCGAAATATCAGTTTTGTGGTCGACCACAATTGCATACCATCCTGCCGAGTGAATGGAAACCTACTGATGTCCATCCAATTGTAAACCTAACCGAGTATAGCAACAACATCAACTCTATCTTAACTATTTAGGTTTATCTTGGCCACGAAATTTAAATTGGATACATCCTCTCAAATAGGTTGAGGTGGTTTTGTCCAGATTCAATGTTTATTAACCACGTAAGTGATTTAGTGTAGGTAACATAGTCGACACCAACATCATCTATTTGTTGGTGATGTTATTACGAGAGATAACTGGAATCTAGACTGTGGTCATATGTTTTCCTACGTTGTTCTTCATCTTTAATCCCTTTAATTACTGCAAATATAGAAAATTAGAAGCTACGCAGTTACATCTGCAGACACATAGGGATCCTACAGAAGATAGTATCTGCCTATGGCCTCCCTGAATTAAGACTACTGTGCTACTGTGACTATATTTGCAAGTTTCCTTGCACATCAACTACACGAGATGGACCGGGCTGAATTGGAAGAAAGATGCTTCCTAGATTACTCGACTAGCGTTTATACAACATCCCAATAGCCCAGGAGATAGGAGATGTGTAATGAAGAAACTTTGGGATTGGGTAACAAGTTCAGTTTCTGTTTCGGACTGTACATGTGAGCCATTATACGTTTTAATCAAATTCTAGGCATGAACCCCTTTCTAGGGGCCATAACATGAATTACCTGGAAACATTTTGTCGACATTACACTAACCTGAACAGAATGCTAGAATAGCTTGGGATCACGTAATTGTTTGGTTTGGGCGTAGCTGCTAAGGATTCTTAAGATGGTGAACAGATGTGTCATCAGGCTTTGTAATATATTAGCAGATAGTTTAGTTGTTATAGGAAGCTGTTGAGATTTACAAGACAATTAAGCTGTTCACTTAAAGTTGCTGCACATCATTTACTAAAGAAGTTGGCTTACTACCCTGTGAACGTATTCAATTCAACACGAGCTATCAGTGTCCGTTTTGTTAATAGTGTTGAAATTCGTTTCATATGAGAACGTTCTATAGATTTAAAATTTGAAAACTAGATGCATGAGCAATCGCGATATACGGCAGCAATATGCTACTTTCAGGAGTAACTATACCAACATCTTCGAAGAAGAGATATCAGATAAACTTGACTCATCTGCAAAGTTAAACATCGCTATATTTACAGACAAGTCATTATCAAGAACTTAGTAGATTCGGAAATATCCAATTGCGATACAAGATATACCTTCACCAGGATATACTATATTCAGCGACCGCATCCTCCAATTAAACGGCTTTTACAACGATTTTCGAAAGAACTTGAGACATTGCGGCGAGCGTCTCTTTGTCCTAACTGAGTTTTACAAGTTATTTTGCGTACACACACAGTTGCATATCTCACAACTAGCGCCATATAAAAGGATTATTGGGGATCGATATTGTTGAATAGTGAAAAAAATTAGTATGAGGAGAACCGCAGGACCATTTTGGATCTGAACCCATGATCTATGGGATCACTAGGCTTACATAAAGACGTCTAATCACTCGCATTACCTAGATGATCCCAAAATTTCTCAATGTGTGGCTTACTTTTCCATTTAGTGAAACTCGGCTTAAGAGTAGTTCGAAAACCAGTTCTGGCACGATGACACTAACTCCATTCGGGGCATCAATGACCTAATTAGCATTAGTATCCTGATAATCTAGAACTCACGCTAAGATATGCTTTCCTAGAGAGGGAACTAACACTTGTCCTAAGTATATTCCAAGTCCATACCCGTTCTACTTCTCTTTATAATTTTAAACTCATCACTTACAATCAGTTATATGCGGAGTGTCTTATCAAGAAATTCTTGAAGAATTTTATTAATAATTTCTCATGAAATTAATTCGTGATGAAATTTATCAACAATCGCAAAGCAAGCAATTTGGTTCGACAAATCACACAAAATTCATCAGTGGTTTCATGACGAACTTCGTTTAGATCGATACAATTTCTAAATATTTTACGACACGCGTAATATTGGAAGTCATAGTCAGTGATCTATGCGTATAGATCCAGTTATGCGTATGCAGATTGCCCTCTGCTGTTTCAAAATATTCTTGGTGATAGTTCACCAAATCACGTTAATTACCATAGTTCCTTTAACGACTGTATGGACCGAGTCTTATTTAATTATTGACATGCCTTACACACCATTCCAAATATTCTTCGATGCTGCCAGTATGGTTCGACGTTCACTAGTGAATTGTTCTAAAAGAATCCTTCTTTGAAGCGAGTGGCTGAATTAACTCACTCATTTCGGTGAACAGCAGTTCAATTCGAAAAGAAGAATAAAAATGAGGAAGAACTAAGACAGACAACGGTGAGAAGATAGACGATCTTGCACCACCCGCCAGCCCGCCACCATCAGAAATATATACACAGTGAAGACACAACCCATTTCTTCTCAAAACAAAGCTCTTCTCTCCAGCGAATATGTCCGTTCTTCCTTCTGAATCTTTTATCAGAATGGAATAGGACTGAAAACCAGATGTTCTCTTTAAAAACTCTGTTTTATCAAATTCCTTCGACGTCTTCTCCAATTCAGAGACTTGGCTCTATAAGTCAATTTTGAACTGCAAGATTTTTTCGTGTTATTATAATGTATTTAGACGTGAACATGATCTTCTGTCCTCTACCAAGAATGATGGAGGTGGAGTTCTGATAGCGTTTCGCAATAGTTGGATAGTTGAGGTGATTTTAATAGGCCTAACTTAAAATGGGCTAATTCTATTCCTTCTAGTTTAAACTGCTACCCTCAGCAACTCTTTCCTATACAATCCTTTATGGAATTTTGTGAACTAAAGCAGCATTATTATGTAAGTCGCTCAAAAATTAATGTATATTGTTACATGTAAACCTGGCAACAGCGCAACTCGATCATTTCGCATAATGGAAACAGCAACAACCGAATACCTAGCTACAAAGTAACCCAATCAGAAACCTAGTTGAAGTATATAAGGCGGACCAACACTATTGTACCTCCCTTCTAATCAGATGTTCTCCAATGCAATAGAACAGCGTAGAAGATCAAATCGAATGCTCTCAAGCTTTCGAGTACCGTCCACACACACCACCGAGCGAAGATTGAAGAACAGTCTAGACTACCGCCAACTAGTATAAAAGCTGATGAAACTTTCAGCCAGATACATAGTAATTTTTATTACATCGAATGTGACAGCCAGCATGTATACGCGACCGTGTTGGTAGAAAGCGAAAGTGATCGAGTCAAGCGATATATAAGCGGGCGGTATTGCCATACAGTGTGAATTATTGTGCGAAAAGAATAATAGTGCGATAAATAAATTATTACTTATTTCGATTTAGAACGAATTGTGTTTTACTTGAAATCCCGGCGAACCCCTAGCTCGCAACAATATATTTCTAATGGCAGGCAGATGGTAAGGAGGCTACCAGGAAAGTAATTCTCTTCGAAATTTACTAAAAAAAAGCGTCAAAAACGGTCCTGGCAATATGATGATATGAAGTTGTTTCTCATAAGATTATATTACGAAATGGGATTGGTCTGGTTACCTCCGTCAATGAACCCTCAATTTGGGCCTATTGTGACGTCCCAAGTTGTATCTCATACTATGGTGTCGGTCCGATTCACAGAATTGAAACAAAAATGGATGTTGACGTTTATGTATATACGTTTTTGCCGTTTGCTGAAGAAAATATGCCGTTGATTTGGACCTTTCAGCAGGACAACGATCAAACACATGCCCAAAGAAGGAAAGTTGTGGTTTGGCAAAAAGAATTTTTCCATTCCGAAAAGGCCATCCTAATCACCATACTTATGTCGCATAGAGAACTTACGGAATATATTAAAGGAAAGTATAAAAAGCAAAGATTTTCAAGAAAGGATGCTCTCAGACAAAACAGGTATGAAATACCTTTTAAAGAATGTAAGAGGCTAGTGGACTCTATGCCAACAATATATAGCTAATTAGGTACGCGTGGCTGCCCGTGAGAATACGGACGCACTTAGACCTAACAAAGAGGTCTGTTGTGTTACCACTGGATCATCGAATCCGGTCCTACGCATGAAACCATTTAGAGCTTGCAATGAAGCGTTGGATTCTTGCGACCTCTATTACGGCAAATTCACTAAGGCAGTTAAAGAAGTAAGCTCCAAGATAAGCTTTCCTTCTAGCGGATAGAGTTGAACAGGTACAGAGAAAATGAAGGGCTGTCTCCTCCTCCTCATCCAAGCAGCTTCTACAGAAGTCGTTTGAGAAGAGGCTGAGCCTCTTCCATCCGTACCGAATCCATTTTCCATTCTAGACGGGTTGGGATGGTTGTTAGGAAATTTTTGTCAAAACCATAACTGGGAGGAGTGTAGTCGGTGTTTTCAGGAATGTTATTGAAATGATTCAAGATTGTTGAGTGACCTGCATATATGCCAGTCCACTGTGTAGAGGCCCTGCTTAATAAGCCTTGGTGTTATTCCACTCATAGGCTGCACTCTGAACCTGAAGTTGAGTTGGTGTGCCAACTTTCCGAAAATAATTTCGAAAAATTTCAACAAAATCTTGTCAATTGCAAAAACCCGCCCATACCTGCTATTCAAACATAGTTCTAAGTCTTAGAAATAGTTTAGTTTTAATTTTAATTTCAGTCAACACTTAATTCAAACGAGGTTTTTTGAAATTTTGCCCTCTTACAATAAATAACATATTAATTTAGCATATAAAAATCAGCTACACGCTCCTAATTATAATTAATATGAAAAGGCAATCATGTCTGACCACTGTACTTGGCATACATGATATTGTAATTGTATTTGAATACTTGTAATAAATTATCTATCTATCTATCTAGTTTAATCCTTGAAGTGGGCCAACAGGAAGAGTCAGTCAGGACCAATCAGTATCCACTTTAAGGGTTAAGCAATATATATGTAAATACAGAGCATTGTTAGCATTTTTTCCTTTAACTTTTGTATCTTTTCTTCTTCACCTGTTACCTTATTAACCATACAATTTGATAGTATTACAGACTGAACTAACTTAGGTACATTATTTTTCTAATAATTCAATTGTAATCCATTTTTTTACTCCAGAACATTACTCCTTCCATTCTTCCTGTCGTGTTACCCTTGAGTTTTATTTCATATCACTCTACTAATACATTTTCCTTAGCTGGCATCAATCCAACGATATCCACTTTAAAATATGTTTGTAGACTGAAATTGGTCATAATGTTTACAACTCTGATGCGGTAAGTCTACAATTTTTCAAAATCTCTGCCTCAAAAATTGACTTGACTTCTATAAATTTTAGAGAGCATTTTCATCAAAAGATTGTTGAACGAAATTTGTCAAAAGTCAAAGTTCAAATGGAAAATGTGATTAAGGCTATAAAGGGGATTTCATAACCTCGAGAGAGAGAAAATACCACTCTATTCCTTCACAAAGGAAAAATGTTTGTTTTGACTTAAGTAATCAGTCAGACTTTCGCTAAGCCGGTAACCACTCTCACCGGTGCGCTCACTGCGTCGTAATTTGAATAACCCATTGTTTCACCTTTCATTTAAATCACCATTATGAAATCATAATCTCCGCCGGTTATCCACCTTTGGCTTTCTTAATTTCCATTTGTCTTACATTCGCATATAACTGTTGCCAGCCAGGAGCCAGGAGTCAGGGGAGTCGTACTGAATTCTAGGCTGTTCCCACTGCTCCTTTATAGATCCTTTGGAAGTAGGCATATATATTATTATAACGAGATAGAGGTATTCTCGCCTACCTAGGTAAGAGGGACTGTTCACCTTCTGATATTGTTCCATATCAGATACCAAGCGGAACGATGAAAGGGTTGAGCCTATTGTAATAAAAATATGAGCCTCAATACAGAAGAGCCAGTTAGCAGTTGTGGTTGGACACAACAAAAGTAAAGGACGTATTTTACCTAGCGATTATCATAGCGAACGATACGGTTTTCACGGTTACGTTTCCTTACAATGCCGAAAGAAATTTATCGCTAGACTTGAATTATGCGATTGTGTCAAAGAAATGTTCTAATCCGTTGAGAACGTAAAATGGGCTTAGATCTTTTTTCGCATGAATTCAAATTATTTTCGTTGAATCTTTTGCTCCGAAAATTTTTTAATTGGATTTCTTGGTTGCTCATAGAAACGCTTTGATACGAAAATGAATGAAAAATATATAAAATTAGTTTTGTACCAACTTTAATTAAGTTACTTATGACTTGATGGAATTTTTTATTACGATTCTAGTAACAAAGTGCAATTATTACATTTATTAACCAGGGTGGTAATTGTTATGGGGATTTTTACGGCACAAGGAACAGTTTGTGAAAACCACCACAAGTGCTTTTTGACTGGGGTAGGTTAGGTTAGGTTATAGTATCAGCCATCCAAACTATGGGTCGACTCACTTAGACCATTCGGTTGGTTCATTGTGATACCACACCCGTGACACCTTAATGAAGTCCCATATAGGGAGTTATCGCAGCATTGCTACAGCGGAAAGCTAGTTGAACCAGTCACAGACGCGAATGAACTTGGCTAGTTCATCAATTCGTGCTCCAGCCATGTCCCCGAGTCTGGAGAAGAAGTAGCTGCCCATGACTCTGAACCTGACACTCACAAAGTAGATGCTCTCTTCTTCTTCTTCACTTCTGCAGCTTCTGCAGCCGTCATTATATTGAACCCGCCTAAGTGTTGTGCATATCTGCCAAAGAGACAGTGCCCCGTTATGACTGCCGTAATGTTTCGGGTTTCTATACGACTTCTTTTCAGAAGATCGGCAGTCCTTCTAGGATGTATTACTGGCCATAGCTGCCTGGAGCTTTCACACGAAGATAGGTTGAACCATCTGCCATTGGTCAGCTCCATTGCCTTCCTGTCAAGATTACTCTTGAGGGAATTGAGCGGTATTTTTACTGCTTGGGTGCATGTATAGCAGCCATTTCAGATCAATTTTTGGCCAGCTCAACGGCTGCCTCATTTCCTGGTATCCCTTTGTGTCCTGGAACCCAGCACAGGAGAACCTTATGAGTTGCGCCCAATGTTTTCAGACGCTCCCTACAGTCTCTCACTAGCTTTGACTTGACTAGGTTGGAGCTTAGAGAGCTTAGGGAGCTTCATTGCTGCTTGGCTGTCTATGTAAATCTTTACACACGACTCTTCGGGAAGATTTGTCGCGGAATTTAGTATGTCCACTGCACTGCTTACGGCATAAACCTCGGCCTTAAAAATACTGCAGTAGTCCGGTAGACGAAAGGATACTTAAATGTTCATGTCGGCTGTGAAAATCCCTGCCCCCGTTCCATTATCCATTTTTGACCCATCCGTGAATATAGCAACTTCAGATTACCTTATCACTTTTTGTTTATCCCAGTCCCCCTAGTAGGGAAAAGGGAATGGAATCCTGTATCGAATATATAGTCGGTGAGTTCACTAAGCCCACAACCTGGAAATAATGAAAGAATTCTGCTATGCAGTCTCAGGGCGCTCTTGGCAGCAGCATTCATGATTTGAATATATTTGAATGCAGCAGAAGCAGCACAATCTCCATTGCAGCTGTTGGCGTTGATTGCAAAGCGCTCGTGATGCCTAAGCAAGCCGCTCTCTGCACTTTCGTTAGACAATTCTTGTGCACGCTTTTGTCCAGGGCTGTCCACCATAGCAGGCCACCATAAAGAAGAATGGGTCTTACGATGGAGATGTACATCCAGTAAACTATTCTGGGCTTTATTCCTTATTTCCTGCCAAAGGCCTTCTTGCAAGTATAGAAGGCAATTGTTGCTTTCTGACTGGGGTTAGACACTAGCTTCGCTAGTCCTTAGTCCACGGAGACACCAACGAAAACAAGTTGTTTGTTATTTTCTGTTCAATGGTGTTCAAAAATCGGAAACTGATTGCTGTCCGCCCCTCCGTCTGTCCACTCGCACGATAACTCAACACCACAGTGACTTAGGAAGCTGCAATTTTCTCACCAATCGCCGCATAGATTTTAAAAGGCTTAAGGCCTAAACAGAATACGGACCTCGATTTCGACTGCGCAGTCCCTCTCTTTAGAATAAAAGGGCTGTATAGCGATACCCACAACACCAACTTCGCCTGCGACTGCGCAGTCGTGCTACACTCTAACTCTAAGACTACGGCTGTAGTCTCGGATTTCAATTATCTCCCAGTAGGAAAAGTTTCGTATACTAAACGTCGAAACGAAATGGTATGCAAGTCGTATAACTGATTAGACTTATTGGGAACGATGTCGCCAGTTACTGTATATATTTACTATTATAGTTTGTACGAGCACTATATATAGAATATTTACATGACCTCTTCAAAATGAATTGAATTCTGTTTACATTTAAGAGGAGACCGCGATAGCGTAGTACATGCTGTCTTTATTTTACGTATGACTTGACATGACATGTAGAATTTTGATGACATTTTGCGGGAGTACGCTCTGCCTGCTGGGTTTTTATTCTTCAAATTCGTCCCGATTCCTATTCACTTTCTCGTTATTAATAAACGCAAACACTCCAAAGTGAATAAAAACACTATATAAATTATACGCGCTACCAGAAACACGTCCATTTTCAAAAATATTAAACAAAACAGAAGTGACACTTGACACTCGTTCTTCTTCTTGCATAGAATCGAAGCCGTAGTCGGTGTTCTGTTGAACACCAACTACGCAGTCGAACCTCACGCCGAAAGATAGGCAAATCGTAGTCGCTGTCGCAGTCGAAGTCCGTGTTCTGTTTTGTACTTTAGTTTGTTAATGGGCGATATTCTGACTCTCACTCGAGTACCTTCCACATAAGACTCCTTAAAACACGTGTTAACGATTATTGTTCGAATTGATCAAGATAGCACACATACCGAACATAAAACAAATCGAATGAGTCTTTCATGTAAAAGTCCTTTAGAAATGTTTGTAACTTACAGAATCCATTTGAAGTCGACAACGCGTTACGATACTACCACTAATAAAATTTATATTTTACATCATGCCACTACAATAGCTCTATCTAAATACCAAGTTTCAGCTGTCCATCATTATGGGTTCTCGAGATATAAAAATCGGAAGTCAAAATATTCGAAGAAAGGGCAAGGTTCGAGAAATGAATGGCCAATTCCCCCAACGTCCTGAAATTCGAGTGGAGGCGACACGCTTGCTGGCGGCCGTGACTAGCTGTGGCTGTAGGGGGGGAAGGGGGTACGTTGCTCAGATCTCTGACCATAAACCCTTTGCCTGTACAACAAAAATTTTGTGCCGACTTAAGGCTGGTTTTCATTACTGAGACATGGTTTTCATTACTCCGACATTACAGATCTGTAACATAAAACTAAAAAGAGACAAAATTTTCGACTTTATAGCAAAATTATAGCAATAGTTTTTGACAGATAGAAATTTCTAACCTAAAATGTCTTGTGTTTTTTGCTGTTTGTACGCTTTCAGTTGAGAAAAATTACAATATATGAATTTTCTCGACAACTATTGAAATGCTGTTATGACACTGGCTATTTTCCTCGCTAGAAAAAAGTACAATAATAGCCAATCGTGCGACAAGGCGAACAACATTAAAAGAAAGAGATACCGCTTGTTCCGATGCTAACGGCATCTAGTAAACGAAATTAACAACTGGTTTGTTAAGACAAATACCGGTTCTGGCCCGTTCCATAACATTACGTGGCGCTTTCCATAATTTATACGTACCGAACTGTCAAAAACAAGTCTGTAGCGGTTGGAAAATCTAGCCGCCAGTGGATTTTTCCTGGATTAACTGCTAGAATGTTGCGAAACACTGCTCGAATGGGTTTTGTTGCCGCTTTTTTTTTTGACAGTTATGGATTGTTTTTTGACAGTTACTCATAGTTTTGCTGTTCGGACTGACTCTTTCACACCAATGTCTAAATTTTATGTAAAAGTCTCTATCCCTCTCCATTTGGATTTTCTAGCCGCTTTAAAGCCGCAAAAATAGCCAGTGTCATAACAGTATAAAGTAAAACCGATCTGCGGCTTGTCAATTGCACCGTGTATCTCATGTCGAGCAAATAGATAGCAGAATGATTTATGCATGCATGCTCTAATGAAATTCTAAGCATATTTATCTCCTTTTTTGATATTCATCTCACATTACAAAATTGTTAAAATAAAACAATTACCGGCTCGACAAATTTCAAAGTCATAATTGATAAATATTTTGTAGGTTTGTCGGAATCATATTATAGGAAAAAGACGTGCATGCAAGTCTTTTTGCTATAATGTACGTCTTTACTTTATGGTTACAGATCACAGATCTGAAGTTGCAGACGAGACACTTTTTTTACAGATCTGTTGCGGATGATATTTCCTCTCTTTCGCACGCATGTACTGTTTATATTTTCATCTTGTTCTGGCAGACATCTGCAGAATGTCGACGTAATGAAAACCAGGCTTTACTCCGGGTTTAAAAATTTGGGAGACATTTTCCCCATAGCTCGTGAAAGACCGAGAAGCAATGGAGTTGCGCGGCTTCGTGATTTATCAGGGCGCTCGGTGTTATAGCGCCCTGTCTGCCCACCCTACCTCAGCCATGACTTTCCGAAAAATAAACATCTGCGTCAGATTAAAGAACGATAGAGTGTGATCGAGTCGAGTATAAAAATCAGACAGCGTTGCCATATAAGTGCGATTATATTGAATGCGAATGAAAGGTTATTATTTATTTAGATTTTTAAACGAATTGTGTTTTACTTAAAATCCCGGCGAACCCCTAGCTCGCAACAATATAATATAATAGTTATAGTAGAATATTTGCGATTTTCTGTAGTTTTCTTTACCTTTGCTAGAACTTACGGACAAATAGCTCAATTTTTCTTAAGCTGGCTGAATATACCACACTTTTGTGTCTGTACGAAGCGCACTGACTTAACATCAACTAGATAGATAGATATATTTATTTCTTAAATTTAGATACCGTTCGATATTTCAGTTAATTTTCATTTAGAGTTTAGACATAATATCTTTACAACTTTGGTATTCACAGTAAGCACTGAGCAGATAAAATTTTTATACACTTTTTAACATCAACTAAATAAATGGAATATGGCAAAATTATAAGAATTTCTTGCCAAAATGTTGGTATGATATTGTTGCGAACTAGGGGTTCGCCGGGATTTCAAGTAAAACACAATTCGGTTAAAATAAAAATAAGTGATAATTTATTAATCCGCACAATAATTCGCACTGTATGGCAGTACCGCCCGCTTATACCATATATCGCTTGACTCGTTCACTTTCGTTCTCTCTCAACACGGTCGCGTATACTCGCTGGCTGTCGCAGTCGACGTAATCAAAATTACTGTGTCTTCGCTGAACGCTTCACCTGCTTATATACTAGGCGGTTGCAGTCTTGAATGTTCACCGGTGTACTTGAACGTTCGTTCAGTTGTGGAATCTTCTCGAAAGCTTCAGAGCCTTCGATTTCGATCTTCGTTCAGTGGTGTGTGCAGAGGATTCTAGTATATTGGAGAGCATTCGATAAGAAGAGAGATACAACCGTGCCGTTTCGCCTTATTTCTAATTGGGTTATTTTGCAACTAGGTATTCGGTTGTTGTTGTCTTCATTATGTGTAACGATCGAGTTGTACGGTTGCGCGGTTGCCAGGCTTACACGTAACAATATTAACAAATGAACATTTTACGGAGTATACAATGCAATCATTACCGTAAAACACAGTGGTTTTATTTTGCTAGGGGACAGAAGGGAGGACCACTTTAAACTACCCTTTGATCACACCATGGTCTGTAGCATTCATTTCACGAATAAGGAAACACGTAAGCACTATATTTTCCGGTATTTAGGCGAAAAAGAATTGTACCTTTGTCTAGTGTATAAAAATTAGTCACAGCCACTCTCGTATATTTCCATTTTCACGGTGTTGTGTATTGTGTGAAAATCGCTTTTAAATTTATGGAAGGGTAAATTTTTGAAAGTATATACCCAGGTACTAAACAAAGTTTTCTACTAGGGCTAATGCATACTGAAATTCTGCATCATCATTTTACTTGTCGTCATTCTCCATTGGCTTTGTTAGTCCTAAATATTCCACTTTACGCAAATTGCCAAATGGAAACTGCAAATCACTCCCACCATTATGTAAATTTCTCCACATTAAGTACACTTTCGTACTATCACCTTTAAGTTTACTGTCGATAGAAAATCAATCAATTCATAGCTCTCACAGGATAATCCGCTCTATTTCGACTAGCGAGATACGTAGCTCTATGTTTGTAACCTTTTTCGTCATGTTATTTCAGCTGCTCCTACCATAACCTTATTAAGGTTCCTAACGTTGTGGTTCTGCTTTACTCGAATATCAAATATTGACAGTACGTTGGATACGGCTCCGTTTGTTTGACAAGGTTGCACTGACAATTGAAATTCGATAGAACAAATTTTATTACAAGCCGACATTTTCCACCTTACATAGCAGAAAGTTCGCGCAAATCGTTAGTCCTTCGAAAGGCATGGGCAATGCAGATCTTCCGACCCCAGGGACGAATATCATATACCTCGGATTCATGGTGCCCTGGAGCAATGGAAAATGTGAAAAAGAAATCCCCTTTTTTTCGGTGGGAGTCTCGATAACGAGGTAAAAATGGAAAACTATAGATAGCACAACGTGAAGAAAATGGCATGGAAATGAAAATCGAATATGGCGCGAACGAGTGTGTAACTCTGCCAATACATAAAAATCTATAAGGAAGTTGGCAAATTCCAAGTCTACATATTGGCGTTAAAAGGTTCCTTAAGCAGATTTATGGTACCTTTTCGGTGGATTTATGAGCCACGAGCTTCACCTATTTCCTTGCTATTTTTTCGTGACCTCTACGTTTTTATAGGCAAAGAACAGAGTTTATTAGATCCTAAGGGATTTTTATCTGCTGCTGTTTTTTTTTCGTTAAAAACTTGAGGAGATAAGTTTTCCGAGCTGTAAATCCAAAACTAATCCAATACGCTGTTTCCCTGAGATAGCTACAGCTGTAAATATAATACTCGTATTTGATTCGAGTTCCTTAGCACTGTTATTTATGACGCTCACTTCCGCAGTGTTAAAATTGTAATAACAATTTTATATTTATGTACTTATCAAGAGTGATCTAGAAATCTAAATTATTTTATTAGGGAAAACTTTTCCGAGCAAGTCAAATAACATAGTCATTAAATTAATTCTTTGCTTACGGCGAATTGTGATATCTAGATTATGTATCTCTGGAATTTTGGTTCAAGTCGTGTAAATTGTAGACGCCGACTCGATTTCTATTACAGATAACTAAATTTGAATGGGAAGTTGGACGTTTTATCTTATCCAATATTTTTTCTTGTTAATTAATTCCTGACAAATTGCGAACTTTATAAGTTACTTGGTGACCTACTAGATGCCGTCTAAGCCTCACGTTACGTCTTTCTCCTTCACTATTTTTCATAGAACAATGCATGTGACTTATAACACGGTTGTTGTTGTTTGGTGTGGTTAGTGTGGGGGAAGACACGCAGCAATGCAGCGCATCTTGAGCATTCGGGCCAACATGGCTCATTATACTCGAATCCCCCCGTCTCAATCCGAACTTTTTCGTCCTCCTCACGAATTTCAAAAACCCAGGTAGGGAGCGAGAACGGAGTTCTTCCATCCTCATAACATCAACGCCGTATACGTGCATTCTCGCAAAAGAGTAAGCTGGACACTCGAGAAGGAAATGTTCCGTTGTGTCGTCGCTCTCGTCGCAAGCAGTGCACATGGGGTCGTCAATGATTCTCAATCTGACCATCTGTAGGCCACGCGAGTTATGCCCTGTGCTCAATTTGAGAAGAAAAGCAGCGGTTCGTCCACTTGGTCCCTCAACAAGGTTTCTGGTCTGCCGCATTCCCGGAAGAAGCCGCCATCTCTCAATGTGTGATTTACTCACCCACTCAGCAATGGCAACCGGCACACCGAAAATGGCAACCGGTACACCGAAAATGGCAACCGGCACACCGAAAATGGCAACCGGCACACCGAAAACTGGTTCTGGTCCGACCATGGATGACTCCGGTCCAGCCTTTGCTAATGCATCAGCTATTTCATTGCCATTTACACCCTGGTGGCCGGGAACCCATATGAGCTTTAAGTCATTTAATCTGCTAACAGAATTCAACCGTTCTTTACACACACGTACTGTGGTGGCGCTGGTCATAATTATTTTTTCTCTTTAACTGAGTTAGTTTTTCGCCACTGTCGATTCGATAATTTTTGTTCAACTTGTTGGCATGTTTTTGTAGTTTTGCAATTAATTTTTATTTTTTCATCAGTTGATATCGATCACAAATCCGTTTTAAAGCTTGATTAAAATTAAAATATAATTTTTTAAATAATAAGAATTTATCTATTTAAAATATGAATTTAGAGACTGTGTAATAAACATCAATATTAATGGATTTAATTAAGACTAAAGATTAAACTGACTATTAATTTACAAATAATCTTCAATCGTTTATGTTAATTAATTATTTGAAATCCTTTTTTAAATATTTAAAACTTGGCTGATGTAATTTATGATTAATAAAGTTTTTATCGTTGTAAGCAATTGAAATTATTGGAAGAGCTGAAGTTCGTCATTTAAGAAGATTTGATCTAACTAAGATGTCAACTCATTAATTAAAACAAGCTACATTGTTATAATAAGGTTTTCTGGATCCAACGAGCTACGTTGGAGAATCCTACAGTACCATCTTCAAAAACACGATTGGATTACCCAGGGATTGTAGAACGGCCTGACTGTCGCTGCAAATGCAGATCATCCTGCCTCTCCATCTTCCCTCTATAATCCATTCTACTGCCTTAAGGATCGCATATACTTCAGCTTGAAATACCGAAGAATATTTTCCTAGGGCGAAAGAGTACCTGAGATCTTCAGTCTGTAGGTACATTCCAGCTCCCGACCCGTCTTCAGTCGGTATAGAATATATCAGTAAATCCGCTAATCAGTGCGGGCTGGTTTTCCTACTCCTCCCTACTCGGGATCTCCACCTGATATATTCTTTTGAGCATACGGGTCGAAGTCATAGCATCCGAAGGCATATCCAAGACGGAGTTCCCAGCAACCTTCGAGCCATTTCTCCATGACCCTATTTTCTCCACAGGCCTAATCTCATTAGTCTGTGTGTAGCTCTCATTGCTTCTGCCTGAACAACAATGTCAAGCGTTGGCAGATTGAGCAGTGCATCGAGTACCGCACCCGGTAACACCATAATGCTCTTGATGTTTACCCCACTCCCGACTCTTATTGAAAAATTATATGCTCAGTTAGTCCCCAAGTTTGTGGTTCCAAAACGGCCATTGAGCTAATTGAGCTCTGTCTAGAGGATAGGGGTGCCAATTAAACCAACCAACCAACAAACCTAATCCCCAAAAGTTTGTTGCGCGTAAGAGTAATCGGACGATATTTTAGTTCAATGGCTAAGAGCTATGCAGCTATACAGAAGCGCACACTCCGATCGTTTCGTTTCGTTCAAACTTAATAGTTGAATGCAGTGTAGGTTACTATGGGACTGCCAACATAAAAAAATAACGTTGGACTCTGTAACATACACTGCATTTCAGCATAAAACGCGTTTCGAACTTCTACCTAAAAAATAATAAAGTTGCGCCCAGACTATTGGCAGTTTATTTTTTAAATTTAAAATATCGACATAGCCCCATACGGGTTAAAGACATAAAATTCTGAAACCCATTTTTAGGCGATTATATGGAAAGTTCTTTAAAATAAAAAATTATTCGTTATCTCATCAGACCTAAGTGATATGTCGGAATTCGTAAAACATAAACAATCATTTACTACCTTCTGAATATTGCAAAATCCTGGAATATAATATTTAGATCATTATATTATGCATAAAGCCCATAGAAGTAAAATCGAATTCGATCCCATTAAACTTAAAAGATTTGTCGGAATTCGTGATAACTTGAACAATACCTTACACCCCCAGTGAGTTGAACAGTGAAAAATGAAATGAAAATGAATTCGACCTAAGAGATTTATCGGAATTCGTGAATATGTCCACAGCACCTCCTTAAGAATTGGATATAAAAAAAGGAAAAATGTTTCTAAGCGCTTTTATAAACAGCTTGCTGAAGTAAAATTAACTTGATAAATCAACACGCCCAAAAGATATAACGAAATTCAAAAAAATCTAGAAAAAAAACCCTTATCACCGACAATTTTTTGCTCAACCTCCGTAAGTCAATAAAAATCTAAACTTTTGTTAGGTTTTAATTATTGCTGAAATACTCATCCATCTACATATACGTACTAACTTTTAACTTCGAAGCATTAGCCGTCCGTTTCGAAGATACGTTTCGTTGGGACGATTTTAAGATTAACGTGTACAAAATTTCAAATTCCTAGCTTGACGTGCTCAAAACTTATCGAGAAATATTGTTAAACACGTAACTTCAGGATTATTTGTATGGAAGCTACCAGAAGGAGTGAAAGAATTGCGCTGACTAGTAAACTCAAACTTTGTTTTCACTCAAAACTAATTTGTACAAAATTCCGAATTCATAGCTAAAAGATTACTTGAGTTATACTTAAATTAAGTGAAGACATTTTAACAGGATATATGTAGGGCACGCTACACGAAGGACTAATAGGATTTTCTTCATAATCATATATTTAGCTCCAACTATTGGAAAACAAACGTGTAAAAAATTTCAAATTCCTAGCTTGACGCGTTCAAAAGTTATCGGGAAATATTGTTGAATACGTGATTTCAGGATTTTTTGCATGGCATCTACCCGGAGGAGTAGGACGATTTTACCCGTTAACGAACTTAGCCTTACAAATTCAACCAAACATACAGATTCAAAATTTCAAGATCCTAGGTCAAGGCGTTCTTGAGTTATCATGCTAACGGACAGACAGACGGACAGACGGACGTCAAGCGGATTTGGAATTTTTGGCCCCAAATAAACAAAAAATAATATATAACTTTTTTTCGTCCAAGGCTCGGTTCAATGCGTTACAAACTTTTGGGCTGGATTAAACTTATAATACTCTCAGATTCTATCTAGAGTACATATACGAGTAATTAAATACTGAAGTATTTTTTATTTATGTAAAATGAAGCTCCGAAACGCCGAATTAATTTGTTTGTAAATAATACGTTTAAACTATAAAAATCTTGTTGCTCAAATGGTGAGGTAAATGTCCGATTTATATTGTTGTGCCATTGATTACTTATTATTCAATTGTCCACTAAAACTCCAAATTCGCTTGCTATCCGTCCGTCTGTCCAATATCCAAACTCATGAATGTCTTCTCCAAAAATGTTGAAATTATAAATCCGGATCTTTGTAAGTTTCGATTTGTAAGGCTAAGTTCGTTAACCGTCTGTCTAAATTCATGAACGCCTTGTCCAAAGATGTTGAAATGTGGAATCCAGATCTTCGTAAGTTTCAATTTGTGAGGTTAAGTTCCTTAACGGCCAAATATTCGTCATTATGAAACTCGAGGTTGTGACACTTTTGATCGACTTTCATTGAGTGACTTTATTTCAGTCTATTCGATAAAGGATCGACTGAAATGTCAAAAGCTCTCGACCGCAATTTAGTGCTCGACTTTATTCCAACAAATTTGTATAAATTTTGGAATTTAATAATTTTTTTAATTGGTTCCTGCTGATGCTGTCATTTTTCCATTCCAGAAAAACGTATAGTCTTAAATTCAATTCTTCAATTTTGGTATCACAAAAAAAATTTCTTCAAGGCGATGTAAATGCTTCGTGCGATTTTTAAATCTAGATTCCGAAATCTGGCGATATAATTCTGCTATAAGAATTTAAAAACTTTAAATTCGATAATTACATGTTTCGACATTATTGTTGAGCTTTCCAGAATGGTTCGTTGTTGGAATCCTGAATCCACCACAAGTGAATCACGAATGTAAACATTACTCTGAAGTACAGACATTAAAAGTATGCTTTTGATATCGCTAAACTACTACCACTCAAAATACCTTGAACTTAGATAATAAAAAAAATACTGTTTCTATGGAACTATGTCGCGATTTGCTCCAACAAAAAAAGGAGCAAGAAACATTCTTGACGGAATTCTTTCATCGATCTCGTTCAAAGTAATGCCAACATAAATAAAATCGTCTTTCAATGTCCACTTAAAAGGATATCTTCGTCAGCAAAATACATCTTGACATACAAAATAAATAAATACATAGAAACTAGGATATCACTGGTCCAAAGTAATTAATCATTCCCTTCCGCATGCCGGATATTTATCGATTTCCTTCCATTGCGGATTTTTTTCGGAACCATCTTTTATTCTGTTCGACTTCTTTTCCGAATTTCACCATGTAAATGTCCACCATATTCTGTCCATTGGGCCTTACAAATTATTCAAAAGAGCAAATTCACATGAAATGATTTTCAATTTTCCTTTATTATTATTACTACTAAAGGGGACTTTTTAATATTTGGCTTTTCTATAGATTTTTAGGTTCCATAGACATTTTCAACATTTTTGTAACAACAGATGTGGGAAATTATGGAAACTTTTCCTAGTTAAAAATATATTTGCATTGTTAAGTTTTTGTATACCGATATGTGTGACGACGTAGAATATACACACCAGTGAAATATACGTACGAGCTATAAACATTCCGTATCCATGATATGCAGCAGCCTATCAAATGTTACTAAAGATGAAATACTGAGCTCTGATTTTAGTGAAGTGATGACTACTTAAAAGTACCAATGCTTCAAGTTTTTATTCGGTACCTGTTACTTTAAGGAAATATACGCAACATTTGTAATAACTTTTTTTTCCGTGTTTCAGGCTTGGCCTCGTATTTAAAGAATAAGATGGCCGAAAGTGCATCGTGGTTACACTTACTAAGGCTATATTAGATAGCATTTCACCACTTTCATCCACATCAGCTTCAGCGTCCCCCAAGGTTCAGTTTTATCATCCGTATTATTCTTTATTTTTACTAACAACCATACATTGGATTGAAGATGATAATAATACACTTTGAAATGGATCATACCGTCATGATAGGCAGGAGTCCAATCTAATGATGCCTTCGATGAAATACTGAATTGCGTGTCAAATGAAAAGTGCGCATATATTATTCCTTCTTCGACGGCTATTGTTTGCTAACGCTCTTATATGCAATTCCGTACCTGCAACTTCAATTAAATGAAATGAAAAAAAAAATTCAAATTAATATGCAATTATTTTTTAATGACTTTCGTTCAAAAACCCTAAGAAGCCCTTTGCTTATCAACCAGTTTTTGTACCCTAAATTGAATCTCGGAGTTGTTCAGCTTTATATCTCAACGCATTCTCGGTTTGCTGTTATTTAAGGACTTAACATATGGAAACCATACTAAAGTCTGAAGATATTCTGTTCATGAACACTTTGATTGTCAAACTTTTTGACAAAAATTTTGACAATAATATTTAAAAGGGTTAAAACATTTCGTTGTCTCTTACACGAAAGGCTGTTCATGACTGAGTTTAGCCGTTTAACTTATCACATTTTGGGTCGTGGGGTGTTAGGGGAGGTGGGTGTAGCATTTTAGACGAAAATTTTGGGTTTCTATATCTCAGGAACTATTTAAGGTTGGGTGTTGAAGCTTGGAATTTTTATGTGACGTGAAGGCAATAGTAAAAAAATCGTGAACATGGGTAGAGCGCAATATGAATGTGGGGAAAAACAATGCAATGGAACCGAGACATTCTGAAACCCATGCCTCCGGAGCTGTTCATGCCACAAGGATGAAACTTGGTAATTTTTTGTAGGTTTACTAGGAAAATATAGCGGAAACAACATTTTTAGGGGTGGCCTGCATTAGTGGGAAGTGAAAAACTTTACATTACGATATCTCACGAACCAATAACATCAGAAAGAAATGTTTAAGACAGGTTTTTTTTAATTTGTATAGGGAAGAAGGCTCTATAGAGCTTTAGTAGAAAAGAAAGTGTTCCAGTGAAAAAAAAACATAGTTCAAAATTTAAGAGGATGTAAAGTGTTTCTATACACTTTCACCACTTTTGCCGTATCTCTTAGGTCTCATTCGTGGACTGAACAAAATGTTGTCATGATCTCCAAGGAAGTGTAAAAGGTTTGTATATGTTTTCACGAATTCTGTCATATCTCTTAAATCTGGTAAGATATTGAATTGGCTTTTACTTCTACGAGTTATTTCTGTAATCGCCAAGAAAGAGATTTTTAGATTTATTATATATTTAAGGTCTTTTATGGGACTGCTTACTTTACACAAATTTTCCCATATATCCTAGACTATTTGCAGATTTTTTTGTACAGCAGTTGACATGGAATTAAAATCAATAACGCTTTTGACTTTTCTCCATATTTCGTTTTCGATACTTCAAATGACCTGCTTTTTAAATATAAGTTCGAAATTCTTCGTGAGTAGGGTGGTGGGATAACCCCACATATCCATGTTGTGGTTGTGTAAAATAAGGTCATTTCATAACAAATGAAGACATCGATCTCCAATAAAGTACTAAACCACTTCATTAACTTCAACCACTGAGCATTTCATTACGAATTCATTGAGCAATTTGCTGTCATCGTATTTATAGCTAGCGTTCCTAGTTTACCAATCAGGAAACCAAACACAAAAAAATCAGGCGCTATATAAGTAATGACCAATTCCGAAACGAAATCAACCAGGCTGACATTATTCGGGCATATTTGAGGCTCCAATCATCGGAAAAGATACCCGGGCGATTCTGATTCGATGGAATCACGCAAATTTCCCGGTCAGCCATGAATGATAAAATATTAAATTATTCACAATTCCTCTGCTGAAAGGATAGGCTATGAGTTTGGTCGCTAAAAAAATCCTTTTTAGATTCAATTTGGAAATTCATTGATTTTTCTTGATTCCATTAACTAAAACAGCGGAGTATTGAAACACGGCATAACATTTTCAAGATTTGATAAAGTACTAGTACTATGTAAACTTTAGTCAAATTCTTATCGTCCTGGCAGGTAAAGTTGCGGCATAGGAAGTACGGCTTCGTTGATGTTTTCGTATTCAAAGTTTTCACAGAGGAATATGTAGGAGTATGCGATACGAATTAAATTTAAGGGACCCTTTGCGTAAGATGTTGTAACAATTGCTCCGGAGTTTACGGAACATTCTTGGCTTCTTGGCAAGAAGTTTTCAATTCAAGTTCTATAATAAAGGACCCAATGCCAACAGAGTGCATAGGAGTTTGGGAAACTTAGGGTAGTAGTTTGAAAAGATTTTAAGTCACATACTTAGTTACAAGTTCATTGTGTTATATTGCTTTCTAGGAGCAGATCTGCCGGGAGCCAATGACGACATCTTCTTCGGACGCATAGTGTAGGAAAAACTAAGTTAGATTTTATAGGGGCGGACATATTCATCTAATCACTGTCACAATGTGTGATATTCGCTACGTGATACGTCCAAGTGAAGGAAATTTCCCTTGGCAATTGACTTTCCTATCCTAATAGCGAGCCTAAAGTGATAAAGCACTAAAGATATCTATCAGTAATATGTCTAATAACCCGTCTATTGACGACTAAGGCCTGGCGTAGACCAGGGACTATTCAGTCGGACAACTTTTACTTTATTATTTTTTAATAATAAAGTATTGTGATCGACCTGAAATTTCAAAAAAATTTGCTACCCAGAAATTTTGTATTTTCACGTTTTAGGACTAGTAAACCCCAAAAAAGCGTAGACGCCGTACGCCGTCCGCCGTACGCCGTACGCCGCACGCAAAATTGTTTGAAGGCCCGTAGCTCCCAAACCCGTTGAGATATTAAATTGAAATTTTTATGGTGGGTAGATTGGGTGAACCCCTACGACTGGTATATTTTCGAGGGGTGGGGGTACAAGGGGAGAGGAGAGGGGAGCGTTTTAGACGAAAAATTTTGGTTTCTAGATCTCAGGAACCACTTATGCTAGGAATCTGAAACTTGGAATTTATGTAGTACTATGATAATGGACTCAATTGCAAAAAAATGGTCGATATTGGTTAAGGGGTGTGGAAGTGGGGGGGAAAACAATGAGTCTTTAACACATGAAAGACGGGATTGAAACATTCTAAAATCGATATCTCCTGAACAATTGATGTCAGAAGATTGAAACTTTGTTGTTGTCTTTAGGGATACGTCAAGATTAGACAGGGGTTACAATTTTTAAGTGGGAAGGTGGGGTGTGGGGGTGAGGGGCGAAAAATTTAGATTACAATATCTTTCGAACCAATTACACCAAGAAGATAAAATCTAGTTTCTGTAAATGGGATCACAAGAGAAGTCTACCGAAACTAAATTTTTTGAGGGGGGAGGTGGAGCACGAAAGTGGGGGGACAGCAGTTTTTCAAAAAATGTAATTTTTATATCTCATAAACCGTATCAGATATGATCTTGAAAATTTTACAGGAGTTGGGGTCGGTAAACTTCTAGTAGGGAAAAAAATTTTGGCGGTGTGGGTGGTGGGGGTGATGGTGAAAGGGGGTGGAAAGGAAAACATTCTGATTTTTATTTCTCGAAAACCATAATGAATAGAAAGCTAATAATTTAGGATTATTTAGAGCCACTATGGAGACATCCTAGAAAAACAAAATTTTTGATAGGGGTATCAAGGTACGGGGAGAGGGGTGGTTTTTTATATCTCAGAAACGGCTTATGCTAGAAAGTTGAAACTTTGTACGTATATGTAGATGTACTATTAGAGTAATTAAAGCAAAAAAAAGGTTCAGAGTTTTATTGGCGTTCAGAGGTTGAGTAAAAAAAATGTCCGTGAATCAACATTTTCACAAACTTCGTTAAAACTTTTAGACATGTCGAGCTATCAAAGCAATTCTACTTCTGCGGGCTATTTATATAAACGCCTAGTAACGGTCTTCAAAATTTTTCGATATCCAACCCCTAAGGGGGTGTAAAGTGGTTGTGTACATATTCACGAATTCTGATATATTTCTAAGGTATATTGAGATTTGGAATTCACTTTTACTTCTATAAGCTTTAAATGTAGTCGGGGAAAACCAATTTAAGTATTTTTCTCAATTAAACCCCTTGGGGGTATTGTTCAAGTCTTCACTGATTTCGAATTCGCTTTTACTACTATGAATTATTCTATTGATAAAAAAAATACGTAAATAAATAAAAAAAATCTGCCAACAGTCTGGGCGCAACTTTATTATTTTATAAATATAATAACCAGGAGACTATTTGGAACGTTATTTTTTAGGTTGTCAGTCGCATAGTAACCTACACCGCATCTCATCATTAAACACGTTTCGGACTTCTACCCATAAAATAATAAAGTTGCGCCCAGTTTAATTTGATCCAGCTGAATTCATGAACTAAACCGGACTAATTTTGAACTGCAACAGTCTACAATGTTATCTGCGTCATACTAGACACGACCCACTGCAGTGAGAAAACTGATTGTTACCGCTGTTACCTTTTTAGTTGCGCCGTGTGCTCATGACTATAAGTTGCTATTATTACATTCTGTTACCAGGAATTCATCAGGAATTCATGAATTTAATATTGTTATTTATTGAGGCTACGTTAAGAACGGTGTTCTAACTAAAAATAGAATGTTTAACGTTGATGGCTACATGAATCAGAAAAATTAAACTTTTCATAGTGGAAGCAAGGTACGGAGGTGGATGGTGTTTCTTTGTATCATAGCAACGGCTTACGTTACAAAGTTCAATGTAATACAGAAGTAAATCAATTAGTAAGTAAGTAAATTTTTTTTTACTTTTTCACGAATTTCGTCATATCTTCTAGGTCCGCCTGATGTGATACTGTACTTTAAAATTATTTCGATATTTATCGACATTCAACCCCCAAGGGGATGAAAAGTGGTTGTGTACGTTTTCACGGCTTTCGGCTTTCAATATATAATCGCTTAAAAATCGGTCTGGGCACAACTTTATTATTTTTTGGGTACACAGAAAGAAATATTCAATGTAAAATCATGGGCGTTTATATTTGTATGAAATTTTAAAATTACATAAATTTTGCAGAAGGAATTAGCTAATTTGCATCCACCTAAGGGTATTTAGTATAACATGCCTTAAAAAAATTGTTTAATTTAACATAAAAAGGGTTATGCAGTTCACATAAGACATTAGGCGTTTTAGAATAGCTGTTTCATAAGTTTAATTTGTATAAATTGACTTTTCTAAGATCTTCGGTAATTTAACAAAAATAAATTCTTAAAATTCTGCTTCCGTTAGAATTTAGGCAATTTAGCATAGGCATACGGATATGCAAACAGTTAAACAAATGAATTGGGAATGAAATTATTCTCATAATATGCAGATTGCCTTAGTAATGAGACATTTCAACATATGTAATTTGCAAAGGCAACTTTTACCACGTGTTCACGCTTAGCGTTTTTTACGTTTTTCTCATTTAGTGGTTTTAGTGATAAAAATTGTGCGTGTCATGTGAAAATTAAAATACCAAATACAAATATTGGAATCTAAGTAATACATTGGAATTAATAAGCAGTAGAGTATGATAAGTAATACATTGGAAGCTATGTAAGCATCTATCTTATTAAATTAGTTTATTCTGTTAGTACATCATTACTTTTTTCAATATGTAAATCATTTCATAATTGTACAAACTCATAATGTTGTGCTTCGTATGCCAACAATAATTCGATAACATTAATACAAAGTTTAGTTGGACATTTAAAAATTAGACCTGGGTGTAAGAATCATTTCAAGTGTTATAAAAAATTTCGTCGCCAAATCTTTCAAAATATATCGGCTTACAAACGGCTTTTCAAGATCTAATTGATTCAGCAGTTGCTAACAGTAATTGTGCAAAAGAAGTAATAAACGAAACAGAAGATTTGAAAAATGGTAATCAGACATAAAAACTACTTTTCCAGAACACAATATATTCAATTATTAAAAAATAGTACATAAAAAATATAAGAAAATAACATTATAAGATTATTGATTATGTATTATTAAAATACTAATTAGTAACGATAGCACCAAGACAATAAAAATAAATTTTGACAGTAAATGATTTCTTCTTCAACTACGACAATTAATTTATTAATAATTTAATGTTAATCATATACTTATTAGTACTGGTGGCGCGGAAAAACCAGCTGAAAATGGATATACGAGTACCTAGATAAACATACGAAAATCTTGTGATTAACACGGTATTTGCCAGAGACTGCGACAGAAATTTTTATTGATGCTAATAGATTTATAGACAAAGAGTTCTATAATCAGCGTTACTTCGAAAAAGGAACTTATATGACTTGTACGAAGGCTTCAAAGGTATGTAAAATTGATAAGAACAATTTACTTATATTGTTGCTGAATTTGAGGTGATATTTTTTAACTGTTGGCCTATCAACAACAACATTTTATTTGAATATAAGTTGGGTGAATGGCAAAACAAAAATTTAAGTTTTCGAAATTAAAGTATTGTTGCGAGCTAGGGGTTCGCCTGGCTTTCAAGTAAAACACAATTCGGTTAAAATAAAAATAAGTGATAATTGATTAATCCGCACTTTAATTCACAGAATTATAATCGCACAATAATTCGCACTGTATGGCAGTACCGCCCGCTTATACCATATATCGCTTGACTCGTTCACTTTCGTTCTCTCTCAACACGGTCGCGTATACTCGCTGGCTGTCGCAGTCGACGTAATCAAAATTACTGTGTCTTCGCTGAACGCTTCACCTGCTTATATACTACCCGGTTGCAGTCTAGGATGTACTTGAACGTTCGTTCAGTTGTGGAATCTTCTCGAAAGCTTCAGAGCCTTCGATTTCGATCTTCGTTCAGTGGTGTGTGCAGAGGATTCTAGTATATTGGAGAGCATTCGATAAGAAGAGAGATTGTTTCGCCTTATCTTCAGCTAGGTTTCTGATTGGGTTATTTTGCAACTAGGTATTCGGTTGTTGTTGTTTTCATTATGTGTATCGATCGAGTTGTACGGTTGCGCGGTTGCCAGGCTTACACGTAACAGTATTAATGAATTTATTTTACTAATTTCTCAATGCATCCAGGGAATCTTTAATTTACGTCCTAAATTTGATCCACCTACATTTGATCCACGTTGCGGACTGTGTATGTAGTAACATTAACTCACCTGCCGCAACTTGTAATGTATTAGGTGTACAAATAAGTTCGTATCGTTTTTTTTAAATTTGATCCTTTATTGTGGGAAATTGGATATATAATTATGTTTTAAAATATTGTCCATCGCTAGCCACAACCTTTGCCCATCTTTCTGGCAGCATACGAATTCCGCGTCGAAAAAACTCCACGTCCTTTGAGGCGATCCACGAGTCGACCCAATTTTTGGCATCTTCGTAAGAACGGAAGTGCTGCTCAGCCAGGATATTTTTTTATCGGAATAGGTGGTAGTCGGAAGGGGCGATGTCTGGTGAATACAGCGGGTGGGGTAGGACGTCCCATTTCAGTGTTTCCAGCTAGGTTTTCACAACCTGAGCAACATGCGGCCGAGCGTTGTCGTGTAGCAAAATCACTTGGTCGTGTCTACGGCACCCAATTTCCTTGCTTTTGCATTATTCCCAAGGCTTTCAGACGATGTGCATGGCTTCTCCAGTCACATCCAATGAATCCGCAAGACTTTGTTGTGTTTGGCATGAATCTTTGTCCAGTAGTGCCTCTAATTCTGCGTCTTCGAAATTTTTTCGCCGGCCGGAACGCTCCTTGTCTTCCACGCCGAAATCACCCATTTTGAAGCGATGAAACAATTCGCGACATGTTGATTCGCTAATAGAAGACTCACTATAAGTTTCTCTAATCATCTGACGAGCCTCAGCCGCAGATTTCTTTGAATTAAAACAAAAAAGCAAAACTTCCCGCAAATGGCGCTTATTTCGCTCAAACTCCGACATGTTTAAGGACTCATAAGTAACTGACTCCGATAAAATTTTACAAATGTAATGATAGGGAATTGTTGCAATATGTCTGATCTTGCCATATTACGACTTGATCCGCCATTTTTTTCCAATATTTGTAAACCTAATAAGTTAAACAAGAATATGAATTTAGTTCGCACTATAATAATATGCACATATCTTTTATTTACTTATAGACAACAGTTGCTGAGATTTTACAAAGAAGGAAAACAAGTTAACGTCAAAAGAACAAACTGATCTTGTTCATAAAGTGGTATAGCATTTCATTAAACATGATAAGAGTCTGTCTGTCCAAAATATATAAAGGTTGGCGGAAAAATGGTAAAAATTCTTTTGGATTTTGACAACATTGAATTTATTTTATAGACACTTATTTTTATAGAACACATATTTCTCATTCGAAAAAAATAAAAATCCGCCTAAAACTGTGGGATCGATACCAAGGACGAAAATCACATTGTCGCCTTGAATTGTTATACCGGAGAGCCGTTTAAATTCTTAAAATTGTATGTTAACGTTGATGATATATTGAAACATATTTAAATGTAGTTTAATATTTTTTTCAAACAAATATACATATATACTTCTGGGCTTCTTCATTGAAAAATATTTCTTTGGTAATGGCTAAAAAAAATATCCGGTGAGAAATACTTATAAATGATTTTTATTTAATATGTAAAAAAATAATTTAACTAAAAAATTAAATAAAAATAAAAAACGAAACTACTTTTTTTTAAATTGTTTTAAAAATATTATTCATTCCAATTTATGATTTTAGTATTTTAGTTGTAGTTTGATTCAGCCTAGGTAACTTTGCTAATTTATTATACCAATTAGGTGAAATTCCTAATTGGTGTTATGTAAAATACCTAATTGATATAAGGTAAAACACCTAATTGATATTAGGTAAATAACCTAATTGGTATTAGGTAAAATACATAATTTGTATTAGGTAAAATACCTTATTGTTTTTGGTAATTTATTGTATACCAATTAGGTAAAATACTTAAAAATTGTTCAAATATACATGGTTCGAAAAATGTAATATTAACTAAATTATTTTAGCCTTAGTTGACGGGCAAATGAATTTCTTTCTGTGTAGAAACGAGGGAAACGGTTAAAGTTGATGGTGACAGAAAAGAGTACGTCACAACCAACAGTAAAGCATGAATTTGGTTTTTGGTTTTAAAGTTAGTGTTTTAAAGTTATTTATTTATTTATAGTATACAAAGCTTACATACAAAAGAATTGATATAGTTCTTATAATTTAGCTTAACATTTACAATTTAACTTTGTTCCGTCAAGGCACTCATTGTAAGTCAGAATTCCAGTTCGATATTTACAAGAAAATGCAACAATTTTTTTTCAATAACATTTTCAATTGAAATAAGGGGCAAACCTTCTTGATACACATATAATTTTGCCATTACTTCCATTTTGTCTAAAGTGATGGAAACTGCTGTCAACCGTGAGATCGTGCAATACCTGGAAAGCAATCGTCTTCTTGATGACTGCTAATATGGGTTTCGGCCATGGAGATCTACCGGCGATTTGTTGGTATACCTGACTGAACGCTGGAACGCTTGTATCCATAACTTCGGTGAGGGTCAAGTACTTGCATTTTTGACATAGCGAAGGCATTTGACAGAGTTTGGCTCAAAGCCCTTCTATCCAAACTCAATGCATTTGTTATTAATGTCACTTGTATTCGATGGATTGAGAGCTTTCTTTCGGAACGTACTATACAGGTTGTATTAGATGGTGTTTCATCATCCCCTTTCCCTATCAACTCCGACGTCCCTCAAGGCTCAGTCTTATCACCTACCTTATTCCTAATTTTTATTAACGACTTTCTGTCGTCCACTCTCAATACTATCCATAGCTTCGCAGATGATAGTATACTTGACAACACCTACAGCTTCAACTCGATTACAGAGGCACGCCAGTCTTCGGTACACTCTCAACGTAATTAGTTATTTGGTTCTTTAAACTCTGATCTCATCTCAATTCTGGAATGGGGCAGGGTCAACCGAGTAGAGTTTAATGCCTCAAAAACACAAGCCTGTCATCTTTCACTTAAATACGACACGTCAGTGCCTGATCTTATTTTTGATGGTGTCGCATTGAACACTTCGGAGCATTTCTATCTTCTAGGAATGAGCATCAGTAAAAAACTTGATTGAAGTCAACACATTTATGATGTAGCTCTTGGCGCGCTCTCAAGCGCCTAGGTTTCCTCCGAAGGTGCAAGAAATTTTTCACACCATTAGACCTCGCAAAAATCTACAAGGCATATATCAGGCCCCGGCTTGAGTACAATTCACATATCTGGGCAGGACCACCCAAAACGTATCTCTTTTTGCTTGACCGTATTCAAAGATTTGCGTTCCGACTTATTGGAGACGATGCCATTACGGCAACTATTGACTCCCTCAAACATCGTCGAAATGTCGGAGTACTCAGCATTTACTACTGATATGTCCACGGTAGCTGTATTAATGAAATCAGTAGTCTTATCCCTCCTTTAGTCCACTTCCCACGTAATACTCTTTCATGGTGCGTTTACACTCATCCTTGAGACTCGCTTCGAGGTGAGCCTCATTAAGCATTGCGGTTTTCGTCGGCTGTGTTCTTTGCTGTGTTGAAAGCAATTTACACTCAACATGCCTCTGCGGCGCAACTTGGCTATAAGTGCGAAACGACAGAAACACGATATAAGCTGCGAATTGTGTGGTACCACAGTTCATTGTATGTGTGTATACATATGGAAGCGTGCGTCGGAGAAAAAGTTGAAGAATGTTAGACTCTTGCGACTCCACAAGCTAATTTTTATACTCTAGATGAAATCATATAGAGTATTATAAGTTTAATCCAGCCGAAAAGTTTGTAACGCATAGAACCAAGCCTCGGACGAAAAAAAGTTATATATTATTTTTTGTTTATTTGTGCCCAAAAACCTCAAATCCGCCTGACGTCCGTCCGTCCGTCCGTCCGTCCGTCCGTCCGTCCGTCCGTCCGTCCGTCCGTCCGTCCGTCCGTCCGTCCGTCCGTCCGTCCGTCCGTCCGTCCGTCCGTCCGTCCGTCCGTCCGTTAGCACGATAACTCAAGAACGCCTTCACCTAGGATCTTGAAATTTTGAATCTGGATGTTTGGTTGAATTTGTAAGGCTAAGTTCGTTAACGGGCAAAATCGTCCTACTCCTTCGGGTAGCTGCCATACAAAATGTCCTTAAAACACGTGTTCAAGAATATTGGTCGATAACTTCAGAAGGGTTTAAGCTACGACATTGAAATTTTGTTTCTGTTATTTTTCCAATAGGTGGAGCTAAATGTATGATTATGAAAAAAATCCTGTTAGTCCTTCGTGTAGCTGCCATACAAATATCCTGTCAAAATGTATTCACTTAATTTACGAAACTCACTATAACTCAAGCAATCTTTTAGCTACGAATTCGGAACTTTGTACAAATTAGTTTTGAGTGAAAATAAAGTTCGAGTTTACTAGTCAGCGAAATCCTTTTACTCCTTCTGGTAGCTGCCATACAAAATATCCTTGAAACAGGTGTTCAAGAATATTGGTCGATAACTTCAGAAGGGTTTAAGCTACGGCATTGAAATTTTGTATGTGTTATTTTTCCAATAGTTGCAGCTAAATATATGATTATGAAGAAAATCCTATTAGTCCTTCGTGTAGCTGCCATACAAATATCCTGTCAAAATGTATTCACTTAATTTACGAAACTCACTATAACTCAAAAAATCTTTTAGCTACGAATTCGGAATTTTTTACAAATTAGTTTTGAGTAAAAACAAAGCTTGAGTTTACTTGTCAGCGAAATCCTTTTACTCCTTCTGTTAGCTGCCATACAAAATGTCCTTAAAATACGTGTTCAAGAATATTGGCCGATAACTTCAGAAGGGTTTAAGGTACGTCTTTGAAATTTTGTACGTAGTATTTTTCCAATAGTTGAAGCTAAATGTATGATTATGAAGAAAATCCTATTAGTCCTTCGTGTAGCTGCCATACAAATATCCTGTCAAAACGTCTTCTTTTAATTTACGGAACTTACTATAACTCAAGCAATCTCTTAGCTATAAATTGGAAATTTTGTACAAATTAGTTTTGAGTAAAAACGAAGTTCGAGTTTACTAATCAGCGAAATCCTTTTACTCCTTCTGGTAGCTGCCATACAAAATGTCCTTAAGACACGTGTTCAACAATATTTTTCGATAACTTTTGAACGCTTCAAGCTACGAATTTGAAATTTTGTACACGTTCATTTTAAAATGGTTCCAAGGAAAAGGATAAATGTGTAAGAAATCAAGTGAGTCCTTCCTGCACGTCCCATGTAAAAGTCCTTCAAAAAGGACATTTTTTTTCGATGATTTACCCAGTTCAAGATATGAAACTAAACACTGAAAATTGTCTTTTAGTTTTGAGTAGCAATCTAATGGCAGTCCTTAATAAAGGACATACAACATTCACACACGTAATTCTACCTTATCTCCAACTACAATATAAATCGGAGTTCAGTATTCATCTAGAGTATTATACGATTGGCTTGCAGCCGATCGTGACTGCAGTATGTTTTTTCTTGTGTTTCTCCCCATCCTACGAGTATACTGACTGGACTGTACATAACTGTAATAAAGGTTGACCCCTAAGTTCAGTTTGGTGCTATAAAAAAAAATAAGGTAATTATAATAGTAGACAATAATATAGGTCAATCTTGATTACTGAAAATTTAAGATAACATCTTTCTGTTAATCAGGATTAATAGCTAATATGTTCGACACTCAATTCTAACAGCACGAAATAAATTTAACCGCAAACGTATAGATTTTATTGAACCACTTATTGTCTTTGTCACCTTGAAAGGGCATATGTCTCGGAAATACACAAAAAGTAAAATACCATTCTATCAAAAGGATTCCTATCTGAGTTGCGGTCGTTATCCGCAGGACGATGCGTAGTGACTTAATCAAAAAATCATCGGCCATAAAAATCTGTTCACGGTGGCGACATAAAAATCAAAGCTGCTAACAGTATCAGAACGTTGGAAATGCCATTTAAGATCCGTAAACCACCAAACGAAAACCACCCTTATGTGTGACAATCACCACATATCTCACCACAACGTACGATGCCTTGCTGAATGTCGTTTCGATGTGATGGCTGGTTTCACAACGAAACGTCGCCATGTTATTTCAACGTATTGTTTGATTGAGCAATTGAAGAAATCAATATGACGTACTATTATAGCTACTACTTACCGATTGTCGTTATTAGCGTCAACGAGTACAGGAACGCTGAAGCATACGACCATTTATGTGACGAAATTATTGGCTGTGCTCCTGGCTGCTGAATTTTCGAAGCTCGTACTGCACGAAGGAGTGTATCCTGTTTGCGATTGGAAAAGAAAAAGAAATGGATAAATTACCACAAAATAATGAAGAAGGCGAAAAATGTTCACGTATTACAGCAAGATACCGACAAAGAAGGACGAAGGAGCATAAAAGTTTATGACAAGTTACCGCTTATGTTCGTCTTGCTATGTTTAAGCGATTAACAAGGATCAGGAGTTTCACGGCAGTGTTTCTTTTCTCTGTCGAAAAAATCGAAAGGTGCGTTCGCATCATTGTTATTTTTAATGGACTGAAGTCGAAATCCTTGTATGGGCTTCGCAGTTCAACTGCGGATTCCCGATGATAGTCAGAGCAAGATATGAGCAATTCCGGTTTATCCGCTCATGCGAACGGTATAAGGAACCACACTATAATCTAGCCCGGCAAGTGGATTACTGTGATTGGTATTCCCATATCGTTTTGCTGAGCAAATATTTCTGGGTCATGCTATACGTTGTGAATTATGCAATCGCTTTCAGAGTGCTCTACGGAATGATAAAGTGAATCGATAGTGTTTTGGAAAGGAGAATGATTGGTAGGTGGGCCAGCTTATTGTGATAGTGTGTGCTCTATATGCCACATTAGATCATATTTTGGAACAAACGGTATGAAGAGGGTCTAAGAACAATTGGCAATTCGTTAAGAACAATTCGCATTAAGAATCAGGAGATTAGTACCTGCAAAACTAAAATTCGATAATACGCAGAGTGCGTAGAATGACAATAGCATATAGCGTTTTTTGCGAAGACAATCGGCTTCATCTTTCGAGATGAGTGCGTGCCTGCATACCTTGCTTACTGAACATGCATGCGAGAAAAATAATAGATCAGTGTTTCTCAATTATTTTTTACTAAGAGGAAATACGATAGGGTTTCACAAAAGTGTTAAAAAATCTCGTGAGAAACTAGTGAATCACGTTTATCGACGTGGTAATTTGTAGCCAGAGTAGGATCGGCCCCGTAAAATATTGAACTAAACTGACATTTCTAGGTTGTTGCATCGGTCCTGATGACATCCTTTAAAGTTCATATTTCGCTAGCAGATCGGCTATTAAGAACAATTGGACCATGCCAAATTTTGTCCATATCAAAAACAAAACTTTATCTGTACACTTTGAAACTATTATTCGCGCTTATTCTGGAAAATGGCGGATTTTTTATTCCCGCCGACTATGCGGTTCACATTCGATTTCCATTCACGACACATGCGATTCTTGAAAATGTCCGGAAACTGTTTTATCGACATACTTTAAAAACGTCTTTTCCGGGTATTTGAAACCATATTTTAAGGCAGAAAAATGTCCAAAATTATAATACTGAAAATGTGAGAGATAGACAATCTCAAATTTCTCTTTATTAAATGCCAATTACTTTCTGAAAAAAAAGTTCAAAACCCGACTATTTCATTGCGGATTTCAACTGTGAAATTTTTGGAAAAGTGAATCGTTCACGCGATTTCAATAATTTCAAATTGGTTGAATCGCAGTTCACTGTCACGCCCGCGGGTTCCAGAATAAAGGTGATTATTCTTTCATCTCCTATTCCAAACGGTTGCTTAAAGTTGAAAAATGCAAAAATTGTTCCATCCTAAAACATAAAAAAACCGGCACATTCCAGAGCCAATTAAAGGTCCACTAGCCTGCTCAGTAATCTAGGGAAATTATTTGAAAGGATTATAAAAGAAAGAATCCTAGAGTTCAGTAGTAGAAAGTCGATACCAGGGATGTGTTCAAGATGCCAGCTATTGCTGCTTCGAAAGCATAGCATAGCAAGACTGTAGCAACTGTCAAATTTAGCCATAGCAAGAAATAGCTTCTTCGGGTTTTGGACAGCCAAAAGCAGCTTGTATAGCTTACAACAGCTGTTCGACACATACATACGCAAGTTGACTTAACATATGACATATATTATAATAAAATAAAGTGAAGTGAGCACTACCAGTAGTGTCCTTAAATTGTTCGCTTATTTCCATTGCTAATAAAACATCATTTTCTATTTTAAACATCCAAAATGACGTTGAGACGAAAGTAATATCTACACACATACATATATGAATATTGCTACAGTCCAGAGTATGAGCAACAAAATGCAGCTAAGGAAGCAGCTTTTGTAAAATCATGGACAGATCTAGTGTCAAATAGCAAGCACGAGATACCAGCTTTTTAGTTCCATAAACATACAAAAGCAGCTTATAGCAGAAATCATGAACAGAGCCATGGGCGCCCATATAACATTTTGTAGGGAGGGGCAGAACTGTGGCTTATAAAAGGGGTTTCCAATTTCGGGAGCTACATCTTGTGACGAATAGAATGAATGTGGATTTCACTCAGTTAGGAATCATTGAACCTCTTCTGCCACACCCACTGAGATGTATACTATGAAGACCTCGATTTGCTATCTCACATAGCCAACGATTTTGAAATGTCATTATTTCGAAAAAGTTGTCCATGATAAGCCGAGGTTCCGCATTATTGAACAAAATTCATATGATTTTAAACACTCATTAGATTTAAAATTGGTAATGCAAATAAAATAATTTTTGATTGAAACATTTCTTTTGGTTTCTTTCAAAAATTCAATTCATTTTAAGTTTAAAGAAACTTCGAAAGTTATCCGGGCTACAAATTAGGATTGAGCCATGGATGACCTGAATCTTGAGAAGGAAAGAGTTAGTAGCACGGTATCTGCATGTATTAAGGCCAGAAGGAAAACATTGACAGCACCATCAGATTAGGCAACATGAAAAATGAAATCCGAATTTTTAGGTGTAATTTCGAATTGGAAAATTACCAAATAATTTGAATTTGTTAAATACATTTTGGAATAAACAATGCAAGGTATTGAAAGAAAATGAGTTCATAAAATTGCAACTAAGCTGAGTAAATTTTACAGGTAATATTGGCTACTGCAGTACGAATATAATACCATTTACTTATACGTATGGCGCCAAATTCGAAAATAACGTATTACATGCTCTACCGTTATAAATATTCCTGAAACTGTTATTTCCCAAGAAATTTATTACTAAAAAAATTTAAGTAAACTGTGAGTTGTATTATGAATTTCGAACGCAAAACGCAACTTCTCACCATCAAATCGAACAATTTGAATTGTAAGAACTAATAATTCAAATTGAAAAGTTTCTAATTTCATTTAAGTTGTTGCCCATGTTGTTCGAAATTTGGAATTTGAGAAGGAGCGAGAGGGTGCGATTTCATCGGCTATTTCTATCTGTCATATCGCATAGAGAAATCAGCCGATGGGGTCTCCATTTATATATCTCAGTGGCCACACCAATGTAATCAGCGCACCGGCCCAATTTATTCGGGTACATCGTATTAAAATTCCTTAAAACAAGTGATATAATTTTTTTTATTAAATATTCCAGGGAAAAAGAGCTGATAATCTTGAGGTACTCCTTCAATTAGCTACCATACAAAAGTTCTTAATAAAAACGATTCCTATTTTTTCCCGAAGGAGCGATAACTACGGAACGGAACGTATTGGGCATTAAAGCTTTTTTTGTGATTAAGTTAAGACAAAATTCTTGGGGAGGGGCGGTTACGTAGATACACTTAATTTGAAAGTATCCAAACTAGAAAACAGAGTGAAATGAAGATAATGTTTTAGGTTGCTATACAGAAATATTTAAAAAAATTAGTGCTTACGTTTCTGGTGAGTCAACTTGAAGACTTGGAATTAGTTGTAACCGTGTTCAAGCTGTTGTCAATGTTAAGAAGAAGCGGGGTTAATAGCGTAAATTTATCGCTCTAGCTCAAAAACTTTCAAAGTTGTTCACATTTAATTTTAACCATTTCGTAATTGAGCAATTCTATTTTTGTTTAATAAAGTGCAACTAAATAGTGATAACCGTGGTTTAACAAAACGTTAATGTTAGTAATATCCTTTTGATCCTGCTACTTTAACCAATCTGCCATTTTGCATATTTGAAAACACTCTCTTTCCCAGCACAAAGTCGAAAGGAAAGGAAAAAAATATATGAGCAGATGGGTACTTTATCTCAGGAAACCATTAAGACCTTTGAGTTTTCCTGTATTTTTCATAAGTCATACCAAACTTAGTGTATTTCTATGAAGAAAAAATCCTGAGTGCGAAATGCAATTCCGTCTTCCAATAAAAAAAATCTGCCAATAGTCTGGGCGAAACTTTATTATTTTTAGGGTCAAAGTTCGGGAGCGGTAAAAGTCGGAGTGTATCATGAGTTGCTTCGAGATTTTTAGATTTCTTATGGAAAATTAATTTTGTTCTTAATATAAAAATATTTAAAATAGAGATTTTTAGACGATTAAACATTGAAAAAGTCCGTGTAGACTATTCGAATTTCAGTATATTATGTACACTAAAAGCCCATAGAAGCAAAAAAGTTGCCTTATCAGAATTAAGAGATATGACGAATTGTTAAAACGTATACAAACCCATTACTTCCACTTGGGGTTTGAATTTCGAAAAAAATGTGAAACAGGTTTTTAGACGATTTCATAAGAAGCAACCTGAAATCTCATGAGACAAGACGGATTTTGAAAAAATTCTGAAAACGTAAGCAAACCCTTCACATCTCCTTGGTTCTGGAAATTCGAAAAATCGTGAATTGGTTGGCCGTAATAATCAATTTTACATCTCATCAGAACTAAGGAATGGCAAAAATTGTGAAAACATATACAAACCCCTGGGGGTTGAATATCGAAAAATTGAGAAATGGGTTTGTAGGCGATTATATAAAAAGTCTGTGGAAATAAAAGCGATCTAATATCTCATCGAACCTAAGAAATATGTCGAAACTTTGAAAAGCATACAACCTCCTTACACCTTTTTGGATTGAATATCTAAAATACTGAAATTGACTTTTTGGCTTTTTTACATAGGAAACCTTAGGAAGTAAAAATGAATTCGATATATCACCAGATATGCAACCTCCTTACACCCACTTGGGGGTTGAATGTTCAAAAATCCTGAAAGGAGTTAATAAATAAATATGAAGACAGCACGAGAAAGTAGGAACCAATTCAATTTCTTATCACTTCTAAAAGAAATGACGGAACTCGTGAAAACGTGTTCAACCCGTTTATACCCTCCTAGGTGGAAAAAGGAAAATACTTAAAAACAAGTTTTAGGCGATTATTACACAAGCCCATGAATATGAAAAGATATTCAATATCTGATAAGACGTGGATATAGTAGAATTCGTGAAAAAGTTTAAAACCCCCTTTGCACCCCCTTAGGGGTCGAATTTTAAAAAATCCTGAAAACACTATCTAGGTATTTATATGAAGAATCCATAGAATAAAAATGAATTCAATATTTGGGAAGACCTAATAGATATGACGAAAACCGTGAAAATATATGCATTCCATTTTCACTGATAATTTTTTTTGCCCCCCCTCCGAACGCCAATGTATATTTGAAATTTTTTTTATCTAAATTAGTTTTCTAGTTGATTTACATAAACGTACCGAGTTTCAGCTTTGTAGCATAAGCCGTTCTATAGATAGGAAAAACACCCCCCACCCCCGTACCATACTACCCCTATAAAAAATTATATTTTTCCAAGATGCTACTAATATAGCTCTATCTAAATACGAAGTTTCAGCTTTATATCATTATAGGTTGTCGAGATATTAAAATCGGAACTTTTTCCTTTTCACCCTCCCCCACCCTCACCCTTTACACCCACACTTCCAAAATTTTGTTTTCTACTAGGGGTCTATTAGGCCTACTTCTGGTAAAAATTTGAAGCATCTATCTTACACCGTTCTTGAGATATGAGACGTGATTTTTTAGAAAAATTCTTATCCCCTCCACTTTCATGCTCCACCGCCCCCTTCAAAAATTTTGTTTTCAGCAAACTTCATTTGTCAACCTTTATACAGAAACCAAATTTTATTTATCTAGTGCAATTGGTTAGTAAGATATCGCAATCTAAAGTTTTTCACCCCCCACCCCCGTACGCCACTGCCCCCACTCAAATTTTTGTTTCCGATCTATTTTCCTAGTATACCTACAGATATTTGTAAAGTTTCAATTTTGTGACATTAACCGTTTAGGAGATATGGATTTTAGAAAGTGTCGATCTCACCTTTTTTGCGTTTCGGACGCATTATTTTTCCCCCCACTCCCAAACCCCTTCACCTATATCGGCATTTTTTTGCAAATGGGTCCACTACTGAAGCTCTATATAAATTCCAAATTTCAGCCTCCTAGCATAAGCGGTTGCTGAGATCTAGAAACCAAAATTTTCCGTCTAAAACACTTCCCCCTCCTCCCCCCTCACACCCCCACCCCTCCAAATTTGGCCACTTCAAGGGGCCTACCCAGTCTATTCATAAAAAAAATTTTAATTTAATAGCTCAAAGGGTTTGGGAGCTACGAGCCTTCAAACGATTTTGCGTACAGCGGTCGACGTACGGCGTACGGCGTACGGCGTACGGCGGACAGACGGACTGAAATTTTTTATTGCTTTTTTCGTGTCTACTCGTCATCAATAATAAAGTAAAATGTCCTTACCTTAGTAATCTGAATTTGATTTGTCTACTTAAATTTGAATTACAATCCAATATTTCTGCAGTAGTTATTTACTTAAATCCTTAATTTTTAACAAGTGAAATTTCTTTAAATACAATGATGTTTTGCTTTAATTTTTCATTGAAAACAGTAAACAGTGTTGATTTAGTAACTATTTGTTAGTAGTTTAACAAATTATGTGTAATAGAACAATTAGAAGGTCTTAATTACACTATATTAAAAAAACAATTATTCAAGTGACGAAATGGTGTGATTATAATACTGAAAGGTAGAATACAGGTCTGAGCAAGTGCCCCCTCTTGCCCCCCTCTATGGGCGCCCGTGAACAGAGCCCAGAGGAACAGTTTGGTTTCAGGAAAAACCACTCAACCATGCAGCAACTTATGAGAATTAAGCAGACAACCCATAGCTGTTTAAATTCGAAAACATCAATGGCGCTATTATCGTTGATTTGTAGTTTTACTACAAACCGATCTTTTGAGGTATCAACACTCAACTATATTTCAAGCAGAAAGGAAATATTTGCAGGAGTATTTCAAGGTTCAGTATTAGGACCAATTTCGTATTTGATCTAAACTACTGGTTTTCCACACCTAGGCAACTGTGAAATTGCCTTTTTTGCTGACGACACTGGTATCTATTGTTCTGGAACGTTTGAACGCGTATAAAGTATATGTGCAAATGGAAAATAAAAACTAATTCTGCCAAAGCTCAAGCAATCTACTTCAATAGACGTAGAGTTATTCCCTACACACCCGCAATCAGCTAACACAGCGCAAACTACATGGAGTAATACTCGTAATATAAAGTATTTAGGATTCCTTTTCGGTTTTTTGCAAATTATTTCATTATCATAGATCTATATAATTTCTAAGCTTAACCTTACTTTCGTTAGCGGTTCCTGAGAATATAAAAACCATATTTTTTTTGTTTAAAACGCTATTCAAAAACTGAACATTGAAAACTATCATAAGAAAACAATCTTTCTGAAGACCTTTCAGTAGTTGTAATCGGGGAGTACTAATCCTTTTTCACGTTTAATCTTTTACAGAACATTTTGCAGCACCTTCTGACGTGGTATAGATACCTAACTTCTGAGTAAGGGGCTTTACAACTGCCAGGAGTATTCGGGACCATATACATATGCAGGTGCAATTCTGGGCAGGTGTTTTGAAACTTCTGCTCCTGATATTCGTGTTCTTCCCAGTTGCAAGTAAATGAGCGCAAGTACTGTAGAAGAACTAGTACCGCACTGAAATGTTGCTGGTGAAACATTGGTTTCCTTTGTGCATTGACTACAGCTGTATATTTCTCATACATATATGATGATTCGGCGTACGGTATACTAAAGGATACATCAAAATACCAAACTTATCACATGTACAACAATATCCAAATTCTCAAATTTAATTCTCTCCTATTTCGGTTCAGTTCGACTTGATTGTTTTGCTGAATCGAACGACAGTTTATCTCATGTATGCACATGTTGAATGTAATCTTTCACATGCATTTGTAAAATATCAGACTTAAATTGAAAGCAGGATTGAGAGTCCACTCTAGTGGTATAAAGGGTTACTAAATATGAACGAAAACGTGATGTGGTATAACTTCAAAGGGAAACCTCCTTGATACTCCTTTTTGAAGGAAATCCATTTGGAAAATTGATTCCATTTGCATTTTTGTAATCAACTTTTTGATCAATATCAACTGTACAGCACTAAGGACGTAACGCTTCTTCATATATTTGAAAAACACTACGGTTTACAAGAACGGGGAAAAATACGAGATCTGCAAGGACTTTAAATATTTTTTTCAGATGCACTGAAATTTAGGATTTAGCAGGATAGCATTCATATTCAGCATGAAGGAAATGCGATGTAATTATTCCGTTTCAATAATCATGCGTTGGCGATGATTTTTTAATTGCAATTGCATTTTTTTTTTGTTAAAGCCTTAGTGTGGGGTTCGTGCGGAATTATGATTCACATATACATAAGTGAAATAATTTGGCAATAGAACGGATGAAATTTTAATTTTCGGGGCAAAATCTACGAGCGGTTAAAATGAGGGTGCGGTTGAAGTGCAGACGTTACTGCCTCCCTTAACATATGAATTGCGTTTTTGGCTCATAGTCCGTAGAGTAAGCTGTGCGCAGACAGAGGAGGACTCTCATTTGGTTGCTACTCGAAAGAGAAAGACAATATTTTCCGATTTCATTTTCATATCTGGAACTTCAGGTAAATCATTGAATGTCAAATTTTCTATTTTCGAGGACTTAGGGGCTACAGGAAGGACTCACTTGATTTTCAGCACTTTTGTCTTTCTTTCATTTGAATAAAATTTTAAATTCCTTGCTTGAAACGTTCGGACATTGTTGGTAAACACTAGTGATACGTGTTTCAAGTACTTTTGAATGGGAGCTGCCCAATGAATTGAAGGGATTTCGATCAATAGCAAAGAAGATCCTAATTTTAACTCACAATTAATTCCAATAAAATTTTGACTTTTTAGCTCAATGATTTTTCGAATTAAAGGGGGTTTCAAAAGATGAATGCATAAAGGCCTTTCTATTTTTCTATATGCACTCTTAAATATAAAATTCGGAAAATTCAAAAATTTCTAATTTCTTTCTATATGTGTTTTTAAAGACTTTTTGTAATAAACTGGCAGATATAGTGGAGTAATTTCGCTGACTCATTTTCACTTAAAACTAATTTGTACAAAATTTTAACTTTGCAGCTAAACGATTTCTGGAGTTATAGTGGGCTCTATGAATTGACTGAAGCCAGGATTTTTGTATGTCAGCTACACTAAGGACTCAAGGGACTTACTTCATATTTATACCTTTAACTGGAACTACTGGAAAATCAACAAATAAAATTTCAAAACCATCGTAGAATAAATCGTTTTAGGCCAATATTCTGAAACACATGTTTCAAGATTTTTTGTATGACATCTACCCGAAGGAGTAGAGCGATCTTGCTATTTAACAAATTTAGTCTTACAAATTTGACCAAACACCCAAATTCCTATTTTGACATCCTAGGTTAAGGCGTTTCAGAGTTATCGTTTGTTTGGAAAGACGGACAGAGGGACTGGAAGACAGCAAGCGGGTTTGAGGTTCTTGGCCACAACTGGACAACAAAATGTATGTAACTGTTTTTTCGCCCGAGGTGCGTTCTATACGTAATAAACTTTTGGGGTGGATTAAACTTATAATACTCCCATATTTCATCCAGAGTATAAAAAGGCTGTATACACATTACGAATTTGGCTATATGTATTCGTGAAAACTTATACAACTCCTTTACCTTTGAGGGTTGAATATATTTAGGCAATTACATAAAAAGCCCGTAGAAGTAAAAACTAATGCTACATTCCATCTGAATTTTGACGAAATTTATACCCTTACATCGCTTTAGGGGTGAATTTCGAAATATTGTCAAATTGACTTTAGTTGATTACTTAAAAAGATAAAAGAAATTTGATATATCATCAGACCTGAGGGATATTGCAAAATTTGTGAAAACATATGCAACTGCTTTACACCCCTTTTGGGCTAAATATAAAAAAATCTTGTAAGAATCCGCGTAAGTAAAATTAATTCAGTGTTTTATAAGACTCAACAGATATGGCATAATTTGTGGAAATACGTGTCGTTCACCATTTTCACTGAAAATGCTTGCCACATCTTCGTATACTAATGGATATATTAAAATTTTGTTTATCAAAATTGCTTTTCTAGTACTTAACGTGACACGACTATAAAATATTGCAGTTTTCGAGATATTTCACTAAATCGGAACATTTTTCTTTTCACCACATGGCGACTTTCATAGGACTGGCCTTCAGAGTTATGTTCCGAGATCAAATTTTTTCTATTCATATCTAACCACAGCAAAGAATGTACCGAAAATTGTACCGCTCTGCATAGTTAATCAGCCAAGTTTGTTATAGATAGTTGTAGTTTGTTGATCAGACGCATAAGCATTTAGCTATGTTACAGTTACAATGGCACCGATCAGATCTGATCTGGAAAACGGACAGTTTTGAGTTACTCCATCCGACACACATCTTGATGGAATTTCAGAACGACACAAAACGGAGGGGTAAAGTTGACCAACTTTCAACTTCTATCCGTTCCGACGATAAAGGCCGGTATCCATTTGTTGCATTTCTGCGTATCGCATTCTCGTTGCATATCAGTTGATACGACAAACGTATCTTCGTTCCGTATCAAATTTTGATACAAAGAAACGCAACGAACCCGATCGCGTATAGTGCATTTTGAAATGCAAGGCACCCTTGATATATGCAAGAAAAATTGTGTGGTGTCCACACTGTATTCGTTCAGTGAATGATACGCAATGGTGGTACGATACGCGGAAATGCAACAAATGGAACCGGGCCATAAGAGGTGAATTATTGAATATCACCACCTCTTTCGGTTAACTGAAAATCGAAAGTACACCTCGATAGTATCACTTAAACGGATGTCGGAACGCAATCATTGCGCCTACCAAATTCTCTCCTCGGAGATTGCCGGATCGGATTGGAGCCAATGTAACTGAGGCTTAAGCCTTTTTAACTCACTAAAAGAGGAAAAGATGCGGCATATTTACAATTCTTGAGTAAAGGGTGATTTCCTTACAGTTCCAAGTACAGCATTGAAACAATTGTCCACTTCTTTTGAGTGGCAAGCACACAATAGTCCTTAAAATGTGCACACTTTTTCTTTTGTTTTGTCCTCAACTTTAACACAACTCGGAACTGAGCCTTTTATTCAAAGTTTTATACGATTAGCGCGTGCCAATCGAAAGTCGAGACTATAAAGTTCCACAACTTTATTATTTAATAATGCCAAATTGAGATTATCATGCAGAAGTTTTCAGTAATTAAAGGTTTAAACTACACAAATCCGTGAATAAAAAACTTCCAACTGTGAGCACTTTTACTAAATCGAAATGCAATTAGCTTCAGGTAATTAGTACCTACCTGAAAATGTTGAACTTCTTGCGCAGCTAGTCGAGTCCAGTTCTCTTTGTATAAAATATTTAGGTCTTCCGTAATCGACCACAGACGATCGACTGTTCTAAAATTGAAAACAAAAAAGAGTTATCATTAGTTTCGCCGGTTTATGTCCTTATTTTCAAAAAAAAACGGAAAAGAATCCACTTGTGTAATGTTCTGCAAAAAATTCAATCGAGAATTTAATGTTTCTACTTTTCGCAGTTTCAACTCAGTACATTTGCAATAATTAATTACAACTTTCTCAGTTAACTGTAAGAAGTGCAGGATAGCGTAGAAAAAACTGCAAATTGCATTGCCCGAAACGAAAGGCTGGGGCTCTAAAAGTAAAGCTACTATGACTTTCCTAGCTCTCTAAGAAAACAGTTGAATCCTGGAATTATAAGAAGCGAAGAAGTCGACGAATAAAGAACGACAGGATGGACACTGCGAAACGATTTCATGATTCACTTCCTCCTATTCCTTGTCTGTCTCCTCGACAAGGACTTTTTTCCCTATTTCTCCTGGCCATTCTAAAAGTACGAAAGAAGTACATTCAATTCAGAAGTAGTAGAAAAATCACAAGGATAATTTTTTATTGTTTGCAGATTCGTCTTGACTGCGCTACGTCCTTATCGCGCGTGCTGATGTTACGGCGACTTTATCCTGAAAATTACATGAATTTATCTTTGCAATTTGTATGTCCTGTGGACAGAGTCAGACTTCTTCGCTTATGTGTTAATGGCCTGGTTGTCATTTACATTTATATGGAACTCTACAGTGGCTTATACATATGCATGTGGAACTCAGCACTACATTTTTTGCCTTCTGGCTCCTTACCACCCCACCCCCTCCCCCTTCCAACCACTACGACTTCTGCATATTTCCCATTGGAAATAGAATTTTCTTTCTATTGTTCAGTTTGCGTACAGTGTGTACGTCAGTTTCGGAATTTCAGAATCCCTTAAACAGAAATTCTTTCCTGAAATAAGGGTGTAAGCCGGTATTTGACTAGTGGGAAATTTTAATGAAACAGGTCACATGTGATATTTATACAGACACGAGAGACGTAAGAGTAATTTGGTTTTTTTTCTGGATTTGGAAAGATAAGTGACATTTATATCTTATTGTGTGGATAAGTTGACTTATGGAGGCATGTGTTGATGTAAAAGCGAATCTGGTGATTTTTCGTTGAATGCGATAAAACGCAGAGATACCAGGAAGCGGGAAACATGTATCTCCTCCAACCTTTCTAAATTAAATAATTCAACATGATTTTATCTTAAATAATATAGGGTCTTTCAACAAGGACGTTTACGTGTAATTTCTTTTTTTATTTGAAAGAATATGTTATGGCATTAAGTATGGAATATATCGTCGTTGAAATGTCCAACCCGGCTTTGCTTGGTAGCACGTATTCGAGAGGTCCAATTTTCGACAACTTTGTGACATAAATCTGGCTGAATTTGCTGAATGGCGTTCGTTATGTTGACTTCCAGGTCGATTTAAGATAGTCCCAAAGGAATAAGTCTAAAGGCGTTAAATCGCACGATCACGGTGACCAGTTTACGTCGCAGAATGTCCATCGTGATATGCGCTGTGTGGCACGTATCGCCGTCCTGTTGGAACTACATGTTGTCGGTATCCATATCATTCAGTTTAGGCCACAAGAGTGCTTATCATCGATCGTTTGACGGTTTGTCGTTTTGGAAACGGTACGGACCGATGAATTCGTCAGACAAAAATCCGCACCAAACAGTGACTTTCTCGGGATGCATTTGGTGCTAGTGTATCTCGTGTGGATTGGTATCATCTTAAATCCAACAATTTTGCTTATTCACACATCATCATTGATCAAGAAATTGGTCTCGTCGTTAAAAATCACGCAATGCGCGGAACGTTTTTCGAACGGAGCTCTGATTTTGAAAATAAAATTTGATGATTTGTACACGTTGTTCAACACTATAACCGTCCATGGCAATTTGCCATTCACTACAATTCACAACAAATTCGACGGATGTTGTTTTAACAACATAGCCGCTATAACCTAACAAATTTCAAGCGTTCCTACTGAAATACTCTATATATTACAAAACTATTAGACATTAATCTTCGCAGCAATATGGAGGGATATGACCGAGAGAAGTCCGGAATGCGTTTTATGCTAAGATGCGGTGTATGTTACAACCGAAAAAATAACGTTCCAAATAGCCCCCTGGTTATTCTTTATGTTAGTCGCATAGTAACCTATACCGCGTATCAGCGTGAACGCGTTTTGGACTCCTACTCAAAAATAATAAAGTTGAGCCCAGACGGTTGTCAGATTTTTTATTTTTTTTCAGCTTCAATAAAAGGAGTAAAAAATCTGCCAATGGTCTGGGCGAAACTTTATTATTTTCGGGTCAAAGTCGGAGTATATTATCAGTTGTTTTTAAATTATGAGGTTTCTTGAAATTCGAAAAATCGGGAAATTGGTCATTACATCAAATGCCCTAATAACCAATTTTATATCTCATCAGAACTAAGGGATGGAAAAAATTGTGAAAACATATGCAAACCCTTTGGGGGTTGAATATTGGAAAATTGAGAAATGGGTTTGTAGGCGATTATATAAAAAGTCTGTGGAAGTGAAAAGCGATCTAATATCTCATTAAACCTAGGAAATATTTCGAAGCTTTGAAAAGCATACGACCCACCTCCCCCTTACCTCTTTGGATTGAATATCCAAAAATACTGAAATTGGATTTTTGGTTCTTATATAGGAAACCTTAGGAAGTAAAAATGAATTCGATAAACATCAGATATGCAAGCTTCTTATACACACTTGGGGGATGAATATCCAAAAATCCTGAAAGGAGTTAATAGATAAACATGAAGACAACACGAAAAAGTAAAAACCAATTCAATTTCTTATCACTTCCAAAAGATATGACGGAATTCGTGAAAACTTGTTCGACCCTTTTATACCCTCTTAGGGGCTGAAAAAGGAAAAAACTTAGAAACAAGTTTCAGGCCACTATTACGCAAGCCCCTGAAAGTGAAAGGATATTCGATATCTGATCAGACCTGAGGGATATGGCAGAATTCATGAAAAAGTATACAACCCCTTTCCACCCTTTTAGCGGTCGAATTTCAAAAAATCCTGAAAACACTTTCTAGGTATTTATATGAAGAAGGCGTACAATAAAAATTAATTCAATATTTGGGAAGACCTAATAGATATGACAAAAACCGTAAAAATATATGCATTCCATTTTCGCTGATAATTTTTTTTGCCCCCCTTCTGAACTGCAATGGATATTTGAAATTTTTATACTCTAGATGAAATCATATAGAGTATTATAAGTTTAATCCAGCCCAAAAGTTTGTAACGCATAGAACCAAGCCTCGGACGAAAAAAAGTTATATATTATTTTTTGTTTATTTGTGCCCAAAAACCTCAAATCCGCCTGACGTCCGTCCGTCCGTCCGTCCGTCCGTCCGTCCGTCCGTCCGTCCGTCCGTCCGTCCGTCCGTCCGTCCGTCCGTCCGTCTGTCCGTGAACACGATAACTCAAGAACGCCTTCACCTAGGATCTTGAAATTTTGAATCTGGATGTTTGGTTGAATTTGTAAGGCTAAGTTCGTTAACGGGCAAAATCGTCCTACTCCTTCGGGTAGCTGCCATACAAAATGTCCTTAAAAGACGTGTTCAAGAATATTGACCAATAACTTCGTAACGCCTAAAGCTACGACTTTGAAATTTTGTATGTATTACTTTTTTAATAGTTGGAGCTAAATATATGATTATGAAGAAAATCCTGTTAGTCCTTCGTGTAGCTGCCATACAAATATCCTGTCAAAATGTATTCACTTAATTTACGAAACTCACTATAACTCAAGTAATCTTTTAGCTACAAATTTGGAATTTTGTACAAGTTAGTTTTGAGTGAAAAGGAAGTTTGAGTTTACTAATCAGCGAAATTCTTTTTCTCCTTCTGGTAGCTGCCATACAAAATATCCTTAAAACACGTGTTCAAGAATATTGGTCGATAACTTGAGAAGGGTTTAAGCTACGACATTGAAATTTTGTATGTGTTGTTTTTCCAATAGTTGGAGTTAAATATATGATTATGAAGAAAATCCTGTTGGTCCTTCGTGTAGCTGCCATACAAATATCCTGTCAAAAAGTATTCACTTAATTTACGAAACTCACTATAACTCAAGTAATCTTTTAGCTACGAATTCGGAATTTTAAACAAGCTAGTTTTGAGTAAAAAGGAAGTTCGAGTTAACTAATCAGCGAAATTCTTTTACTCCTTCGGGTAGCTGCCATACAAATATCCTGTCAAATAGTCTTCACTTAATTTACGGAACTCACTATAGCTCAAGTATTCTTTTAGCTATGAACTCGAAATTTTGTACAAATTAGTTTTGAGTGAAAACGAAGTTCAGGTTTACTAGTCAGCAAAATCCTTTTACTCCTTCTGGTAGCTGCCATACAAAATATCCTTAAGACACGTGTTCAACAATATTTTTCGATAACTTTTAAACGCTTCAAGCTACGAATTTGAAATTTTGTACACGTTCATTTTTAAATGGTTCCAAGGAAAAAGGATAAATATGTAAGAAATCGAGTGAGTCCTTCCTGCACCTTCCATGTGAAAGTCCTTCAAAAAGGACTTTTTTTTCGATGACTTACCTAGTTCAGGATATGAAATTAAACACTGAATATTGTCTTTTAGGTTTGAATAGCAATCTAATGGCAGTCCTTAATAAAGGACATACAACATGTACACACGTAATTCTACTTTATCCCCAACTACAATATAAATCGGAGTTCAGTATTCATCTAGAGTATTATACGATTGGCTTGCAGCCGATCGTGACTGCAGTATGTTTTTTAATCTCAATTACTTTTCTAGTTGATTTACATATACATGCCGAGTTTCAACTTTCTACCATAAGCCGTTCTGTAGATAGGAAAAACATCCCCCACCCCGTACCATACACCCCTGTAAAAAATTATATTTCTTCAACATGTTACTCCTGGTAAAAATTGAAAGCATCTATCGTATACTGTTCTTGAGATATGAGACGTGTTTTTTTCGAAAAATTCTTATCCCCTCCGCTTTCATGCTCCACCGCCCCCTTAAAAAATTTTACTTTCAGCAAACTTCATTTGTCAACCTTTATACACAAACCGAATTTTATTTGTTTAGTGCAATTGGTTCGTGAGATACTGTACGCCATTGCCCCCCCCCCCTCATAAATTTGTTTCCGATCTATTCTCCTAGTATAGGACTACAAATATTCATTAAGTTTCAATTTTGTGACGTTCACCGTTTAGGAGATACGGATTTTAGAATGTGTCGATCTCGGCTTTTTTTGTGTTTCGGACGCACTATTTTTCCCCCCACTTTCACACCCCTTCACCGTTATTGACAATTTTTATGCAAATGGGTCAACTATTGAAGCTCTATATAAATTCAAAGTTCTGAGATCTAGAAACCAAAATTTTCCGTCTAAAACGCATCCCCCTCCACCCCCTCACACCCTACTCCTCAGGTTACTTCAAGTGGCCTACCCAGTCTATTCATAAAAAAAATTTCAATTTAATATCTCATACCGTTTGGGAGCTACGAGCCTTCAAACGATTTTGCGTACGGCGTACGGCGGACAGACGGACTGAAATTTTTTTTGCTTTTTTCGTGTCTACTAGTCATGAAACGTGAAAAAAAGTTTTCAGGGTAGCAAATGTTTTTTTTTATAAATCGATCACAATACTGTATTATTAGAAAAATAATAAAGTAAAACGACATAGCCACTTAGGGTTGAATATCGAAAAATTCTGAACCCGATTTCTAGGTGATTATAGAGAAAGCCCGTTTAAGTCAAAAAAGAATTCGTCATTTTATCTGACCTAAGTGATATGTCGGAATATGTTTACACCATCTAAGGGGTGGAATATCGCAAAATCCTGAAAATGATTTTTAGATCATTTTATATAAAGCCGAAAGAATAAAAGCGAATCTGATCTCATTAAACCTAAAAGATTTGTCGAAATTCGTGAAAACTTCAACAATACTTTACATCCCCTAGGAGGTTGAATATCGAAAATGCTTAAATTGGGTTATTTCCCATTAACATTTAAAGCTTCAAGTACTGAAAGCGGATTCGATATCTCATTAGACCTAAGAAATATATCGGAATTCGTGAAAATGAATATAACCACTTCACACCACCTTAGGGGTTCGACATCGAAAATTTTGGAAAACGGTTATACAAAGAGAAAAGACAGTATTTTACAAAACTAACGAAATCAAGGCAGTCATAGCTCGCCAGTAGTAAATTCGTATGAAACCTAGTTGACTACACAATTCATTGATAAATCATTCTCTGTAGATATGTGTGAGACTAGCCAATTAACTCAGATAGAATGCGCTAATTAAGTTCTTGAAACCGCTAATTCGTTCAGATATCAAACCCTGGGGTTTAATTTGTCTAAAATAAAAGGTACACATCGTTCTAATGAGTAATTTTCTTTCAGGGAATAAACCGCAGATTCTGAACAAATTTATATAAGTGAAATCCGCTTACCTGTGCAGCATTATCCGTGTCCAACAATCCGAAAATAATGCTCAAAGATACTCGCAGCCCACAATTGCTTTGTTACTTATCCCATTCGGTGAGTTATCCTTCTATTTTATTCAATTTTTTACCATCCCCTGGATGCTGTTAAAAATGTTCTCGACTCGACTAAAATTTTAACGAGAAAACAGATTTTTGGGCAATCATTTAGCTGATGTGGGCAATAATTATCTACCCTAGGCGAAAAAGTGGCAAACAGAAAAGTCCGTAGCTGTGTACGCTTGCCGAAAACTAAATGGAAAATTTGTTTTTGTGATCGTTATTATTTTCGGTGTATCTCAAGCCCTTGTTGTCATTTCGTGGCTGCAAATCGCTCCTTAGTTGTTTATACTATGGGTAGTACTGTAGCTCGATCTTTGAGCAACATAATTCCGCCTACATGAAGATAATATCCTGGACCTGAAGCTTACGACATCCCAAGAGATGTAATTAGTAATTTTCTACTAGACTTAGTCCACAACTCAATCAGCACTCATCAAGAACAATCTCATCTAGAGGGAATATTACCTGAACGCAGGGCAACGTCTACCAAGATGTTCGTGGTGGTTCTAACTTAATTTTATCGACAACTCACTTCATAGAGAAGATGCTTGATGTTGAAACTTTATTAGATACCTGTACCTAGTTTTGCAATTACCATAATTATATTTAAGTAAGCCGCGTCTTAGGACAAATTAGTAGAGCGGTATAAAATTACCCATTTTTGAAATTTTTTGCAATGACTATTGGAGACTTTGGATAAATAATAAACAAGAATTATTACATGTATAAAAAAAAATTAAAGCGTTCTGAAGCAATTGGCTAATACTCATGGACAACACACATGTTTTAACAACTTTTGAATAAAAGATACCCGCAGAACAGAAGATATTTCGGTCAATTTCAAACTCAAGCTTACTTTTAACTCAAAGTTGCAGTAAAATTTCGACTTTATAGCCCGATTATTTCCTGACTTTTTGACAAGTTTATGACTTCACGAAAAATGAAGGATGTTTGTACGGTAGCTACGTGAAGGACTCACTCGACTTATTTCACACCAATTACTCTATCTGCTACCAAGGGATTTCGCCCAAGAGCAAAATCGATCCTACTTTTAGCTCAAGACTAATTCCTATAAATTTAAAACTTCCAAGCTCAACAATTTCTCGACATTTGAATCCTCATATTTTCCAAGAATCATTGTATGGCAGCTACAGAAAGGACTTCAACGATTTCTTAGTACCAATATCTATATATGGAAAAATTTCAAATTTCTAAGTTGAAGCGTTCTGAAATTATCGGAAGGAATTAAGGGATTTCGTTGACTAATAAACCTGAATTTTATCTTCACTCAAAACTAAATAATTTGTACAAAGTTCAGACTTTGTGGCTAATCGATTTCTTGAGTTATAGTCAAATCCTTCAATTAACATGGGACATTTTTACAGGATTTTTGTAGGTCAACTACACGAAGGTCTCACGGTTTTTTTGTGATATTCATACCTGTAGCTGCGACTATTATAAAATAAAAGTGTACAAAATTTCAAAGCTGTAGCTTAAAGCGTTCTGAAGTTCACGTTTAATATTAGTTGACACGTGTTCTAAGGACTTTCGTAAAAGAGCCGCCCGAAAGGGTTGACAGTAGGCTTGTGTAGTTCGCGAACGAACTAGTTCGGATGAGCGTTCCCATAACTGAAATGATCGAAATAGTTCGCGGTCAATTTTGAATGACTAGAATGACGAGTCGTTCCGAAACTTCGCTGCCTTTCTCATCACTGAAAACTCCTGCAAACTAGTGAACTAAAAGAACGAACTAGTTCGTGCCGGATCGAGAACCGGAAATGATCGCTCATGATGAACTAAAATGCGCAAGCCTAGTTGACAGACGTTACTAATGAGTGATCTTAGTTATGCTTTTGACTTAAAACCAATTTCTGTAAAATTTTTATTTAGTGGATTGTGTGACTTGGATTCTTGAGCTATAGTGTATTTTGGACATATTTTTGAAGGACTTTTGAAGGCTGGTACACCAAGGACTCATTCGATTTACATTGTATTCCGAATTTTAGCTTCAAACATTGGAAAGTTCATTTGTGCATAATTTCTAGTTCTTAACTTAAATCATTCAGCTAAAAATCATGAATTCGTATTTTAAGGACTTTCGTATGGGAGGTACTCGAAGTAGTGAAAGGATATTAGCAAACTTAGCCTCACTGATCACAAAATTTAAACTCCTTGAGTCATCACGTTCCTTAGTTATCATGCTAACGGACGGTCGAATGGAAGGACAGTAAACGCATTTGGGGGCTCTGGCCACAAGAACATAAAAAAATACAATTTTTTTCGTCCAAGGCTACAAACTTTTCGGACTGAACTAAACTTATAATACTGTTGCAAGCTAGGGGTTCGCCGGGATTTCAAGTAAAACACAATTCGGTTAAAATAAAATTAAGTGATAATTTATTTATCCGCACTTTTAATTCACAGAATTATAATCGCACAATAATTCGCACTGTATGGCAGCACTGCCCGCTTATTCCATATATCGCTTGACTCGATCACTTTCGCTCTCTACCAACACGGTCGCGTATACACGCTGGCTGTCACAGTCGACGTAATAAAAATTACTATGTCCCTCGCTGAAAGCTTTATCTGTTTTTATACCACTTGTCTGTGGTCGAGACTGTTCTTGAATCTTCGTTCGGTGGTGTGTGTAGAATATACTGGAAAGCTTGAGAGTATTCCATGTGATCTTCTAGGCTGTTCCAATACATTCGATCGCATTCGATTAGAGGGGAAATATATTCGTGTTGTTTCTCCTTATATACTACGTTTCTGATTGGGTTATTTTGCAACTAGGTATTCGGTTGCTACTGTTTCCCTTATTCGTAATCGATCGAGTTGCGCGGTTGCCAGGTTTACATGTAACAATACTTTCAGATTTTATCTAGAGTATAAAAATTCTGCCAACAGTCAGTCAACAAATAACTTTCTTAATTGCTTTCTGATTAATTTTCAAGAGTGCCTGTATCGACACAACCAGCGTTATATTTCGAATTTGACCACGTTCTTATGACCCAAAAATTAAATTGAGATCTTACGGTAGCTTAAAGCGTCAGCACCTCTAAAGCATCCCGACTTTAACCACTTTCCGGAGTTTGACCTGGAAAACAAGAAAGTTGCGTCCAGACTTCTAGCAGATTTTTCATTTATGTATTTATTTGTTTCTTCAATTTCAATAAAATATGGGGTTTAAATGTTTATTTAGGGCTCGTGCAAAATTCGTGAAAACCTACTCTTCCTGAGAGTTAAATGTCGAAAAAGGTTTAAACAGATTTTTTGGCGATACTATTTAATTATATTAATTTTTGGCGATTATATTTAAGCCCATATATATCTCATTAGACGTTTGCATGCCCTTCGGGGTTGAATATAAAAAAAATGTGGAAAACGGTTTGTTGGTTTATTCGATACATGGATAGACCAAAACGATATGACGAAATACGTCAAAACGTAAACAAACCCCTATTCATGGCCAATTCTCTAGCCCATCCTCTGTACACCACTGAAAATTAAATGGTTTTGTTACTAAAAAAGAGTTCAGGAGAAGAAGCTGTTCTTGAGAAAAAATATGAATTTTTCGTTTTCCATCCTCTAAACCCTTATCTCCTATACACCAACCACAACCTTTTTTTTCTCTGCTAAGCCTCTAATTGGCCTAACTGCTGTAAGAAATTCAAGACCATTACTGGTAAGGTTCCTGAGATATAAAGAAATATAAATCTTTCTGGCGCAATTAGTGCGAAAATTATTGTAGCCCTAAATTTATAATCTCCACAAAATTTTATTTCTAATATATCCTCGTAGTATGCCTACAAACAATCACTAAGTGTTATCCTCCTGACAACGTTCAGAAGGTATGAATTTTAGAATGTCTCGAATCCAGCTTTCGAGCGTTTCGGACTCGATTGTTTTTCCTCGTCCTCTCACAGTACTCCAACTATATCTAAAAATTGTTCGGAAACTGGCTTCGCTATCATGGTTAAATATAAATTTCATTCTTCAGCCCAGCCTCCTATCATAAGCGGTTCCAGAGATACAGGATCAAAATTTTTGATTTACTAATCTAGACTTTGTCTATTTTGGGATAACTAAAACGCTATGGTTAATATTAGATTCTTACAATACTGCTTCAGTTCATCTACTTTATTATGGATGGATGCACTTGCTCTGAAACTTACCCATGAACCATATAAGCACTAAGAACTTTTATTATTATACAGTAGCTTGCCATGCCACAGTGTGTAGTGTTTTCTGAACAAAGTTTAAACCACTCCAAAATTTTAAGTTTTAACAAACTGTGGCGCTGTTAGAGATCATCGAAACCCTAAAGAAAATGTTTTCCCCGAACAGAATATTCTTAGAAACCCAAACTCGTACTTTTTCTTATCCACTATAGTTTCTGGTCCTGTTTTTTTAGCCATTCACGGATTAGCAGATTTTTGCATTTTTCGATTGGTGAAAATAACTTAAATTCCTTGGAGCGTAATGCGAAATGGAATTGTTTCAGTTTTTACTGGTATGGATGCAGATCCCTGAGGTACAGTTTTTAACAGGAACTGCTAAAGTTTACAGAGTTCGGAGATTGATAGTGAAGATTAAAAGTGCATCCTCAAACGTGTTTCGAAAGCAGATAGAGTTGAATGGGGTTGGATTCTTTTTTTACTTTTTTTTTTAGAAACATTTATTCCTGGATATTCGGAATTCGGGAATTTTATCATGCTCTTGGAAAGTGAGGAAAGTTGCAGATAGAAGAAACTAAAAAAAATTGTTGTATACATCTAAAACATTTATTCAATTGACTAATTCACAAAAAAAGTAGCCTTAGTTAAATATAAAATTTGTGCCGATACAAAATAGAACTGTAAATAAATAAAATACTTTATTATTAAAAAATAATAAGGTAAAATTAACTAGAAAATTTTTTTCATGAAAAGTTTCTGATGTGTATAATGTCGTCGTAGTACAAGAAATATTGTCATGCTGGAAGTAAAATTTTAATATTTTAAATTTGAATGAAAGTTATAAGGATATTCGTGCACAGGTATTGTTTACATTTTTAACGAATTTCTACATATCTTTTAGTTCTAATAATATATCGAATTAGTCCAAACTTTAATAGGTCTTTTATATTATAGCTTAAAATGCAAATAAGGGAATGTAAAAGGGTTATACAGTGTTGAAGACATATCAAAAGTATATGCAAATATTTCCTTAGGTGTTCTATACAGGGTTCCGGTTCAACTTTTTTAGGAGCAGATTCCTTGATATATGTTAAGAAAATAAATGTTTTGCAGAATGGATCAAATTTTAATATCCGCTGGGATACAGGGTGGTAGAGAAAAGTATTTCCGACATGTACCCTCACTCACGGAAATATATCTTCAAAACTAATTATCACAATTCAATCGTCGAAATTGTAGCTGTATAATTCTCAAAATACCAATTTTTGGTACTGTGACCCTAAAAATTCTTTGATAAATGTAATTTTTGTCATTTTAGTTTTAACCAGAGCTGTATTTCAACTTTAGCCACAAAATTTGTTTTGCAGATTTGCAAATTTGGACTTTGTCCCGAAAAATAAAAAGTTTCGCCTAGACTGTTAAATGCTTTGGAGCCTAACCAGAAGGAAGGGATAATACACATCAAGTAATGCTCAAGGAGGGCAAAAATTGTTACAATTTCTGGTGTTGACTATACTCGTAAGACTAATGCAATCTTCATTGCAGAGTTTGAGATCATCAGCATATAAAGAAGAGGACTTGAAGAAATACCAGAGAAAGATCATTTATAAAGAGGTTAAACCAAAGTGGCGTCAGTAAGGAACCTTGCGGAAGTTCTGATGGAGCCGGGATGTCTTCTGATAGCTTACCTGTGATAGCTTACCTATCTTAGGAGAAAATATCAGCCAACAGTTTGGGCGCAACTTTATTATTTTATGGGTTGAAGTCCGAAACGTGTTTAATGCTGAGATGCGGTGTAGGTGACTATGGGACTGACAACCTAAAATATAACGTTCCAGCATCATTATTTTTTAATAATAAAGTATTGTGATGTACCTGAAATTTCAAAAAAATTTGCTACCCTGAAATTTTGTATTTTCACGTTTTAGGACTAGTAAACCCCAAAGAGCAGAAAAAAAAAATGTCCGTCTGTCCGTCGTAGACGCCGTACGCCGTCCGCCGTCCGCCGTACGCCATACGCCGTACGCCGTATGCCGTACGCTGTACGCCGTAAGCCGTACGCCGTACACCGTACGCCGTACGCCGTACGCCGTACGCTGTACGCCGTCCGCCGTACGCCGTACGCCGTATGCCGTATGCCGTCCGCCGTCCGTCGTCCGCCGTCCGCCGTCCGCCGTCCGCCGTCCGCCGTACGCCGTATGCCGTATGCCGTCCGCCGTCGGCCGTATGCCGTACGCTGTATGCCGTACGCCGTACGGAAAATCGTTTGAAGGCGCGTAGCTCCCAAACCCGTTAAGTTGAAATTTTTATGGTGGGTAGATTGGGTAAACTCCTACGACTGCTATCTTTTGGGGGGGGGGGGGTTGCACGGGAAGATGAAGGGGGAGTGTTTTAGACAAAAAATTTTGGTTTCTAGATCTCAGGAACCACTTATGCTAGGAGGCTGAAACTTGCATCTTATGTAGTACTATGATAGTGGACCCATTTGCAAAAAAATGGTCGATAAGGGTTGAGGGGTTTGGAAGTGGGGAGGTAAACAATGAGTCCAAAACACTTGAAAGACGGGATTGAAATATTCTAAAATCCATATCTCCTGAACGATTATTGATGTCAGAATATTGAAAATTTGTGGTTGCCCTTAGGGATACTTCAAGATTAGAGAAGGGCTAACATTTTTAAGGGGGGTTGTGGGGTGTGGAGGTGGGGGGTGAAAAATTTTGTATTACAATATCTTCCGAACCAATTACACCATGAAGATAAAATTTAGTTTCTGTATATGGGATCACAAGAGGAGTCTATTGAACGTAAAATTTTTGAGGTGGAGCACGGAGCAAAAAATTAAATTTTTATATTTCAGAAACCGTATCAGATATGATCTTGAAAATTTTACAGGAGTTGGAGATCTCTAGTAGAGAAAACAAATTTAAAGGTCTGGGTGTAAAATTCTGATTTTTATTTCTGGAAAACCGTAATGAATAGAAAGCTAAAAATTTAGGATTACATAGAGCCACTATAGAGACATCCTAAAATTTTTTATAGGGGTAGCAAGGTACGGGGGTGGAGGGTGGTTTTTTATATATCAGAAACGGCTTATGCTAGAAAGTTGGAACTTAGTACGTATTTGTAGATGAGCTATTGGAGTAATTAAAGCAAAAAAAGTTCAGATTTTTATTGGCGTTCAGAGGTTGAGTAAAAAAATGTCCGTGAATCCACATTTTCACGAATTTCCTTAAAACTTTTAGACATGTCGAACTATCAAAAGCAATTTTACTTCTGCGGGCTATTTTTATAAGCGCCTAGTAACGTTCTTCAAAATTTTTTGATATTCAACCCCTAAGGGGGTGTAAAGTGGTTGTGTACATATTCACGAATTCTTATATATTCCTAAGGTATATTGAGATTACGAACTCACTTTTACTTCTATAAGCTTTAAACGTAGTCGGGGAAAAACCTGATTTAAGTATTTTTCCCTATTAAACCCCCTGGGGGTATTGTTCAAGATTTCACTGATTCCTAGGTTTAATGTGATCGAATTCGCTTTTACTACTATGAATTATTCTATTTATAAAAAAAATACATAAATAAATAAAAAAAATCTGCCAACAGTCTGGGCGGAACTTTATTATTTTATGGGTAGAAGTCCGAAACATGTTTAATGATGAGATGCGGTGTAGGTTACTATGCGACTGACAACCTAAGAAATAACCAGGAAGCTATTTGGAACGTTATTTTTTAGGTTGTCAGTCGCATAGTCACCTACACCACATTAAACACGTTTCGGACTTCTACCCATAAAATTATAAATTTGCGCCCAGTTTCATCTAAAACGCTCCCCCTTTATCCCCTTTTACACCACCATCCCTCCAAAAGATACCAGTGGTGGGGCTACACCCATTTTAACTTAATATCTCAAGGGGTTTGAGAGCTACGCACCTTCAAACGGTTTTGCATACGGCGTACGACGTCTGCATCAGACAGACGGACTTTTTTTTTGGGGGGTTTACTAGTCCTAAAACGTGAAAATACAAAATTTCAGGGTAACAAATTTTTTGGAAATTTCAGGTCGATCACAATACTTTATTATTAAAAAATAATAAAGAAAAATAAGTTGAGCTCAATGTATCGTGTGTAGGTACGACAAAATTATAGAGCAGGTCCCTATCCGATGCGAAAAACACAGAAGGAAAGAACTTGGCGAAGAGATGTAGTGGGTTTCAATCCAACTAGTGACATATACCCAATTTTCCTGACTTTTCCGGACAATTTATATTATTCACCCACCTCCATATTTTTTAACACCCTGCTCAAATCTCCAGTGGTTCGTCGAAAGACTAACATTTTATCCCTGTCGCGTCTGAGAAAAGCTACAAAAGGTGTGTAAAAATTTACCCTGAATTTTGTGTTATCTAATTTATCTTTATCCGACGGGAGTAATATTCTTATTTAATGTACAGCACTTTTCCTATTATAAAACTTAACATTCGTAATTATTGTGACGTGGTATTTACTTTTATTACGCGAAGCAGCCTTAAATATCAAGGGTGCACATACAACATCGAAAAACGTCTAAAATGTCTCGGATATTCTAAATTTTATTAAAAACGCTCAATCACACTTAACGTCATCGTCAAAACGATATCACGTAATGACATTAAGGTGTCTCCGGCAATAAATTCGCTCCGAGAAGTGGAGTCATAACGCTAAAAGCGTCATGTTTTATTGTTTAAGGACTCTACACTAAGCCAACAATGTCAAGTCTCGAAAATCTACTTAGCGCTAATTCGGAAAAACGAAAGAAAGTAAACCATCAACGCGTTAAGTACATTTCTAATTATCATTTACGCCATGAACAAATACAAATACTCAGTTAGATGACATGAATATAGCAGTAGATAGCGCTACAGGTTCAACCAAATTCCTTGTATTCCAGTGCATAACGTACTTGTTTCAGAGGATATCATTTCACCTGGTACATTTCGCCGGTACTCACAAGCAAACACCGATGCAAACAAAAGACATAAGTTTAGCTTTTGAATAAAATATGATATCCTCGGAGTCTGTTTCCAAACAACTCGGCAAATATATGGCATCAGATAATTTGCCGAAGGGATTATCCGCTCTGCCTCATGCATCTCACCTGCATGAGTTTCGCAAACAGGCAGAGCATACATTACATCGCAGCGTATGCAACGACATTACCTCAACCCCGAATATCCTTGAACAACCCTGAATATCCTTTAGAACTTGACTGGCATTAGTTTCTTTTTCGAAGCTGTTTGACTTCAGTATTCCAAGATTGTGATCGTTCATAAGTAAATATGCATTAGGGATACTACGGGCAGAGTCATGGAACGTGTAACTATTATTGCTAGTGGATCCTGGACAGCGAACTTGAAAAGGATCGCTAAAGTTGAAGCTAGGGCAGATTCCCTAAAGAAAACGATTCTACAAACACACATCTCTTGGAAATTAACAGCTTTAACGCGAAGACGATGGCAGGAACGCAATTTGGCGGTTATCATATTCAAAGGATGCAATTTTTCTAATCATGTTGGCAGATAATTACTCTTCCGTGTGCACAATTATGCATCAGACTAGATAGTGTCAAGTGGAGCTACGTTGGAAGGACACTTTATATGCACACGAGGTAGAATCTTATCGTCATGCGATCCGTGTAGAATGGCTGGTACAGAGAAATTTTCCCGTGTCATCTTAACATGTTTTTCATGTCTTTTAGGAAAGGAATTTCACTCTGACCCCCAACCTTTTGCTGTCGTCCTTTCGAGGTTCGGTAAGCATAGTTTCACACAAGGGGTGTAGGTGGCATCGACGAAAAAACAGCTCAAAGCAAGTGGTTTTTGGACAACATGACAACGACGGTTTCGAAACTGCGAGGAAATGTCTTCGGATTCTACAGAACAGGTGCTTAAACTTTTGCAAAAATTGAGCACGTTTCTGTGAGATATCCGCTTGGTATTGCCCATAAAACTGAAGATAGCTTAACTCGTGATAGAAGGTTGGTGCCAGAATGAATGTAATTTAACATATAAAGTACAATTATTTTATATTCTTCAATTAAATTAATGAAATTCATGTCTGCTCTTACCTGGAACGAATATCTGCATTAGCTATTTCCGTACGAGGATATGGTTTTGAAGCTGCCACTGCAGTTTCCATTGAATTATCCTCGGCTTCGCCTTCTAAACTAACGAATAATATTGATCCCATTGCTGTGTAGGCTACTACTAAAACTAGAACACCTGCAATTAAATAAGAGGAAACAAATTTGTTTATATTATGCACAAATTAAATTTTGTTTTGGACGAAATTTTGTCATACAACATCTTGTTTAATTGGTGAAAGTTGTGGACACAATTAGGGACAATTAAATTGTGGATTGTATATGATTTTATTATTATTATATTATTAGACTATTTTCCCTGGAAAATTCTGTCAGATAGTGTAATCGTAAAATTTTTGTTTACCACATTATTTTATTTTGAAAAAAAATTTGACAGAACTTTTTGTCAATTTTTTTTTTTTTAATTATTTAACAGCATGGCATACAGTGTAATACTAGCCTTAGAAGTGTATGCTACCTAGGTTTGAAAAAACTTAATTGACAGGGATAGAAAAACTTAAACAATTTTAAATTTTTTTGAAAATTTCAGGTCATTGTGATCGACCTAAAATTTAAAAAAAAATTATTCAAAAATAATAAAACAAAAATTGTAATTTTAGTATGAATTGTCAGAAAAGAAGTTTGCATAGGTTAATCCAAAGAGAATGAGATAGAGTGGAAGCGGACCGTATTCGAAAAGCAGCTTAATCTGTTTTCTCAGTCGACTACTATGCTCTAAAAACATTAAACTGTAAATGCAATAAAATCTCATACTCTTTGCAATAAACGTCAAATTGTTTATTCGGTGAACGGGCTGTTCCAACGAATAAGAAACGTTTATTTTGAAAATTGTTTAAACCAAAAAAAAATAGTTGGAGGTGAGGCCTTTCCAGATCTCAGCTTGGTAGTGCAGGGATATGATTTGTGTGTGTTTTTTTTTTAAATTAGTGATCTTTCATTGCGCAGTTCTAAATTCTCAATATGGTTCGTTGTGCTGTTAAAGGGAATGGAAGTACACCATTCTTTAATAAGGATGTGCCATTTTTTACTTTTCCGAAAGAATTATCAAGGTGAGAATATTTATCGATGTCATGGTCCGGTTTGACCCCGACTCTCCCTACACACACCTCGTATCGGTGATTGGGTTCAATATTCGAACTATGTCGCAATTTCCGATGCGAGGTGATAAACTTAAATTGGACTAAAGGCCGGATACCTTTGCTCGGCGGTCAGCGGGATTTTTGCAACATCGACTATCGATCAATTCTGGCCAACTCGGGTCAACCGCCGAGAATTGATCGATGGTCGATGCAGATCAGCAATTATCGGGCTGATGGACAATAATTGTCCAAGCGATAATTGCTGATCGATTTTCCCAAGTCCGAAAAACGGCAAGTTTTGTGTCGATTCTCGAGGAATCAAGTAGCTCCGTGGTCCCTAAATATGATAATCAATGTATAGTTGTGACGAATCGAAAATGATTGTGCTGAAATAAAAGATTGTACTCGAAGTTCGTGTTTTTTTTTAAGTCTTTAAGTGATTGTGCTTCCAGCCACGACATCGAAGCTAAAAAATATGATTTATACTTTTAATTCTAGGCATTCGAAATGGAAGTCATTCGCAGGCATAGATGGCAATGAACCCAATTTTATATCAACAATTTTCTATTGAGCTCTATTATTTATATTTCTTCAAATAAAATTACATTGCATACTTTATTTTTATTTATTTGTAGCTTATAATCTGAATTCTGTTCGGTTAAATTAATAGCACATAGCTTCTCTGTCTATTATCCGATACATAATTTAGCACGGATTCGAACCAAATCCAAATTTAGTAATCGACTGAGACTGTAGAGGTGCTGAAACTCGATACGGTTTTTTCTATGGAGCTCATATGGGCGCTTCCATTCTATCTCATACTCTTTGGGTTAATCGTCCATAATCTCGCTATGGTTATGTGAGCTAGCAAAAAGTTCAAGGTGTCTACTACCAGGTGTGCCAAGGCTGAGCATCGTAATCAGTTGCTAACCACATTAAAATAAGTTGCTACTATATTTGCGGAGTATGAGCATGAGCTATGTAACATAGCAAACTTTATAAAATCGACTAAATGGTTTTAGTTTCCAGGAGATATCATACTCAAACGGGGAGCACAATGGACGAACACTAACGTCTAAGTGAAGGAGGATGATGGCATCATCGCCCCATATACCACACCGTGAGTGCACTCAGACAAAAAATATAAATCCATATAGTGGTAAGTTTTGTCAAAGCAAAGGAAATGGAAATCGTAAAACAAATATTTGGTTTTTGGGTCATGGTCGGTAAAAACTTTATGGCCGAATTCGTGAAATTGTATGCAATCCTTTTACACTAAAAGGGAGTTAATTATTCCTGAAAAATCCTGAAAACGTTTACTGGCAACCCGGAGAAGGTAAATTAACACAATATTTTAGAAGACCTAAGAGATATGAAGAAATTCGTGAAAATATATGTACCTTATTTTTTCGCCTTAACGCGAACTTCCGAAAAGCAGTTAAAGCATTCGGAAAAAAGGTCCTCCGAAGAATGTTGGGCCTATTGTTATCCACAGTAAACGTAGGTGGGAATTACAAACTGTATGATCTCTAGGGCAATCTAACCAAAGCTATACAGTCAAGAGAAATACTGACATGAAATACGAGAAGACTGCGGTTACTCGTCGCAATACTGACGAGATACTGCATGCTATGCGTTTGAGGATACCTGATTCGAATGTATGCAGGTACTGCCACGGTTCGTACGCCGAGGAAGACATTACTCACATTTCATGTGAATTTAAGGAGGCTGCAAGGAAGCACATAAAGTGGTTGGATAATCATTTCTTTGACAAAATAAAGGATCTGATGATAATAGGGCATGACCAGCTGGTTAAGCTTATTAGAAATATTTTGGGGGTAATTAACTTTTCACGACGTTTTGAAGCGATTTTCTACCATAATTAGTTTTTCGCGAACCAGTAATAATCCAAGTTTTTGAACCGTCACTCCTACCCTTACAATTTTATTTTTATAATACTCCCCTAATACGTCCAGAAACATCAAAAAATTCCGGTCAGAAGAAATGGATTTTATGATGTCTTGATTTCAGCTCTCGAGCATTTTGGGTCAATTGTTTGGACTCGCATTAATTTTTCAATAGTTTCAGGTATAGGGAGAAATATGCAGAAAATCAAGTTAGCTCTTTCTGCAGGTCCCATGTAAAAGTCATGAAAATGAAAAAAATTTTACTTAACTAAGGTTCCAGTCACGTAATTGAACACAGAAGATATTGTCCTTCTTCCTCAAATAGCAACCCAAAGATTGTCTTCAAAAAGGACAAACTACATGTGTTGTGACCCTAACACTCAGCATGACATTTTTTAATAATTTATTATACCTTTTTAATTCCTCTTTTTTTTGAATTTGGGAATCATAAATGAAGTCTTGCACATTAGGATATTAAAAACGAATCTGAAGCTGTGTATGCTTATGCATACTTTTATGGATGCCCTAAAGGCCGACGGTTTTTCCCGAGAATTGTCCCTTCATTTACCCGTACATTTAATTTAATTTAACTTATCTTTCCATACATTATCTCTACTGAAGTTTTTTGTTTTGTGTTGTATATATACATTATAATAATGAAATATTAAAACAAAGAATCTTCAAATTAAATTACCATTTACCTTCGTTCGCGTATCAAATATTATAAACAATTACCGAAATGATGTTGTTTTAAACCATTGGAATTTACTCTTTTGGCCTTCACTGTCTATATTGCTCTGAAACAGAGTTGTGAATATACGGCAAGTTCTTGTAGACACACAAACTTGTCGAAAATTCCCTCCCTGGTGCTCTAATGTCATAGGTCACAGTGTTACTAATTTTTCAAACCAAAAGTACTTGAACAAAGCATTCTTCAAGTCAATGATGTGTCAAAGCGGCATAACAAACTTCATTGATATACTTCATCACTTTTATGAATGTAAAGGGAAACTTTCCACTTGAAATATTAACTAAAGTAGTTCGTAACCAATAAGCCACAAAGCTTCTGATATTAAATGGCCTTCACGTCGAAAAGGACGAAACCAACCAATTCTGGGCACTTGGCACTTAAGAATGGCTCAAAATTAGAAAATTCATCAAGCGAAGAAATTAAAATCCCTTGGTCGCATAAATCAAGCTCAGAAAAGTTTTGCCGACAATAAATAAAAAAAGGAAAGAAAAAAATCTGCTCGGAAATCTTGATCTTGGAATACGTCTCGGGTTCGGAAATTTTCTTCAAAAACCAGTCTCGTGTTCGTTTTTAATTAAGAAAACAATTAGTTGTCTTTCTGCGATTTCATATTTCGAATATTTACGGTCAAATATGGTTAGAGTCCTATAGGTTTCGTAGCTGATATAAAGCATCGTTCTCTATCCTTTTTCGTCCTGGCCATAGTATGCACAAAATACCACCAAAAAATATCGCAATAAATCGCCACATTTTCAGTTGTCCCTATTTTCATTGGGAAACCTCTTTTACGTGGAAACATCTGGTAGGTTCTGAACCCGGCTACATGGAACGGAGCCATTGTTTTAGAAGAACACAAAAAAAAAAGAAAACACGCCCAGCAAAATGTAAAGAAGTAATGAATAAATGGCTGTGAAGGAACTTAATTAAATTTGTCTGCCGTTAAATAAAGCTGGAGCTTATGGACGACATATGACCTTACGTGGCGAGCATAATTTTTGCAGTCGGCATAGGATATCAACCAGAAACGAGAGAATTCGTTACGGGCGCCATTTTTTTTTCTCTTATAAAGTCATCAACGGTACAGCGCGTTGCATACAGTGAAAGGATATTAGAGTATCCTGGGCACGTCCCAGGTACTTGGGAATCTTATCGTCTTTGTGCGGTACGTAATTTGCATGGTAGTTAGTCACTTCATGAAATTTTAATCGGCTGACAGAGTTTGTCTGACTACTTTTTCTACCGCACTCGACATGAGCTTCTAGCACGCCAACTTAAATAACGTATCGCATAGCGTATTTCATCCTGCGAATACGAAGCAGAAGAAAGGTCCTCTCACGGTGCCACCGTCGAACTTCTAAGATGACCATAACAAGGTCAGGTACGAATTTAGTCCATTCCACGTATATGCTCGGTCCATTTGCGTCCTATCTCAACCGAATTACCGATGTTTACCCACGCTCTACATTAAGTATACTCCCCCATTACTACGCTGTACGTCCTGTACATTTTATTGTTCTAATAAATTTTGGATGTTTGGTAGCCACACATTGTGGTACTCCGCAAATTTCGAATGAATACCACTTTTTGGTAATTGCCGTCATAAAATTTAGCCAAACATGTTTGACTTATTTAAGGACTTGAATATAAAAGGAATTATCTAGTAGTTAAAGCGGATACGAATTTATTTATTGCGGATTGTAAAAACGACAGGATCTTATGCAACAACCGTAAGTTCAAGATACATTTCGCACAGTTAAGTAGCCAATTGGGTCATTCCATCAAAAATCGACCACCAGTTGTAACCACCTTTGTATAAACCCTTCTGCGCTTTTATACTGAATGTGTTGAGCTAATAGGTTTTCAGCATATTAGCCTTTGTTTGAAACATGAATGAAATATGTAAAACATACAAGAAGTGTATAGAGCTTTCTACGCTATTTCAATTGGATATTGGAAGCTTGAAGCTATCTCCGGAGACTTCGATGTCATTGAAAAATGATTCGGGCATTGGGCTGAAACAGGGCTTTGGGTTCTGTTACTGCTTCAAATGTAATTTTTGTATTTAGACCACGTTTTATAAGACCATTGCTAGTTTGTAGTAAAACCCACGACCTGGGTTCTAACGCGCTTAGTCACTGCACCACCGAGTATCTAATTGCTGCAATGTAATTGAAATCAGAATTTCTATCGGTTGGAATAATTACAGGGATTCTGAAAGTAGTCCTGGAACTGTTGTGAAATACACAGGTAAACGGAAATTCGGAAATAGAAGACGAAAGACGAAAGGTTACAATGCGTCATTCGTTCGAAAAGAGCATTCAACATTACGCCGATGATTAATAGAGTTGTTAGCAGAAGTTATTGGAAGCATCACCAATCGTATAAGAAGCTCCTATTTCTTCTTTGAACTTTGTCCAACTATAGCATTAAAACACGCTAGGGTTACTCAATAGAGACATAACAATTAAATAAAACACAGAATAATTGAGATAATTTCCAATCCTCGGTCGTTCGGGAACTTCACCATGATAAAACCGTAAGCATTGACTGACTTTTTGACATTGACAGACTAACAAAAAATTTTAAGAGTGCGTTTGTATTAAAATACAAAATTTTTATGTCCCTATTGAATAACCCTTTAGGCGGTTTGATAATGACGTGCAAAAATCGAGAAAACATAATTTTTTCGAAAAAAAATTTATTTTATTTTTCAACGTAGTCCTCTTTTAGCTCGATACATGTAGTCCAGGGTTTTTCCAATTTTTTGATCCCTTCCAAATAATATGATTTGTCGAACCCTTCAAAATAGTCGTTTTTTTCACTTATGACGTCAGTATTCGTGGTAAATCTCCTTCCAGCAAACCATTTTTTCAAGTCTGGAAATAATAAAAAGTCGTAGGGTTCCAAATCTGGAGAATATGGTGGATGAGGGAGCAATTCGTACCGTAATTCAAACAGTTTTGCCGTTGCAACAGCGGACGTGTGAGCCGGAGCGTTGTCGTGATGAAACAACACTTTTTTCTTCGCCAAATGAGACCGTTTTTCCTTGATTTCAGCATCCAATCGAACCAATAACTCAAAATAATATGCTCCCGTTATTGTTTTTCCGTTTCTCCAAGCAGTCGGTGAATATTATTCCATTGGAATCCCAAAAAACTGTCGCCATAACCTTTCAAGCTGATGTAACGGTTTTGGCCTTCTTCGGTGCGCTTGAACCGGCTTCCATCCATTTTTTTGACTGTTTTTTGGTTTCTTTAGTGTAGTGGTGGATCCATGTTTCATAAACAATTACGAGTCGATGAAGAAACTCATTCGGATTACGTTGAGACAGTTGCAAACTGTGCTGTGAAGTTGTCACACGATTGCGTTTTTGGTCGATTGTGAGCAAACGCGGCACCCATCTTGCAGATAGCTTTCTCATGTCCAAATAGTTTTTCAAAATATTCCAAACACGTTCAGATGAGATGCTTACTACGTTAGCTATCTCACGCACTTTTACTAGACGATCTGCTATCACGATATCATGGAATTTATCGATCATTTCTGGCGTGGTGCCTCATTTGGGCGACCTGGACTTGGTATGGTTTCTGTGCTCGTACGACCACACTTGAATTCAGAAAACCATTTGTAAATCATTCGGATCGATGGTGCAGAGTTCCCATAATGCTTACCTAATTTTTCTTTGGTTACTTTAGCTGCTTTCCCTTTTAAAAAATTGTGTTTAATCAACACACGAAATTAATTTTTATCTATTTTTAAAAATTTTTATAAGTCGACTTGCTTAGACGGCTGTTTCTCGAAAACTAAACGAGGTAACAGGCTTAAACTTTGCAGGTTATCTACTTAAGGATGGTCCAGGTAAAAAAAAATAACGAATTTATAATACCATGAATACACTGGTTGTATACAAATTACATTATTCAAATCATGATATGCGATACAAGATGGCATGATACACAGCCCATACATTTTATACTTGTAGAAACCGGACCATCACATCGCACACAAAAATGAAAACACGCTCAAACAATTCTACCTGCCGGAAGGATAGAAAAATCCACAACTGCCATTCATTGAAATTTCAGTTGATTTCAGTTTTAGATGGCGCTGATGGCAGTTAAAAGAAGGCTATATCAGCTAAAATTATCGAATTTATATACAAGGAAACAGGTTGGATATTATGTAGATATCAGCTTGTTGACGTACGTTATGCGTATTATTGGGTGATACACTGGTGATATTGACGACATTATGATTTCTATACGAGCTGTGTATCCAAGGTATAAGAAAAATGCTTAGTATTTAATGACGTCTGTGGCTTTCTAATGCAGCGTTGGATTCGACTGGATTCATGGTAACCCCCAAATAGGAACGTTTACAATGTAAGAATTCATTGAATCTAGTATTGTCTGTCTTTTAGTCGAAGTTAGCCGTGCATCAGAAAAATGTGCTGGAACAAAAGAAGTGTATACATATTCAATCAAAATCAGTTGAGCGGATTACTTAACAACTTGAAAAAAATATCCCGACAAACCGACAAACATCTTTAATTTGTTAAAATAAAGAGGCTTATATCGTGGCCAACAGGAACCGTCTGACAACACTATTCGTCGTTTGGTGTCGAATTTTTTTGAGCACGGGACAGTGGGAGATCGTCCACATGCCGTTCATCGACGACCAAGACGTTCCAATGAATTGGTTGAAGTGGTCAGAGAGAGCGTTACCGAGAACCCAGAAATCTCGTATCGTTACCGCGCTCAGCATTTTGGCGTCAGGGGAACCACTTTGCGGCGCATTTTGAAGGATTGCAACTACATTGCAAGAATCGTACTGGATTTTGAGAAATCTTGGAATTTCGACAAAGCTTTATCGAAATCTAGTAGATTACATTTGAGTGGGAAGTCCAGCTCAAAATCTATTGAAAATAACCTGAACAGCTCTGATGTACATACATTACACAAAAATATTCACTGTCACAGAACAGCCTCGGAAAGGATTGACTAAACGGCACAGGAGGTCAGGGCCCGATTTGGGCTGTCGCGCCATTGATGATGATGATGAAATAAATCTCGTCAGAGCGGCATAAACGATTTTTAAGATTTTGAAATCTAGTTGTCAAAATCTGGCAATGTAAATCAGCTATATTATAACTGAATTAGATCGCAGGATTTATAGCTGCACAGTAAAAATATAAAAATATAGTAAAATATTCCGAATTTTCATTAAATTTAACAAAATTACTTGTAATTTTTAAAAGTTTGTATTTTTACACATTTTCGTCAAGAATCTACTGGCTGGATAGTGAAATTACAACACCGAATGAAATTTCCCACTTTTGTAAAATGTGTAAAATTTGTCATTGTGTATACAATTACGAATTTTACATGTAATTTTGATACTTTATGTGTAGCTTTTTTTTGTGATATATATTAACTTGACAGCTTCGTTGTTTAATTCACTTGATTCGTGGTTTTGTGTAAGTCGTGATTTAAAATTTAAAAATAATGTTTATTGTCTGTGAAGTTTGTGGCTTTAAAACACATTAATTAAATTAATAATAATACGCATGCATAGTGTTTTATACTTTCTGCTCTTTCTGACTTATATCCTGGTCTTTTCTCAATTATCAAGTGTTGATTGATCTCATTGAATTTTTCCAATTGTCGATTGTTGTGTCTTTTACCCTTCAAAATACGTCTGGGAATTCATTTGACGATCATTGCCTTGAAGTTTATTCATTTATATTATCAATAAATTAATAATAATAACAGGCAAACATAAACATGTCACATTTTTATAGTACATATTAGTTTTTCCACATCGTTTGTAATTTTACGCATTGTAAAATTTGCCTTTCCACACCAGCAGTAAATTTACACATTTTTAGCGATTGATTTCCACACTTATGTGTGAATTTCAGTGGACATATACACTGTCACATTGGAATCTTTGCTCGGAATGCAGTCTTTGGAATCTAATAATTTTATTTGTTAATGCCTCTTTAAGGTATTTAAGTTTCCGTTGCTCAATCAAAAATTTTGATATCGCTGTCAGTTGCCAAAATTTTGAATGTTAAAGAAATTTGTTAGGGGTGACGTAAACACTGTACGAGATTTTAAAATAGAGTTACTTATCTGGTAAAATAAATCGGCTATTAGTATGGGACCATTTTGGCGGATTTAATGTAAATTTAAATTCTTACATCGCATTTATTTGTGCAGGTGTCTTGAACTACGAGTAATTGTTAATATTTTTAGCTGGTTTATTTCGAATAAAAGTTAAACTTTGAAAATATAATAAAATAGATTATGTAGTCAAATTTTAGCTTAACATCTTCCATCATCTAACCCTTTTGCAAATAAAACATAGAAATAATAAAACTAATTAGTTTTTTCAATATTAATATCGTATAATGTTTGATGGCGTTGTAACTTGATTGAACTGTAAATTGATGCACCTGTCCTTAAACCGTCCTCATTTTCAGAACCTCTCGAGACCTACTTAAGACATTCGAACGAACATTATCCCCTGCAGAACATGTCGCACTCTGAAGTGTAAAGCAATGCAACCTCAACTACACCTTCTAGCAGATTTGTAATTCGATAAACACCTGGTTACGGAGTCGTATTACATGATACCCTCGTATACCTCACCATGTTTTCAACCTAATCGAATTGTACGTACTCTCGAAATTAACCTCACACTTGGTATGGCCCATCTAATTGAAGTTTGCCTAGAAATCTCTGGCTGGATTGCTTCTCGAAAATGTAGGTGACATGGCCTCAAGCGTGTTCTCGCCATTTTACCTTTCGTATAGTTGGTTCAATTTGGGTTCCTGTGGACATTTCCTAAATTACGTATTGGTTAATTGGTAATTAAGAAATTTCAATTTACAAATCATACAAGCTAAAAGCCTGGCAACATGTTGTATAGCTTGTTCCTTGTTATCGTATTCTGGGGGAAAATCATGTTTCATTGTTTGTCGTCAGGGCAGAAGATCTGACCCGCACAATCGAGCATCAGTTTCTTTGAGTAACAAACTGACCTTTTCGTTTCGGACAATTCCATTAATGTTAAATTATCCTCAAGCTTTGCTCATGTTTGTCAAAGATCAAGAAACAAATGTACAAATAGTGTAATTAGACTAAAAGCTAGGCATGGGGGTGCCGATAGTTGGCGAGAAAGTTTTAGGTTCGTGGTCATCTGGATGATTTGGACCGGAAAATTGCTTTTTTGGATTTTGGGTTTAAGACGAAGGGTCAAGTTTACGATGGTATTATAAATAATGTTAAAACCAATAAATTATTTAGGTAGATATGAGAATAACTTCGAACATTTATAGTTGCAGTAGGGGTAGAGATACATGGTTTGGGCTATACCTTTTCTTCGTCCATGATTCTGATAATTCAGATCAATTTGGGCTGAAATGTGTTGAAACTGTCGTACGCCGTGTTTACTCTCTGAAATTTAGTTGTAATGTTTATAACGAAGAGAATTAATTTAGGAGCTGGTGGCCAAAAGCTACAAATGTGCATGTTATCCGTCATTTGGCAGTTCGAGTGCAAGATAGCTCAAGAACGCTTTGACATACACTCTAAAAACAGGGATAAAATTTTTTATTTAAAAAAATTTTAAAAATAGAGTATTATTAAGACCTGAGTAATGAAATTGCTCTTCAGAAGTGTATTTTCCCGACTTTGTTGTGTAAAATTATGAATTTACATGCAACTATATCAGTTTTACTACTAACCTGGCGTGTAGGAGAATAGGCTGAGTCTAGCAGGAGAACAAAAAATACTACAAAAAAAGTGTGACGTAAATCTAAACCTTTCAATCGTCAATTTACCAATTTGGGGCTCAAATTTACTTCCATGAAAGCTTTGTTTTCTTGATTTTGTGTGGTGACGACTCAAACGTCTTAAAGAAGTTGTAAGATACCTCCACTCCTTCGGGTACTTCCCATACAAAAGTAATTAAAACCCTTTATTTTCCAGATGAGCATTTTCAAAAACTAATGAATATAAACATTACTCAGTTGGAAACAAAATTTTTGGCAGAAAAGGACAAAGTATTTTCATTTCAGAGAAATAAAAAAAAACAGATAGGTTTTAAAAAACTGAGGAAGATATGGATGTTTTAAGTGAAACATTTAAATATTTCAAAGAAAACAAATTTTAATAATAGGTAATTTTCTTACCTATTATTAAAATTGGAAGTAGTTTAAGTTCAATTTTTAATTACTTTATTAATTACTTTAATTTACGAAATTTTTACTTCAACAAATTCACCACGGATTGCAGTAGTTGGTGAGAAATTTTGAAAATCTTTTAAATTTACTAATTCGTAAACTTATAGCATTTTGAATTTTTACAGATATTCGTACAAACGATGTGGTGACATATTTTTTTATTGATGAAACTTTGGTTTATAATAAAAACGGCCTCTCCCAATGCTTTGCAAAATATTATCGGCTACTTCTATATTTTCAATTTACTTTCTCCTCAAAAAGGAATTCCGACGCATACCCCGCTTCTATGTCTTTTGGTGATGTGGTCAGCGATGACCCTTTAGTCATTAGCAACTTCTTCGGGGACTACTTTCGTGCTGCTTTCACTGCTTCTACCTGTGATAATAGTTTTAAGGATCATAAACACTTGACAAAGTTTCCTTCTACTTAATTGGAGATGAAGGATCTGTATATAGATGAAGCTACTGTTTTGAAATTTATCTCAAATATTGCAGATAGTTTTTCTGTTGGTCCAGACGGCATCCCTCCAAGCGTTCTAAAACGATGCAGCTCTTCATTAGTAACACCCTTGTGCTATTTATTCAATTCTTCTCTTCGTTCAGGGGTATTTCCCAGTTCATGGAAATATTCTACTAAGCCGTAATTTAAGAGTGGTAAGAGAATAGATGTACGAAATTATGAGCCTGTCGTCAACCTTTCTTGAATTTCGAAGCTTTTCGAGGCTATTGTTTGTGATGTAATGAATTTTCACTGCAAATCAATCATAAGTCCATCCCAACATGGATTTACTAAGGGTAGGTCTACTACCATAAATTTAATGGAATTTGCTAATGTTTCCATTAAAGCGATTGAAGGTGGAAATCAGGTGGACTGCATTTACACTGATTTCAGCAAGGCGTTCGACAAAATGAATCATTCGATCCTGACTTATAAGCTACAATTACTGGGTTTTTCAGTCACGTTTATTAATTGGATTACTTCGTATCTACTTAACCGCACTCAAAAGGTGTTTTTTCGTGAAGCCCTTTCATCCGATATATATAATACTTCTGGAGTACCTCAGGGGAACCATTTGGGTCCGCTTTTATTTATCCTGTTCATTAATGACGTAAGTTCGGTTCTCTCCCACTCTAAAATTTTAATGAATGCTAACGATGCAAAGATTTTTCGTAATGTAACCAATGCGGCCGATTGTTCTCTTCTTCAGAGTGACTTGCAACGTTTTTATGACTGGTGTACACTAAATTGTATGCCTTTGAATATTAGTAAGTGTATCTCTAGAAAGAAAACTCCAGTTACATTTATTTGATTATAGTTTAGAAGGAAACCCATTATATAGAACTGACAAAGTGAACGATTTAGGGGTACATTTTAATAACGAAGTTACTTTTAATGACCATTTTGATTATGTTGTCGGTAAGGCTAACACCCATCTGGGGCTTTGTGCGAAGATGGTGCAAGGATTTCAATGATCCGCATATTACAACAATGTTGTGCTGCACTTTCGTCCGTTCTATTTTGGAATATGCCTGCCCGGTATGGGCCCCATACTATGCGGTTCATAAAAATAGAATTGAGTTGGTTCAGAAAAGATTCTTGCTATTCGCACTTAAAGGTCTTCCTTGGCATGATTCACTGCATCTGCCTCCTTACCATGAGCGTTTTAAGCTCCTGCCGATGGAGTCGTTGGTTGATAGACGAGATGTCCTTAGATCTGTTTTTGCTTTCAAGGTAATTTCCGGTAGTATTAACTCCCCGTCATTGCTGGAAGCCGTTACTTTCATAGCTCCATTTCGATCCTTGAGAGACTATGTGTTGCTGGATATTCCTAACCATCGGACAAATTACGGCCAAACTAAACTTTGGAATTTCTTGTGAAATATTTTCTTAATTATCCAGGAAATATACGAGGAAAAAAATTACAAATAATAAATAGCAAAATTCATAATATAACAAAAAAAAATTGTCCATAAACAAATAAAAATTTTGATAGTGGTATCAAGGTAATGGGTTATGCTAGCAAGTTGAAACTTAGTACGTTGATGTAGATATGCTACTAGAGTAATTAAAGCAAAACAAAATTCAGATTTTTATTGGCGTACAGAAGTGGAGTAAAAATATGTCCGTGAAAAGGGTTTTTTTCACATTCTTACGAATTTTGTTATATTTTTTAGACATGTCGAGTTATCAAATTTATTGTACTTCTGCGTGATCTTTACATTAGTACCTAGAAACTAATTTCCAAATTTTTGGATATCCAACCCCTAAAATGGTATAAAGTGGTTGTGTACATTTTCGTGAGTAAGAGTTGTAATAACAGGATTAATAAGAAATATAGGAAAAATATAATAGGGCAAACATTTTCTGGAGTGTATATAACGTAATCAGGGTAGCAATACTGTCACAAACACAGCTTTCTGCTGACCGTTTCAAACTGTGGCCGAAATTTGAAAATATTTGATGCTTGAATATCTCTTCACAAAAGTCACAGATTGCATCCTCACAACTTGCAGGAGCCCTAGCGACCTATTTATGACCCACTACTACATTCTTAACAACTACTTTTCTCTAAAATTTAAATAGTTTCATACTTCTTTGTACTCACCAATTGCTGATATACAATGTGATTTGGGAGCTCGCTGGCATCCACATAGTCCAGGATGATGGTCCCGCTTTTCGTTTTTCGGCGATGGAAAACACATTGAAGGACTCGTTGGACTCGATCCTACTCCTGTAAACGAGGACACCTGTAGCGGAGCCTTCTTATTATTCATAACTATAAATTGATTGTGGAGAAATTCGTTAGTTGGCTAGTCACACAAAACCCGACATTATTAACAACTTCGTACCGAACCGAAACCGAACCAAAATCACTTTAAACGACTCATACGCACTCGTGGCCGATTTATTAGCGAATTAAGTATTCGAAATATCATCGAAACTACGTCATTAGTTGTGATATATTCCTTTCACTTAATCGAAATGGCCGAAATTCGATTACCGTGTACGACTCGAGACGGACTATCTCCAAACTGAACTTATCACCTCATTAGGCAATCGCAATTCGAATTGATTCCCACTCGTGATATCTATATATCCCCAGTTTAGCACTTGCACAGTAGATGGCTCTGTGGTGCTGTATTTTTATTATCCTTGACTTCTATCCACGGTACGACACATCGCATTTAAAGTAGTTCCCGTGAGATGGTAGTTTGAAGGTGACGTCATATTCGCCAGCTCCAGATACATGTCCTTTGTGATAGCGTTGGTGCTTTTGTTGATATCGATGTTGTCGTTGTTGTTCACCTGATTTCAAATTATCCTCGTTAGACATAGTCCTCGTACGGTAAGACTCGTTGCGTTTAAGTGCACACCTTTACGTGTAGCTCCAGGTATCACGGTAAACATGAAGGTTCATCCGAAAGCAGTCTAGAACCAAGAGAGAGAGAGAAAACGATCAAGATAAAAAACTTTGTTGTATCGTGGTAATTCTATTAGATATTCTGTACAGCGCTGAGCTATAAAAATGGACGTGAAAAGCAGTAAGAAAGCAAAGGAACAGAAGAAAACCCATCGCCACAACCCTTATTAGAGATACATTGGAAAATGAAGGCCAGAGACACAAGCGGGATAACTTTTTCTTGGAAACTACACAAACACGGTGCATGAAGACACTTTGTATAAGGATTGGATTTAGAATTTGACTCATTAAGTTATACACCCAGGAGACACTTATCGACAGGGTGGCTACAGGGTAATTCTGTGGTTGATTAAAGTTTCCTGGAAAGTAAGTAGGACAGAGTCTTTATGCATAGTTGGAAGATTTTTTCAAAATAAGCTGCCAGCAGAAGCGACACAATATACTTACCGTTACAAGAAAAGCTGATAGCTGATTAAATGCACAGATTGTTATTATGTTTCTTATAACAAGAAGTTTTTTTGTAATATTTCACAAAAAGTTACAACCGAAACAAGGTGACATTGCTTCTCAAGGACTCCAAAAGATAAACTAATTTTTATTCTTTAGCAGTTTAATTTACTTTCAAAAATCCTACATTTAAGCAGTAATTTTGAAACGGTTCAGATTCGAAAACATAAACAATATTACTGTCAATCCGTCCATTAGCACTATATGTCAGTATCCAATCTTAACACGAAATTATAGGGAAATTTCATTAACATACAAATCTCTACAACCTAAACAAGAATTTCCAACAGCTCTGTCAACTTTCTAAGCGTAAAGCTTGTATTGCACTGTATGTCACGCGGTCAAATATTTGACCATAAAAATTTGTCCGAATTTGAAGTCAAATATCCATTTGACACACTGCCCGATATGCGATATTACACTATCTGACACATTTGACACCATCGTCAAATTTTCTCCTCGTATCAGAGTTTACAACTCCGTTCAGATTAATTACCGAGCCGTAAGTGGATTCATTAAAAAATAGGAATTTAATAAGAAAAGTTATTGTTTTAATGTTTGTCGTTGTTGGTACAGGTATTAAGGTCGTATTCGAAAACCTTGCTTCGTCGACGTCTACGTCTATCTTGGCGTCACAGCATAGCATTGCTATTATAACAGTTTAGAAAAAGCTTAGCTAAACCGTCAAAATGCCTCAGCTGATGCTTATTTGACACTTCATAAATCAAAATTTAAATTAAATTCTATAAAAAAAATTTAATTTTTTTACGTTTGCTAAGATTCACTAATAACTCAGCTGTCGTAAAAGTAGTCCAGACACGAGCCGAAAAGGAATTGAGACACAACTTTGCTATGTCTGACGTCATTAACTGTTATAACTAGACGTAGACGTAGACGAAGCAAAGTATTCGAATACGGCCCAAAAATTAACAAAGAAAAGTGCTATGCAGTAATTATGATGTCGAATTTACTGGAGGAAATACAGATGTAGTTTAAACTAATTATTTATTTCACCGATCGCCACAAAAAGTTAAATATTCACGAATGACACTTCCTATTTGACCCATATGATAGAATTGTTTTTCCAAAAATCGCAAACTGTCGAATGTGGTCAGATTGAATGTTAAATGGTGTTAGACGGTCAAATAAAACATTTTGTCAAACAGCATTTGACTATTACATTATCTGACAGCATTTGACAGGGAAAATGGTCAAATATTTGACCGCGTGGCATACAGTGTAATATTATAGTTTAGGTCTTTATTTTGCTATTTTAATATAATACGGTATTGAGATCGATTTAATTTTTTTAAAAGAAAACTGTTAAACAATACGCCCGAAACGCAGGCAAGCTGGGATCAAAACATGCTAAATTAAATTCCAAATCTCCTAAACGGTTAATCTCACAAACTTGAAGTGATTGTTTGTAGGTAGCACGTACTTGGGGAAATTCTCCTTGACCGATCTATCAGAACTTGCGATGATTCCTTTATGGAGAACTACTCTCTTCATAAGGAAAAGCAATATTAGGAATCAGTAGTCTGGAGCCCGGTTTTTATACGAGGGGACCACAATGGATCAACAGTGATCTCTCGTGATTTACTGTGGCACATTGCTTCAGTCCACCCTTCTCAACCCAACCTAACCTAGGTGTACTAAGAGAATATATCGAAAAAAAATGTTGGGGGAGGTCACATGAGGAGATGAGGGATGAAAAACTTTGAATTACTATATCTCACGAACCAATTGCGCTAGAATGATGAAATTTGGTTTATTGCACAAATTAAGTTGGTTGGTTGGTTTGTTTACGTGGTTACCCATAAAGCGAGTAGGACCCAAAAAGTGCTACTTAACCTGGTCATTGAGAGCTGATAAAGTATGTGCGGTGTTTTACAGAGATTTCGAACTGGAATGGAACATCATATCCATCCAGAACTGTTTAAGAAGAGCACTATTTTGCCGTTCGTATTTTTCGAGATCTCATCAAGATTATCATAGAATGGTTTCCCGAATGCACGAAGTCTGTCCCTGGCTAGAGCCGGATACCCGCAAAGGGGATGGATGACAATCTGCCTCTCATTTGCATCCCCACATCTGCGGTAATGGATTGGGAATACCCAGCATGGTCGCATTGTTTCCGATTGGCCAGTGACTCGTACTGACGGCGGTGACTCTGGAGACGACTATACGGCTCCTGGATAAGAGTTCTACTCTGACAGTAGGATGGTCATATCTTCCTAGATATGAGGCATCTGGTTAGTCTTTTCTACCTGAAGTTCGCGTTTGTAAGGGCCGTAACACAATATAAGCAGAAAGCAGCGGCAGAAACAGCAGCGTTGTCAGTGCTGCTTCTTGATCTGCTTTATGAATTTAAATAAAAGCAGAAGCAGAGAAGAATGTGTCCATGCTAACTGCCACCGAAGGTAGAAGCACGGAATAATGTGTCCATGCTAACTGTCAACAGTGACAAGTATTTTAGTCTCTCGTTTGAGCGGACGAAAATATTTTGATTCCGTTAATTTTTCCGAGCTTTCAGTTTAAAATGATCATTAAATACGAGTATATTGACACAACCTGCACCGAATCTTAGAATTCATAGCAATAATAATAATTTTTGTCTTTTAATTCTGCGTTCTTGTGTTTGTTTTACAGAATTTTAGCATGCGCTATTAGGTTTTAAAGAACGTCAGCTAACAAAGTTGAATTGGTTTTTTTGTCGTATTAGAAGCGAATTAAAAGCATTTCCAGTGGAATAAATTTTAGATTAACAGAACGAGCGTATATCCGTTTCCCGATAGCTTACAAAGATAAAATTATGCCTAGGATGCAAGATGTTACCGTCCAGTTTCAACTCAACGTACTTAGTACTGAGCTGAGACAGAGAAACTCATAGAAATATCGAGCTGTATAAGTTGGCAAACAGAAGAAAACTTCTTGGACAGTTGAAGGACGACGACAGATGGCATAGCAGTTTCAATAGCGAGTCGCTCTAAACTTTTCCCTTATCTGATAATATCAAACTTCATCAAATTATAATACAATCAGGAATATGTATGCACGAGTAGCATTTAGATGTACCAAGGGGAAAATGGAAATCAAAACATTTGTTTGTTATGCTAGTCATGTCTGCCTTACAATTTTCTCGATGTTAATGTCATATTAAATTTGTGGTAGGAAGGTGCTTCCCGGAGATGTGAAAGGTCGCATATATTAAGCCAATTCCTGTGAAATGGAGCAAGGTGAATCCTATACCCACGATAGAGTTATTGTGGTTGTAGTCGGGCGGTTTAAATCTGATACGCTAACTTCAAAACGGGTTACATTCTGCATAGCTCTATAGTTCTGCAGATGACGCCCAATGCCAGATAGGGAGACATCAAGTGTGGAGCTCTCGACAATGGAGAGTCTACCACTTCTCAAAATGTTCATGCACAATTTCTTGAGCGAGCTCTAATTTAACTTTATTATTTTAATTATTATCGAGGCAAGCGATTCAATTTTCGAAATAATTGTTACACTTCTTACTTGGATGTGGTAGGTAAAACTCGGTATAATTAATTGTCCTTTTTTAATCAGGTATCTAACTGAACAACAAGCCTATAAAAGCTGACTTTTTTATAAGTATGAGCTAAAAAACTAAAGTAGAAAGTTTAGAATTTAATTTAAAAATGTCTACGTACTCCAATAAAGAATATGCATAGATTTTGTTCACCTACTGTTTCTGTAATGAAAGTGAACGAGCGGCACAATTGGAATATCACTATAGACATCCTAATTGATGGATACCTGGTTGGTTACTATTTCAGGTTGTGTTAGGACAAGAAGAGCAAATACAAATCCTGTACCGGCAATCGCAATCCAACTCGACAAAACAATGCTACAAGCAGTTCGAAATAATTCATCAATCAGAATCAGACGCTTGGCACTGCAGTGAAACTTATTTAAGTGATCATTTTGGAATATTTTAAAAGTTCAACGCTTGCACCACTGCCATCACACACCAGTGCAGGAGCTGCTACCCAATGATTTACCCAAAATAATAAAGTATTGCAAGTATTGGCTCGGCTGTCCTATTTCAAAACTTAGTAAGTCCTTTTTAGAAAATTTTAAAGGGGTATCCAAAAACTTTCAATTGGTCAGCCCCATGTACTACAGATGACGAGCAGCGATTGTTTCGAAGCCGGACGATTCCACGCAAAGGACCGGCAATTAACACTATGCTACTATTAGCATCTTACTTACATTTATATTATACCCTGGTCTTGAACACGAAAAACATAAACCATTTGAATACTAGGCTACTATTTGCATTTCACTGCCGCCTGGCTTCAAAACGCTCCATACAAAAACGTTCAATCTGGCTTCAAAGTGCTTCATACAAAAACGGCGTCTTATCGTCTCCAATATTTATATCTCTATGGTCAGCCCTCACAAATAAATGTATCAATCCCGATATGTCGCGAGTTCCCCCAAGTCATCTGGGAGGACCTCTATACATCGGATTATTAAAATTATTTTTAAAGGCTGAGTTTTCAGACTCCTTTCTAAAATTGTCTGCAAAGCACTTTCTAGGTTTTAAACTGGGACAGTAAAAAGAGTAAGGCAGTTGTTGAGGAGTATACATTTTAAGACAATTCTTTGAAAACGCACTTTAGCGTGCACTCAAAATGAAGGTGGCCATTTTGGATACTTACCATAATTAAATAAACCACATAAAAACAACAATATTATTTTTTCCTTTCAAGCAAATAGTGTTGAAGTGTTTCTCTTTTGAATAAAAGTTGAGCATTTTAATATTCACAATTTTGTTTAAAAATATGAAACTTATGCAATGAAAATTCATGCAACTTTTATAGGTAATAATAGGTGTGTTTTTTTGCGCATTTATCCAGATCAGAGTAGTGATTAAAATTTACCTTGAAAACATCATGAGTATTGCTGTTTTTGCTATTTTTTATTTCTTTTCCCTGCAGATAGTAGGCTAGAATATAGATTTTAACAGGAATAGCTGCCCCAGTAAGCTCACTGGGGCAGCTATTCGCGATATATTCTCTAATCTAGCCTACTATCTATGGAAAAAAAGTTATAAAGAATCATGAAAACAGCAATGTTGTTGTTATTTTGTATATATATTTTCTAACCTACTCTGTTCTGGATAAGTTCGCAAAAAATACACCTAATATGGCACATAATAAATAAAATTCAAATGATCGAGGTTTTCCAAGAAAAATTACATTGAGCAAAAAAATTTTATAGTCACAAAATTTTTTATTTTAAAGTAAATTACTCACGATTGAGTACAGCTATAATATCGTCGCCTACATTGAATGAAAGGTAATTTGATTCCCAAAAAAACAAGCTGGAACATGTTGGATTGCGATTATTAGTTTAGATGATATAACAGTTTTTGTGAGTCAGGCTACTTGTCGAAAAGGCTTTTCTTTACCACCCTGTATCTCTGCGGATATTGAAAATTGACTCACTCTGTACAACATTTATTTTCACAATATATGTAAAATATTCACTCCTGAAAAAGTTGCTAACCAATTACCGGACATCCTGTCATTATAAGCGGTTCCTGAGATATAAGCCTAAATTTTTCATATAAAACTACCCCTTAAAGCGGTCCACCAAGTCTACGCATCAAATAATTTTGAATTTAATACATTGGAAAATACGAGCCTCCAAACGAGTTTGCGTACGACGGACAGTTGCAGTTTTTAGGTCTACTAGTCGTAAAAGTGAAAATAAAAAACATCAGAGTAGCAAATATTGTTTTCAAAGCCTATCACAATAATGTCGTATTATCGAAACAATCAAGTAAAATACAATTGCCATAAAATAAAATTTTGAAATAGTGTTTTGAAAAGATGAAAGGGTGGTTTCTTCCGGTTGGTTTTCGAGAGTTCTTTGTGTGGTTTTTGTATTGGAAGCAATATTACGAGTACATTCTGGGCTGGAAACCCGTACAACAAGATCAGTTTCCAGTGGGAAAAAACATCCTTGCAATATCTAATTAGAAAGGCATGGAACTTCTGCAAAGAACAATTTTTCTCTTCTTGGATTGTTCTGAACATATTCGAAAAAGCTCTCGACTCAACACATGCAGCATACATATAAGTATGACAGAGTTTGCAGCGAAACACAGTTTCTACGACGGTGAAGCAAGAGGACTTTCAACGCGAAAGTATTTCTAAAGCGATTTAGATTGGTAGCCGTCTTAGATAAGGTAACTAAAGATAGAACACCCCGGTGTAAAAGCTCGAAAAAAATAGAGACCAAAATAATTTTGACAGCACCATGTGGTCCAAGGATGCCCAGGGATCTTGCATGTCAAAAACACACGTAAAATAATTATGAAGGAATATTTTGTTGTTTGTTTTTATTGGTTGTCATGGTAACCTGAACGGCTTCGATCTTGGATCCAATGGTGTAGCAAAATAACGTTTGGGACCATCCCAAAGCGTTACAAAGGTGAACATTTCAAACATGCAACTGTACTTAGAAAAGAAATATTTATTAAAATATCCATTTCTGTACAAATGCTTTGCATCGAAAAAAATCTTTTCGATGACTAATCTCCCTTGAGTTCATAACAATATAGCCTTCATATTAAATTAGTAATAGTAAAATGGTTGCATTATTGTTAAAAATAAGTCTGACGAAATATCGAAATTTGGTGTTTATCAAAAAAGTACGCATATGTAAAAGCTAGTCGTTTCTGGTATTTCGCCGAGATTTCAGTTACAGAATCGTACCAGATCATAAGTAAATATGTACATATATGATAAAATAACACGGATCTGTAAAGCATACTTACATATATTACAAAGAGATAGATAGTTTTATACTCTAGATGAAATCAGAGAGTATTATAAGTTTAATCCAGCCCAAAAGTTTGTAACGCTTAGAACGAAGCCTCAGAACACAAAAAAAGTTATATATTATTTAGTGCTTATTTGGGGCCACCCACCGTTCGTCTGTCCGTTAGCATGATAACTCAAGAACGCCTTGACCTATGATCTTGAAATGTTGAATCGGAATGTTTGGGCAAATTTGTAAGGCTCGTTAACGGGCAAAATCGTCCTCATCTTTAGTATCATATGATTGGCTTGCAGCTGATCGTGACTGCAGTATGCTTATGCAATATATTTAATATATGCAAAAAACATTTAAAATCCGAGCCAAAATTTTTGCCCCTAAAATTATCAGTTTTGTACGCCCATGCAGCTTTTACTTCGACATGCGCATAAAACAACTTGGCTCTTTTTTGTTGTGGCATGTCATGTCATTGTTATTTCCATTGTTTTTGAACGAATTGTGTTTTACTTGTAAACCCGGCGAATTCCTCGCTCACAACAGTATTTTATGTTGTATAATTATTTTTTTTGTCGCAAAAATCTTTCAATTTAATCCAAAAGTTAATGAAGACATACTACGGAAATGATCCTGTAAAAAATGAATTTTCAATCCAATTTTTACTTGAAATTTCCAGTATATTTCATTTTTTCAAGTAAAAGTACACATTTCTATCACTTTTACACAAAATTACTGGTATTAGTAAATTATTCATGTACTTTTCAACTGAACCATACAATTTACATGAAAAGGCTCACAAAATTACACAATATTTCGTGTAAAATTAACTATATTTATATATGAATGGACCATGCTAAAAGGTCATCAGACACATTTTTATCGAAATTGCAATTTCACTAGTTTTGAAGTCTTGGAGGTCCGGCACATCTTATCATTAATTAATATAGTAGTACACCTACATATAAGTATTAAGTTTCAAATTTCTAGCATAAGCCGTTTCTGAGATGTGAAAAACAACCCCCCACCCCTGTTCCTTGCTACCGCTATCAAAAATTTTATGTCTCTATAGAAGCTCTATATAGATGAAAATTTTTAGTTTTCTCTCTTTTGCGATTTTCGAGAAATAAAAATCAGATTTTTTTCATTTCCATCCCCTTCTACCATACACCCAGAACTACCATACACCCACACCCTGGTAGAGATCTACTAGTCCTAACTCCTGTCAAATTTTCAAGATTGTATCTAGTACGGTTCTTAAGATATAAAAATTTTAATTTTTGAAAAATTACTCTCCCCCACTTTTCCGCTCTTCACACCCCTCTCAAAAATTGTATATGCAGTATGCTAGAACTTATTATTCCATATACACAAACCAATTTTCATCTTCCTGGTACAATTGAGTCGAAAGATATTGTAATCCAAAGTTTTTCACACCCACCGATGGCGGCTCGACACATGAGGCTAGTGAGGCTGAGCCTCCACGTTTTATAGAGGAAAAGGTCATCAAGTTATTAGTGATTTTTTGTTTTGAAAATGTTACTTAATGACTTTCCGCAGTAAACCGACGTCCTTACACATATAGTTTTAGTCCGACAAAAAGTCGTGTTTTAATATTCCAATTCAGCCTCACCTACTAAGAAAGGCACGAGCCGCCACTGCACCCCACCCCCACAACTTACCACCATCCATAAAATTTTTAACCCTTTTCAAATCTCCTAGTATTTATTAAGTCAATCGCAAATTGTCAACCGTCTGACATTAATCGTTCAGGAGATATGGATTTTAGAATGATGAGTAAATCTACCAAGTTTTTCTGGCTAACCCGATTCATGCTAGAAGGACATCAGTCCACGGGTTTCAAAAATTCGACAAAATTCGCGCGCATAGATAAATTTGTAAAATATAATTATATGAGCTATAAATAACCTTGATGATCTTCAGCGCCACCTCCTTTAGCATAGGGTTGCGATGGCGGGAAATTAGCTAAAATTTATAATTCGTGATCGTAAATTTGATTTCGAGTGCGCTATATAGAAATTATGCTCAGCAATTCCACCAGCTGTAAGGGTGTTTCGGATAGTAGGCATGATACACCCTCTGACGAGTCTATGCCCTCCGATGACGAAACAGCTCCTTCGGACCTAGTCCAACACAATCTTATGAAACTGGCGTATCCAGTGAAGGTTTTCCAACTGTCATGTCCTCAAGGACAGCGATTAATCAACAGTCGGGGATTTCGTGTTGGGGTTTCACACCAGAAACCCTACTGACGCCGGAAAACAACCAACATTTAATCATATAAATAACCTCTTTTATTGATTCGGCATAGTATTGTTATGAATTTAACTTAACTGTTGTCTACAGGCGGTTTTTTTTTTGTTTTTCCAACAGTTTGCAAAAATGGGCTGATGCCCTTCTAGCATAAACCCATTCATATGAAATAAAAATTGCGTTCTTTTTCGTGTAATTCTACTAATATATTTTAATTTTACAACGAAAAACATGTAATATATGAAACCACGAAGTTGGACGCTTCGTTCGAATTTGTTTTCCACTGAAATGAAAATGAAACGCCTTCGGTGGCATAGTGGCTAGGCGCGCCAAAATCAGAATTGATCGCGGGTTCGATTCCTACCTGCAGCCAAGGGTTTTATTTAGAGTAAGTAAGTCAGAAATAATATTAGAAGTAGAAATAAGCGTATCTTAAAGACTGCTGATTATACACTTTTTTAGAGAGTAAATTCAAGACAATATCCAGTGAATTTACTGCTTTCGAAGTTGAAATTTACTGATTACAAATTGAAATTTACTGACCAAAAATTGAAAATTACATTCAAATTGACTATTACATCATGGAAAGATGTGGCATATTTGCCTACTATCCAAAAGATGTAGAATTGAATGGATTTTTTTTACTGTGTAGAAACGAGCAGATTCCCTGTTTAAGTAGTTGTTCTGATGATCTACATTTTTTTTATTAAATATAATTAGGATGCCAATAACGTACCCAATCGTGTTGTAATAAATGATAATGTTGCGCCCATGGAAGTGTTTTGGTCTACCGTTTACCCTGCGTAAACGGTTAATTACTCACAATAAATTTCCATTTACACGAATTTAGCATAGTTAGAAAACTAAAGATTTGCTTATTCATGAATAAATTCAACAGCAATGAACTTTTCTGATAATAAGTGGACGGGATCTGCGAATAACTACAACTTCACGTATAAGGACAAAGCGCCTTATACGTAATACTCTCCATCTAAATCGAAGTTAATTATGGAAAACTTTATTTAGACTAAAGGAGGAGCATGAATAATGGGACCTCGACCATTTCTATATATGACACGCGGAATAGGACGTAATATGCGAAAAATTTATTCACTGGGGCTGGTACGTGCCTGTAAGGACATTTACGACCAATTTAAGTGATAAATGCGTAACGTTATAGGCCGTATGTTGCTTATATCAGAGGGGGTTTTTCTTCGTTCCAGCCTTTTTCCGTACCGACATAAATCTGATATGAGACAATGTTGGTGCCATACTCCCGTAACATTCGATATATCGGATGGAATAATTAGGACAATCTGCTCGTTCCACAAATATCCGTACGAGAGATTTTCATGGTCGTAAAACGCGAAAGAAATTCAAACAATTTCCGTACATGAAAACAGATTTTCATTTTTCGCAGAAACACTGAGAAACATTCTCGAATTCTGTTTGGGGAAAAGTTTGTTTTTCTCTGTTATCCTTGCCAAAAGAAAATATTTGAAATTCCTGCATAGACACTGTGTCCGAAACATGTGATCCTTTTTTTATTCGTTTTTTTTAACGTCAAGCTGATGCAATATTAGCTTCGAGGATAAACTGACGTATGTCATGAAGACTGCGATCAGAGAGACTCAGTGCCGTTCTATAGGTAGATATCTAAAAAAAAGGAGCAACGCAACTGTAAAATGTTTGCTGCTATTTGCATTAGAGTTGAATATTTCTCAGATAGAAGTTTGCAGGCACGTTATATCCTTCCATACATACCGGGTATAAACACGAGCAAATTTACATAAATATGCGAAAGGGAAGCGTCCGTCAGATGGCGAAACAGGGCACTATACCGTTACACACCGTTATGCGAAGCTTTTTTCCCAAGCTTCTAATATCCTGTGTGAAATATTCCAAAGGACTATGGCGACAACAAAAGCCAACGGAAGTAGTTTAAAGGAACGGACCGTATAGAGAAGTGTTTCTAAATAATAATATACAGGCGCAAAGGACGAAGACGACGACCGCCAGGAAGGGGATTATAAAATATTCCCGGGTAAACCTAACGGAGAAATTACACAATACGTTACATGTGTGTTGGTGGCTACATACGCGGAAGTAATAAAAAAAGGTTTACTGCTCGAGTCGTTCCTCCGTGAATACTACGTAATATGGGAGAGACTGGTATGTAGATGAAGATCATTTTGGTCGCAACTTACCTTCGTTTCGTCTGAATAAATTTATTTATCTTCGCAGTAAAACCGCATCTAGTTAATTTTGATAATTTCAAGTGCCGTCTAATAAAATCAACCTATAACGTTAACGTCAGATATTAAAGACCATACTTCATAAATTTCTGTTGAATTTCATAAATTGCTAGAATATTTAGTACATGCGATTAGCGGGAACCGAGTAACAGTCTTAAATTATAAAAAATTAAAGTCCTGACTACTTGAAGGGCTACTTCAAGATATGAAGGCATTTTTCAAAATTCAACTCAAAAGAGGCTTATACTATGCTTCCACTGATTCCTCAATGTGTCGTTTCAAAGTTTGAAGTTGAATATATGATGACATAGAGTTCGAAGACCTAAGAAAAACGCCCATACAGTCATATGACCGTTTGTGTACCGTTTTCAAGATATTCCGTTTCTTAGCATTTCTTCCCATTTCATGAGATGTTGGTTGGTTGGTTAGTTTAAGTGGCATCTCTGTCCTCTAGACGGAGCTCAATTAGCTCAAACCACAAACTCGTATCAAACCCGGATGTCAGGGGTTGTTGTGACTGGGGAATTTAAAGGATAAGTGCGAGGCAAATTGATCTTTTATATCCATCCTGTACTGTCGAGGAAGAGTAATAACTCTCCTATTTTCTTAACCGAAATCTCCCTCAGGTCCCCGTAGAAGGGTTTGCCTAGTGCTCGCTCTCGGCCTCTAGCTAAAGCCGGACATTCGCAAAGGAAATGAACGAGCGACTCTCGCTCATTTGTGTCCTGGCAGCTGTGGCAGTGTGCATTAAACGGAATGCCCAATTTGGCAGCATGATCCCCAATTGGCCTATGACCCGTACTAATCGCTGTGATTCTGGAGATGTCTAGCCAGGTCGTGTATAGAAGTTCGTCTGACTTGGCTCGGTTGTAAGATGGTCACATCTTCCTAGATATGGCGCAGGTGGTTAGGATTTTCCATCTGGATTTTATGAGATAGTGAAATTCCTTTACTCCATCGGGTAGCTCCCACACAAATAGTCCTTAAAACATGTGTTCAAGATTATTGCCTGATAGCTTCAGAATGGTTTGAGATAGTAATTTGAAATTTTGTCCAACTTAATATCTTAAAAGTTACAAATTGAGGAATTTGTAGCAAGAAAATCGAGTGCGTTATTGGAGTAGCTGTCATACAAGAATCCTAGGAAAATTGAGCAAAAACCTTTGGAAACTCTCTATAACTTGAGAAATCGTTGAGCTAAGAAGTTCCAATTTTATAGGAAATAGTTTTGAACTAAAAGAAGGATCAGGATTTCTATTGAGTGAAATCGCCAATATAGAAGTCATTAACAAAAACTCCTTTAGACGCATATCCACGAGCGATGGCCGAATTCAGAATTTGGAATTTTGCACACATTCATTTGGTGAAGATATCCAGCGAGTGTCAGTGAGAGTAAGAAGACGTTTAATTTGACTTTCGGTGATATAAAGGTAAACTACTTGCGCACTCCAAAGTCTGATTTATCCCCAACTACAATATAAATCGGAGTTCAGAATTTCATCCATTCATACAATTGACTAGCAGTATACCGTGACTGCGGTATGTTTTGTACTAATAATTGCTTTTAGCTGTAATTAAATTTTTGGTAATTGACTTTAAAATAAAGCTAAATTCCTCAAAAAAAACCCGAAAAAATTTCAAAGTTAGGCTAATTTTTTAATTTTCAAAATTTTGACGTATTTCTGGTACCAGTGGTAGCCACAGGCCTATAAATGAAGTATCTATTTAATTTTTTATTTCCGATAAGGAGGACAGCTGGAATCATTTGACAACTTTTTTTTATATCGGTCACTTTCAAGAGTTCTGCACGCGAAAAAAAACAATATATCTCTATTGAAATATGAACATGTAGTAAAACTTTCAAGAATGGGTAATTCATAATCTGCAGAAAGAAAATTCTCGAAAAAAGCGGAAAAAAATGGCCGTCACATAGGACGACCCCCTTTATGGTAGGTAGAATGGGTGAATCCCTACGAGTGGTATCTTTTGGAGGGGTGGGGTGTGAGGGTGGAGGAGAGGGAAGCGTTTTAAATGAATAATTTTGGTTTCTAGATGTCAGGAACCGCTCATGATAGGGGGCTGAACTTATGTAGAACAATGATGGTGGACCCATTTTCCAGGAATAACCAGCAGGCTATTTGGAACGTTATTTTTTAGATTGTCAGTCGCATAGTAACCTACACCACATCTCAGCATTAACGGACTTCTACCCATAAAATAATAAAGTTATAAGAAATCATTCATAAATATAGGGTTATGTCGAAATTTAAAACGCTATGTTTTTATTTAAATTGAAAAAAAAACATGTTTACGAACAATTTTTTTACCTTACCTTCGTACGTAAATGCAAAACTGAACTTTTTTGTAGTTTAAATTACTTTTGCAAAACAATACTAATTTTGAACTTTCTAGCTCAAGGGGCTGGGCCACTCTAGAGTTTTCGAAAAACCGTTTTTTTTTTATTTTAAATGGTCTCTTATGACTTCGAAAATGATGTCCCAAAATATTATGAGCGAAAAAAGTCTCTAAGCACTCGGTTTATGAATTTTAGTGCAAGGCCGCCTGCAAAATTATTCATGATTTTTTACTTCAAACGCGTTTATCTCAAAACTAGATACATTTTTCAAGCTGGCCAGAAACATAACTCTGACAATTTTCAACCGAATCACTTGAAATTTTGAATATATCTTTAAAACTATATTGTCCAGAGTACGTAGGATTTTTCTTATATTGCATAGTTTAATTGTTATTAACAATTTTCTAACGATTTTTTAGGCAAATTTTACACTTTTCACTTTAGAAGTGCGCCATTTGGCCAAAAATTAATATATCGAAAAAATCCTACGGTAGCTGTTTTTATATATAATCGAAAAAAATTCATTGGGTTATCATAATTCAAAAATTACAGGCGCTGTGCGTCCGGCCGTGGACACTGGAAAAACGGAGACATCATCACAAAAACGCTGCACAGCCGCCATTTTGAGTTTAATCGATTCAAAAAAATTACTGTACATAGTCAATAATAGGTGTGTTTTTTTGCGCATTTATCCAGATTGGAGTAGTGATTAAAATTTACATTGAAAACACCAACAATATTGCTGTTTTGTTATTTTTTATTCCTTTTCCCTGTAGATAGTAGGCTAGAATATAGATTTTAACCGGAATAGTTAACCCAGTAAGCTCACTGGGTGAACTATTCGCGATAAATTCTCTAATCTAGCCTACTATCTATGGAAAAAAGTTATAAAAAATCGTAAAAACAGCAATCTTGTTGTTATTTTGTCTATAAATTTTTTATGCTGTCCTATCCTACTCTGGAGAGCATTAAAACGCACCTAATATGTACTATAAACGCTCATTTTTGCAATCTCGATTTATTTTGTAGTTTTTCTGAAAAAAAATTCCCAATAAGGCCTATTTTTTCAGCCTCTAGAGTGGACTAACCCCTTAAGCCCTTCCGGAGATACAAAAAACCGAAACCCACCCCATACTTTGCTTCCCTTACCCACATTTTTTTTAAAGATGCCTCAATGGAAAATCTTTATAGCCATCTGTTTTTAGCTTTCTATCCTTACCGGTCTACTAGGCCTAAGTTCTGTAAAAACTTCAAAACCTTATTGGGTTCATTAAAATTGATTTTATTCAGCCTCACTTCCGTGCATCACCTTCCCACTCAAAAATTTTATTTTTAAAAGACTGCACTTTTAAGACTTTATCTCAAACAAAATTTTATCTTTTTGGTATAATTGGAGCGAAAGATATTGAAATCCAAAGATTTTCACTCCCCACCTCCCTCCTTCAAAATATTAGTCCTTTTCTATGCACCGTATGCTTTCAAACAATCATAAAGTTTCAACTTTTTTGACATGAACCGTTTAGGAGTTTTGGATTTATAGTGTCTCGATCATAGATTTCGATGTTTTGACGGATCGCCCCTCCCTTCCATCCCTCCCCCCCCACACTTCTCTCACCAATACCGTGGCTCCACTATCAATGCTCTGCTATAAATTCCAAGTGATACCTGAGATCAAACTAAAATGTTTCCTCTTTTTTGGCGGGTTTCTTACTGCCCAGTAAATTAGACAGAGCCAGTTCCTTAATTACTAAAACTAATCATGTCAAAATTTATGAATTATGCTATGATGCCTTGCCTTAGATTTGTTTTCGAATCTTCATAACTCTTTCTATAATCAGATTACGTTTAAACGGTTGACCTTTTCATCGATAAACCCTTTTCTACAGCTTCAGGGCTAATAAAGTTTGAGTGAAGCGTTCCGTGAAGAAAATTGTCGCAACAATTCACCAGAACATTAAACTTTTCACTGAGCATCAACGTTCACCGAGAAGGTCAAGTACAGCCGTGACTGATGATACCAACGAAAAGAACTTTTCTCATATAAATTCCAAGGGTTGTCGTCATCAGGGTGTGGCCAATCTGTTTATATGGACATACCAATCTCAACCGTTATTATACTTGAGTTATGGGGTTGCCCGGAGGCAAGTTTTCACCCCTACTTCTGGACAAGGCATACATCGTTACTATACGGCGGGAAGATAACCTTCTCCAACTACTTTTCTACTTAGTGGTCCTGAGAGATTTTACACAACATTCGGTTTCCTTGGTTATGTGCTTCCGGATCATGAAGGGTCAGAAGATTCTACAGGATTAGAGGAGTATGCACGTTCGAGGTACCTAGGCTGGTAACTTCTCCGTTGTCGTACTTTGGGTGTACTTTAGCTAAATCATGTCCGCTTCAATTGGTTAAGCTCGTAGCGTACCATATTTTTGTTCGATACTCCTTTAGATACTCGTATATTGCATCAATAGCTTTCGCTTCAGTGGATTTTAAGGATACTTGAGTTCGTTAAATGGATTTTCCGTTAACTTTAGGTTACTTAAGGATGAAAAGTAACTTATGAAAATTATAAATAATGGTTATTAAACAAAATCGGCGTTGGTCTAGAACGGTATAGGTACATAAATCCTAAAGAATGGGGTTCATATTCTGTCGACTTTGAGAATATAACTTGTTGTTGTTTACATTAAAAGAACTATAGGAAAGGGTGTGCTATTGAGTGAAATGCCCTTTCTTCTTGGGATAGCTCCTACACAAAAGTCGTTAAAACACTTGTCCGCAAGTGTTGGCCAATAACTATAGAACGCTTCAAGCTAAAAATTTGAAATTTTGTACAGGTGAAGGAACAAAATATGCTAGAAATCGAGTGAGTCCTTCCTGTAGTGCCCCCCCTCCGACAATGTGATACTCCTTGAAATGTTGAAATATGAGAATCTTTCGGTGATTTGCCTAAGTTTCAGACATGAAATTGGAAAACGAAATATATTGATTAAATGTTAGTTGTTTTCCGGCGTCAGTATGGTTTCTGGTGTGAAACCCCAACACGAAATCCCCGACTGTTGATAATTTGCTGTCCTTGAGGACATGACTGCTGGAAAACCTTCACTGGATACGCCAGTCTTATAAGATTGTGTTGGACTAGGTCCGAAAAAATAAAATTGCTGTTGGCGGGTTTCGATGTCGCGCTCTTAGCGTTTAGCTCTATATATCCTGGCGTACAACCAAAAATTTCACCAAATTGGTTGAAATATTAGGTGATCTTCAGCGCCACCGCCTTTAGTATAGGGTTGCGATGGCGGGAAGTTAGCTAAAGTTTAAAAGTCGCGGATCGTAAATTTGATTTCGAGTTCGCTATATAGAATTTATGCTCAGCAATTCCACCAGCTGTAAGGGTGTTTCGGATAGTAGGCATGATACACCCTCTGACGAGTCTATGCCCTCCGATGACGAAACAGCTCCTTCGGACCTAGTCCAACACAATCTTATGAAACTGGCGTATCCAGTGAAGGTTTTCCAACTGTCATGTCCTCAAGGACAGCGATTAATCATCAGTCGGGGATTTCGTATTCTGGTTTCACACCAGAAACCCTACTGACGCCGGAAAACAACTAACATTTAATCAAATTTGCTTCTATGGTAGCTTACCATGAAAAAATTCCATTCTTATGAAATATATTATCTTTAACTTTCGAGTAACAACCGACGAGAGTCCTTAAAGAAAAGTCAAACTACATGCGCGCTCGCAAGGCTTCAGGATCGCTTAGAATCAAAGTAACCTCCTCTGTGGTCTAGCACTACGTGCAAGGATGTTTTTTTTTGGTTTTGACATCGGAAAACAAGTAAAACAAAGTCCATAAAATGTGATTTACATCGTTCGGTAACTAGATATCAAAATCACGAAATATATTAACATTGCTCTAAAGGGTTGTGATTAACATTTAGATATATAGCAGCTAAGTATGGTGTTTGAACTTCAAACACACTGAAAAAATCTAAAACTTAAAAATTCACCACAGTCTACTTTTATGGGCTGGACTGTGAAGCGACGTTGACGGCGTTGACTGTTTAGCTCGATCAAAACAACGATAGACAAAGCTACATGGCCCTATAAAAGGCGCGTCTGCCGTCAATACGATCTCTTTTGGATAGTGTACCTTATCGAAATATCTAGTTGCGATTCGCATCAACGCTGCTTCAGCGATATTTGGAAAGGTAATTATTCTAAATCAGTAGCAAACGGAAACCTTTGAGACTTGTCTTCACGCTGCTTCAGCTGGGGACCTTTTTCAAAGGTAATGCGTTTCAACGAAACCAAATCTCGTTCGCGAAATCAGCGGAAACCTTTGAAATCTGTCTGCACGCTGCTTCAGCTGGGGACCCTTTTCAAAGGTAATACGTTTTCAATGAACCTTTTCATTCACTCCTATTCAACGATTAAAATTACCACTGAACAAGATCACTTAACAAGATCAATTATCCTGATCATAATCATTGGTCCGTCGAGCCGGATCAAATATCAAACAAGCTGAAATTTTGCCCTTATGAACTCGCCAACAAAATTCCATACCAGCAAGTATCAACTTGCAACGATCAAGCCTGATCGTACACATTGGTCCGTCGAGCCGGATCAAATCTCAAACAAGCAATTTTTCCCTTTTTGAACTCGTCAACAAAATTCCACACCAGCAAGTATCAACTTGCAACAATCACCTGATCGTATACGTTGGTTATTGGTTGGTTGTCTACATTTATTTTGCAAGATTTTCATTTTTCAGCAATGGAACATTAAACAATATGAGCAGTAACCAATTTAAAATGAATTAAATTAAATTAAATTTAATAATGTTAAATTAAATTTAATTAAAAAATTTATTTAATTGTAAAGAGTGCATGCCGAGCAAGTAACTTGAAATTTTTATATGTGGTGAAACATAAATTGGGAAACATCTGGGCTGTCTCGGATTGGTTATTTAAAAAGGTTTTAAAGTTTCTCAAATGTATGTCAAATCTAGAATATTTTAATAGGCTTTTGTCAAACAGTTACGATTTCGCGAAATCTAGTTCGAAATCGAGCTGACCTGTGTAAAAAAATATAACGTTCACAACCGAATAATAAAATACGGCATCCTGACTTTTAATGTATCCCATTTTTCTCTCCACACATTTGGCACCTTTTTTAAATTTAAATAATATATGAGTTTTTGAAACTTGTATAGTTGTGAAACTCGTAAAGTATGAATAAAAATAATGTGGCAAACAAAAATTTGACGATTACACTATCTGACAGTATGTGCTAGGAAAAATAGTCAAATATTTGACAGCGCGGCATACAGTGTAATACTAGCTTAAGTAAAGTTGAGATACGCTCCTGAAAAAATTACCATTTTCCATGTAACTACGTAATAGTCTACTTCCCACGATTTGAAATTTGAAGCTGCGATAACAAACCGCAAATGCGTCTAATTTATTCCGCAATATGAACCCCAAAAATGTATAAGAAATATAAAAGAATCGCAACCGACGTCATATAAGTATGAAAGGCAAAGGGATGCTATCATAAATTTATGACAAAAAATGGAAAAGGGAAATTCTGATCAGCGTGACTGTATAATGGATAGGTGGAGGCATAGGCGGCTGATTGTGGGCCGATGTGGTGAACCCAAATAGCTTCACCATCAGTTTAAATATTTCATAACAATCGTCATATACCGCAAATCTAGTCTATTGGTTGCTGCCTTATTGGCAAACGCCTTCATGTCTTTTGCTGCAGTGATACGTATGGCTACTATCTTGGGAATCCTTTGATGAAATCCTTTCGATGTGAAAAATATTGAGAAAGGAATTTTTCTCTTAGTTGTTGCTAGGGTAGATATACAGGAAATTCAAGAAAATGGAAAAATTCACTGGAGAAATTCGGTGATATTCTAGACTTATTATGCGGAGGATTTCCAGCATTTTCAAACTTATAGTAGTGTTGCTATGGGTAAATTAAATTGAATATTCTTGACATGACAGACGTGTAAGTGAAATGAAAGAGTTCTTTATCCTGACGGCTGTTTAAATTTAAATAAGAGATTTATTCGTTTTTGTGATTTTCTAGAACTTTTCCTTGAATTTTAGAATTGAAAAGTTTTTTATATTATATATGTTTTTGGAGTAAACTAGGCTCAGAAGTTTATAATACATAGAAGGTAGCCCCAGACGTAAAAAGTTGCGCTGCGTTGTTTGTTTCAAAATCGAAAAATCGATTCCTTCATCTATCCGTCAATTTGAAGAACCGATTATTAAGAATTTTTTGGTTGTTTTTTGGCTTTCGAGGAGTTTCTAGTGAGAAACACAAACATGAAAATCACTACTAGGATCGATCATTGCCCGTTGCCCTGGCTACTGCTATTGAGGACATGACAGTTGAAAAACCCTTGCTAAAAAGCCAATATTAACCACGTCCAAAGGAGTTGGTTCGTCATCGGAATGCATTATTACTGCTTTTTCTCGCGGTCTTACTATCGTTCTTCCCATTGTTGGGGTCACATTCGAAAGAGCGACCTAGAGCCGCCAAGCAGGACGGAATACACACCCACGCAGGACGGAGTAACTTAAAGTAGTTACACTTAATACAGATCAAAGAAAGTTTTATTCAATGCAGTGTTTTGCCTCGGTTGTGTGATTTGGGTTTGGTTGCGCTGGCAGATCCCCAACGTTTCAATTCGAATTTAATTGCAAAGGCGGATTTCACGCCTCTTGTGATGACTTCGTTTTACTGGGAATATAGTAAGTGGCTTCACTTACTGGACAAGAATGCAGAATGCACCTCCTTAGATGTGCGTAAATTACAATAGTTGGTTTTGTACTATAGTTGTCATCAACGTAGTAAATTCGAGCTAGTAAGCACACCATACAAGAGTTTACGAAAAAACGCTTACACGCTGTAATCCGCTGTGGAGCAGGTTGAACAAAAGGTATTTTATGCTCATTCGACACAGTCAAAGCAGAGATGCATACGGTATTCTTTCAATTGTCTAGAGTATTGAATATGTACTTCGGGTGATGGAATGCAAGTTGTTGCGGTTGAAGCAGTAGCTAAGCGATCTAGCCTACAAATCCCAAGGTCGTTGATTCGAATTCCACCTAGCTATGGACCTATCACCCGTGGCCTAAGTACAAAAATTATATTTGAAAAAGCAACAGTTTCCAGAGCGCCTTTAGGAACTGAAAAATAAATAACATATGGTGAAAAACAATGAAGAAATAAATTCAAGTAGTAAGTAAGTCCAGAATAGAGACATGTTTTGAAGTTAATTTGTTTTTAAACTTTGCATCATATGGAGGGGCCCTGTTGCTACACCATCTGCTGATTGCGAATCATACAGGAACTAAAGGATAATACATTATTAATATTTATTTAATAGACCCGAATTTACGTCGTCCCTAATTAGAAGAAAGTCTCTGTCCAATTATGCATTACGTGCATATGTTGGAGCTGGACCTGACCTCTCAAAAAATATACATGCTAAAAATATCATATATGGCTTGACAGAAGTTGTCCGCAGGATCCATTGGTAGTAATCAACACACGGGACGTATCCATATGCATTATCACCGCTTGCAATTAATAATAAACATATCGGACCAAATTGCATCAAAAATAGCTTTTTATAAAATATTTTACTACCTGAGGTAGCAATGAGATTTTTCGAAACCCAAGTATAAACTGAATATCGGCTGGGCATATTATGAGTTTTAAATTAATTAACAAAATATTACTCTTTGGCCGTTATAATATTCACAAGTTCTGAACTACATACTCGTACATACATCACTGCGACTTTTTGAACAAATTATACGAAAATAAATATTTGTTGGTGCTCTGCAATTAATAATTTCATTATCTGCAGCATACACGTAATTGATTCTTACTAAATGATAATTGTTAAATTTAATAAAATTATTGATCTTTGTCACCTTTGTGCTATAAAGGAACATAACATTCATTAACATGTTTATTTTGGAAGTGTTCCTATGTATTCTTTGATTATTTGCGCTTGCAAGTGCAATCGTCAAATTTATTTTATGCAAATATTTTAATTAGGAAGGGGCTATAATATCCCAAAAGCATGCGTAAGAATTTGTTACCCGGGTTTTTATACAACAAATTAAGTTTTACTCGATTATGGTTTAATGATTTTTGTGCTTTCGACTAATTTTTGTGCAATATACTGGTACCTTGGTATAACGGCTATTCGGTAGGAAAACTGATCAAGTAGGTTTGCCATATAAAAATAGTCACATATTCAGGCAACTGAAGGCAATCCTTTTAGCACAACGAATACATTTCTTAAATTCAGTAGCTCCAGGTCACAAGTAACTCTCCACAAGATAACGATCTTCAAAACTTAAAAATTTACAAACCACAAACTGTAATTATGATTAAGTTGAATCAATGTTCTCGCCAACGTGATTAACGCAACTTCGGAAATATATATAATAGAATTTCAGAGAAGCAAATTTGTTTTTTTTAAATTTCATGTCAATCACAATACTGTTGCAAACTTGCAGTTCGTCGGGATTTCGTTTAAAATCAATAGAAATAAGAAACATTTATTAATCGCATTCAATAATCGCACTACTAGCAACGTTGTCCGATTTTATGTACCACTTGACCGCTACTGGAATCCAAATCGCTTTAAAAATACTTTCATGTAGAAAATACTGTCGTCTTTGTTCACTGTAGTACAAAGTGTCATACATACAAGCTCTGAGACGCTAATATACTGCATGTGTTGAGTCGAGAGCTTTCCCGCATATTCGGTAGTGTGTGTGAAATTCGAAAGAAGTATCTTCTGGATGTGAGATGTGTCGAGCTGTTCTGTATGTTAGAAGGTATTTTCTCGCTTATGAATATGTCAATTATAATTGAGGTGCGCGGATTGCCAGAGTACGGATGTAAGAAAACTTTATTATTAAAAAATAGTAAGGTGAAATCAAAGGTTGGTTTCAGTCTAGTTAACAAATTGAAAACAGTAATTTATTTGGATTTTTTTTAGACAGATGTTGGATATTAATAACGGTTTGTTTTGTATTTTTTAGTTTTTAGTTTATTTTAGTTTGTGGCAATTGCAATGAATACCGAATGTACTTACAGTATTTCACGAATACGAAATGTGAGCATGAACGTTTCTTTTAGGCCACCTTTACCATGAACAATTTTCACAATTCCTACTAAAAATCTGCCAATGGTCTGGGCGAAACTTTATTATTTTCGGGTCAAAGTTCGGGAGCGGTCAAAGTCGGAGTATATTATCAGTTGTTTCGAAATTATGAGGTTTCTTGGAAAGTTAGCTTCGTTATTAAAAAAAAAATATTTAAAATAGAGATTTTTAGCAGATTAAACATTGGAAAAGCCCGTGCAGACTATTCGAATTTCGATATATTATGTACACTAAAAGCCCATAGAAGTAAAATCGAATTTGCTGCCTTATCATACTTCAGAGATATGACGAATTGTTAAAACGTATACAAACCCATTAATTCCACTTGGGGTTTGAATTTCGAAAAAAATTGTTAAACAGCTTTATAGACGATTCCATAAGAAGCGACTTGATATCTCATGAGACACGAGGGATTTTGAAAAATTTGTGAAAACGTAAGCAAACTCTTCACACCCCCTTGGTTCTTGAAATTCGAAAAATTGTGAAATTGGTTTTTGGTTACATTACACCAAATGCCGTAATAACCAATTTTATATCTCATCAGAACTAAGGGATGGAAAAAATTGTGAAAACATATGCAAACCCTTTTGGGGGTTGAATATCCAAAAATTGAGAAATGGGTTTGTAGGCGATTGTATAAAAAGTCTGTGGAAGTGAAAAGCGATCTAATATCTCATCAAACCTAAGCAATATGTCGAAGCTTTGAAAAGCATGTAGTACATGTAGTATATAAAAATACTGAAATTGACATTTTGGCGCTTATATAGGAAACCTTAGGAAGTAAACATGGATTCGATATATCATCAGATCTAAGCAATATGTTAGAATCTGTGAAAACATATGCAACCTCCTTACACCCACTTGGGGGTTGAGTAACCAACAATTATGAAAGGAGTTAATAAATAAATATGAACACAGCACGAGAAAGTAAAAACCAATTCAATTTCTTATCACTTCTAAAAGATATGACGAAATTCGTCAAAACTTGTTCAGCCCTTTTATACCCTCTTAGGGGTTGAAAACGGAAAAAAATCAAAAATAAGTTTTAGGCGATTATTACGCAAGCCGGTGAAAGTGAAAAGATATTCGATATCTGATCAGACCTGGGGGATATGGCACAATTCGTGAAAAAGTATAAAATACCTTTACACCCCCTGTGTGGTCGAATTTAAAAAAAACCTAAAAAAATTTTCTAGGTATTTATATGAAGAATCCGTCGAACAAAAATGAATTCAATATTTGGGAAGACCTAACAGATATGACAAAAATCGTGAAAATATATGCATTCCATTTTCACTGAACATTTTTTTCGCCTCCCTTCCGAACGCCAATGGATATTTGAAAAAATTTTTTAATCTAAATTACTTTTCTAGTTAATTTACATATAGATACCGAGTTTCAACTTTGTAGCATAAGCCGTTCTATAGTTAGGAAAAATATCCCCCACTCCCGTACCATAATACCCTTATAAAAAATTTTATTTTTCCAACATGTTACTACTATAGTTCTATCCAAATACCAAGTTTCAGCTATATATCATTATAGGCTCTCGAGATATAAAAATCAAAACCTTTTCCTTTTCACCCTCCCCCACTCTCACCCTCTATACCCTCACGATCAACTTTTTTTTTTGTTAGGGGTCTATTAGGCCTACTTCTGGTAAAAATTTTAAGAATCTATCTTACACTGTTCTTGAGATATGAGATGTGACTTTTTAGAAAAATTCTTAAGCTCTCAATTTTGTGACATTAACCGTTGAGGAGATATGGATTTTAGAATGTGTCGATCTCGGCTTTCTTGCGTTTCGGACGTATTATTTTTCCCACCTCACCCACACCCCTTCACCAATTGCGGCAATTTTTTTGCAAATCCTTCCACTATCAAAGCTCTATAAAAATTCTAAGTTTCAGCCTCCTAGCATAAGCGGTTGCTGAGATCCAGAAACGAAAATTTTCCGTCTAAAACGTTTTCTCCACTTCCCCCCTCACACCCATCAAAATATGGTCACTTCAAGGGGCCTACCCAGTCTATTCATAAAAATAAAAATTTAATTTAATAGCTCAAAGGGTTTAGGAGCTACTTGCTTTCAAACGATTTTGCGTACAGCGGTCGACGTAGGGCGTACGGTGGACAGACGGACTGCAATTTTTTTTTTGCTTTTTTCGTTTCTACTAGTCATGAAACGTGAAAAAAAAATTTTGAGAGTAGCAAATTTTCTTTTTTAAAAAATCGATCACAATACTGTATTATGGAAATAATAAAGTAAAATAAGTTTTGGGGATGCGAAAGAGAGTACAGTAAAAGTAAATTGCTAGCTTCTAATTTCTAAAAAAGACAGTAAAAACATTTTTGCAGTATGCATATAGCGAGCAAATTTATAATTTTTTGGATAAAAGTTCGAAACACGGTAATAGTTGATAAAGATTTTCACACAGCTGGCAACTAAAAATAATTAACCAATCCTTTATAGCATACGTTACATTTAGACATTTCACATGACTGTGACCCTAAAAAATGTTGTCAGTGGGTACTTTTAAGGGCGGCAGCAGCGTTTCTGTCTGCTTCAAATTTGGGTATAGACTGTTTTCACTGTAGAATTTTGTAATAATAAAGTAGTAATTTAAAGAAAAGATGTGCCCCTAAAATTTTGAATTTTTGTGACTAGTAGACCACAAAAAACGAACATATTTGTTAGTGGAGGAGGTGTATACATTTTCACGAATTTCGTGATTTTTCCTAGGTCTTACCGAAATATCGAATTAATTTTGCTTATGCGGGTTCTTTATGCAGGGTGTGGTAAAAGTAACTATAATGATGTAAAAAATGTTTAACTTCTTGGTTTGCGAATATTTAATATTATTTTTTTTCTATTTCACAGATAAAACTTGGAAGATATAAAAAATGGAACGCTACATCATCACGCTAAGATTGTTTTTCTATTTTTTGAAAATAATTGTTCAATAATTTATACTCAACGTGCATACAGGAGATTTTATGGTGAAAGAACTGCTCCAACGGGTCCAACCATTCGTTCGCTGGTGGGTAATTTTTCTGAATTTGGAACTGTTGGAGATTCAAGACGTACAGGCAGACCTCGAACTGGCAGATCGATCGTAAATATTGATGTTGTGAGACAGAGCATCGCAGAAAACCTGAAGAAATCAACGAGAAGACGATCTGCCCAGTTGCAGCTTTCTAGAGGATTCGCACCCATACAAAATCCAGCTAGTCCAAAAACTAAATCCAGGGAACCATACACCACGTGCAACAATGGAGTTATTGAGGCAACAATTTCCAAATCGGATAATTTCCAAAAACGGGGATTTAAGGTGATCACTAAGGTCGCCTGATTTGTCTGCTCCAGACTTTTTCTTGTGGAGCTCTCTCAAGGAAAAAGTGTATGTGAATAAGCCCCAAACCTTACGGCAACTAAAGGAAAACATTTATGACGAAATCGGTCTTATACAGAAAGAAACACTCCACAAAGTTATGGAAAATGCCATAAAAAGAACAGATTTTTGTGTTCAAGAAAATGGTTCTCACTTAACCGATATTGTTTTTCATACATAATGTTAAAAAAATAGCATGAAATGAACATTCTTTTAAGATTTTATTTATTTGTTTTTTTCATTCCATTTAATATTTATTAAAAAAACTAATCATATAGTTACTTTTGCCGCACCCTGTATAAGGGTCTAGCAACTGGTTTAACATTTTTTTGGTATTAAGCACGTAAGGTTCTTACGAATTTCGATATTTCTCTTGGGTTTAATGAAATATCGATGTGGTTAATACTTTGATGGGTGTTAAAGCACATATATATGTTTCAAGTCTGACTAGATACTGAACAGGCTTCCACAGCCAAGAGCGCTTAATATAGTCTTGTTTTTGAAAGAATTTTGACTGTCATTTTACAAGCAGCTATTGTGTTGATAAAATTAATTTCCCAAATAACTTTCTTGTCTCGAATCAACCAATAATTCGACTTTGGCGTTTGTCCGCGTCCTGGACTATAACTTTCAGTCACAATTGGTGTTTTGATAGTGTAAGCATCATCCGCACTTAACACGTTAACTTTAACATGATTCCGGACGTATTCCGAAAAATTATAAAGCTGCGGCCTGACCATTGGCAGAGTTTTGTTATGGTACATTAATAAATATGAAAGTATTTTGTAATTTTTGCTTTATTATTTTTATGAAACAATACATATGTATATGTAGTACGTTGAGACTTATGAACATATAAATGTTACGCAATGTTAAAAAAAAGACACAAAGTATTCACAGGTACGCTACAAGCTTTCAAGTAAAATTCTTTTGATGTAGATCTTTATATATACTAGTAGGTAGATAAATATTATTTATGCATTACATTAAATATATGTGAACACCATTAAAATTCTACTAGAGCATGCATTTGTAAATTATGAAAGAAGACCGAGCATATATTGCGCGAAAAATTGTGTGAAAAAAGAAAATACCTGGAGCAAAACTAACACTTGGAAATAAAAGTACGAAATGGAGAATGCATAAAAGAATCCACGAACAGGAAAATAAAACTTTTACCATCGCTAGCCAGGGAATATTTTCTCTGGAAGAAACGCTTTCATACATATTCACATTAAAGTTGAAGAATAAAATGACGAGACTTTAAACGTATATCTTTTATTCTTACTCTTTTTAAACGAGTCTCTACTCAATTTTGAAAAAATAAAAAATATTTTAATTCTGAGTGCACAAATTAGTTTGTGCAGAAACCAGTATGAATTGCACAAGATTTTTCGACTTGTCTGTTCCCAATTTTCTTTCAGGTCTCTCTTTAAGCTGTAGGTGAAATCATAAAGTATAGTGGCGAGCTAGGGGTTCACAGGGATTCAAGTAAAACGGAACTAAAGACATCGATTTATTATTCGATTTCAGTAATCGCAACTGGCAACGCTGTCCGATTTCATGCACTACTTGATCACTATCCAACTCGCTTCACAAATACTTTTGCCTAGAACTGACCGTTGTCTCGCTGCACCGTAGTACAATCAGTTTGTCTCCAAACCCTGCAGAGCTTATATACTGCATATAGTGAGAAGAGAGATTTCTTGCATATTCATTTTTTGGTGTGTGTGGAACTCGCAAGAACCCAACACACATAAGAGTCGAGGGAGTTATGCGCTATTCTGGGCGTTGGCAGGTATTTGGAGGTGCTGTTTTCTTACTAATGAATGATGTCAGAATTGAGATATACGGGTTGCCAGAGTGCGGATGTAACAGTATTACAAGTTTTATCTAGTACGAAAAGTTTGTTACGCATAGAACGGATCATCGGACTGACAAAAGTCGTCTATTATTTTATGTCCAGTTGTAAGAAAAAACCACAAATCCGCTTGTTGTCCGTCTCTCCATCCATCCAAACAAACGATAACTCAAGAACGCCTTGACCTAAGATGTTGAAATTTAGAATCTGGATGTTTAATCCAAAGCAAAATCGTCCTTCTCCTTCGAATTACTGCCATATAAAACTTTTTAAAAGCAATTGTTCTATATTGGGCGATAACTTTAGAACGCTGTAAACTACGACCTATAAATTTTTCATGCTTTGATTTTCCAATAGTTGCATATGGAACTCACTATAACTCGACAAATCGTTTAGTCACGAAATCTAAGTTTTAGCATTGGGTAACTTATGCAAATATGCTACTAATAGCCTCAGGCAATGCAATCAACCAACTATACCAGTTTTCATACGAAAATGGCAGTTACACATTTTGACCCAAAAGCAGGCATAATCATAAAAAGTGACCTTGTTCTCTCTGAAATCTCCTCCATCTTAAGAAATGATTATGTCGCAGATTACCTTGACCTTTTTTTTTGATCAGTCGTTCAATATGTTTCTGGCAAAAATGATCAAAAGAAAAACCGAATGATGAATTGGGACCTTGGTAGTGTGGGAGATAGCAGGCGTGTATACTAACGCCAAGGTTCTGGGTTAGAATTTTACGTAGTCATGTTGTGAAAGCGGTACAAGCGTTGGTTTTGCTCTGTTCCCTAGAAGGAGTCAAAGGACCTAAACCATTGGCTTCTAAAACTTTGAAAGATTCCATTCTGTGAATCGTTAAGCAAAAAGGACATTTCGGTTAACATGTACAGAGTCCATATCAATTCTTCAAATATTAGAAATATACTCCTTAACATAATATAAATAATACCACGTCCTTGCTCTTGCTCAAGTCCTCCGCTTTTAAAAAATATAGAAAACTGTCAAATCAATAAAAAAAATAGTTCCATTGCTTGTGATTTTCGATGTATGTACCTTTTTGAATTTCTCCTGGAATTATCTTGTCAGTGCTTACGCCAGCCATAGTAATGCACGATTTAATTCAATTTGAACGAAACCTTTGGAATTTTGAGTACGCAAGGTAACAGAGAGATGCAGCCATCATTCAGGAATACGATATTTTCTGACGATATTTCAGAATTGAGCAATTTTCCTATATTATTGAAGACATTCAAAAAGGGTACATATACTGGTGTACGAGTATCACACAGGTCTGACGGTTGAAAACACTTTCAGAACTTAGTTCAGTCATGTGTTCGTTTATAGTGAAGCTTTTCTTTATTTTTTCTGAAGGGAAAATGTGACTTGCATGTAAGAAAGTATAATATATAGAGAAAATATCTTCTTTAAAAGTGTATACCGTACAAAGTTGTAAGCTAAATTGGAAATTCTATCCATCCCCTGTACTTCTACACTGAAAGCATATTTTCACATAACAATAGTTTTTATATGACATAAAGTACCGCCTAGACTAGAATAGACAGAATAAGTGGACAAATGGCGAAGTTTTTCACAGTTTCTTATAAACCAATTGCAGTGAAAATTAATTTTTGATCATATTTAAGCAATCTTCGAGCGAAGTAACTTTCAGAAACAGGGTTGGTGATATCTTACCGATTCGCACGTAATAGCAGGCATTTCATTATTGTATGGTTCCTTAATCATTGATTCGTTATTTAATAAAATGCCTCTTGAAACACGCAATATTTAAACAAAAAAAACTCTGTCATACAGACATGAAGTGACGCTAACCGCTCCCCAAACTTGAAGATAATACATATACCACACATCTCACACAGCAGGCTCAACATGTCGCTTCACACCATAGTAATAACCGAACATCCGCGCTCACACACAACAGAGGCAAAGACTTTAAAAGCAGCCCAGCCTCCAGCGAAGTCAGCATTTATTACCTGGTCATCACAGAGTATTGAGTACACTATCTAGAGCAATCGTGAATTGAGTTTCGTCACCATAAGTGACTTAAACCCACAACAGTACCACGCCACTTCGGCGTGGAAAATTACGCTATTGCATAACATTGCAAATTAAGATGTTATAATTTTAGCATTCAGCACCAATAAATAAAACACTTGAAATCAGCGATCAACATGTGATCAGCAAATTCCGAAATAGAACAATGTATCGTTTTCTTCAAGAACATGAAACAGAGGTTTCTTCATAGCTGTAGGGATAATGTCAAGTACTTGTTAATTTACACTCTAATTGGATACTCGAATGCCGTAATATGTCCTAACAAGACGCGGCAATTAATATCACTAGTGAATAAAAATATTTTTAATAAGCTTAGAAATTTTGTTTTAATAAAAAACCTTCTTAATACTTAGGTTTAGGTTTAAGAAGAGGCGCAGTGCTAGGCGCCATACGGGCCCATTGCCATCCCTTCAGATTTTGGTGGGCTGTTCCATCCCCTCAACAACACTCCAATGCCCTGCAGAACCTGACCAGTTTGTCAACCCCTAATGACCTCAAATCCTCGATGTTATCGATGAAAAGACTACCCAGCCATTTCAGTCGCCTTCTAGCGATCCCTCGGCATTCGCATGTGAGTGATGTCCTTTACAGCGTACAGATCATGGTAGAACCTGTACATGGCCGTCTCCGCTAGCCCTAGCCGCATACCGTGTTTCCCCAGCACACAGTGACCCGTCAGTGTTCCGACGAGCAGTCGCAGCTTTCATCTATCCCAAGTTAATATATTCCTAGTTTTTTGACTATCCAGGCTCTAGAAATCCTGCAGCTTGCAAGCCCTGCCCACCTAGAGTTGGCCGCCTTTTTTGCACGCTCACCAATTTGCGGTTTGATGCCGCATATCGGTGGACAAACATCTTCCTCAACCCTAGCATTCGATGCCGATCCCAATCTCGCAAGCTCGTCCGCTCTTTTATTATATTACTATGCCCTGGTCCCTAGCAAATCAGTACTCTGTTCTGACTACAAAGGACCTTCAGCACTTCTCGACACCGCTTTACTAACTGAGATTTAATGGTGACCGATTCCAGCGCCTTTATGGCCGCCAGGCTATCAATGTAGAGTGAGATATTCTGATCACATATCTCACCAATAACCGGATGTTTGCTGCCTGCAACACAGCTAGAATTCCGCTTGGAAAACACTGCATACATCTGGCAGTTTGAACGACTCCCCTACACTCTAGTGATGTGCAATTCAATTACTTTTTAGTAACGAATAATTACTGAATACATCAACTTCAGTATTCGATATTCAGTATTCGATACTTCTTCAAATACTTCATCAACCATAAAGTATTCATTTGACTATATACTCACAACCATTTGAATCCCGTGGTTTAGTATTCAATTACTTCGGTACTCGATACTTCTTGAAATACTTTACCAAGCTGAGTAAAATATGTTGTGTTAGATTTGAGATGTGCTATTGAGTGGTATTTGAAATGAGGCAATATCGAATGCTTCTCAAAAGCGGTATTCGATACTAGTAATTGTTTAAAGTATCGAATACTAAATAACGAATAATTACTTTTTGCACATCTCTACTACACTCAGCTGCTCAGAGAAGACGCCAGCGCCAGTGCTTCATTCCATTTTCGATCCGTCCGTATATACGGAGATTTTTCCCTCACGTAGTATCCTATTATTCTCCCACTCCACTCTTGCATATACAATTTCGTACGGCGTCGCAAAATATATCACTTGGATTAAGTAGTCCGTACTAATATACGCCAGGTTTCCCAGAAATTCGTTGAGAATAGAACTATGCCCTTTAGAGCTCGGCCTAAAGAGGACACAGATCGATAGCCTAACTGCTGTATTTGCCACTACCTGTTTCACATATATATTCACCGGCAATAGATGCATAAACACCTCCAACGCGGCAGCAGGTGTTGTTCGAAGGGCTCTCGTGATCATAACACAGGCAGTCCGTTGCACTCCTCCTAGTTCCCTAATATCCATGGCTTTCCACCACACCACTGCCCGAAAGATTAGAATAGGTCTCACAACCGCCGTGTACAACCAGTGTACTATATTTGGTTTGAGACCCCAGCTTTTGCCCAAGTTCCGCTTGCACGTGAAAAGCGCGTTATTAGCCTTCTTAATGCGCTCTTGAATATTCAATTTCCAGCTAAGCTTCCTATCCAGAATTAGACCCAGGTATTTAGCTTGTTCCGATAGTCTAAGTTTCACGCCTCCGAGCTTCGACAGCCTAAATGCCGGAATTCTATGCTTCCTTGTAAATAGTACCAATTCAGTTTTAGAAGCATTAACCCCCAGTCCGCATCTTCCAGCCCACTGGCTGAGTGTGCGGAGTACAGATTCCAAAATGCTCGACAGCGTATCCAAAAACTTGCCCTTGGTGATTACCACAATGTCGTCTGCATATGCGATGACCTTTATTCCCTGTTTTTCAATTTCCAGGAGAAACTCGTTCACAACGAGGAGCCAAAGAAGGGGCGATATCACCCCACCCTGAGGCGTTCCCCTCGAGGCCTGTCTTATAACCTTGCCTTGCCCCATATTAGCACTCACGATTCTGGTATTCAGAAGAGTCGTTAGCCAGCCTGTCAATACCTCCTCCAATCCTATGCTATACAGCGCTGCTCTAATTGCTTCCACAGTCACGATGTTGAAAGCCCACTCTATGCCCAGGAAAGCCGTTAAAGCAAATTCATTATACTCCAAACTAGATTCTATAGACCGCACTACCTCGTGTAGGGCTGTGTTTACAGATTTCCCTCTCATGTATGCATACTGTGCACCTGACAGCATCCTGTTTCCTAATACTTAACTATTGAATAAATATATGACAATTATACTGAAGACATTGTCTGACTTTACGCAGTCGAGAGCATCTTCGTGGCACACAAATGTGGACTGTAATGATGCTCAATTACAACCCTTTATTACTTACAAAATAATATCGTAATATGATTTCATCATTCTTCTCCTTTAGAGTCCTTTCTCTGTATTATGTACTCGTATCAACGAAATTCTTGTTGTATTATTTCCAGTTAAACCTTGATTAATAATTCACTCCATCTAATAATCCTTCCAAACATTCCTGAAGCCGACATCTATAAAAGTTTTTATCAGAACAAATCTACAATAAAACAACAGAAAAAATCTTCTAGGATAATTAACAAAACCATTCACAGCAGTACCGAGCCACTTTCGCCATTCCGTAAGGGCATAATAATTTTCTATATTTAACGCTTGCCAAGCAACGTAACAGGAAGCTAGAGTTTTCCGCAAGGCTATAAGAATTCCGGAAAAATTATCAGTTGCGTTGTAATTATTCCGGTAGCCTTATGGGGACTATAAAAGGATTAAAAAACTAAAACTTGCGTTCCCATTGCGTACACAACTTGCTACTTTTTCCTTCGCATCCTGCAGACTTAATTATGGCAGAGAAATGCTAACGACATTTTGTGAGAGGATATCCCAGAATCTAATATAGTTGCCAGTAGAAGCCCTAAGCTATCTTTCTCTATCTACTGTTTAATTTACTTGGGTTATTGTACTTTATACATAAGAGAACAATTTTTTTTTGTTCGTTCCCTACAAGGATCTCATCGCCTGTCATCGCAGTAAGTTCTAAGTTGGGCAAACGAGACAAGAGAAGAAGCATCAACTTAGAAATTCAAGGATTGGGCGTTGATATGATGATAAAATTTAAATTAGGCCGAAAGGTAGACGAAAGTTTGGCCGTCGGGACAGGAACAGAAGCACCGGCTGCAGGACCTTGAGACTAAGATGGCTTTTATGATTAACTTGAAAAGATCTTTCGCTTGCCTAGGCGGCTTGGCATTATGAAATGTTTATGGAAGCAATTCAAGTTAGTTTTTGATAAGGGTTTTGAGAGGTTGATGCAAGTGGTAGAAATTTACGACAGAAATGAAAACAACAAATTTCTTTAGGGTTTCCGTGAACACCCGCTTATGTAGATTTCCACAATTTATTAAATTTTTTATTGAGACTTATACTAGTAGAAACATTAATATTTCGCTGTCTACGCTATTTAAAATATTGATGAAATTCCAATCGAAAGACGACTACAACCGTGTGGAATAATGCGAGAGAAACTGTAAAGGGGATGCTGCTGCGCTGGTATTTCCTTCGATTTCAAAATACTAAATCACTCCCGTCTTTTCCTATTAAGGCTCCAAGAGTCCGGTGTGAAAATTCTGTATTCTCTTTTGATTTTACTTTATTATTTTAATAATAAGCGTTTTGGACGGAAAATTTTGGTTTCTAGATCTCAGTAACCGCTTAGGCTAGGAGGCTGAAACTTGAAATTTATATAGAACATCGATAGTGGACCCATTTGCAAAAAAAGGGAGGATATGGGTAAAGGGGTGTGGGAGTGGGAGGAAAAATAATACGTCCGAAACGTTCGAAAGGCGAGATCGAGACATTCTAAAATCCATATCTCCTAAACGGTTAATGTCACGAAATTAAAACTTAATAATCATCTGTAGGTATACTAGAAGAATAGATCGGAAACAAATTTTTGAGTGGTGGCAGTGACGTACGGGGGTGGGGGTTGAAAAACTTTAGATTACGATATCCCACGAACAAATTGCACTAGAGAAATAAAATTTGGTTTTTGTATAAAGGTTGACAAATAAAGTTTGCTGAAAGTAAAATTTTTTTAGGGGATGGTGGTGCATGGAAGTGGAGAGGGTAAGAACTTTTGAAAAAATCACGTCTTATATCTCAAGAACGGTGTAAGATAGATGCTTAAAATTTTGACCAGAAGTAGGCCTGATAGACCCCCAGCAGAAAAAAAAATTTGTGGATGAGGGTGGGGGAGGGTGAAAAGCAAAAAGTTCAGATTTTTATATCTCGAGAACATACAACGATATAAAACTGAAACTTAGTATTTAGATAGAGCTATGGTGGTAGCATGTTGGAAAAATATAATTTTTATAGGGGTAGTTTGGTACGGGGGTGGGGGGTGTTTTTCCTAACTTTAGAACGGCTTATGCTAGAAAGTTGAAATTCGGTATGTATATGTAAATGAACTCGAAAAGTAATTCTGATTAAAAAAAAATTCAAATATCCATTGGCGTTCGGAAGTGGGGCAAAAAAAATTATTAGCGAAAATGGAATTCATATATTTTTACGTTTTTCGTCATATCTATTAGGTCTTTCCAAATATTGAATTACTTTTTTTTTGTACGGGTTCTTCATATAAATACCTGGAAAGTGTTTTCAGGATTTCTTGAAATTCGACCCTCAAGGTGGTGTAAAGGGGATGTATACATTTTCACGAATTCAGCCGTATCCCTCAGGTCTGATTAGATATCGTATAACTTTTTACTTCCACGGGCTTATTTAATAATCACCTAAAACTCGTTTTCAAGTTTTTTCCTTTTTCAACCCCTAAGAGTTACCCTCCCTCTTAGTGTTTTCAGGATTTTTTAAAACTCGACAACTAAGAGGGTGTGAAGGGGTTGTACACATTTTTTACAAATTCAGCCATATCCCTTAGGTCTGATTAGATATTGAATAACTTTTTACTTCCACGGACTTCTTTTATAATCGCCTAAAACCTCGTTTCAACTTATTTTTCAAAAGGATTGTGCACGGTTCCACGAATTAAATCATATCTCTTAGGAAGTTAGGAGTGATAAGACATCAAATTGTTTTTTACTTCCTCGGACTTTCTTTCAGGATTTTTATATATATACCACCCCAGGCAACTTTCTAGCATTCTGAAACTATTGGTGATCATATATTTCAAAAACTTTTTGTATGGTCGTACCCCAGGGAGTAGCGGAATTTCTTTGACTAATAATTTTTTAAATTTCAAATTTTGACATTTTTTTCAACTTTGTTTTGATCTATAGTGAAGACATTTTTACAGGATTTTTGTATAGCAGCTTAGCGAAAGCTTTATCCTATTTCCATCATACTCATAACTTTATTTGTAACTATTATAAAATCAGGGAATTAAAAATTTCAAAGTCATAGCTTTAAGCATTTTAAAGCATTATATTAGGACTTTTGTTTGGCAGCCGCCTACCCCTTTGCGCGTAAAAGGATTTTGAGCGCTTTAAAAATTCGATCAAACATCAGTATTTCAAAATTTTAGCATCCTCTTCCTTCTTGATTTATCATGCATTCGGACAGACAGAGAGGCCGACAGATGGATTGACGAAAAAACCGACGGACGGACAGACAAACAGATAGCAAGCGGGTCTGTCAGTTTTGGCCACAATTAAATGTAAAATAATAACTATGTTCTCGTGTTTAATGCTGATATAATATACATGTATATATGTATATAACCTAAAAAGAGTTTCAAAATAACCTGCAGGTTATTATTTAGGCCGCCTGAAATTTGCCCTGCATCTCAGTATTAAACGTGTTCCGTACTTCACCCCAAAAACTAATAATGTAGGAAGATTTTCTAGTTATTTTTTTTTTTCAATTTCATTAACAATATACGAGGTCAGTTATCGACCGATTATAAAAATCTCATCAGACCTAAGAGATATATCGGAATTCGTTAAAACGCACTTTGCACCTAAATTCCCGGTTCCATTTGTTACATTTCCGCGTATCGTACCACCATTGCGTATCATTCACTGAACGAATACAGTGCGGCCACTACACAATTTTTCTTGTATCAAAAGTACATTGCATTTGAAAATGCACGATACGCGATTAAGTGAACACGTGTCTCAGTTTCAGTTCAACTGCAAATATGAGATCATCGCGAATGAGTAATATTGTGAAATTACAAAAACTTTTCGATTGTTTTTTTAATAATCACAATGAAATTCCAAACTTTAGGTCCCGAACGCGAATAATTAATACTATGCAACGTCATGTGCAACGCAACATGTCCAAACATGAACCCACCACGTATCGTATCATTCCTTTGATGTGATCGCAAAAAACCGCCAAATGATCGATAGTGTCCGTTGTATTTCTTTGTATTATATTTTGATACAGAACGAAGGTACGTTTGTCGTATCTAATGCTACGCAACGAGAATACGATACGCAGAAATACAACAAATGGATACCGGCCTCAAGAGAAAAATGTTGAAATTGATTTTTAGGCGACAGTATACACATAATGCCTCTAAAAGATTTCTAAAAGATCTGTCGGAATTCGTGAAAACTTACACATCCACCTTACATCACCTCGAATATCAAAACATAGTTTAATTTTATTTTTAGGGCGATAATATTTAAAACCCTTAGAAGTGAAAGAGAATTCTATCTAAGACATATGTCGAAATTCGTGTAAACGTACCTTACACCCCCTTAGAGGTTGAATATGACTGAAATAATGAATATGATTGAAAATTGTTGAAATAGTGTTTGTGCGATTATAGTATTTAAGCTAATTTGATATCTCATAAGACTTTAGATATATGCTGGAACTCGTCAAGTAAAACTATTCGACATTTCGACAAACCCAATAGTTATGTCGAAAATCTTGGAAATGAATACAACCCGTTTTTAAGCATACATTTTTCCCCAGTCCATTTTTTTTTGCTTAGATAACTTGTCCAGTACATATCTTCTATTACATACTAAGTTTTAACTTTTTGAATGAATCATTCGTGAGATAAAAGAAACACTTCCAATGCGTACTTTTTTACACATTGCTCTAGTCATACGTCAAGCCTTAGCTTTCCATCCTTACCCGTTCTCGAAAAATAAAAATTAGAATTTTTTGCTTTCGAGTCTCACTCTCTATACTGCACCCCAAACTATTGGTCTATGCTACAGGTCTGCTATATCTAACTCCTGCAAAAATTTCAAAATCAGAAACGCCTTCCTCAAAAATTTTATTTTACATTTAGCCCATTCCATTTATACACTGAATTTTATCTTTTTGGTATAATTGGTTCGGAACGTATCGTAGTCGAAAGTTTTTTTCAACTAACACACAAAATTATAAAGTGATAAATTCAGAAATTCTATCTCGGTAGAGAAATTGTAAGGTTATTCAATAGGGACATAACAATTTTGTATTTAAATAAAACACAGAATAATTGAGATAATTTTCAAACAGTGCTCGTTCGTGAACTTCACGATGATAAAAATGTAAACCTTGACTGACGTTTTGACATTGACAAACCAGCAAAAAAGTTTAAGGGTGCGTTTGTATTAAAACATAAAATTGTTATGTACCTATTGCATATCCCTTGATCTACAAATATGAACTGACCTTTTGTTTTTAAGGGGCGTGAAAGCGCGATATTCACAATTTTTTAAAGATGGCGCAGCGACTGAATATGTAATAGGTCGCATACTGTACCTTCGCCAAACTAAACCATTTTTTTGTGTTAATTGACTGAGCTACATACAGGTGGCAGATTTTATTTTATTTTCAGTATTACTTTATTATTTTTTAAAAATAAAGTATTGTGATGGACTTGAAATTTAAAAAAAATTTGCTACCCTGAAATTTTGTATTTTCACGTTTTAGGACTAGTAGACCCCAAAAAAGCAAAAACAAAAATGTCCGTCTGTCCGCCGTAGACGCCGTCCGCCGCACGCCGTCCGCCGTCCGTCGTCCGCCGTACGCAAAACCGTTTGATGGCGCATAGCTCACAAACCCGTAGAGATATTAAATTGAAATTTTTACGATTGGTATCTTTTTGAGGGGTAGTGGTGTAATAAGGGAGGAGGGGGGCGCGTTTTAGACGAAAAATTTTGGTTTCCAGATCTCAGGAACTGCTTATGGTAGGTGGCTGAAATTTGGAAGCTATATAGTAATATGATAGTGGACCTATTTACAAAAAAATTGGTGATAAAGGTTGAGGGGTGTGGGAGTGGGAGGAAAAACAATGTGTCCGAAACGTTCGAAAGCTGGGATTGAAGCATTATAAAATCAATATCTCCTGAACCGTTGATCTCAAAAGTGTGAAACTTTGTAGTTATCTTGAGGGATACTAGGAAAGTAGACAAAAGCTAAACTTTTTAAGAGGAGAAGTGAAGTGTAGGGGTGGGGGGTGAAAAACTTTAGATTACAATATCTTCCGAACCAATTGTACCAAGAAGATGCAATTTGGTTTCTTTACATAAGATCATAAGTGGAGTCTACTGAATGTAAAAATTTTGAGATGGGAGGTAGAGTACGAAAGTGGGGGGATAACCATTTTTCAAAAAAATTTAATTTTTATATCTCAAGAACCGTACCAGATATGATCTTAGGAGTTTTACAGGAGTTAGGTCCAGTAGACTTCTAGCAGAAGTCGGTGGTGCTGGGGAAGGGGGTGACTGTGGAACGAAAATAACCCTGCTTTTATTTCTCGTAAAACGCAAAGCATAGAAAGCTAAAAATTGACGACTATATAGAGTCACTGTAGAAGTATCCTAGAAAAATGTTTGATAGTGGTAGCAAGGTACGGGGGTGGGGGTGGTTTTTCATATCTCATAAATAGCGTTTGCTAGAAAGTTGAAACTTAGTATGTATATGTAGAAGTACTACAGGAGTAATTTAAGCAAAGCAAATTTTCAAAATTTTATTGATGTACAGAGCTGGAGTAATGCGGTGTGGGTCACTATGCGACTGATAACCTAAAGATTAAACAGGAGGCTATTTGGAACGTTATTTTATAGGTTATGAGTCACACCGAATCTCAGTATTAAACACGTTTTAGACTTCTACACAAAAAATCATAAAGTTGCACCCAGACTGTTGGCACATTTTTATATTTAATGAGCACCTAGAAAATTTGTTTTTATGTACGTATTTCTAAAAAGATATTCATTGTTATTTGCCGTTCACCTACTTTGTTCATCGTGATATGTATAAAATCTGGAACAGATACCCTTTGTAAACCTTTAGATTGAAAGGCCAATGTACTATGCATTACGATCCCAAGTATCTACTTTGTTTTGTTTTGAATAGAGCGAATAAGAACTGAAGAATCTTGGAAATTTACCAACATATTTACATTGTGGTTGAAATTTGAGGAAAAGAGCACTTGTTCAAGAACTTGTAGTGAAACTTTAGAAGAGTCAATTCAAGTTGTTCTAGCAGACAATTAAAATCCAAGCAAATTTATCATTTATATATATGTATGATATATAAATTTCTCGACACAACATGCCAGTCATAAAAGCGATACTCTGGACTAATGGAGTTCACCGTAATTCATATCACTATAGGGGATACTGGAAAAGCTATAAGACACTCTTCATGTATCAGAGAAATTCAGCAAAAAATTTGTAAACTTTGGATGCCTTAAAACGGCATTAGTGTATAGAGGATAACAAATTATTCGATGGGAATAAGCGGGTAAATTAAGACACATTTGTAAGTTACACGAGTACATTATATCGCACAAGTATTTTAGGTTTAGTTGGTAACTAACCCCGTTTCTTAAATCGCTGAAAATAGTATCTTAAATGTGTCACTCCATTCGAATTAAGCTTGTAATTGTGATGACTGCTTTCACACTGACATCGACGAATCGAACCGAAATGTTCAATTTGTTGGCATAGAAATGACTTGGACACAATTCGGATTCGAAAACCAAAAAAGACCTCAAACAAACTTCACATGGATTCCGGAATACCTTCAGGTGCAGGACTATATTCATTCATTTGATGAGTCCATTATGTGGTCACTAAACTGCACCGGTTGGGCTGACACGCTCGACATAGAGTTGTCTGTTAAAGAATAGGTGAGGTATTCTGGATGCAATACTGCAAGCTTATTCTACACGAATCTCATAAATTGTCCTTTCTCGAATTGAATGCAAGTTGTACACGCTATAAAAGGATTTTCAAGATTTCGCATTACGGACAGATACAAACGGTGCAAGCAAACCTTACGACGACAATGCTCCCTACAAAATGGAGTTTTTAAGAAAAAGTACTTTTACGATGATTGAAAATACAACTTGGATATTTCACTTTTTCATTCGATTCGGTGTAATGGTCAAACGTCCAGGTTCACGACTCCTTGAAATATTTGATAATGCAATAAGATTTGCTCGTTCCACGGTAGTTGAATTGACTTACTTGGGTAGATATCAGTCGAAGGTATTAAATTTCGTTTCGGAAATGTGTGTCTTTTTTGTCTGAAAAAATAAAAGAAGGAGTTATAAGTGAAGTGTTGTAATAAAATCACATGAAATCGGTAAAGCTTTTTTCAATTTCATTGAATCAGTAGCTATTTAGTCAGAAGTGCATATGAGACGCTTGATATTTTGCAATGCAGTCAAAATAGTCCTTAGAAGTAAACAATTTTTTCGGGCTGCTTTGACTCATATGTGTGTTATGCAGTTATCCAAAACACCTTCACAGCTGGTCAGCCTCGTCAAACAGTCGGAATTCGTGAAAACTTGAACAAGATCTCGTTATACCCACTAGGAGGTTCAATATCAAAAAAATGCTTGTATGTGATTTATCGCACATTATATTTGAATACCTTAGAAGTGAAAGTGAATTCGATATCTCATTGGACCTAAGAAATATATCGCAATTCGTGGAAATGTATACAACCAGCTTACACTCCCTTAGGCTTTGCATATCCAAAAATTTGAAAACATTTTTTAGGTGCTTATATAAAGAACCCGGAGAAGTAAAATTAATTTGATAACTCGACATGCCTAAAAGATATAACGAAATTCGTGAAAACGTGGAAAAAGCCCATTTGATGGAATTTTTTTTACTACATTGTTATTGGTGCCAATAAAAATTTGAACTTTTTTTCTAAATTATTTACTCCTACTGTACATCTGCATATTAGTATTAAATTTACATTTTCTAGCCGTTTGTGAGATACGAAAAAACATCCAACCTTTGCCACTCGTAACAAAAATATTTTTCTAGAACACCTCTATAGTGGATCTGTATAGTCATACAGTTTTTGCTTTCTATTCTTTGCGCTTCTCCAGAAATAAAAATCAGAATTTATTCTGCTACACACCCCCTCCCCCATCTAAACATTTAACATACACCACACCCAACAAAATTTTTTGCTCCGCTGGACGCCTACTGGGCCTAACTCCTGTAATTTTGAAGAATATACCTGGTACGGTTTTTGAGATATAAAAATATTTTTTTTTTAAAAATGAATGTCCCTCCTCTTCCGTGCTCAACCTCTGCCTTCCAAAATTTTTGATTAAATAAACTCCACTTGTAATCCTATACGAGTAAACCAAATTATATCTTCCTGTTAAAATAGGCGTGGAAGATATTGTTATCCAACTTTTTACATCTAAACCCCACACCTCCACTACCCCCTTCAAAATGGTAGTCCATGTCTAGGCCCCTAGTGCAGTCAATAGTCTGGGCCCAACTTTTTTTTTTGGTGCAAGTTCGGGATGCATTAAAAGTTTTGTTGCGGTGCAGGCTATACCCTGTGACTGACAACCTAAAGAAATAATCAGCAGACTACTTGGAACGTACCGAACAGAATCTGGCCTAAAGCAGGGAGATGGGCGAGTCATGCTTTTCAATCCCGCCCTGGAATATGTTATCAGAAAGGTACCCGTTGATACCAGAAGTATCCTACGAATCAAGTTCATTCAATTAGTGGCGTACGCGGATGATATAAACATCATGGCCAGATCTGTTTCAGACGCCAAGGAAGTCTTCCACTGTATAGACTCAGCGGCAAAGGATGTCGGGTTAAGGGTCGATGAAAATAAGATTAAGTTCATGACCCAAACAAGAAAAAATGCGTCAACTAGACAATATATGACCATGGGGGACTACAACCTGGAGAATGTGGATCATTTCTCATACTTAGGATCACACCTTGTAATAGACGGCAACGAACGTGACGAAGTTAAACAACGGATCACACTAGCAAATAAGGCGTATTTCACGGTTCTCCCGATCTTAAAATCGAAAAAAGTGCACAGGGAGAGCAAACTTCGCATAACTATGCAAGCGAAACGTGGACTCTCAATCAAGCGTCTGAAAAATCAATAGCCACTTTTGAAAGACGACTTCTTCGAAGAATTTTGGGACCAGTAAGAGAAGGCACTGAATGGCATATCCGGTGCAACAATGGTCGCGTTTATGTGCAGACCAGGCCAGTCTCAATAGACCAAAAAACCAGTCTGGTCGTACGCATAAATGCAAACCAAACCAGTCCATTTGGACTGATTTTGGTCTTGATTTTGGTACGGACCAAATGAAGCCAAGCCAGTCTCGTACTGTGAAAATGCGCACATAAATGCAAGACCGAAAAATACCAAACAGGTCTAAGTGGACTGGTCTGGTCTGCACGTAAACGCGACCTATAACGACCCAGCCGCATGAACTATTATAAAATTTAGAAAGCTACAATGGGCAGGACATGTGGAGCGAATGAACGACGGAAGAATTCCCAAACGCCTCTCAGTGTGCGTTTGACTAGAGATGTAAAATCGCAATGACTAATTGCTATGAAGCTATATGGAAGAGCACACACCGATCGATTAATTTCACGACTAAACAGTTGAATAGGCAATCCAGATCCCTTTCGACCGATGTGCGACTAAACTATCGCATTGGCCTCTTTATGAACGGTGGCTTATCTAGATGCGCATACTGGCCAAATTAAAAATCTCACACGAACGCTTTTCTCTCTGCATTCGGTCGTGTCTTGTGTGTGTAGATCTGTCTGGTCTGATGCAGATTACAGCATTAATACTCTGCCAGCAGTGGGGGTAGGTTGATATGAGTACCAATTCACTGTAACAATCGGCCGGTGGTAATGTACGAATGAGCAATGACTAAACAGTTTAGTCGGGCAGAAAGGACTGTGCGCGGCTCGATGTAATTAAACAGTTGGCCAACTGTTTAGTCTCAAGTATGCGTTAGGCCTGAAAGATAGAGCTCAGGGCACACGACCGGTGGGAAACCGCGGAATAGATGCACAAATTAGAGGACGCGGGCGCTGAACCGAGATGACTTCAGACAGTGTATCCTGCACGCCCTGGCCTGATTTGGACTGTCGCGCCATCGATGATGATGATGACTTGGAACGTTATTTTTTTAAGATGTTAGTTGGATAGTAAGTTGGACCACAATTTAGCTTTAATCGCAGCACACTTTAACCAAAAAAAATAATGAATTTGCCTCCAGACAGTTAGCAAATTTTTGTATTTTCCCCCCTAAATAGAAACGATGAATTCTCACATTTCAGTATCGTAAGATCTTCAGTGTTATTCTTACGATAATCATTTCCTTATGAGACAATTCTTCCAAGAGTTTTTTGTTCAGATGAACGATATGGATACGATACTTTCGTAAACCAAACGCCATCCATATCTATTGAAACTTTGTGAAAGATCATCAGTTGCTTAGTAGCAAATAAATACAAACTTCCCCATCAACATGATATTTATAACAGAACCTAAAAGGATGATAACAAATCCAGTCAACACTATCAGCAACATTCAAACATGGTCTCATCGAACCCTTATCAACGTTTGCATGCAAAAATAAAACGATTATTTTGTTTAACCCCCTCGTTGACATATTCCTTATCATTTTGCCGAATAGTTTTCTCTGGTTGAGAATATTTTCGCATAGGATATTGCAAGAAATAAAATAGAACCTGACTTTTCTTTACAATCCGGTATTATGCCAGTATGCAACTGCTGCCAACACGACTGTGTTACAGTGATACAATCCTAAATATGTAAATTTTAGATGCTATTTACCAATCAGTCCAAAATCCCTTTTACACGCTCCCCAAGGTTCTTGCCCCAGCGGTTCCGAAATAGAGCAACCTGAATCCGAATGTAATAAAAATGAAGCGAATTCCGTTCAGATACAAATCCCTGGTGTGATTTTTTTTTGCTAGACAGGTTTCGGATTTTCATCCCTTATACTATTTTCCCGGATAGCTTGTAGTATTTTCCGTCTTAGCTGGAATTGAATAATCAAAAATTTATAGAAAAAAGCAAACTTTCAATTTGGTCAAAGGGATGTTCTAAAATTTTAGTTTATAACCGGAAACGTAGCGTTTTAATAAGGCATTGAATAGACTACGGAACCTAAACTGTCCGTAATTTTCATTAAGAAATTTTCAAAGTCTTTTGATCTATGCAATCTGCTCATTAAAGAGGTCGTATAAAGCTGGTCCCTTCGGTTCTAATTGAAAGTCACCTCGTTATCCTGGACTTTGATAGCTTTCGGCGTAGTGTTTCGAAAAACATACCTTTATAATCTCCGTGATGGTATGCTGATTTTCGAAATTTTGATTTTGATATTCATGTCATGCAGTGACCTAATCTCTTTCAGTCGTCATTACTATGCATATCAAGTTCCTAGTAGTGACGGCATCATGGCACGTTGTGCCCAAGGAGTTGAATTTACAAGTAACTCGAATAAGATTATAACTTTTTAGGGAGAAGTGTAACTATGGTACATTTGTTTGATGGAATCCTTCTGGATTTTTATCTCGAATTGTTTTTTTTTGTCTTGGTGATCGATTTATTTATTATAACCCTACTCTTTTAGTGCGGTTTTTTAGCTACTTTAAGAACGGCCACAAGGCTGAACAACCATCACGCACACTACGTACTAAAAAAGTTCCATAGCGTTCAGTTACCCTAGCTCTTTATACTTAAAGCTAACAGGAGCCCATATACGGGGATGCATGCATGTCATTCTTCCATAAGTGTATGGGTCTGAATCTTAAGTGTGTGCCTTTGCCACCATGCGGCATAATGGAAATCAAAAAATATTGATTTTTGTGGGAGGACCCAAAACGTATCGCGACATGCGTGAATGATATGCATGCATGCCCGTGCATGGTCCCTTAATGTGGAATCGCAAGCTAACACCGTTGGACAATACTTGGACCTCGTTTTCACTTCTGTTGTAAACCGTGCGACAGTCAGTCATTGTACATCACCACTGATACCAGATTTGAATCATCATCCAGGAGTTTACGTAGTTTTTCATTTTGCTGCCCGAGTTAATTACTTATTTCATTCTGAAGTTTCATATGACTATTATTTTAATAAAGTCTGTTTTTCTGCTTTGAATCGTGACATCTCTACATATGGTTGGTAGTGTGCACTAAGTGAACCAGATGTAAAGAAAGTACCACCTCAAACTTTAATAATACGATCTTTGGTTGTTTTGCGCAATATCTAGCGGACAGACTAAGCGTTTTCCATGGTTTGATGACGACTTCATACATCTGAAAAATTTAAAAAATTAAGTATGGATGATATATTGCCACTCAAGGATTAATTCGGACTACATCAAACATATGCGACCTGTTCGTTAGGCGGTCTAGTACGGCGTATACTTAGTACGTCAATAACATTAAATTATCCATTAGGGACAAACCCAAGCGGTTCTGAGATATCGTCAATTCAAAAAGGAATACCGATAGATTCTTCGAGAACTATTTTCGTGGTGTTTTTACTTTTTTTTTAACTATGATAAAAGATAACAACATTTGAACATCTTCTTTTTAAATTTGAAATCCAAAAAGGACATGAACTTGTTCGTGTAACTTATTGTTTGGCTTAAGAATTAATGTCAAGATTTTTGGATATTCTACATTCATGGGTAAAAAGGGGTAAGAACCTTTGCACAAATGTCGCTATATCTTTAAGGTATGATAAGATATGAAATTAGTCTTAACTTTTACGGTCTTTTACCTAAAAACTGATTTCACGATTTTCCAAAATTTAGCCCTCCAGGGGTGTAAAGGGGTTGTACGTGTTTTTATAAATTACGCCATATCTCTTAAGGTCTGATGTGGTATCAAACTGGTTTTTTCTTCAACGAGGTAAAAACTATAACGTATTTCAGGATTTTTTGATATTTAATGGGAGCGTAAGGCTGTTGCATCGTTTTCACGAATTCCGATATATCTCTTAGGGGAAATGGGTTTTACTTCCGCCAGGAGGATATTTGAAGTGTCATAATAGTTACCTGTCATCATTTCAACAGTAAACGCGTTGCACACTTGTGAACGATGAACGAAAAACCTATGAAGCATAGTAGTTAAACATTTTTCTCTCTTTTCAAAACACACGAATAAGAAAAAGTGGTAATCAGCGAAAATCCTTCAAGTACCTGTGATACGATTGATCTTGGAAATAAATATCTTGCATTCGATGTTATTAGGTAGGTAGGTAGGTACGCGTGGCTGCTCGAGAGAACACAGAACTAACTAGATGAATACTGAACTCCGATTTATATTGTAGTTGGGGATAACGCAGAATTACGTGTGTGAATGTTGTATGTCCTTTATTAAGGACTGCCATTAGATTGCTACTTAAAACTAAAAGACAATATTCAGTGTTTAATTTCATATCTTGAACTGGGTAAGTCATCGAAAAAAAATGTCCTTTTAGGACTTTCATATGGGAGGTGCAGGAAGGACTCACTCGATTTCTTACATATTTATCCCTTTCCTTAGAACCATTTAAAAATGAACGTGTACAAAATTTGAAATTCGTAGCTTGAAGCGTTCAAAAGTTATCGAAAAATATTGTTGAACACGTGTCTTCAGGACATTTTGTATGGCAGCTACCAGAAAGAGTAAAAGGATTTCGCTGATTAGTAAACTCGAACTTCGTTTTTACTCAAAACTAATTTGTACAAAATTTCCAATTCATAGCTAAAAGATTAGTTGAGTTATAGTAAGTTCCGTAAATTAAGTGAAGACGTTTTGACAGGATATTTGTATGGCAGCTACACGAAGGACTAATAGGATTTTCTTCATATTCATACATTTAGCTCCAACTATTGGAAAAATAACACATACAAAATTTCAAAGACATAGCTTAAACCCTTCTGAAGTTAGCTGCCAATATTCTTGAACACGTGTTTTAAGGACATTTTGTATGGGAGCTACCAGAAGGAGTAAAAGGATTTCGCTGAATAGTAAACTCGAACTTTGTTTTTACTCAAAACTAATTTGTACAAAATTTTGAATTCGTAGCTAAAAGATTACTTGAGTTATAGTGAGTTTCGTAAATTAAGTGAATACATTTTGACAGGATATTTGTATGGCAGCTACACGAAGGACTAGCAGGATTTTCTTCATAATCATATATTTAGCTCCAACTATTGGAAAAATAATACTTACAAAATTTCAATGTCGTAGCTTAAACCCTTCTGAAGTTATCGACCAATATTCCAGAACACGTGTTTTAAGGACATTTTGTATGGCAGCTACCCGAAGGAGTATGACGATTTTGCCCGTTAACGAACTTAGCCTTACAAACTCAACCAAACATCCAGATTCAAAATTTCAAGATCCTAGGTGAGGGCGTTCTTGAGTTATCGTGCTAACGGACAGACGGACGGACGGACGGACGGACGGACAGACGGACGTCAAGCGGATTTGAGGTTTTTGGCCACAAATAAACGAAAAATAATATATAACTTTTTTTCGTCCGAGGCTTGGTTCTATGCGTTACAAACTTTTCGGCTGGATTAAACTTATAATACTCTATATGATTTCATCTAGAGTATAAAAAGGTGCGTTGTGTTACCATAGGATCACCGAATCCGGTCCTACGAGTCAAACCATTTAGAGCTTGTAATGAAGCGTTGGATTCTCGGGACATCCTTTGCGGCAAGGTGATTAAAACTCCAAGATGAGCTTTTCTTCTAGCGGATAGAGCTGGACAGGTACAGAGAAGATGACAGACTGTCTCCTCCTCCTCCTCATACAGGCAGCTTCTACAGAAGTCATTCGAAAAGAGGCCGAGTCTTTTAGCATGCCGACCTATAAGACAGTGTCCGGTCAAGACACCGACTGTGGTGCTGATATCCGCCCTTTTGAGCAAAGTCAGCCTTTGAGACCGGTTTGGATCCAGCTTCGCCCAGATCTGTATCCTAGTATGACATGTAATATCGTCTGCCCATATTGAGTTGGTTTTCTCAACTGAGTCCAATCCCAGTAGCAATTTACATGTAGAGAGCGGTACACCGAAATGCCGATGTTTCGGCATAATCTGAAGGAAAGTACCTCGTCGAGCGAGTTCGTCAGCCATACAGTTCCCTAGAATATCCCGGTGTCCTGGTACCCAGCACGGAAGAATATTGAACTGTTCAGCCATCTCCTTAAAAGATGATCGATGATCTAGGTGACCTTTGATGTTGTCGAGGCCGATCCCAAGGATTTTATTGCCGCTTATCTGTCTGTGAAAACGCTAATATTCCTAGTAGATATTACATTACACCACAACCAGGACAAGGCCTCCTTGATCACCATGAGCTCCGCTTGATAGACACTAGAATAGTCCGAGAGACGGAAGGAGCTGCTAATGTTAAACATGTCAGAGAAACCATCTCCATCTACTCCGCCTTCAATTTTGGAGCCGTCTGTTTGCTGTTATTAAAAATTTTTTTTAAAAAAAAAATAATAATAATGGTTTGTCCGTAACATGGACCAGCAAATTTCATTAAAAGTGCATTTGATGTCACGGTGATTTATTTATTTTTCCACTTTATTCGTATCCTAAAAATTTATTTCACATGCATCACAGGCCACTGAAAATTCATTCCAAATGAAATAAGATTTGAAATATGCATGTTGCCTAGTTTATTTTTATTCAACGTGAAGTCTGTTTAGTTGGTGCAGAGTGCATAGTGTTTGCAAGTTTTAAATTGAATCAATTTCGTGCTCAAATGTTAGCATAAAAGAATTTTCCTTAGGGCTATATTACATTCGGATGCATTCGAGAAATCACAAAAGACAAGAATGTGATGATATCCTTCTGTCAGCAAGTAATTGAATTCGGAATAAAGTGACTGAAAATAACTTAAAAGCAATTTCATCGATATGGCGCGGCATAGACATGAATACAGCTTTTGACTTCTGGTATTTGATAATATTCTTATTATTGATTATTGTTATTTTGGTGTGACACAAAAGTAATTCATGTGCTTTTTATGAAAAGTTTATTTCAAAATAGAAAAATTGAAAAAATGTTTAATAGAGAGCAATTTTCTGAAGGTAATGCTAAATTAGCTATTTTCTTACCACAATAAATGCGTATATTAGAAGTTGAAAGTTTGCAAATGAAAATCAATTAATTTCTGGGATGCGGTAATTGTGTATCTTTCAAAATAGTACGAATTTGCAATTTTAACTACGGTACCTTGGTATCTATGAATTTGTAATTTTTAATGCATATGAACAGTACGAGTATGTGCTCCTTTCACTGCTGATGAGTACTAGCATGAGCCCAGAAAAAAGTAGGATGCATAAATTCAAAGAAATCTTCAGATTTTCATATTTCGAGAAGGATTATTTCCGGAAAATTGAAACTTGCAACTTGCAAAACAAATCAAGGGGATTAATATAGTTCAGCTTCAGAGAAGTGTCTTACGAAACACCATTACAAAATCCTAACTGGGAGTTATCGCTGTCCTGGCTACTACCATTGAGGACATGACAGATGAAAACCTTCACTGGAGAAGCCAGTTCAAAACTGTGCTGGACTAAGTCCGAAGGAGCTGTTTCGTCATAGGATGGCATTTTGACTCATCAGAGGGTATATCATGCCTACTGTCCGAAACACCGAGACGTATTACTTTAATATTATAAATATAAGCGGTAATGACGTAAGAAAGTAATATGGAAGAGATGGAATGTAGGAATATGTAAAGAAGCAAATAAATTAGTCAAAAAATTGGGTCCAATTTAATTGCGTTTATAGTATATATATATATATAGTACAGAGGCTACCATGCTGGTGTCAGCCTAAACAATTTATTAGAAGCTCTTTAGAATACAAATTATTCCGCGTAGTAACGTTTGTCGCATTGCAACTTTAACAGTGTTCCGGAGTTGAGTCAAAAAAATACTTAAGTTGCACTATAACACTAAGGGCCGTTCCTGGAACATTAACTGACAGATTTTCATAGAAAACTTCCGGTTAAAGATCCAGTTAAAGTTAATCTGAACACCGTAATAATGACCATTAGAAAAATTATATGCCAACAGCAAGCGCAAACGAAGAGGGGAGGGGACGAACCCCCCCGAAATGATGTGATTTAAAAATCACAACTGAATGTAACTAATACGCGACGTGTATATTCTTTTACATGCTAATTACTTGAGCTGAGTTAAGTTGTAGTTTTCATACGAATTTCAACTCAAATCGAAATTCCATGAAAACTAACTCGCCACGGAAATGGAAAGGTAGTGATGTGATAGTTCCCCAGTAGGAAGTTCGAGGAGAACTCAATGAGAGAGCAAATATGGAGCTATCTATTATTACTATCAATAGGTAAAAAATGGAGATTTTTAACAAAATTATGGAGAAAACCGCCACTTCTCTTTTTTCGCTCCAAATGGATGAAAATGGGATTACGAAGAACCTTTTTGAGTTTTCATTTTTTCCAGGAAAGTTACTCATACAATGTTTGAAGTCGCCCTTCGGTTTGAGAATTTCCATCGAGCGCATCGAATCTATCACGCAGTCACAATTTAAAAGTATCAGATTTGAACTAATAAATTTGTGTTTAGATTTAGTTTTTTTTAGTCTTTTGAAAAGTGGTACAAGGAGATTGTTTGTGGTAAGTAAAATCTTATCATTATCGTCGTGGTAGTTAATATATAGTTATTTTACGCCAAAAGCACGATTAAAGCTTTTTTTAATTGAATGTAGAAAATTGTGTCAAATTTCATATTTATGAAGTCTATAGCGAAATATTCTGTGCTACAGAGTGCTTCCTCTAAGTTAAAATAAAATGCATTTTAATGAATATTTCACTGTACATAGTTATTTCCGGAAATATTCAGAAAGTGGTTTGCGAGATATTTTCAGTATAGTGAGAACTGAATGCCACAAAAATAAAAAGTTTGTTTAGTCGAATTTGTGAGACACAGTTTGTTAACGGACAAAATTGTCCCACTCTTTCGAGTAGCTGCCATGCAAAAAGTCCTCAAGATACGTGTTCAAGAATATTGACCAATAACTTCGGAACAGCTTAAGATACGACTATAAAATTTTGTATACGTTCGTTTTTCAAACGTTCAAAAATGAATATGAAAGTTCCTACGAGGGAATCCTTTAGTCCTTTGTGTAGCTGTGGTACCAATATCCAGTAAAAATGTCTTCACTCAAATTACGGAACTCACTATATCTCAAGAAATCGGTCAGCCACGAATTCGGAATTTTGTACAAATTAGTTTTAAGTGAAAGTTCAGTAGTCAGCGAAATCATTCTACTTCTTTGGGTAGCTTCTATACAAAAAATCCTTAAGACATGTATTCAAGATTATTTTCCGATAGTTTTGAATGCTTCAAACTAGGAATTTGAAATTTTGTACAAATTAATTTTTAAATGGTGGCAGGTAAAAGGACAAGTATGCTAGAAATCGAGTGAGTCCTTCTTGCACCTCCCATGTGAAAATACTTCAAAATGGAAAATTTTACTTTCGGTAACTTACCTAGTTATAGATATGAAATTGAACACTGATGTTCGAGTTGCAATCAAATGAGATTCTTTAATAAAGGACAATGCACTCGCCAACTACAAAAAAATTGGAGTTCAGTATTTCATCTAGAGTATTTTACAATTGGCTTCCAGATCAGATTGCAACAAAAAAAGGAAGAGAAAAGAAGAGCAAAGCGATGTGTTCTAGCATCTCTAAAGAAGTGCGAAAGACCTCGTTTATGCACCCTTACAACAGTTTTCCTTGGCAGTTATAATGGAAATCTGATTTCAGAGGGCATGCTCTTGCAAAAAGGAGGTCCAATTGAGGAGAAAACGAGGTCGAACCTCCCTGAAGAGTACTCCACGATTAATCACGGGAAATTTACTAGTTGGGCGAGTACTCCAGAATTAGTCCCATGAGAAATCTCGTTTTAAACTGCCCTAGATGTATTTTTAAATGATTTCTTAAGAGATACTATGATTTTAGGGGACATACTCTTGCAAAAAGGAGGTCAAGTAGAAATTCATTTGTATAATAAGTGTTTTACTAAGGATATAATTGCTCTGTAAACCTCCTCCGAAATAATTTCCTGCGTTCGCGCCTGGCCAACAGTATGGCACCAACTTTATTATTTTTCAGGACAAAGCACAGAAATGGTTCAAGTTGAAGTGCACCCTCACTACTGATATACTCAAGGTAGAAAGAAGTAGTACCCCGTCTTCGGCTGACTGAAGTTGCGCATTGGAGCCACCAAAGTTTCGACATGGAGCTAGAATAACCAGAAGGTTGACGACTAATTGGTCAGCCCTTATGACTCGTCACTCGTCGAATGTCATTATTATTTATTTCGTTCCAGGTGATGCGCCTCGGAGTGGCGGATCCGCGTCTAACTTTTTGGGGTAGAAAATATCCTTACAAAATTAAGGCGTAGATTACATTAAACTAAGAATAATGGGCTATAGATTTCATTGCAAAATTTTTGCGTTCCAGCCCGGACTCTCGAAGTAAACGTACACGAGCAACTCTCTTTCATTCACGGCATAAAGCGATTGTTTACAATCCTATCAACAATTTTAATAGCACATGCCAGGCAAAATAATTTCCTACTATTCAAAATGATATTTGGTGCGACAACATTTATCGTGCTTACAGTTAATTGCACCCATAAATGTCCTTTACGAGGACATTCAATCGATGGGAGATGCATTACATTATGCTGGTATATTGCAGCGCTGTGCTTTCAATATGCTATTACAATTTTTTTCTCCACAAGGTTCTGTTTAATGGCAATTACTCGCTAACATATGAAAAATAATAGCATAAAATCATACATTTCATTAGAAATCAAAATTTTAACGATACCGTCGTAAAGACATCCAGATGACTTCCTTCGTATCCTTTATATTTACTGATCTGGATTTCTGGTGCCTGACAGTACATCAAACACGACATCGTTTCAACATGTTATTAACTCAATTATGTATTTATATGCATGATGATGAGTATGAATTCTTGATGATTTTTGTTATATCGATACAAAGGGGCTGTTTTTTTTGCACACCATATTCGCAGTATGTCGCGGGTATGTTATACGGGCCAGTGATTCTTATCACGGCTGTGGTTTATCAACTGTGAAATGCCTTAATGTTGGTAGCATGTCGAACATGATTTTTTGACTATTTTAAATATTTTACTGATGGTTTTGATGGAGAGCGAAAAATAAATGGAAGCCATGAAAATATGTTGGGAATAAGCTGATACCTTGAAATATTATGATATGTCTGAATATGTATACTGTATGTGGGGTGGATATGTTGCAGATATTTACAAACATGCTTGTAGGATATTCAATGAATCGGGGACAGTTGGATGGAAATTGTTTATTTAGGATTATAGGGGTTGAATGTTGTGTTTTGAGCAGAGCTATAATAAAAGCCAGTTTACAATATCGGGGATCAACGAATACTGTTTTCATTTTATCGATGCTATAAAAAGGTTTTTATTAAAAGTATAACGTTCAATTAAATTGTTTGCCAATGAAATTTATTCTCGAATTAATTTCAAGCGAAAAAAAGAAAAATGTTCATCCAAATATTTATTACCATCAACTATACAACAGTTTCTAAAAACTCAGTGAAACGCCACATAAAACCGAATTCAAACCATTTCGATGTCCTTTCTTTTTATTTCTAAATGGCCTAACCAATTTGTGAACAATTCACCAGTACCATAATATGTGACATAAATTAAAAGAAAACTTTGCCAGCCCAAAAGGGCGACGGGAAACTTTTAGGAGCTATGCAAAATATCGTCATCAACGTCCTATTCAGCTTATCAAAGGACCCAAAACGAACGTCCATTACACTGAACCAGTCATAAACTTTAAATAGTCGAGACAACAATTTTCACTTAAGCAAAACTCAAAGTTTCCAGTTGGTGAAAGTTTTCGGAGGGTTGAAAATTCTGCCGGACGAGTATTTTCTTCGGAATACTGTCGGAAGGGTGGTTTCGGGAACGGATGAATGACGGTCGGAACATAGAAAATATTAGTATCCCAATAGCTTTAAGGTGTGTATACATACGACGTTACCATTAAGATTCAATGAATCCCTTGGGTAACTACCTACCTATATGGTCAAGTGCCGGTAGTGTGCATATGTTACCTTTTTATAGCTCGAATATCTCTCTGTTTAGAGATCTAATAAAGTTCAGATCGTCTGTAATCGAGCCGAAAGCAGTACAGCTATTCAAGTGTTTTTTATTTTTTAATAATAAAGTATTTTGATCGACCTGAAATTTAAAAAAAATGTTCTACCCTGGAATTTTTAATTTTCAAGTTTTAGGACTAGTAGACCCCAAAAATGCAAAAAAATGTCCGTTGAAATATTAAGTTTTAGAAGAAAAATTTTAGTTTCTAGATATCAGGAACCAATTATGCTACGAGGCTGAAACTTGGAACTTATGTAGTACTATGATAGTGAACCCATTTGCAAAAAAATTGGTGATAAGGGTTGAGGAGTGTGGGAGTGGGGGGGGGGGGGGGGGAAACAATGTGTCCGAAACGTTTGAAAGCTGGAATTGAAGCATTCTAAAATTCATATCTCCTAAACCGTTGATACCAGAAGAATGAAACTTTGTAGTTATCTTAAGGGATACTAGGAGAGTAGACAAAGGCTAACATTTTTAAGAGGGGAAGTGGAGTGTAAGGGTGGGGAGTGAAAAACTTTAGATTACAATATCTTCCGAATCAATTGTACCAAGAAGATGAAATTTGGTTTCTGTATATAAGATCATAAGTGGAGTCTACTGAATGTAAAAATTTTGAGAGGGGAGGTGGAGTACGAAAGTGGGAGGATAACCATTTTTCAAAAAAATTAATTTTATATCCCAAGAACCGTACCAGATATTATCTTAGAAATTTTACAGGAGTTAGGCTCAGTAGACTTCTAGCAAGAAAAAATTTGTGGTGGAGGTAGGAGGGGGTGGAACGAAAAGAATTCTGATTTTTATTTCTCGAAAACCGCAAAGCATAGAAAGCTAAAAATTGACGACTATATAGAGTCACTGTAGAAGTATCCTAGAAAAAAATGTTTGATAGGGGTAGCAAGGTACGGGGGTGGGGGTGCTTTTTCATTTCTCAAAAACAGCGTATGCTAGAAAGTTTAAACTTAGTATGTATATGTAGATGTACTACAGGGGTAATTAAAGCAAAAAAAAGTTCAAAATTTTATTGATGTACAGAGCTGGAGTAATGCGGTGTAGGTCACTATGCGACTGATAACCTAAACAATAACCAGGAGGCTATTTGGAACGTTATTTTTTAGGTTATCAGCCGCATAGTGACCTACACCACATCTCAGTATTAAATACGTTTGGACTTCTACCCAAAAAATAATAAAGTTGCGCCCAGACTGTTGGCAGAATTTTATACTCTAAATGAACTCAGAGAGCATTATAAGTTTAATCCTGCACAAAAGTTAGTAACGCATAGAACGGAGCCTCGGACGAAAAAAAGATATATATTATTTTGTGTTTATTGTGGCCAAAAACTCCAAGTCCGCTTGATATCCGTCCACCCGTCTGTCCGCCTGTCCGTCTGCCCGTCAGTTCACCCATCTGTTCTCGCATCCGTGCGTCTGTCTGTTCGCCGCACGATACCTCAAAAACTTGACCTGGATGTTTGGTCGAATTTCTAAGGCTAAGGTTGCTAAAGGGCAAAATCGTTCTACTCCTTCGTGTAGCTGCCATATAAAAAGTCCTTAAGACACGTGTTCAAGAACATTGACCAATAACTTCGGAACGCCTTAAGCTACGACTTTTAAATTTTACATACGTTGATTTCCAATAGTTAAGGATATGGATGTGAAAAGTGCCCATGAGTCTTTCGAGTAGCTGCCACACAAAAAGTCTGTAAAAATATCCTCATTCAATTTACTTAACTCATTATAACTCAAGGGATCGTTTAGCCACATAGTTGAAAATTTATACAGATTAGTTTTGAGGGAAAACGAAGTTCGAGTTCGTTAGTTAGCAATCCTATACTCATTCGGGTAGCTCCTATACAAATAGTCTTTAGAACGTGTTCGATAATATTTCCATACGTTTAAGTTACGACTTTCAAATTTTGTTTCTGTTGATTTTTCGATTGTTGGAGCTAAAGTTATGACTATAAAGTAAATCCCATCAGACCTTCATGTATCCTGTAAAAATGTCTTCACTCAATTTATGGAACTTTGAGTGAAAACGAAGTTCGAGTGTACTAATCATCGAAACCCTTTTACTCGAGCCATCCAAACCCAAACCATTCGGTTGGTTCACTGTGATACCACACCCGTGAACTTTAATGAAGTCCATATAGGGAGTTATCGTAGTATTACTACAGGATAATAGCTAGTCGAACCAGCCATAGGTGTGAATAAACTTCGTTAGTTCATCAATTCTTGTTTCAGTCATGTTTCCGAAACTGGAGAAGAAGTAGCTGGCTCTGAACCTACAGCTGCTTAGCTGGTGACACTCATAAAGTAGATGCCTAACGCTCTCTTCACTTCTGAAGCTTCTGTCATTATGTTGAACGTCTAGGAGTTGTGCATGTTTCCCAAAGAGACAGTGTCCCATTATGACTGCTTTTCAGAAGATGGCAGTCCTTCTAAGATGTATTGCTGACCATATCTGCCTGGAGGTTTCACACGTAGTTAGGTTATACCATCTACCATTGGTTGCTACATTACCTTAAGGGATATTTTTACCGTTTGAGTTGCATGTATATCAGCCATTTCAGATCCAGTTTGGCCAGCTCATCGGCTGCCTCATTTCCTGGTATCCCGGAACCCAGAACAAGAAAACCTTATGGGCTGCGCGCAGTGTTTTCAGACGGTCCCTACACTGTGATAGCTCCCATACAAAAAATCCTTAAGTCAGTTGTTCAACAATATTTTCCGATAGCGTTTGAACGCCTCAAGTTAGAAATTTGAAATTGTGTACACATTAATTTTAAAATGATTCCAGGTAAAAGGATAAATATGCTAGAAATCGAATGATTCGTTCCTGAACATCTCACGAGAAATTCCTTAAAAAAAGAAAATTTTTCTTTCGATGACAGACCAAAATCTGCAGGCAGATCGGGCGAACTGTCGTGTAGGGCGCCTTTAAGGGACGACCCTAATGTTCCAAATCCAATCGGAGACATATCGAAGGTTTCAAGTGCCGATTTGGAAGTGATTATCTTTTTTCATCGAAATACTTTGTAAATGTTTATGGCGCTTTCATCGCTACTTGGTTTGTTGGGGAAATCTTGCGATGCCTCACGATGTAGTATAAAAACGCAGCACGACCTTGCCACAGTAACTAAGTTGGTGATAAAGCGACATACAGGAGTGAATTTCATTGGTAACAGCGATTAATTATAGTGACACAATATTTGCGGTAGTATATCAATATAACTAGTTAAACGATGTCGCGGTGTTTTTAACTCCATCGGCAGGCGGCACAATATTACCCTCTGCTGGATGCCAGACCACTGTGGAATCCAGGGGAACGAGCTTGCTGATGATCTCGCTCGAGCAGGCTCCAGCCTAAGCTCTCTAGTGGGAGAGCAGCACGTTGCCGTTCCCATTGGGTCTATAAAATAGTCTGTCGACTCACTATGCCTACAGTGGGCAGGTAATAGATGCTCAAACCTAACCACATACTCAATATCAAGAACCCTTTGGCCCGAATATGACTACGGGAACAGCAAGTTTGTCCTCAGCCCTAGCAGGAAAGACGTTAGCACACTAATCGGAGTGCTCACAGGACACTGCCTAATCGGAAGACACGCTAAACGACTGGGTGTCTACGCAAATGATCTTTGTCGTAGCTACGGTGATCCAGAAGTGGAAGAGTTAATCTTCCACGTCCTATACGAGTGTCCGGCTCGATCGGGAACGAGAAGACGGAACCACGGCGCATATTTCCTCGATGACCTCGGTGATATCGATAAGGGAAAGCTATGTATAATAACATTTCATTAAATCCACAAAATGGTTTTAGGTTTCACGAGTTATCATACTCTAATGGGGAGCACAACGGACGAACACTAACGTCTATGTGAAGGAGGATGACAACATGACCACCCCGGCTATAATACCATACCATACCATACCAAATCAATGTTGGTACCGAAAAATTGTGGATTACGCAATAAAAACAGTGTATCTTAACTATTTGAATTAAGCGATTGAAAAAAGTGATTTGTTTTTATTAAGTGAGTTTCAATTGTTTTTTGAAGTCCAGGTTTGCAGCAGTACTTTGTGCACTCAGTTATTGCATTGTCGGCAATTCAAATTCATATTATTAGCCTAAGTTGTCGCATTGAGTTCTTTCTATCAAAATCACGTGCGCTCTATTTCTATGGAAAAAAAATTTATACTATGCACGAATTATGCTAAATTTTGACAAGACATGAAAGTCCAGAGCAATGTTCTGAACCATGCAAACAGATTCGCACAATTCTTCAATTCCCGCATAATCTGCATAGACAACGAAACAAGGACAAGAAGTAAGCTCCTTCCTTTCCGTCTTACTGTTGAATCGTTTATTTTCACAACCAACACCGTTTTAAGGAATTCCGCGTCGCAATCCAACAAAGTTCAATTTTCATTCTTTACGTTTTCGCTCCATTAAAAGCACAATAGCTGGGAAAGAAACAGCTAACACAACCAGTCAACATCCTTGACTTCATGAATGCTCACCACGCTGTAGAACAGCATACGATCCAGCCCCAACCCTTCTACAATTTCGATTTGCATTCAGTGTTTATTTCAATTCAGCTTAGTGTATAGTGACTGGTTGGCACAGTCGCGCGTCCTTGCAGCAACTATGAAAATACCTTCGAAACATTTTTCCTTCCTGCATTATTCCTTTTGAATTGGAATTGTGTACGCTATTGTTCGCGGATGTTAATAATATTCAGTGCGACAAGTTGTTTCGGTTGTATTTCATGGAAGCCTTAAAAAAATCAACTGGGTACCACTTGCATATAAAAACAGCTACAGAAAAGAACCTTCTGTAGGAATTCGCCCTTTTCCCAAGAAAATTTTAATATGTACCTCCTGCTTATGTGTCTTAGTCTAGGGAAAAAGAGTTTCTGTACAAAAACGTGCAGAACTTAAGATCTAAAATGAAATTCTGACAAATGTTAGGTTACTAGATGAATGTATTGCAGGTTGAGAACGTTTGTTCGGAAATTACTTGAAGATATAACGGCAGTGGCTATGAAAAGGGAAAATAGTTAAATTAAATGGGAAGAGGTAAAATGCCCAATGCATACTCCAACACTTTCGAAACAGCTATTCAACCTACATCCTGATGGAGCCATTCTCCCTTTCAATTTCGAGGGTTAATTGGGATTTTAATAGCAGCCTGATCGGATAATAGTCGCCAGGATTCTCCAGCTACCGTTTCCGCTAGTACTGACCTTTTTAATGAGAGTATACTCGGAAAGCTCCGGTTCAAATGCAATTAACTTGTGAAATGATGTGATAAAATGTGTGAATGGGGAACGATAAAAACCACTATGGGCATGGTTGTAGCGGTAGCGAATTTTTGATTTCCTTCTTTCGTGCCCTAGGGCCGGATGATATAAAGTTCTGGTATTTAGGATACTAACTAAGTTCTCTCGATTGGGAGTCATGAAATTGAATAAAAACGGAAAATGGATGATTTTCAGTAAAGCTGGAAAAAATAATTTCCGTAAAGCTTAATGCACTATTCACCTAACTAAATTTAATTAATAACATTATGTATGACCCCAATGCTGACAGTAAAAAAGAGAGTGAGTCTACTAGTATTTAAAATTAACTTTCAAAATTAATTCTACAAGTTATGAATTTCAGATCACCGGTATTTGATTGTTCCCGTTCTGCGTTTTATACGAAAATTTTTGGTTTTTATATCTCGGGAACTGCTAACGCTATGAAGTTGAAACTTGCAACTTATATAGATCTATGAGGTCATTTGTTAAAAAATTGTAGACTTAAGTGAAAGGGTACGGGAGTTGGGGGGAAACAATACACTAAGCAGCTGAGATTGAGGCAATATAAAATATCCATATATCCTTTAAAGCCCCGTTTTCACAGTGATAGTTTTTAACGATAGTACTTTCGCGAGAGCATAACACGATAGTGTGAGAGTGCGATAGTGCGACAGTCTGCTGTATACACGGCGCGATATTGCGACAGTGAAATTAGGCAATAGTTACATTGTTTATGTTGTCAAACGTTGCGGTATCATTACGGAAAATGTTTCAAGTAGAACTGGTTGCAGCTGGAGTCACTGGTGAAGCTGTTTAAAATAAAACACAAAGCGGGGTAGTAGTGTTTTAGTCGACTTAGACAGGGATTAAAATCAGTGTTCGTCCATTGAAGGGCTCCCGTGTTAAATACTTACTCTTTTCGGGTTTGTTTCACTACATCCCAAACAATAAATAAATAGTACACAATTAAAATAAAATAAATTTGAATTTTGTTAATTGCGTTAAAAAACTTTCGGTATTTTATTCTATTTATTTATCTTTATTACTTTCGTTTTCCGCTTTTCTTTTAGTTTCAACTGGATTTTTTTCATCAATTTGTGTTTTTTCCTCACTTTCTTTTTCATTTTCCGAAGTTTTCTTAGCCACTTTTGTCTAAACATTTCCGTCCTTTCGATCAGTTGCAGTCTGATCGACAGCAAGAGTTGCTGGAACGCTACCTGGTTCCTATTTGATTTGTTCTGTGAAAGGATATAGCAAATTCGTCGTTCGTATCCTTCGATGAGCTCGTCTGTAGCAGCCTTATATTTGAAAATTTCGCACTTAAAAAATAATCAAAAATTTGTAGTTTAGCGTATAATTAAAGTTGTACTGCTTTTAAAAGACCTACTTCCTCTGTCAATTTTTCGATTAGTTCGGAATAGTGATCTTCTGGGTAGGGGACCTCGAATCTGGTCTTACGTTTGCTCTGTAGTACTCCCAGTTAATGCCTTTCTTTTCTGCTGACAGATATTCCCCTCTCCTATTTAAGGAAGTTGTGATCAATTTAAATTCGTTTATATTTTAACTAATAAATTACTCAATGTAGGACTTGTTCTTTGCTTGTACGCTTCGAAGATTTTGTACCGGGTTCTTGGGGCACCTTTTAAATAATTCCACATAATTGACCGAAACTGTGATAAACCTTTTTGAACTCATTGCACGTGTTTTAATTGTTTATATTATTATTTATGTTGCGTGACGGAATTTGATTTAACATTTTTTTTGTAAATGTCAAAATAAAATTTCTAGTCAAGATAAAATTATCACGATAGTGCTATCAACTATCCCGTCCAACGTGATAGTGCGATAGTGCTATCATGATAGCGCGAAAGTAACTATCGAGAAGTTTACATGATGAGAGTTATGATGATAGTAATTATCATGACATCAACCAAAGCAAAAACTATCACCGTGTAAACGGGGCTTTACAGTTAATACCACAAGGCCGAAACTTTGTGATTACTTGCAGAAAAATGTCTAGGAAAATTAATCGAAATTCAAATTTTATTTCGATTCGATATATCTTGAGAACCGCTAATAATAGAAAGCTCGAACTTGGAACTTCAGTGGAGCTATATATACGTTCTAAAAATATAACTTTCATTAGGAGTAGTATGGTACGGAAGCTGGGATGCTTGACAGTATATATCATCCCATGATATTGTTGATGTCCCGAGAACTTCTAACCATAGGATGCATTCCCTCGTGACATCATGCAGCGACCTGATATTCGAAGCGGAATGTTGCTGTGTTGTTGGTTAACCCAACAGTCTGTTGAGAATGGTGGTAACTAATATGCATTGATCGTCCTAGCGTTCCGCCAACGTATCCCAAGCTGAATTGTAACTGCCTTCTGACACTGGAAAATTTTGCACAAATCTTTTGGTTTCTCGAGATAAGTTAGACATCAAGTAGAACATCTTCTCAGTTTGATTAATCAACTGATAATAGATTAGGCGCCGGCGAATGCCTTTTACCCCAAATAGTTATGGTCGAAAACTGGAAGAGTAATTTTTGGTAATTTCAACTGTGCTCCGTTCGTTGAGGTGGCCATCTGGCTTGAAGCAGTTCCTTCACCTTGATCAACGTGTCTTGTGTTGATCTTTCGATGTCTCATACGTCGTCAATATTGTAGCCATATCATCCTAGTTTCTCACCGCTCGACCAGATTAATTCCTTGACAGCAGCGATGTCGTCTAGTACTTGTTTATTGCGTCAATCTTCACTTGATAGTAGATTGATGGATTTGATGAGATTAATCTTTTCTCGATGTCTTTAAGTAACAACTTCAAAGCGTTGACTATTGCGTTTCCAAGATTTTTTTTTAAATTCAACCCCTACGGGAGTGCACAGTGGTTGTAATGATTTTCACGAATTCCGCTGGTCTGAGTAAATATTGAATAAGTTCTCACTCCAGGGGCTTTCCATATAATAAGTTAAAAATCAATTCCTAGATTTCTGCATATTCAAATCCCTAGAGTGTGCATGGGACTGCATACGTTTTCAGAATTTTCGCAATATTATTGGGTTTAATGAGATATATATAACATAGGTTTTTACTTCTACGAGTATTTCATATAATTGCCTAAAAACTGATTTCACGAAATACCCCAATTAGGTAAAAAGGGGTTTCACACGTTTTCTTGAATAACATACTATCTCATGGATCTAATGAGATATCAAATTGTTTTTACTTCCACTGGCTTTTTGTATAATCGGCTATAAACTAGTTTCTGGATTTTTTAATTTTCAACCCCCAAGAGGTTGTAAGAAGGTTGCAAACGTCTTTAAATTTTCGCCATACCACTTCGGTTCAATGAGATATGAAAAAGGTTTTTAATCCCAGGGGATTTCATGTAATCGCATCAAAACCGATTACACGAACTGTCGAATTTCAACCCCCAAATTTGGCTTTCTCTTTTCCACAATTCATACAATCGTCTAAAAACTCATTTCATGGTTTTTCGAAATTCAACCCTCACGTAGATGTAATGAGGTTGTATTCGTTTTCACGAATTTCGTCATATCTCTTAGGTCTGATAAGGCAGCAAATTTATCTTTCCTTCTGTCGGGCTTTTATGAAATCGACTTTGACCGCGTCCTGAAGTATGACCCAATTACGTACTGCATGTATTAAATGTGGCAGCGGTGTAAGCATTCTATCGCACCCCCACCTTGATCACTTCACGAACTTTGTCCTAAAAAATAATAAATTTTCGCCCAGACTATTGGCATTTTCATTTAAGAGTGACAACCAGTCTTGCTGAAATGATGTAATTTTTGGATTTTTTTCCATGTATCGAGCTCCAGTGCTGCTACAGTCACCTACGCAGGGCTGCCAAACTCAGACCTACATTTACAATATGTCTAATTGAATATACCTGGGAAGTTTCGTACTTGCTGAAATTGTGTAGGTAAAAACGTTGCCAGATCTTTGTCTAACAGAAGAAAGAGCCAAGCCAAAATACCTAGAATAGACAGCAGTAAAAATATTAAGTTAATATATGAAAGGGTTCTTCAGATATGAAGCTTCGATTACGCGAAACACCCCAGTCGGTAACAACCCCTTTGAAAAAAAGCACTTTTTAGTTGACCTCCAGCTCACTTCTATATGTGTATCAAATTCTAGTTCTTTATTAAAGTGGTTTCTGGGGTATATGAAACGATAAAGTTTTTAGTCCCCCACTCTAACAGGCCTCCCCCCTTTCTAAAAAAACTTATTTTCCTTTTCTCCAAAAATGTTTGTCCATACGTGCTATAAATTTTAATTTTCTAGTGTGAGCCATTGAGAAGATATAATTTTCAGACAGCGAAATATTAAGACATTTGCTTTTGGAATATTTTCAGATCTCTCACCCCCTCCACCCTCAAAATGTCTATCCCCGATACGTGATCACCCACTACCCACTCTAACTACTGTTAAAATGGATAGGTAATGTCTTTTTGTGGGTTCATGAGTTATGATTCATCAAACACGTTTGTGTGCGGTGTATACGGCGAACGCCGGTTTTTTTATGGTTTACTTCATACTTTGGTATTTTTTTTAAATTCAACGATACGGATCAAGCTTTATTGTATTCCAACAACTTTAGTCAATAATTTAAAAATTTTTCTCCTGTGTTCATTTCACCTTATACGCTCTAGCTCTTTATCCTTTTCTATAATTGTTTTTTTTTTTTTTTTTTTTTAAACCTTAAATTAAGAGGCTCAGAGGCTGTAGCCATATTGGAGCCGTGGAAAAGTTTATTTAAAATAATATTAAAAACGTATATTGTTTGTTTTAGCGAAGTTAAACAGCACTAAAAGAGGTTTGTCGTTATTTTGCATGATAGAGACTGCGATGATGTCCCGTATAAACAGAGGAGGAGTAAAGCCTAAAGTCGCCAGAGATGCAAGAAGTGTAGTTCTAAAGGGGTATTTGGAACATGACCAAAAGACATGATCGGCAGTCTCATATTGGTTGCAATCGGCGCACAGTGGGCTTGCATTAATTCCTAGTCGGTTCAAGTTGGTGTTGAGGCCATTGTGATTAGCCATGAGTCGAGAAAAAAGAGTTACCATTGAGCGGCTAGGTTCTACCAGCAGCCTTTGGAACCATGCATGTATTGAGATCATTGGAATTATGGAGTGACAGTATCTACCCATGTCGTCTTCTTGCCAGTGTTTTTGCCACCTATCTAAAAGTCTTTGTTTCGGAGTCGTCATGAAGTCTTCTTGAAGCGGATTCGAGAAGAGCGTTTGTGTGAGAGGTAAGGACGCCCCTTCGCGCGCTAGCTTGTCTACTAGTTCGTTTCCTCGGATACCGCAATGTGCTGGAACCCAGCCCAGTGTTACTTTGTATCCAACACTATCGAGTTGTAAGAGGACCTTCTTGCATTTGAACACGTATGTATGGGAAGGCTTGCCAATGTTGCTTATAGCGAGTATTGTTGACAGACTGTCGGATAAAATTAAGTAGTTTCCCGGGGAGTGATACAGTTGAATATTGCGGCATGCCATATATACAGCGATTGCTTCTGCCGAGAATACTGATGCCGGTTCTGGCAGTTTGAAGCTCATTTGGCAGGACTCATTAAGATAGAAAGCTCCACCTGTCCCCTCTACTGATTTCGAGCCGTCTGTGTAGAAAATTATTGGCTTTTCTTCCAAGGATCCAATGAAAGACGCGAATAGATTGCTCGCTGCATAAGGGAGCATGGTCCTAGGGACTCCTTTAATTATTTCGGTCATATCTAATCGGGTTGTAGGTGTGTACTGAACTACTTTTAGGTCGTGCTGAAATCGGTGTGGCATTTGTGATTTTCTAATATTTAGCTCGCATGCTTTCTGATAGACCATACTCAATGCGTTCAGTGGTCTACGTGCCCTTAGTTCGGATAGACTTTCATGTAGAATGGGAATATCCAATACATTCGTTCGAATAAAGAATTTTTCGACCAGTGAATGAAACCGAAAATGAAGTGGGGGTACGCCGGCCAAAACCTCGAGAGATGCGATGTGGGTTGTTTTCATTAAACCGATACATGCCCGAATTGCTCGGCTTTGAATCCTCTCTAGCTTTCTTATGTGAGTTTTAGCAGCGCCAAAAAACCCGATAATACCATATTCCATAACCGATCTTACAGTAGATTTATAAATGGTTAGAAGGCATGATGGGTCGGCACCCCACCATGATCCTGAAACTGATTTAATAAAATTTACCCGCCGACTACATTTCTTCGTTATATGGTCTATGTGGCATTTCCAGGTCAGCTTGGGGTCAAAGTAAACGCCCAGATATTTGAAGAATGGAGACTTCGCAATATTTATGTTGTTAATACTTACTTGAAAGTTCAGAATTTTCCGCTTCCAAGTGAAAACCATTAATTCAGTTTTTTTTGTTGAGATCTCTAACCCAAGACCGCTGAAAAACTCTTCGAGTTGCGTGCAAGCTAGTTGAATGCTGGTTTGAATAGTGTTTTGATCCTTACCAGAAATGAAAACAACTCCGTCGTCTGCATATTGCAGGAGCGAAATATTAGCGGGAATCGCCAAGTCTATATTCCTGGTGTACAGACAGTATAGCAGGGGTGAAAGAACCGAACCCTGTGCCAGTCCGAGGAAACCTGTTCTGCTATCAACAGTTTTTCCGTTAACTGTAAACATGAAATCCCTCTTATGCATTAGCGTGTACAAGAAACGGGCAACCGCAGTTGGGACTCCAAGATCACTCAGAATTTGATAAAGGACATTGATAAGCACTTTATCGTATGCCGCTTGGATGTCTAAGAACACTGCTACACATATTTCCTTCTTCGCAAAGGTGTTATAAATGGAGGAACTTAGGGAAGCAATGCAATGGTTTGTACTCTTACCTCTACGAAACCCGTATTGGGATGGAGAATACTTATTGTTATGCTCTGCCCACCATTCTAGCCGAGTATGAAGCATTTTTTCAAGAGTTTTCCTGACACACGAGAGAAGACAGATCGGTCTGTATGTTTCAATATCAGTAAGAGACTTCTTGGGCTTTGGAATAGGAATAACTCGGCAGCTATACCACTCCTCCGGGCAGGTACCTGCTCTGAAAAATTCGTTGAGCAGTGATAGCAAAACCTCCTTTGCATTAGTCGGCAGTTTTCGTAAGAGTTCATAACGGATATTATCAGGACCCGGGGAAGAGTTATTACAAGCAGCGAGAGCCGATTCGAATTCCTTCATAGAAAAGAACGATCCTAAGAAATCATTGTCAGGCGAATGTATGCTTGCTGTAATTGGGTTCTCTGGCGGCATAGTTGGGACAAACGGTGGTGCTAGGTTTGATGCAAATGAGTCGATCCAGGTGGAGCAGTCTGCAATTGGAATACTGGTGTTAATTCCTCTGTATCTTCTACTCATTGACCATAACGTGGATAAAGAAGACTGGTTGGATAGAGAGTTGCAGAAGTTTTTAAACGATTCTCTCTTTTTATGGGCAAGAAGATGGTTAAGTTCGTTCTCCAGTCTCTGATATGTGATGAATGCGGTGCGGGTGCCACACCTGCGAAACATTCTGAAAGCTTCTAACTTTTCGCGGTATTTCAGATGGCAGTCTTGATCCCACCAGTCTTTGGAAGAATGCCTTCGTTGTGCTGAGTGTGTGGTAACTCTACGTCGGGTTTGTGCCTTTTCAGAGGCGTTGGTAATCAGGGAAGTGAGCCTGCTGTATCTCATCATAGTGGATTCCGAGGAGATGACAGAAGGAAGACCTGCTGTAATTTCCTCATTATATAACGTCCAGCATATAGACTTTGTGCAGTCTGGAATAAGGAAGGGGAGTTGCGGAGTGTATGAAAATGCGAAAGTCAGGTGGATAGGTAAGTGGTCACTGCCAACAGTATTATCCAAAACTCGCCACGAGGATCTTGACGCCAAATTTGAAGACACAATGGATAGGTCGGGTGCACTCCGTCTCTGAGGCGGTGAGGGAATTCTAGTTGGCGACCCGTCATTTAATGTCACCAGTTCTGCATCATCGAGAAACGGTTCCAGAATTCTTGCCCTCCTGTCTTCAGGCACAGGACCCCACGCAAGGCTGTGTGCATTAAAATCCCCCAATGCTATTATTGGCTTCTGTTCAGGGGGGAATATTGATCTTATGTTAGCTGCTGATATCGTCACACCGGGTGGAATATATACGGAGGTGACATACACTGTTCTGTTGTCTAGGAGGAGGCAGCAGCATACACATTCTAGCTCCGTAGAAAAATTAACCACTCTGTATTTAATGCCGTGTCTAACTCCAAGTAGGACTCCACCGTATCCGTCCAGCCGATCTTTTCTTTCCAAATGATACCCGGCAATAACAAGGTGTGTTGATGGCATCAGCCATGTTTCACTTAGTGCGAAGACGTCGATATCATAAATTTCTAGCATATGGCGAAATTGATTTATTTTGGGGATTATACTGCGACAATTCCATTGCAGCAAGGACAGAGTGTTCCTTCTATGGGATCTATCCATTTTGGGGAACTAGCGACGAAAGTAGTGAGATAATAGGTAAAAACTTCGAACGGATGGTTTCTATAAGTGGGGTAATTATGGAATCAATAAGAATAATCCATGGTTGTGATAGACCTAGCCTTTCGCATAATTGAAAGATGATATCACGGAGTGAATATTCGGACGCAGTTGGCCTGAATCCGGGAGGAATATGCGAAGCCGTTTCTTCACTGTTACGCTTAGCATCAGGGTTTTTTTTACGGTCCGATGATGGACTGCGACATCGCTTGCGGCTCCCCACACTACTGGTGCGAGATTGCCGGCTGGTTGATGGGCGCGGGCTTCCGGGGCGTGACGGAATAGATACGGGGTTCGTCTTCTTTGGAAGTGATGGGAAGGCTCTTGGAGTAAGGGGAGGCACCTCTGGTGTTGGTTGTGATGCTGCGGGAAGGGAGGTAGGTTGAGCTAGTGCCAATGCTTGCGCATACGACAGTTTTTGGGTAGTTTTTCTCATGTTTTGGGCCTTTCTGTTAACTGCTGTGAATTTTTCACAACTCTCCGAACCGGGCGAATGTTCAGTACTTCCGCAATGGATACATTTAGGATCATTGGTGACACACTCCGTGGTAACATGTTCATCACCGCATTTAGCACAGCGGGGCTTGTTGACGCAAAACTTCCTTGTATGGTTGAAGCGCTGGCACCAGTTACAGAACATTGGCTTGCTTTTTTGGATCCTTACCGGGATAAGTAAGCCGCAGTATTCAACGTAGTCAGGCAGGGTTTTTCCGGGAAAATGAACTCTGACCAGTGGAAACGGGATACGCTCTCCGACTTCCGCATCTTCCCTGGGCTTGGACAATCGGTGAGCTTCTAAGACTTTTAGGTCTGGGATATTTAAATTTTTAAATTTTCCGCGACCCATATTAACGATGTGATCATGGTCTTCATCGGTTGGAAATTCGATTACTCCAGCGGTTTCGACATCTGACGCCGGGACATAAACACGAAATCCTGCAAAATTTTCGTCTACAGGGAGATTGTTTGCCTGCTGGCGGTCACCTAAAACCACTTTCAGCTTCCCCTTGGCGATTTTTGTAGCCGATTTCACCGAGTTGTATTTTTGGTGTATGTAGATAGCTACCCGTACAGGTTTTAGGGGAGAATCGATTTCCCGTATGTAAACCACATATGGGCCGGGGTGATTGACGGGGTATTGCTTCACCCTATGGGGTGATGCCACTGATCCCACCTGCTCCGGCATATCGCCGCTACGACTCGTGTCTTACACTTGAACCCAACGAGAACAACAACAACAACGCACAAAAAAAAAAAAAAAAAAAATTTTTTTTAACCGAAAACCGAGAACAATAGGGCACTTAGCTGAACAAAATTTTTGGTTTATGATGCTGTTTGTTGCACTAAAGCACTCACTGAATAAATAAAATAAACAATAAATTCTGTAGGATTCTAGAAAAGGAATAAACAGGCTTTAATTGAAGTCGTTTCTTTTGAAAAAAGAAGGCCTCTATTTATATTGCGTCGGGAAATATTGCGGTATTGCCAATTATGAGTAGAAACTAATTTCAAAAGAATTGTTAGTACTTCTGCAGCAGAATTAATTACGAAAAGGATATTCATTCTCTTTAGCGATTAATCCTTTGAAATTTTTAGTAACTACCTTCGGATCGTGGTCGAATAAAATCGCTTGAAGCTATTCCAGCTTAGTAACAAGAAAAATCCAAATCTTTTTATCTCAATCATTGCAAAATATTTTAGCTTGCATGATTGGATGTTCCTAATTGAAAGGCGACCCTTTATCTCCGTCCATCATATCCTTTTTGGGGGCTAGAGCTGTCTAGCCCGTCTGTCGGTTATGGATTGGCTAAGCTCACGGTATAATGGATTGCGGAGGAATGATGAAGGCAGGAAGAAGAATCGTTGCTACTTCCATAGATGCCTTCATTCCGAGATCCCATTTATATCTCATTTGCGGGAATTGCCAATTTTTCTGCTTTTAGCGTTTTTCCTGCCGGGCTAAAGAATTTTCCTTCTTTCCCCAACCCCTCGTACCCCCACCCACCCCCCTCCCACCCCCTCCTAATGGGCCAAAAGCACTGTCCAAAGATTTTTTCGCATTATATCTTCCGGGCGATATTATAATGAGAGCCTATTGAGCGGAATAGGAATTCAACAATAGATTGGGTGGCATGGAAATGTTTGCGGTCGTTCGTGTTCACATGGAAGGAAAAAAGGCTGAAGTAAATTGTCATGTTACTAAGTAGGTGGAGTAGAGAACTCTGAAAGTGAGTACTAAATTCGAGGAGAGTTTGTTCGACGAGGTAATTTACTAATTTGTTCGGATGTAAGAGCATTTAAGAGGATTACCATCGTGTGATTGAGATTTTTTGTGAAGCCTGATTGTTCTGTACAAGGTGATCAGTAGCGTCTTCAGAAGCTTATTATTGGGCGAGTTCTTCTTTTATTTACGACCATTAAAATAATTACTCAGGTTGCCATCCTTTTAGGTTTTATTGACCGGTATGTTGACGTTTTATTATTTATTAACAAAATTTCAAGTACCACGCCATGATTGGTGTTTTACACCTAGCTACTCACTACTCCTTAGACGCCATTATGGATGTTTTACACCTAGCTATCTACAACTATCTAGACTATATAAATCTTCTTGACCGTTCTATAGGAACTTGTGATCATACAACCATGGTGACTTCTTTCTTCATAAAGGACATCAATTTCTGAAATCGGTAACTCAGACTCGGGTTTCATAATAGAGACCCACAATGGCTACATTGTAATATCTTGCGATAAGCTGTAGCACTGCAGGCGACGTTTCATCCTAACCTGATACGAGCCTGTCAGCCAAATTTCGTGCTGACGTTAAAAATAGTCTTTGACACTGATTCGCAAAGTCTCACAGACTTTTTCTCAACATGGAAGGGCTTACTCCAGAAACTTGAGACTTTGTGAATAAATGCAAATGTACCAGTAAAGAACTTTCAGTAAAATAGTTTCGGAATATCCATCGGCGTACGAAAGGGGGGGCATAAAACATTATCAAATTCGATAAATATACTTTCACGAATTTCGCCATAACTCTAAGATCTTGTGAAATATTGAATTCATTTTGGTTTCCTACGTGTTTTCCAGTGCCCAGAAACCGTTTTCAGAATTTTTTGAAATTGGACCACAGGTGTAAAGGGGTTGTATAAATTTTCACGAATTCAGCTAAATCCCCAGGTCTGTTTAGATATCGAATAACTTCTTACTTCCGCTGGTCTTTTATGTCTTCGTATAAAAAAGATTTTCTGGTTTTTTTTCCGTTTAAACCTCTATGAGGGTATAAAAATGAAAAGGTTCTACACATTTGCTCGAATTACGTAATATCTCTTAGAAGCGATAAAAAATCGAATTCTACTTCTTCCGGATTTCTTCATAATCATCTATAAAACTTTTCCAGGATTTTTGGGTATTCAACCACGAAGTGGTTGTAAGAGAGTTTTATACGTTTCGCAACATCTCTTAGGTTTGATGAAATATCAAATTGGCTTCTACTTCAAACCAATTTTAATATTTTCTGATATTCAACCCCCAAGGGGTTGTAAAGGGGTTGAATACGTTTGCACGAATTCCAACATATTTGTAAGACCTGATGAAATATCGAATTGATTTTTCCTTCCAAAGACTTTTTATATGACCCGACAAATAATAAAGTTTCGTCCAGACTATTGGAATTAATAATAAAGTATTGTGATCGACCTAAAATTTCAAAGAAGTTCGCTACCCTGAAATTTTGTATTTACACGTTTTAGGACTAGTAAACACCATAAAAGCAAAAAAAAAATGTCCGTCTGTCCGCCGTAGACGCCGTACGCCGTCCGCCGTACGCAAAACCGTTTGAAGGTGCGTAGCTCACAAACCCCTTGAGATATTAAGTTGAAATTTGTATGGTAGGTAGAGTGGGTGAACGCCTACGAGTGGTACCTTTTGGGTAGGGGTGTAAGGGGACAAGAGGGGAGCGTTTTAGATGAAAAATTTTGGTTTCTAGATCTCAGGAACGGAGACTGAAAATTGGAATTCATGTAGTACTATGATAGTGGACCCATTTACAAAAAAATAGTCGATAGAGGTTGAGAGGTGTGCGAGTGGGGGGGGGGGGACAATGCGTCCAAAACGCTTGAAAGCTGTGATTGATACATTCTAAAATTCATATCTCCTGAACGATTGATGTCAGATGGCCGAAATTTTGTACTTGTATTAAGGGATATTAGGTGATTAGAAAGGGGTTAAAATGTTTAAGGGGAGTAGTGAGTTATTACAATATCTTCCAACTCAATTGAGCTAGGAAGATAAAATTTGGTTTCTGTATATATAATTACCAGTGGAGTCTACTGAATGTAAAATTTTTTAGGGGTAGGTGAAACGCTGAAGATGGGAGACAGCCATTTTTCAAAAAATTAAATTTTTATATCTCATGACCCGTATCAGATATGATCTTGAAATTTTTACAGGAGTTAGGACCAGTAGACCTCTAGCGGAGAAAAATTTTGAGGGTGTGGGTGTAGGGAGGGATGGTGGGAAGGGGTGGAAATGAAAAAATTCTGATTTTAATTTCTCGAAAGCTGCAAAGGATAGAAAGCTAAAAATTGATATCTGTATAGAGGTGCTACAGAGACATCCCAGAAAAAAAAATTTGATAGGGGTAGCAAGGTCGGTGGTGGGGGGTGGTTTTTCATATCTCAGAAATGGCTTATGCTAGAAAGTTGAAACTTAGTATATGTATATGTAGAAGTACTACAGGAGTAGTTAAAGCAAAATGAAAGTTTAAAATTTTATTGATGTACAGAGCTGAAGTAAAACAAATGTGCGTGAAAAGGGGTTTTTCAAACATTTTCATGAATTTCGTTATTTTAACCTAAAGAATAACCAGGAGGCTATTTGGAACGTTATTTTTTAGGTTATCAGTCGCATAGTAACCTACACCGCATCTTAGTATTAAACGCGTTTCGAACTGCTACCCAAAAAATAATAAAGTCGCGCCCAGACTGTTTGCAGATTTTTTTTATTCGAGGTAGTGAATCTCTGTGGTTGTGACTACACAGTTATTATACTTTAATGTGAACAAATTTTCGAAAATTGAGTGTAAATTATGATAATTCGGAGGTGTGTAGTTTATGTAGTCTACATATGATTTTTCAAGCCTTTTCCCAATTCTTAAAAACTATATACAATAAAGAAATTTCAACTTTCTGGCGTAATTGGTTCGTGATATATCGTGATCTAAAGTTTTTTGTCAGATACAAGCATTAAACATGTTTTTAAGGCACACATTTTTTTTGAAAATTTCAGTCTATTTCAATATTTTACTCTTATAATGATACTGGAAAATTCGCCCAATTTCCTAGTATTCACATTGCCTTAATGATGACAACGGAAGGCATCGCTCAATTAAATTCTTTATACAATGTACATTAATGTACTTTGTTTCTACATATATGTACATTGTTCGTTATTTCCATATTTATGGGCTTAACAGAATTTAGAAGGCAATTTGACAATCTGGTAACAAGCTTTTTTGCTACTTAACTGGGCTACCAAAATTGATCGTAAAATAAAATAAAGATGGAGAGACCACGTTTTCCCAAGAACAGCCTGAAAATGAATGCCAAGTTATGAGAATTCATCATATAGATGTAGAAGAACCGGGATTCCAGTTCATCTCAACATAAGCCCAAAGATGACAGGGTATTTAAATGTAATAAAGCCCGACATGCATAGATACTCTCCATATATTTGAAAACGGATATAATTTCCATTTCGGTGATTCCTTCGAGCCTTCGCATGTTCATACGCAACATACTACGTACCTACGCAAACTCATATACATATATGTACATATACATGTCTTTCTAAATTCTGCTCATATCGTAACCCGGAGATTTATCTCTCTATAGATAAATGGGTTCAGTTTTCGTTTGTACTTTATCTGACATTTTCTACATCTTTCGTAATAAATTCGAAAGCAGTTCGGGTTGAGAGCAATTTCAGAGTGACCTATGACATTGCTTAAGGATTGGTTTGGAGTTGGTAGGGAACATTTTTGTAAAATTGAATAGAAATGCCAGAAAAGTAAAGATAACAATGGCCCGAGTTCAGGTGAGGTATTGAAAAGATCGTCTTTCATTGACATTCTCAACAATTTACTGTGGAAGATGAAAATGAAGGTTATCAAAAAGCCCGGTTAAAAACAAAGATCTTAAGCATTTCCCTACAAGTAATTGCTTCTTATCGGCATCCTGCAAAAACGCTGTATCATAAAGAACGCATTGGTATTACAATTTTCTGAAGTGTATGCACTGAGAGAAATAATTTGTTGGCAAGAGATTGCTTCAATAAAATTTTCATTGCAGCAATCGAAGTTCATTTACGCCAATAAGAATTAATTTGGAGCAATAGATATTCGGTTGTAAAAAAAATATTCGTTTAAGGGAATAGACACTCAATACGTACAATAGAACCATTATGTCAAGACAATGAACTTGCGTTTTTGCGCGTTCCTGTTGAAAGAACCGAACAGAAAAATGTCTAGCAACTCAATTTTGAGTGCCACAATATAATGTTGGTTGTTGCAATAGAATATTGTTCATCACAAACGATTTTCGACATCATTCTGTTGTGGTAACCGAATGTGTGTTCTGCCAACCGAATGTATGTTGCGGTAACTGAGTTAATTCACATTAAGTTAAGTTGCTACATAGGGAAATAAAATGAAAGCTCTGCGGTGTCGCAGTGGTTCGGTTCAGCCAACCCAGAATTTCGGTTCCAACAATGGGATAGAAACTTTTCCTGTAACCGTTGTAATTCAATAGTGTGCAATTATAAAAGACGAACGACTTCGTTATTGAAATTGCAGCCTTCATGTGCTAATCGTGATCACTGATTGCTCATTCATTACATACGGGATATAACTTGAGTGATTTTGATCAAAAAGGTTTGTCATTATTGAATTAGACCAATGACCAACCACGTATAGTACACAATGTTCTATTGCAACAACCAAAATTATATTGTGGCAATCAAAACTGAATTGCCGGACATTTTTCTGTTCGGTTCTTTCAACAGAATCGTGCAAACAACATTAGCTGATTGTGCTGACAGAATGGTTTTATTGTTCGTATTACGAGTTTATTCCCTTAAACGAATATTTTTTACACAATCCAATATCTATTGCTCCAAACTAATTCTTATTAGCGTAAATGAACTTCGATTGTTGCAATGAAAATTTTATTGAAGCAATCTCTTGTCAACAAATTATTTCACTCAGTGTAAGTACTTCGAACTTAAGTTACCTCTAGCTAGCACGAGCCATCCGGCTTTCTAAAGTTGTTAGTTTATTAAATAGTGATAGTACAATGCTCCTCATACTATGTGTCAAATAATGCATAAGGTAATTCCTCAAAAGCTGCATGACAGGATATTTGAGTATCTTTATAACCATTTGTTAACTTTCAGTACTCTTAAAGAACATTTTGATCTTCTCCGTGAAGTTGTGCCTCTTTTAAAAGAAGCAAATTTCTAGTCCGAGAGGTCAAATATCTTGGTTTTGTGGTTGGTTATAGGAATACTGAAGACAGATCCGGAAAAACAACTATCCGCGATATTACCCTGTCACCAAATCTGTAATAGATGTGAGACGTGTAACGCCGGTTTATACCAAATTTTGACTAGGTATAATAACAGGCTTATTGAAGAGGGATAAGCAATTTTTGTGGTTTGAAAATGCAGTAGATGGATTTTTACGTCTCAAAAGGCTGCTATCTTCCGCGCCAGTCTTGGTCAACTCCAATTTTGAAAAACCATTTTTCATCCAGCGCAACGTGAGCGTATTAGTAGAGTTCGCTCTGTTGAAGGTGAATAAATCGCAATTGCTTTCATGTCCGCCAAACTTAAGGCTGCACAACGCAACTACACAATGTTAGAATTACAATGCTTGACAGCAACAAATTCCGGGCATATATTGAAAGCTTAGAGTTCACCATCATCACCAACCATGCAAGGTTAAGATGGCTTAAGTATAGTACTGTGTTCGGCAAAACGAAAACGAACGAAAAAGGTACCTTCGAAGTAGAGTAAAATGAACTTTACAGTTCGCTACCAGATTTGATAGAAATTTGAAAGAAATTAAAATATTGGCTAGAAATTACAATTCCGGCACACAACACAACAAAATATAACACACACACAATTTCCCGAGCACAAACGAACTAAATGGACAGCGAACGGATGAAAATTTTGAATTGTCAAATATTTCGATTGTCATACAAGGGTACCATACCCTTGGAAACAAAACTTTAACGAAACTAAGCGCCTACTGCAAATGTCCATTCCGCCCATGAACACAGTACTGAAAAACGAACGAAATATTTCGTTTCGCTCGGAACACAGTACTAGGCTTTAGGAGCCAAAATGACCTTCAGCTTCATGGATTGAATTTTAGTATTCCACACCTTAAGGCTCATTGAATGCAGTTCTGGATGCGTTGTCAAGCGTATTCTGCTCCGAACTTAGCACAATAAAGGATTTAATACCCATGCTGGATTTGAATTCGGAAGGGTTTTTTAGATGAAAGGTATCTGGAACAAATCATTCAGATACAATAGACCTCGAGTCACATCAACAACATAAGGGTTGATCAGGGGAATATATATATAATCAAACACACTATGTCTTCAGTGTGTTCTGACATTCCAGTATGAAAATTATGAGTTCCAGCTTCTTTAACGGATTATCAGAGTACTCACAATAGTCCCTTATCCTGTTATTATGGTGTGGCAAAGACGGTAGAGCTACTGCAGAGACCGGAACTTCGTAAAGATGTTGATATACACAGTAAAAAAATTTAGTACTCTTAGAGTAGGCAATTTAGTGCCTACTCTGAGAGCAGTAAAATTACTATTATCAAATTTAATTACGCACTCCTGTAGTTTTTACTACCTTATGCTGAAGCACATCACTATTGATGCGGAAATTCACACACAAGTGTGAAAAATTGCTACTCATAGAGTATCAAAACTACGTGCAAAATGCGTAATTTTATACACAATGATCAATTTTACACATTAAATACGGAAAATTTCTAGCGGTGTTGCAATATTACTACCCAGTCAGTAAATTTATGAATTAAATGTGTAAAAACACGCATTTTCAAGAATTACTCTCAATTTTGTTAAATTTAATGAAAATTAGTAAATTTACTACATCAATGCGGAATATTTTACTGTTTTAAGGATAGTAATTTTCACAAAATTTTTTACTGTGTATTCCAAGTAAACAATGCAAGCAGCCGAATTTTAACATAAGACCACTAAGTTGGAAATTAAATAGAAGGAGAAAGATAATTACAGCGGTTCTATATAGATTTTCTTGGCCCATACCGAAGGTCGCGATACGGAAGCTATTTGGTTGGGTGCTTCATTTATCTTAGGAACGGCTCATGCTAGAAAGTTGAAATTTAGCATTTATATGTAGATGGTAGATATACTATAAAATTAATTTAATAAAAAAAAATTGCATTAGCGTACGGAGGTGGGGTGAAAAAAATTTACGTGAAAAGGGGTTTGTTTACATTTTCATGAAATGCGCCCTATCTTTTCTCGGTCTGTCGAGGTATCGAATTAATTTTACTTCTGCAGACTCTACATAGTTATAAGCGTCTAGAAATACACTTTCAGATTTTTCGATATATATTTCGGTGTAAAGCGTGAACATTTTCACGAATTCTACCGTTTTTCTTAGGTCCAATGAGATATCGATTTCGCCAAAGAGCGTGAAATGGACCTCGTCGGTCATCAAAATTTGCTTCCAAAAATCAGGTTCTGTGTCAACCATTCGAGCGACTGTTTGGTCGTATTCCAAGCGACGTGGACGGTCTTTCGGCCATATTTTTTGTGTTAATTGCACTTTATACGGAAACAAATGCAAATCATCCTTCAAAATGCGCCGCAAAGTGGTTCCACTGCCGCCAAAATGCAGAGCGCAGTGACAATACGAGATTTCTGGGTTCTCGGCAACGCTCTCTCTGACCGCTTCAACCAGTTTATTGGAACATCTTGGTCGTCGATGAACGGAATGTAGACGATCTCCCAATGTCCCGTGCTTAAAAAAAATTCGACACCAAACGACGAATAGTGTTGGCCACGATATTTTCGACGATATACACGTTGAGTTAACACAACGGGACGACTATTCTCAATGTACAGCGTCTCTATTTCGGAACGATGTTTCGATGTGAATCGATCCATGGTTAAAATTGTACTGAATTGACGTTTATATTCTTTTTCGGGGGGCGACAGCAATGCTTATATGCCGATACCAACCGTCAATTTTGTTTTTGATCTTGAGGTATCGTACGTTCCGACAGACGAACAGACAGACTGCAAACGGATTGGTGGTTTGAAAATAATGTACAATATTTTTTCGTCCGAAGCTTCCTTCTATACATTTTAAAGTATTGAGTTAGATAAAACTTGTAATACACTCAGATTTCATCTAGAGTATAAACATCTTTATTTACATTAAAAATAAGATTATATCCTTATCTCAAGTTGTTATACTTCTTTGAATAACGTTGGTTTTCAGAAATCCGTACCCACTTGAATTCTTAGAAAATTGAAGGCGAAAGAGTCCAAGATTATGCAGAAGAGGCCGGTAATCCTTTCGTAAAGGACTCGACCCTTTTTCGAGTTGATTAAACTGTAATGTTTATCTAATTAGTAAAGGTGACTCAATTTTGCCTGGAGTTATAGCATTTTCAATTTCGTCATATTAAATACGAAAGATATTTAAATCGATGACGTGCTTGCCTGCAGGATAAGCCTTGACCCAAGAAATCCCCTTTCAGAGTAAGGAAAGATTCTTGTCGAGAGTTAAGGTCATGTGTTGAAAACTTTGTAGCATCTAAGATTTATGGACTGGTAGAGAAAAGTAATTTCGAAATTATTACACTCAACAAACGAGTTGATTTACGTAAGAATTTATATGTTACCGGCACTCTTATGACAGTGTAATGATGGGGAGGTTCAATTGGTATTTGTACAATCAGTTAATATTAATAATTTATTTAAGAGAATAAGAAATTGTTTCATGGTAAAGCTACCATAGAAGTTAAATTATAAAAATTTGTTTCTTGTTTTTTGCAGTCAAAGGAGTCTCTTGTATGAAAACGAACGAGATTTCCTGACTGGATTTGATCACTTCCTTGGCTTTTATCATTGAGGACGTGACAGTTGAAAGAGCCTTTACTGGATTGGGTCCAATCATTTTGACCAGAACACACCAGTTCTCGATGATTTAACACCTGCCGGTCAAACATCTGTGAATTTTGTGATATCCTTTTGGATGGGTAGTTTTTATTACAAGAGGTCTTTCCCGAGTCATGATTAATAAACTCAAGAAGACACGGACAATCTACTATATAATTTATAATTTTAAAAAGAAAAATTAGTTCAGATTGCTCTCGGCGATCGCTTAAAGATCGTACGTGTATGGCACCTATAAGGGAATCATAATTTATTCACTCAGTTGGAATATGTAACTTATAGGCGACAAGTCTTAAAAATTGATGTTGTATTGTCTCGACTCGATTAATGTAAATCTGGTAGTATGGATTCCACAGAGGGGAACAATATTCAAGAATGGGTTTAACCAAGCTGCAATATAAACATTTAAGCGTATATATGTTATTAAAGTCCCCTGTATTGCGAGTAATAAAACCGAGAATTCTTCTTGCAGCGTTACTAATACTAGTGACATGAGGGACGAATGTAAGTGAAGAGTCTAAGAAAACCCCAAGGTCTTTAATAACACCAACTTCAGCTAACGGTGTGCCATTAATTTTGTAGCTAACAGAAAATGAAGATTGTTTTTTTTTAAAAATTATAAATCTACATTTATCAATATTAAGATATAAAAGATTTTTGTCACACCAGGACGAGAGTTCATGTAAGCTAGCCTGTAGCACGAGACAATCCTCAAAATTTTTTACTGCTTTGTGTAGTTTTAAATCATCAGCAAATAAAAGGAAGTTCACTTCTTTAAAAATCATACCAATATTGTTAATAAATAATAGAAAAAGAAGAGGGCCAAGGTGTGAACCCTGCGGTACACCTGATGTTATTGTGAAAGAGTTCGAAGTTGTTGCCTTTATTTTAACACAACTTGTCCGTTGAAAGAGATAGCTGGCAATCCAGTGAAAAAGATTACCAGTGAAACCCATAGCGTAGAGGTTTTGTAGAAGTAGGACATGGTTAATTTTGTCAAATGCTTTGGCAAAGTCAGAATAGATGGAATGAACCTGCGCTTTACCTTCGAGTGCAGAGTTTATGTATTCCGTGTAGACGGTTAAATTGCTAAGAGAAACCAAATTGCTTGTGCTTGGTTTTGTGAGAAACCAAATTGCTTTTAAAATTGGTAAGTAATTCCCATTATACTTGATACTTTTTACATCAATTCTTTGTTAAATTGTTAGCTTATTGCCGAACCTTCTCAAAAGTGATATTATGTATTTAACTACGTTTATATTGTTATATGCAACTGAAACTGCTTAACAATGACACCGAAATTTCCTGAAAAAACTTCAACCTTTCAATATTCATTTAGAGTATCGCAGAAGCTCTATACACTTCTCGCATGTTCTACACACTTCTCGCATTTCGACATATACAACCGCTGGAAGTCTCTCGACTCATGCAATGGATTGGCATAGAAGAGTTTGTATATGGGTTCAGTTTCTCTACTGCAAAGACGAGTCGACGATCAGTTGAACTGGAAGTGATGAGTAAATTGATTGTATTGTAAATGAAATCTGATTCCAGTTTTTTAAATACTATGGTTAGGTTAGGTTAGGTGGGTAGCTATTGACAGAGATAGCTAACACATAGACCGCTAGATGGGTCCGTTGTGATCCCACTGCACCACGGCACGGCGCCTACGGCTGATGGCTGTTTTTGGTTAATTTTCAAGAACAAACTGAGCCCAATTGGCCGCGGTATTGTTCTATCGAATATTTTTCCGTGTTTCTTGGTGCGAAGGAGAGGAGAGTTGGAAGGAATTGTGGAGAAGAAAGGGGATACCGAACTTAATCAGTTTCTAGGAATGGGAAGGAAGATAAGGAACCGGGCCGGGTATGGCAGTGTACTAGCAATATTATAGTATAATAAAGAATTGAACCCCGGTAGCAATGTTTTCAAGTCCTAGAACACTACCACTGGACTACACCCGGCTTTTTTTTTTTAATACTGTTACGTGTAAGCCTGGCCACCGCGCAACTTGATCGATTACGAATAGGGAAACAGTAACAACCGAATACCTAAGCTGCAAAGTAACCCAATCAAAAGCCTAGTTGAGTAAATAAGGAGAGCAGAGCAACACGATTATACCCCACTTCTTATCGAATGTGCTCGAATGCGCTCGAACAGCGTAGAGGGTCAAATGGAAAGATCTCAAGCTTTCGGGTACCCTCTACACACACCACTGAACGAAGATTCAAGAACAGTCTCGACTACAGGCAACTGGTATAAAAGCAGATAAAGCTTTCAGCGAGGACACAGTAATTTTGATTACGTCGACTGTGACAGCCAGCGTGTATACGCGACCGTGTTGGTAGAGAGCGAAAGTGATCGAATCAAGCAATATAGATAAGCGGGCGGTACTGCCATATAGTGCGAATAATTGTGCGAACAGAATTAAAGTGCGAATAAATAATCACTTATTTTTATTTTAACCGAATTATGTTTTTCTTGAAATCCCGGCAAACCCCTAGCTCGCAACAATACTATACTAAATGAAAGTATTATGGTTGCTAAGGTCAGCTGCCGGATTCTCATGTTGAGTGGAAAAACGTAATTGGCCTATTGAATTTGGATGACTCCACTTAGCAAAATCCAAATTATTTCTGTGATGTTGTACTGACTCGATCAATCCAATTCAATCAACCAACTGAAGAGTTGTTTTTCGAACATACCGGTGCCAGCTGAGTGGTATGTCTATAAATCCTCCAAAATGGCAGGCTGCAATCAGAAAATTAACTTGGAACTTTTCAAACTGTTTTACTCGTAACTCAAATTAACTGCCTTCAATTTCCAAACAAATAAGCCCCTTCAAAATTTTCCAATTACTGCCTATCAGATGCTAATAGTAAAACATTTATCTACCGCACTTGTAGCGAATTCAGTAAACTAATAAAACCAATTAAATATAAATTCAGCACAGCAATTTCAGGCCGGAAAGCGCAACAAATCATTCCGAACTAATAAAGGTGTCATCAGAGCCACCTGTTCTCGAGTATCACAGTCCATCACTCCATTAGACAAATCAATATTCCGTACGTGACCATCATTTCGGGCAATAAATTTTCGAAAAGTTTCTCTACTCGGTTCTATGTCTCTGACGAAACACCCTGTGTTACAATGTATTGCATGATCTTTTCGCTTTTTGTTCTATTATTGTTTCAGCGCTAGGTATACAGGCCATTAATATCTGTCAGGATGTCACTAATACAGTATCGGGGGTTAGTTACGTTTGTATATGTGTATGAAAAAAGGAAAGACGAATTTCACTAGTTCACGTACAGCTGAAAGGACTTACATGCAATGTAGACTTTCGGATTGAGAAAATCGGAATTTCAATTTCAATCCTGGTAGGCATTCTGGTTGCTATTACTTGAAATAAAACAATTTCTCAATCTTGAAAGCTCGAGAATGTCACCTGACATCCTATAATTTACGATGACAATTTATCTTGAAGGATATAGGTGTGTTGTATGGAGGACAACATCACGACCTATACTATCATTTATAGTGTGAAAGACCGAAGAAGATACCCTTCTAGTTTTCTCTCAGTACTTACATTGATGAATCCTTCGAGGGTAAAAGGCTTTTATATACTTACGACATGACAAACATTTTTTCTACGCTGACATTTGTAAATAGTATCCTGCCCTTATCCACTGAATCAGCCCCCTTTAATCTATCTCACATATTCCAAAGGAATCGAAAAACAGAAGGATTCCTACCCCATTCCGAAAGGACAATGTCTGCTGAAATAAACTGAGAAATTTTTTTAAATAAAGGAAACATTTCTGTCAATCGTAACTCCGGTACCAATTATACTCAAATGCAAACACATTTCCTATCGTTTGATGCTAATGAAACACGTCCTTTGTCCCATCTTTCTTCACGGGTTTCGCTTTGTAGATAAACGACTACGACATTGAAATTTCCTTCGAATCTCCGGATATAATCCTTCGAATTGCTTTAATTGTCAAAGCAATGTTTCGTTATTGTGTCGCATTATCCTTCAAATTGGATAACATTAATCCTGTCAGCATGTCTAATCGCTGATCATTTAACATTTGTCTTATATCAAATCGGTTTTCTGTTCGAATTTTGGACGAAGCTATCAGTTTTCCGAATAAAATTAATTAATCGCAATTTTGGGGCTAAGTAATTTAAATAGGTAGCGATAACTAATTTCCAGTTTGGTGGAGGCGTTCAGTCAGTTGACCCACGTTTGTCGTTTCTTAGTCTTACTAATTTGGTTTGGTGATCACGCTATGAATAATTACTTGTTTAAGAAATTGGGTTATTGGATTTAAAACTTTTGGCCATTTTTAAAAGGCTTGTGATGTGGTAATCCAGGGTTTGATTGACTTGGAGACAGGGCCCGATTAAAGCAAACCGATGCCCTGCGGACTGTCAAGACTTGCTGATTTCGTTTCCAATATATACCAAAATGAACACGAACGAGATTTTTGATTAGTCCATTCGCAGCGCCTCGTCTGGAGAGATTCATGAAATCCATTTTCGTCAAAATAAGGCCTTTACAAGTTAACCTAAACTCGTAATTTGTTTGAAGATGAAGATGAAATATTGAACTTTTACTCAAGTGAAAAGTTCAGAAACTTTTGTACGGAAGCTACTCGATAAGTAGACGAATTTCGCCCACTACGAATTGTAACAGGCGAGTGGGTAACAAATTTTAAGTTCCTTTCAATGGTTTACCAATTTCGATGTATCACACTGTATGCCACTATGTCAAATATTTGACTATTCTGGCTGGAAAATTACTGGTACCGCTTTCCAATTCCACTGCTCGATCGCTGCAACCCATAAAAATTACTTTATGAACTTGTTCGCGTAGAACTGACCGTTGTCTTGCTTCACCGTAGCAGACACTGCCCGTGTAAAAGTTCAGAGGCTCTTATATACTGCCTGTGTTGAGTCGAGGGCTTTCTAGCATGTTAATTTGTGTGCATGAAACGTTCGAGAGGTGTGAAAAACATACGAGAAAACAGTGAGAGAGAAGAAAGAGCGAGAAGTATGCATCGTATTCCAGTTGGATATTCGGAGGCGAGGCTTTCTCATTGGAAACTATTGTCATTGAGCTGTGCGAGTTGCCAGGGTACATGTAATAGTATTACCACTCTTACGGTTCTACATTTTGATTATGATAAAATAAAAAAAGGTACAGAAAAGATTCAGGATCCAAAGGTAATATTAAGATTTGGCAGGCATGTAGGTACTTATGAAGCAAAAATTAGAATTATTACAAGAAAATTTAAAATTTTACTGCTTTAAAAAAAAAATAATGCATTCCTAGAAGCCTGCCGGTTTTCTTAGGTTCCACCATGCAAAATTGTTAAAATATATAGATATATGGTTACCTCAGTCTATATAGCACAAGAGCTTCGGGTCATAGATTTGAGTCCCACGATGGGCGCCAATTACTACATTTTTTTTCCGGTTCATCGTCGCAAGTTCAAAATTATAATTGGGTAGTTAGCCAGGATGGATATTATCTACTTTATCATAGCTCCATCTAATTTATCATCGCGCCACCTTGTTATTGATTTCGCCGTATTTATGAAAAACTTTGGATTCCCCTATCTTCCGAATTGCACCGGAAAGATAAAATTCGGTTTGTATTTAAAGAAGTACAAAAGTCTATTAAATGTAAAATTGTTGAGGGAGGTGGAGCATGGTAGTGGTGGGATAGGCATTTTTAAAAGAAACACTCTAGCAGAGTGTTTGGGGTGTAGCAAGAGAAGATTGAAGGGGCTGGAAATGAAACAATTTTGAGTTCTATTTCTCGAAAGCCGCAATGGATATAAAGCTAAAAATTGAAGACGATATTGAACCAATACAGAGGGCTCTCTCTTGATCCCAGAAACAGTTTATAGTAGAAAGTGTATACTTACGTACGTATATATAGATGTACTGAAAAAGTAATTAAAGCAAAAGAAGGGTTCAAATTTTCATTGGCGTGCGGAGGTGGTGCAAAAATATTGTATGTGAAAAGGTTTTCTGTACACATTATCACAAAATTCGAGATATCCCACATATCTCCTTGGGGATGAAACAGTTCAAAAAGTAAGTTTTCATAATTCATAGTTTACATGAACCATACACATATGCACTTTCATGTTCCGGAGTAGAATTATAGTAGAAACCAAATTTTTTTGTCTAAGACTCTTCCCTATGCACTCCTTATCTATCCATGACTGTAAACCTTTAGTGAAAACTTTACAAATATACCAGAGAAGATCTCGAGTTTGGAGAAGGCTTGGCACTCCCTCCGTAACCGTTCTTCACTCAAAACTGCAAATCATAATACTTTTTTTTTCGCAAATTTGTTGTTCACATATCGTCGAAGAGCAAGAAGGGAATATATAAGCAGTTTAATTTTATCAAGAAATCGAGTATTTATATAAAAATTAAATTAGTATTACACATTCTGAAGAAATCATTTTGATTAGTACTGCTCATAATGTTTCTAAAATTTTGAAGTAATGACACATTTCATATAGACGCTGCAAGTAGTCCCTACCTAAATCACCATATGCCTTCTGTAGGACGGTAGTTAAGCACAGCCAGAATGAACATCCGAATCTGGCAAAAATCGCAAAGTGCCATTTACTAGGACTTGGCACTGGGCAACAGGCACTCAAAGCTTTTTATGCCAAAGCATTCGGAAAAAATGACATATGATTATCTGAAATTAAGCAGATGTCAGACCCGAACCCTAGTGGAGCTCTGACTAGACATTGTCACATGAGGAAGCATCTCAATAGGGTTGGTCTCTCTGAGACTAAAATCTACAGAATATGCAATGATGAAGACGAAACACCAGAGCATATCCTCTGTGAATGTGAGGGTTTAGCTCACAAAAGACATCATCACTTCGGTCAGGGTTTCATGGAACCATCGATATTCCTGACCTCTTCGCAAAATACTAGGCTTCATTGAAAGCGTAGGGATTGAAGAGGAATCATAGTCAATCCGGGGGACGTCACAATATACCCAACTGTGACTTCAGTGACAGAGGTTAACCATACCAACCCCTTTTGCTAATCTATCACCAGCTTTATGCACCCACGGAATTGCACAGTCATCAGTCATTCCTTCATCGATTAGTCATCTTTTAAGTCTTTATAATATCCGTAAATTTGAATAAAGTTTAAAATACAAAAGTCTGCTCACCGACATTATAAGACGCTTATCCGCAAATAATAACGTTGCGATGGGGTTTTCGAGAAGAAAGTAGCTTCTACTTACTTTTTAACTATACGTGGTATCCTTATTCTCATTATTTTTCGTTGAATAATAAATTTAAGAAATCTGAAGATGATTAAACTGGCGATTAAACTATAAGTCGGATCAATAGCTGAATCAAAAGTTTTCTTGATAGTTAACCGGCTGACTTTTGATGTGCTCGCTAAGTAGGTATGTCGATAGAGAAAATTTTTCGTTCAGCTGACTGGATAAGTTTTTGAAAAAAAATGTTTTCTTCCAATTAATCATGAATACATAAATCTTCTTTATAATCGAGGAAACACTCAGTGCTCACTGATCCTTAAATTTGCCTTTAAATTGTTCATGTCTGATACTTTTAATTAAACGTTAAATATTATAAATTTTGATAGGTTTCACGTTTCAATGAAAATAATTTTGTTTTCAAATAGAGAATTCACCAAAAAATTATGATTACCACTTTCATTCAATTTTCTACAAGAACTACTAATTCTGGATGACTGAATTCTTCAAATTGCTGTTTTTTCTTTATGAATATAAAAACCATGTTGTTTAGGATCAGGCTCTATATAAAGAATTAACCACTAGGGCGTTAATTAATTTTTTTAAATTAATTTAAATTTAATTTTTTTGGGTTTTTGCCAGTATAACATTTCGACTTCGACCGCGTTCCTGGCTTTGACCCAAAACGTAGTTGGTGCTTTTATGGTGACAATGGCATTTTCACCTCGACTTTCGGTATTAGAGTGATTAGAATCGATAAAGTTGCAGATTTTCTTTAAAATTTAATTTAACCAACATAAAATTTTAAAAAAATCGACGATACCTAAAAAGTTTGTATTTTCATTGTTTAGAAGTAGTAGACCCTAAAAGGACAAAAAAGATCGTACACCAGGAATACAAAAGATTTAAGCATCAATTTTTGACAGTCGAGTGATCATCTAATGGAGATAAACCTTTTATTGTTCAAATAGAAAGGGGCTGACCCACTTCCTAATGTGAAGTTTTGAAAATTTTATATTTCTGGAATGACTGACGGCACAAATCTGAAACTTTTTAAATGGTTAGCGTTGTACGACGGAAGCATCAGGAAATTAATTTGGTGAACAATTTGGGACTTAAGAAATAAAAGCCAATTTATACGAACCGCTAATACTCCTTTTACTTATTCACACGGAAGTTTTACTCTTGGTAGATTATACTGATGGCAGTCGTTCACTCCAAATAAGGTGAGAAGAGAAGGTTATATGTTATGCGCCTATTACCCCTAATAACACTTTCCCGGCAAAAATTATATTTTAAAATATTCGCCTACAATACTTATATTTACAAAATAAATTTTAAATTTATTACATGAGCTGTTTCCAAAATATAATAATAAAAATCAGAAGCTTTTCATTCAAAAACAGCCTTTATAAAAAATATAAAAATTGAGAATTAACTTCAAAACGCTTCAAGACAAGGATTTTTTCATTAAGTAAACGTTTTTTCGTTAGTTCCAATAATGTATTGAACACAAAATGAGTACCTAAATTTTCCAGGACTTTTGTATGGCAACTATGTACATGAAGTGCTTGTTCATATCCATACATTATACAAATTTCAAAAGTCATAGCTTAAAGCGATTTGAAGTCAATATTATTGAACACGCGTTTTAATGACTTCTTGTGGCAACTACCCGAAGGAGTTGGATGGTTTTGACCTGTAATGGACTTAACATTACAACTTTGATTAAACAGGCGGAATCTATATGCCAATCCAAAGTTAAACCGCTTTTGAGTTATCGTGCGTTCGGATAGACGGACAAAAACACGAGTAGACAGACAGTCAGAGAGACAGACGGACGGACAGCCAAGCGAATTTGAAGCTTTTGTCCATCAATAAACAAGCAATGTTTCAATGTTGCTCGATTAAACTAATAATACTCTACAGATTTCATCTAAAGTAAAGTTGTTGCAGATGTAATGTCGTTTTTCGCTATGAAGTGAAGTTAGTTGCGATTTTCATGTCTCAAACTGCCGCTAGGTGGCACTAGTGGTATTGTGTATTGAAGTATAAAAACCACTACATTTACTCATGGAATCATTTCAGTTTTGGAATTCATTGTGATCGGATAGAAAAAAAATTAGATTCGAGTCATAAACGGGTACTTTTCCTTTACGTGTTTAATGTTGGCCACATCGCAACGGAGGCAACCGAAAACATGAACAGGGCATTTGGAGCTGACACGGTAAACAAACGAACCACATAGCGACGGTTCGAAAAATTCCGATCAGGAGATATGACCCTTCAAATTGAGCCACGTGGTAACCTAGGACCTTCGATCGACAACGACGAGCTGAATTTATTACTGGAATCTGACTCACGCCAAACTGTGAGGGACATTGCAGAGAAATTGGGCGTACACTATTCGATAGTTTCCCGGCACTTGCAATAGCTTGGGAAAGTCAAAAAGCTTGTTAAGTGGGTTCCGCATGAACTTACTGAGCAAAACATGACGCATCGACTGGAAATTTGCAGTTCCCTGCTCTCCCGGAACAGAAACGATCCGTTTCTGAACAGAATAATGACATGTGATGAAAAGTGGATACTGTACGACAATCGTAGCCGAACGGCACAATGGATGTTGATGAGACCCCAAAACACATGCCGAAACCAGGCCTCCATCCGAAGAAGATAATGGTGACTGTTTGCTGGTCTGCATCTGGAGTTATTCACTATAGCTTTTTGCAGCGTGGTGAAACTATTAATGCAGAGAAGTATTGTACCCAACTCAATGCATCAGAAATTGCGTATTCAATGGCCTAGATTGGTCAACAGAGATGGAGTTTTACTGCTTCATTACAACGCACGGCCTCATGTTTCAAGAACAACGGTCCAAAAATTAAACGAATTGCAGCATGAGACTCTTCCTCATCCACCATATTCACCAGACCTTTCGCCAACCGACTAGCACTTTTTTAAAAATTTCAACCATTTGTTGGCGAACAAACAATTCAATAATGAAGCAGCCATCGAAAATGGCTTCGAAGAATTTCTTCACTTTAGAAAGTCGAACTTTTACGAAACTGACATAAATGCACTTGTATCTCGTTAGGAGAAGTGTATTGCATGTGCTGGTGCCTATTTTGATTAATAAAATTAGGTTTTATAAAAGTTGCAGTTGTTTGAAATTGCATTACCAAAAACGACATTTCATCTGCAACAACCTAATATAAAATGATTCAGAATAAATAATAATAATAGTACAATGGATGGCTTTTCTCCTCCTCATGGCCAATCAGATCTTTCAAAATGGATCGCTCCTACTGAAAAGTTAAATTAGGTTCAGTAGAAATATATATCTGCTTTGAAAGCAAAACCATTTAGCAGTATCCTTTAATCTTTTTCCCTTTTCAGAAGCTTTCAAAGTCAATCATACTCGTCATTTATTTGATGTAAATGTACAAACCTAATGATGTTAAAAGTACCAGCTCTCCTGAGATCCATTCGTTTAAGAAAAAATTCCAGCAAAGGCAAAATTTCAAATAGCCACTTTATCCTAATAATCCACTTCGATTGAAAGTCTTATCGGAATCATTCTTTTAACCTAATCCCATAATAGGAAAGTTGTTTCGACTTAGTTCGTCCTAGATATGCTCCAACCAAAAAAAATTTTAAGGCGAGAATACCAATCCTGAAGAACAAACTGAAATTGTTTTGAGGCCACCAACTTGAGATAAAAATGAAAAAAAAGAATAGGAAAGGAATCACCTCAACCCCGTATCCAAGAGCACGAAAGATATGCCGGGATTTTCAAGTGGTAATGGCTAGCGATAGGGTAACACTTTTAAGATATCCTTCGGGTTCTTCTCCGTCTCCGTGAAATTGAGGTCGAATAAAACGTTTTCCACCAACGTGTTATTGTAGAGAATGTAATTCAACTTGTTTTTTTTCAGTTTTTCTCTGCGTGCGTATTGTTGCTATCGCCGAATGCAAAAAACGAGAGAATTCTGTGCAAGAATTTTTCACGGAATGAATAACATATCTCAGACCCCAACTAAGAAAACAGAGTCTTAACCCAAAAAAAATATTCACATAAATCGACTTCGTACGCTATAATGTCACTTTTCTTTTACTTTTCCGACTTTATCGCACCGAACAATTTTCCCTGTTATTGTTCTGAGTTTCTTCAGACTACCTTCCTTTTCTTCATTTCAAGGAAAGTTTTAAGATGTTTTTAGTTGTAGTTTATCGAATGTGTCGTACCCTGTTACATCTCGCGAATACCTCATGTGTATAGGCGCCCATTTAAGTTACCCTTTCGAAAAAAGGTTTTAAAAAAAATGGCATAGAAAGTTTTCATTGAAGATAAATGGATTCAAAACTTTTGAAATTGTTTCGAAATGAAACATGGGAAAATTTTCTGAGAAAAGTCAATAACAAGTTATTACGAGAATTGCTTCGAAAGTAATGTAGAAACGAGAAAAAAAAATTAGTTTAAGGATGTGAAAAGCAGACGTCGCTGTAAGCCAGCCCTAATTTGATTGATGTAATAAAACCGTGAACAGTCCTTTCTTGCGTTGAGCAATTTAATAATAAATTCTTGCGAAAATTCAGACCGATAGCCCAAAGATATTAGGCTGTGTTTGAAAGCAATTGTGTCTTAAAGAAATATGAGTGTATAAAAAGTGGATTTAAAATTTTTTAATTTAAAAACTTTACAAAGTAAATGCGGGAAGAGGTCGAAAGTGGTATTAGACATTCATTGCATATCGTAACTACTTGTCTGAATAGTATAAAGAGTACTTTTGGGACTGCTTCAGTCATTGTACTAAGAGTTATCGTCAAGTGAAACAAAATTTGAAATATGGAACAAGTTGATTTGCTTACCGTAAATTCCATACAAAGCGCGGAAAAACTTCTAAGATCATCCCATAAGAAATCGGTTTCCAATGCCCCATGCCCTTCGATTAGCACAATTTATGAACTGAAATTTCAAAAAACTACCAACAGGGGATGCAAAGAGGCTGTATGCATTTTTACGAATTCCGCCATATCTCTTAAGTCTGATTATACAGGGTGTTTGGTACTCCGTGCACGACCTTGTAAGGGGTTATTCCTTGATATATTTGAAGAAAAAAATTGTTCCACAGGGTGGGTCAATTTTCAATAACAGTGGAGATACAGGGTGGTTAAGAAAAGTGTTTTTGACCGGTACCCTTACTCACTTAAAACGTTATATCTTGAAAACGAATAATCACAAGGCAAAGTCTTATAACTCATTTTTTAGGGAATCAAATTACCTTTCATTTGATGTAACAGTCTAAATTGTAACTGCACCCAATCTTGAGATATTTACTCGAAAACACCAATTTTTGCTACGTGAACCCTTAAAATTCAGTGATCAATGTAGTTTTTCTCAGAAAACCCCATTATAAACATGTCATTTTAATTTTATTTTTTTATGAGCCGTATTATTACCTACAAAAGCTGCATACATATGTATGAGTTACGATTAACATTTTGGAAGTAATAGGTAAAAATACATATCGCATAAAAATTAAATATTCCAAAAGTCAGTGCATGTGCATGTTGATCTACACTACTTGTTTGAACTAAAAGAATTTAATAATGCTTTTTATGTTTTATTTAAAAAAATTTTGTTATAATAATGTTCAAAATGGCCACCTTCATTTTGAATGCACGCTAAAGCTCGTTTGGCGAGTGTTCTCTTGGTATTCATATTCCTCAACTGCTGCCTTACTTCTATTGCTGCCGCATCGATCCTGATATTTAGATCTTCCAATGTTTCTACTGGCGTTGCGTAGACTAGGTCCTTCATCCGTCCCCATACAAAGAAATCCATAATAGTAAGATCAGGAGATCTTGCAGGCTAGTGTATCGGTCCATTTCTACCGATCCAGCGATTGCTAGAATTGGAATTTAACCAATCTGTGATCTGTCGGCCGTAATGAGCTGGAGCACCATCGTGTTGGTAAAACATGGAAACCAATCGTACCAGTGGAATATCATCCAATAAGTCCTGTAGATCATTTGATAAAAACTGTAAGTAATTGGAGCTATTTAGAGTACGCGGAAGCCTAATAGGTCCAAGTAAATCGTCACCAATCACGCCTGCCCATAAATTGACGCCGAATCTGTGCTGAAATGATGCCGCTCTTCTTGTGTGTGGATTGCTCTCAGCCTCACGTATGTAGGTTGTGGAAGTTTGTGATACCGTCTCTGGTAAATTGGGACTCATCCGTCCACAGAATATTGTTGAAAAAATTGTCGTCATCTATTTGTCGTTCAAGGAGCCAATTGCAAAACTCCATCCGTTTGCGGGAATCAATGGGTAGCAGCTCCTGTACTGGTGTGTGATGGTAGGCATGGAAGCGTTCTACTTTTAAAATACTCCAAACCTTCCAAGTAGATATGTTAAACTGCAATGCCAAGCGTCGGATACTGATCGATGGATCATTTTGAACTGGTTGCAGTATTCTTTCATCAATCTGAACAGCGATTATAGGCGCAGGATTTGCATTTACTCTCCTTGTTCTAACGCTGCCAGTTTCCCTAATTCTCCTGTAAACGTCCTGAAATACTCTCCTGTCAGGTGTCCGTCGATGGGGATGTCTCTGATGGTAAAGCGTTCGCGCGGCTTGTCCATTTTCGCGACACTCTCCATAAATTAACACAATGTCAGCATATTCTTCATTGGAGTACTCAGACATTTCGAAATTATTTTTTTTATTCTACTGACACCTTCTTCTTTTAGCAACGTAACTAAAACTGATAAAAATATGAAGGTAGTTTTGCTTTTATAGGCTTTTTATTTTGTAAGGCACCCTATTAAAAAAGGCATAGTACCGCACCCAGTATTACCTACCACATCCAGGTAAAAGCATCAATTATGTTGAAACTCAGTTACATTTCATTGTTTCCCTACATACTTTAAATAGTAATAAATGGGCAATAAAAATACTTCAGTACTACCGACAAATTAAACGAGGTCCACTTTATGGCACTGACTTTTGAAATATTTAATTTTTATGCGATATGTACTTTTACCTATTACTTCCAAAATGTTAATCGTAACTCATACATATGTATGCAGCTTTTGTAGGTAATAATACGGCTCATAAAAAAATAAAATTAAAATGACATGTTTATAATGGGGTTTTCTGAGAAAAACTACATTGATCACTGAATTTTAAGGGTTCACGTAGCAAAAATTGGTGTTTTCGAGTAAATATCTCAAGATTGGGTGCAGTTACAATTTAGACTGTTACATCAAATGAAAGGTAATTTGATTCCCTAAAAAATGAGTTATAAGACTTTGCCTTGTGATTATTCGTTTTCAAGATATAACGTTTTAAGTGAGTAAGGGTACCGGTCAAAAACACTTTTCTTAACCACCCTGTATCTCCACTGTTATTGAAAATTGACCCACCCTGTGGAACAATTTTTTTCTCCAAATATATCAAGGAATAACCCCTTACAAGGTCGTGCACGGAGTACCAAACACCCTGTATATCGAATAGGTTTACATTTCCACGGGACTTTTTGCTTTTCAACAGAAGTTCTAAAAAACTACCACAAAGTCGTCCCAAACGCGGTCAAAGACGAAATATAACATAATTAGTTTTGAGGTAGACTCCCTAAAAAAAATTTGCTACTCTGAAATTGGACAAACAAAGCAAAAAAATAAAATATCAAATGGGATGGGTTTTTCCCATCACTTGAAAGGCTTACCCTGGAAACGTGAAACTTTATGGGGTTATATAGATGTACTAGAAACGTAATCAAAAAGTATTAGAAATAATAACAAAAAAAAAAATCATATAGGTACCCATTGCCATGTCGAAGAAAATGGTCAGTGAAAATGGAGTGCATTCATTTTCAGGAATTTCGTCATAATTCTTAAGTCTTCTGAAAAATTGTATTAATGTTAATTTTGCCTGAACTTTAACTTTTAGGATGTTTTTAATTTCAACTCTTAGAGGAAGTATAGGTCTTGTATGCATTTTTACATATTCTGCCATATCTCTTACGTCTGATTAGATATCGAATAGGTTTAAACTTCCACGGGATTTTTCCATAGTCGTCCAAAACCCGTTTTCAAGACTCTTCGCTTTTCAACTACTAAGAGGATGTAAATGGGTTGCACATGTTTTCACGAGATCCGTGAAATCTCTTACGTCTAATAAGATATCGAATTGGTTTTTACTTCCTCGAGCTTTCTAATCGCCTCAATGCTTACTTAAAGATTTTTGGATATTCAACCAAAGAGGGGGTGTAAAACGGATGCCTACGATTATAAAAATTTTCCGTATATCTTACAGGTTTGATAATACACCCAACTTTTCTTTTACACGGTCTTTTTTTACACGATTTTGAAATAACACGGTCCACGATGAAGATCAATTACCACTTTTTTACACGAATTTTTTGATCTAACACGATTGCAAATAAAAACATCACACATCATCATACAATCGAAATGCCCTATTAGAGAAAACGGTGATTTAAATCGAGAATTTACAGCTGCAAAAAATACCTATAGATGGAAACTTTTAAAGAAAAATCATTTAAAATATACAAACGACAGCAGGAAGTTGAGCCATCAACAAGTCCTCAGACAAACAAGGAAGTGATATTTAATGCAAGTGAGGGATGGCTAAGAGGGTTCATAAAAAGACACGCATTTCACAATGTGAAAATAAAAGTTGAACTTGCATCAGCAGATGAAAATGCTGCAAAGAACTTTCCAGAAAAACTGCTAAAAATAATTGAAGATGGCGGTTATAATCCAGACCAAATATTTAATGCCGATGAAACGGGACTGTTCTGGAAGAAAATGCCTTCCAGAGCCTATAATAGCAAAATCGGTAAAAATATGCCGGTGGTTTCAAAGCGGCTAAAGATCGGGTAACGTTCTTGTTCTGTAGTAACGCATCTGGCGATAGGATATTATAGCCTTTATTAATCAACCGTTCGTTAAAACCACGAGCCTTAAAAGGCCAAAACATTAAAGAGCTTCCCGTTCATTGGATGGCAAATAAAAAGGTATGGATGACGGCCGATTTATTCAAAAAATGGTTATACGAATGCTTCGTTCCTGAAGCCAAGAAATATATAGAACAAAAGGTCTTGAATTCAAAGTAATTTTACTCGTCGATAATGCTCTCAGTCTTCCTGTACGAGATCATCCAAATATCCAATTGGTATTATTGCCGCCTAATACAACATCCTTGATTCAGCCATTGGATCAGGGTATAATAGCAACATTAAAAATGTATTACATTAAGTAGCATTTAAATATATTTTGGATTCAGTCGAGGAAGATAACATGCCGATCGTATAAGCATGGAAAAATTAAACGATAATGGATTGTGTTACAAATGCTTCCTTTGCCATAAAACCACTTTGTACATCTTCCCTTAATGTTTGTGGGAGAAAAATTTTGACAGTTTTGTGTTCTGAAATTATAACTCTATCATACGCAATTGGTGGTGAAGGCTTTGGCAACATGCATGCCGCTGATACCGATGAACCGAAGACTGAGAAACCTTTGGATGAGAAGGATCTTGTCGAAATGATAACGGATAACAACAATATTGAGGAACATAATAATAAAGATGAAGGTGAAGTTAATCAAATAAAAGCTGGTTTAATTCGCAAGGGTTTGAAATTTGCTACAAGAATGGCACATCATTTTCTCACTCATGATACCGACGTAGAACGAGCATTAAAGTTTCAACGTAATCTACAGGTTTGTACCGCTGGGTACCAAGAACTGTATAAGCAACTTGAAAAAACCAAAAAAAGGAATCTGATAACAGATTTCTTAATAAACATACTGCAGTCACGATCGACTGCAAGCCAATCGCATAATACTCTAGATGAATACTGAACTCCGATTTATATTGTAGTTGGGGATAAAGTAGAATTACGTGTGTGCATGTTGTATATCCTTTATTAAGGACTGCCATTAGATTGCTACTCAAACCTAAAAGACAATATTCAGTGTTTAATTTCATATCTTAAACTGGGTAAGTCATCGAACAAAAATGTCCTTTTTGAAGGACTTTCACATGGGAGGTGCAGGAAGGACTCACTCGATTTCTTACATATTTATCCTTTTCCTTGGAATTAGTTAAAAATGAACGTGTACAAAATTTCAAAATCGTAGCTTAAAGCGTTCAAAAGTTATCGAAAATATTGTTGAACACGTGCCTTAGGGACATTTTGTATGGCAGCTACCAGAAGGAGTAAAAGGATTTCGCTGATTAGTAAGCCCGAACTTTGTTTTTACTCAAAACTAATTTGTACAAAATTTCCAATTCATAGCTAAAAGATTACTTGAGTTATAGTAAGTTCCGTAAATTAAGTGAAGGCATTTTTACAGGATATTTGTATGGCAGCTACACGAAGAACTAATAGGATTTTCTTCATAATCATACATTTAGCTCCAACTATTGGAAAAATAACACATACAAAATTTCAAAGTCGTAGCTTAAACCCTTCTGAAGTTATCGGCCAATATTCTTGAACACGTATTTTAAGGACATTTTGTATGGCAGCTACCAGAAGGAGTGAAAGGATTTCGCTGAGTAGTAAACTGGAACTTTGGTTTTACTAAAAACTAATTTGTACAAAATTTCGATTTCGTACCTAAAAGATTACTTGAGTTATAGTGAGTTTCGTAAATTAAGTGAAGACATTTTGACAGGATATTTGTATGGCAGCTACACGAAGGACTAACAGGATTTTCTTGATATTCATACATTTAGCTCCAACTATTAAAAAAGTAAGGCATACAAAATTTCAAAGTCGTAGCTTTAGGCGTTCCGAAGTTATTGGTAAATATTCTGAACACGTGTTTTAAGGACATTTTGTATGGCAGCTACCCGAAGGAGTAGGACGATTTTGCCCGTTAACGAACTTAGCCTTACAAATTCAACCAAACATCCAGATTCAAAATTTCAAGATCCTAGGTGAAGGCGTTCTTGAGTTATCGTGTTCACGGACAGACGGACGGACGGACGGACGGACGGACGGACGTCAAGCGGATTTGAGGTTTTTGGGCACAAATAAACAAAAAATAATATATAACTTTTTTTCGTCCGAGGCTTGGTTCTATGCGTTACAAACTTTTCGGCTGGATTAAACTTATAATACTCTATATGATTTCATCTAGAGTATAAAAAATCTGCCAACAGTCTGGGCGCAACTTTATTATTTTATGGGTAGAAGTCCGAAACGTGTTTAATGATGAGATACGGTGTTGGGTACTATGCGACTGACAACCTAAAAAATAACGTTCCAAATAGCCTAATGGTTATTTTTTCGGTTGTCAGTCGCATAGTACCCAACACCGTATCTCATCATTAAACACGTTTCGGACTTCTACCCATAAAATAATAAAGTTGCGCCCAGACTGTTGGCAGATTTTTTTTTTTATTTACGTATTTTTTTTTTCAATAGAATAATTCATAGTAGTAAAAGCGAATTCGATCACATTAAACCTAAGAGATTTTCGGAATCAGTGAAATCTTAAACAATACCCCCAGGGGGTTTAATTGAGAAAAATACTTAAATCGGTTTTTTCCCGACTACGTTTAAAGCTTATAGAAGTACAAGTGAACTCCAAATCTCAATATACCTTAGGAATATATCAGAATTCGTGAATATGTACACAACCAATTTACTCCACCTTAGGGGTTGGATATCGAAAAATTCCGTTACCGTTACCGTTACTAGGCGCTTATATAAATAGCCCGCAGAAGTAAAATTGCTTTGATAGCTCGACATGTCTAAAAGTTTTAACGAAATTCGTGAAAATGTGGATTCACGGACATTTTTTTTACTCAACCTCTGAACGCCAATAAAAATCTGAACTTTTTTTTGCTTTAATTACTCTAATAGCACATCTACATATACGTACTAAGTTTCAATTTTCTAGCATAAGCCGTTTCTGAGATATAAAAAACCACTCCTCTCCCCCGTACCTTGATACCCCTATCAAAAATTTTATTTTTCTAGGATGTCTCCATAGTGGTTCTATATAATCCTAAATTTTTAGCTTTCTATTCATTATGGTTTTTAAGAAATAAAAATCAGAATGTTTTCCTTTCTACCCCCTTTCACCACCACCCCCTACACCCACACCACCAAAATTTTTTTCCCTACTAGAAGTTTATCGACCCCAACTCCTGTCAAATTTTCAAGATCATATCTGATACGGTTTTTGAGATATAAAAATTAAATTTTTTGAGAAATTGCTATCCCCCCACTTTCGTGCTCCACCTCCCCCCTCAAAAAATTTAGTTTTGGTAGACTCCTCTTGTGAGTCCATATACAGAAACTAAATTTTATCTTCCTGGTGTAATTAGTTCGGAAGATATTGTAATCCAAAGTTTTTCACCCCCCACCCCCACACCCCACCACCCCTCTTAAAAATTTTAGCTCTTGTCTAATCTGGAAGTATCCCTAAGAACAACAACAAAGTTCCAATCTTCTGACATCAATTGTTCAGGAGATATCGATTTTAGAATGTTTCAATCCCGACTTTCATGCGTTAAAGAGTCATTGTTTTCCCCCCCACTTCCACACCCCTTAACCAATATCGACAATTTTTTTGCAATTGAGTCCATTATCATAGTACTACATAAGTTCCAAGTTTCAGCCTCCTAGCATAAGTGGTTCCTGAGATCTAGAAACCAAAATTTTTCGTCTAAAACGCTCCCCTCTCCTCTCCCCTTGTACCCCCACCCCTCAAAAATATACCAGTTGTAGGGGTTCACCCAATCTATCCACCATAAAAATTTCAATTTAATATCTCAACGGGTTTGGGAGCTACGCGCCTTCAAACAATTTTGCGTACGGCGTACGGCGTACGGCGTACGGCGTCTACGGCGGACAGACGGACATTTTTTTTTTTTTTGCTTTTTTGGGGTTTACTAGTCCTAAAACGTGTAAATACAAAATTTCAGGGTAGCAAACTTTTTTGAAATTTCAGGTCGATAACAATACTTTATTATTAAAAAATAATAAAGTAAAAGTAAGCTAACATCAGAGGACGTTATTAACGAACGTTATTAACGGTCTTTAAGAAGTTCAAGCTCATTAAACGTGTTAGAAATATCAAGTGATGAAAGCAATCCAGTCAAAAATAAACGTGCCCGCCCATTTTGAGTGATGATAGTTAATAAGCTCTATATTTCAATTTTGAATTTTTACTAACGAATTTTGAATGAACATTGAATGTTGTTTATACCCCCTTAGGGGTTGGATATCGAAAAATTTTGAAGATCGTTAGTAGGCGCTTATATAAATAGCCCGCAGAAGTAAAATTGCTTTGATAGCTCGACATGTCTAAAAGTTTTAACGAAATTCGTGAAAATGTGAATTCACGGACATTTTTTTTACTCAACCTCTGAACACCAATAAAAATCTGAACTTTTTTTTTGCTTTAATTACTCTAATAGCACATCTACATATACGTACTAAATTTCAACTTTCTAGCATTAGCCATTTCTGAGATATAAAAAACCACTCCTCCCCCCGTACCTTGATACCCCTATCAAAAATTTTATTTTTCTAGGATGTCTCCATAATGGCTCTATATAATCCTAAATTGTTAGCTTACTATTCATTATGGTTTTCGAGCAATAAAAATCATAATGATTTCCTTTCCGCCCCCTTTCACCATCACACCCAACACCCACACCACCAAAATGTTTTTCCCTACTAGAAGTTTACCGACCCCAAGCCCTGTAAAATTTTCAAGATCATATCTAATACGGTTTCTGAGATACAAAAATTATATTTTTTGAAAAATTGCTGTCCCCCCACTTTTGTGCTCCACCACCCCCCTCAAAAAATTTAATTTCAGTAGACTCCTCTTGTGATCCCATATACAGAAACTAAATTTTATCTTCCTGGTGTAATTGGTTCGGAAGATATTTTAACCCAAAATTTTTCATCCCCCACCCGCACACCTCACCACCCCTCTTAAAAATTTTAGTTCTTGTCTTATCTTGAAGTATCCCTAAGGACAACAACAAAGTTTCAGCCTTCTGACATCAATCGTTCAGGAGATAGCGATTTTAGAATGTTTCAATCCCGGCTTTCATGCGTTTCAGACTCATTGTTTCCCCCCCCCCCACTTCCACACCCCTTAACCACTATCGACCATTTTTTCGCAATTAAGTCCACTATCATAGTACTACATAAGTTCCAAGTTTCAGCCTCCTAGCATAAGCGGTTCCTGATATCTAGAAACCAAAATTTTTCGTCTAAAACATTCCCCCCTCATCGCCCAACCCATCGAAAATATACTAGTCGGGGGGGTTCATTCAATCTACCCACCATAAAAATTTAAATTTCAACGGGTTTGGGAGCTACGCGCCTTTAAACGAATTTGCGTACGGCGTACGGCGGACGGCGTACGGCGTCTACGGCGGACCGACGGACATTTTTTTTTTCCTTTTTGGGGTTGACTAATCCTAAACCGTGAAAATACAAAATTTCAGGGTAGCAAATTTTTTTGAAATTTCAGTTCGATCACAATACTTTATTATTAAAAAATAATAAAGTAAAATGGTTTTAACTTCTACAGGTATTTTATGTACTCGCCTAGAAACCGGTAAGGTGGTGCAAATGGGTGACATAGGTTTTTACCAAGTTTGCCATACATCTTAGGTCTGATGAGATATTGAATTGCATTTTTTTCATGGTTTGAAAGCAATCGTACAAGAACCTAATTCAGGATTTTCGATTTTGCGATGTAATAGGGTTGAATACGATTTAAGAAATTTTGTTGTATCGCTTATGTCTGATAAGGTGACAAAATGATTTTACTTCCATGAGTTTCTTTTGTGATCGACTAAAACCCGATTTCAGGATTGTTTAATATTCAACCCCCAAGAGAGTGTAAAGAAGTTGCGTACTTTTTGACGACGATATGACGAAATTTCTTCACCGGCTGTTTCATATGTTAAATTGGTTAAGAATCGATTTAAGAATTTTTTCAGCCGGCCAATCAGGCAATAGCCCGTCAGGTACACCGATGAAAATGCGTAGAGTATTCCTAACACTGAGTAGGTCAAACTTAGTCCGACACCTCTAGGAACCTGTAGGAATAGTGCTGAGTGCTACCGTTGCTCCAATGGAAGCCAGACGTTGAATCTTAGTGAGTTTTTTGAAGTAGGTGGATTTCTCCAGTGCTCTCCTTCACACTAAAATTTGGAAGTACCGTGTACATCCAGTGAGCCATCCCTGACTGAATTCCCCACTTTCTCACGAACATCTTCTTGCAAGCGTAGAAAGCCCCTAAAGCTTAGAGTATACCCTACAGCCTTCAGGAGTATACCCAAGTATTTAGCGTCATTTTTAAGTTGTAGAGTAAGACCCCCAGTTTAGGGGAGGTGAACTGGGATTTTGGTCCTACAACTAAAGAGGACGAACTCTTGCTTACGCGCTCACAAGTGTGAGTGCCCTTTCGAGCAGATCGCTGGTAAAGGTAATAATTATTAATTTGTGTACTAATTATTGTACGAACACTGAAAATTTTTAATGAATATTTGTAGAACAAATATCAATAGAAAATTTACAATTTTAACACTTAAAGTTACAGAAAATCATCTTACTTGATTGAAAGTGAACACACAACTTTCTGTCGACAAAGAATATCCGCTTATCAGGCTTCTTCATGCCACTTCCGTATTTATATGTCACTTTAAGAATAGTATAATCTACTAGAGAAGTTCATTCAATGGAACCCTACTTCGGTAAACTTAAGCTTAGAATTTTTTTCTCCTCCTTGAGTTTTTATAGTTAAGTAATGTCCTCTTAAGAACAACTTTGCGCACATATTCTTAGTCCCTCAAGTTCATTAATGGGTGACACGAAATCATGCGTAAATTTATTTACTGAACTTTGAATGGCCTGATGACGTGTGTATAGAAATCAACTGTGTGGAATGAGAAATTGGATTAAGTCCTGACCGTTCGGGGAGACGTGGGGTAGGCCATCTGACCTATATGAACCTTCAGGCAAATGAATTACTTTCATGATTGGATTGAATGAATGTCACCTCTTGGTAGCAATTTGACGAAAAAGCCTCTTTGATTCGATTGTTGGTCCTTTGGCCGGAGACCCCGATTACAGTGATTTGTTGATGGTTATGTCCTTTAGTGGTCAGCAGCAAAATTGAAACGGATTTTTGGCTATCAAGCCTCACACAGATATAGAATCACGTCGTAGTCGGATAACAAGGTGACTTGGTTACTGATTAACTTTAGAACTTTAGCTTACGGCACAATATTTACGATTAAGGACTGATGCTGGGTGATTTCCTTTGATCTTTTCGAGTCAGCAATAGCTACTTGTTCATGAAACACAAACAAATCCTTACCCTCGAGGGTTTATAAATAGTTGAAACGTTTTACTTTCGACAAATAATATTTTAGTTAATTTTCTAACTCCACATGATATTAACTCGAAGCAATGAATTAGGGCCAAACTGAAAGCTGAAGTTAAAGAAGAGAATTCAAGCTCTTTCTGTAAGATTTTATGAGAGTCTTGGATGCGAGAATAATACCAGGAAGAAGTCTTAAGATAAACAATTTCGTTTGATTTATAAACGTACCATACTTTCAATGTCCTAAAATTTAAGATTCGTTAACAATCTGTTAGTAGCCTGGATGCATCGTTATTATCCTAAAATTTAACTGCGAGGCTATCTGGGAGATAAGTTTTTTAGGCTGCCTGTCTCGGCAGGTTTCATTATAAATTTGACCACATCCAAGACAACTACCCAAAAACGTATTTGGTATTTTAAGGATCACAGTGAGGTTAGCTCCCGACTTTAACCGAAAAATCATAAAATTGTGCCAAGTTTTTCTTAATATAATAATTTTTTAATAATAAAGTATTGTGATCGATCTGAAATATACAAAAAAAAAATCTATTTAGAAATTTTGCATTTTCTTGTTTTATGACTAGAAGAACACAAAAAAAAGTCCGTCTGTCCGCCGTACATAAAAGCGTTCGAAGGCGAGGAACACACAAACTCGTTGAGATATTAAGATGAATTTTTTTTTTGGTTGGTATATTCGGTGAATTCCTTCGATTGGTAACTTTGGTGGGAGTGAAATTCTGAAAACTTTAACCATTTATCGACTTAATGGACTTAATTAATTCGGACATGTTCGCTGGCTGCTGTCAAAAGTAGCAGCCTTCATTTAACATAAAGTAATGAAATGAAATCAATTCGGAAAAAAATTATAATAATAATTATTATTGAGGTTGTTTTCGACTGAACTGCTTTAAATTTAATTTTGCCAGCTAATGAAATTAAAGCGTCATGCTTACGTACGTAATGTTTGGTTTAATTCGCACTGTCAATCGACCACTAAGTTAATGAACTTCACGAAATGAACTTATATATATTTATATTATGGTTACGTGTCATGATTTCTGCTCAATCATTCTAGTCACAACAAATTCATTTAAGCATTTTATAGTTGGGCCTTCAAGTATGGGCTATAAGGGGCACTGCTGCAAAATGTTCAATAAGGCTTTTTCCAGCGTTCCTCCAGTACCATCGTCCAACGCAAATTTTGACCCCTATAAATATTATCGCCAAAATTTTTGGCAAAAAGTTTGGCACTCAAAGTGTTAAATGATTTAAGTGTTTAAAATCATGTTAAATGGAAGGAGCTAAAGAGTTAACATTTCAAAATTATGATTTTTGCACTTCGAAAACGAACATAATTGAAAATATATTAGAATAAGAGTACCGTTAAAATTGTATTGTCTAAGCTTTATGACCAGAAATGAACGTAAACATGTAACTCTTGCTTGGTGTCGCTAAAATTTTGGGATCCTGCGAGCCATACCCCAATGGCCGACAGTAACTACGCCACTGACTTCAGGGTTTTCATTAAAATCAACGACTTTGTAAAAAAAAAATTTAATCCGCACACTTCTGCAAGCTATCTATCCAACTTCAAAGTGTAAGTGCATTTTTCTTGGAGTGCAATTTGGAAATTTTAATTTTATAAGACATGTCTTGTTAGTTACTTGTAGATAAAAATCATATTAGTTCCTGAATTTAGGTAATGTCTAATCCATCACCAATGAAATTATTCAACTTACCCGTATTTGTAAATCAGCAAGAATATAGCAAGTATATAATCGTACTTAATTTAATAAGGTTTTTTTTAATCCACCTACAAAGAGAAAAAGCCGATTATATATAACTAGATATACCAATTTATTTAAAAAATAAATAAATCAATCAATGGAGAATACACACAAAATAAGGAATTCCCTCATTATGTGTTCATGTCTATACTCTAGATGAAATCATAAGGTTTTTTAGGTATAATCAAGCCGGAAAAGTTTCTCGGATGAAAAAAGGTATACATCTTATAGTCTGTTCAATTGTATCCGGAAATTCCAAATTGCTGTCCGTCCGTCCATTTGCAAGATAACTCAAGAACGCGTTGACATAAAAAGTTGAAATTTTGTCACCACACGTCAAATAATAAAGATAAGTGTTAGTTCGTTAGATCGATATCCTATCACTCCTTCGGGTAAAAGGGTCCTTAATACACGTTTTCACGAATATTGGCCGAATGCTTCGAGAAAAGAACTTGGAATTCGCCACACATAACTTTTCAAATATTTAAAGTTAAAACCCGAATGAAAGACAAATTGAATGAGTCCTTCATATAGCCGCCATAGAAAAGCACTTCGGAAATTTGTGCAAGCTACAGAACAAACTATGATTCAAGAACGCGTGAAAGTAACACGAATTACTTTAAATCGAAAGCAATGCTGCTTTCTGTCAGGCTACTCCTTTGGACAGCTTCTACACAAAAGTCCTTTAAACATGTGCTTAAGAATAATGTTCATAACTTCTGAACGAATCAAGCTAAAAAGTTGAAATACATTATTAACTTTCAGTAATTTATCGGATAGTAGCGACTATAAACCGGAATATGAAGAAAATCAAGCGAATCCTTCGTCAAGCCTCCATGTAAAAATATTGCAAAAACGCTCGCATTAACCTCCTGGAACCCACCATAACTTAAAAACGAGTTAAAACAGCACATGCAAAATTAACTGAAATTGGTATTATATCACAACTAAGAATGAGTTCATTAGGGAGTGATATGGGTCAAGTTCTTCGGGAAGCGCCCTTACAAAAGTCCTTAAAACATTTGATGTTCATAACTCCCTTTTACAGAAGGTTAAAATTTTGCTAAAAAACTTAATGTCAAGAAAATGAAGCTAGTCCATTGTGTAGCCAGCATATAATAACATATCCTAGGACAAACTATAGCTCTAAAATGCGTTAAAACAGAAAGCCTAAATTCTACAGGAATTAAGCTCCATTGATAGTTTTACTTTATTATTTTTTAATAATAAAGTATTGTGATCGATCTTAAATTTCAAAAAAATATGCTACCCTGAAATTTTGTATTTCCACGTTTTAGGAGTAGTAAACCAAAAAAAAACAAAAAAAAGAATGTCCGTCTGTCCGACGTAGACACCGTAAGCCATATGCCGTACGCCGTACGCAAAACCGTTTGAAGGTGCGTAGCTCTCAAACCTCTTGAGATATTAAGTTGAAATTTTTATGGTAGGTAGAATAGGTGAACCCCTACGAGTGATATTTTTTGGTTGGAGTGGGTGGGGGGTGTGAGGGGGAGGAGGAAGGGAGGGGACGAGAGAGCATTTTAGATGAACAATTTTGGTTTCTAGATCTCAGGAACCGCTCAAGCTAGGAGGCTAAAAGTTGGAACTTATGTAGTACTTTGATAGTGGACTCATTTGCAAAAAAATTGTTGATAGGGGTTGAGGGGTGTGCGAGTGGGGGTGAAAACAATGCGTCCAAAACACTTGAAGGCTATGGGATTGAAGTATTCTAAAATCCATATCTCCTGAACGATTCATGTCAGACGGCTGAAACTTTGTAGTTGTCTTAAGAGATACTAGGAGATTAAAAAAGGTTTAAAAATTTTAAGGCGGTTGGTGAGGTATGGGGGTGGGGGGAGAAAAACTTTGAATTACAACATTTTTCGACTCAATTGTGCCAGGAAGATAAAATTTGGTTCCTGTATATAGAATTACCAGTGGAGTCCACTCAATGTAAAATTTTTGAGGGGGGAGGTGAATCGCCGATGTTGGGGAACAATCAATTTTAAAAAAATTTAATTTGTATATCTCAAGAACCGTATCAGATATGATCTTGAAAATTTCACAGGAGTTAGAGCCAGTAGACCTCTAGCGGAGATTTTGAGGGTGATGGGTGTTGGGAGTGATGGTGGAAGTGGGTGGAATTGAAAAAATTCTGATTTTAATTTCTCGAAAGCCGCAAAGGATAGAAAGCCAAAAATTGATAACTGTATAGAGCTACTATAGTGACATCCCAGAAAAATGTTTGATAGGGGTAGCAAGGTACGGGGGTGGGGGTGGTTTTTCATATCTCAGAAACGGCTTACGCTTAAAAATTGAAGCTTAGTACCTGAATGTAGATGTACTACTAGAGTAATTAAAACTAAAAAAAAATCGTCCAATAGTCTGGGCGCAACTATGTATACATATTATTTTATGGGTAGAAGTTCGAAACGTGTTTAATGCTGAGATGCGGTGTAGGTGACTATGGGACTGATAACCTAAGTAATAACCAGGAGGCTATTTGGAACGTTATTTTTTAGGTTGTGAGTCGCATTGTAACCTACACCGCATCTCATCATTAAACATGTTTTGGACTTCAACCCATAAAGTAATAAAGTTGCGCGCAGACTGTTGACGGATTTTTTATGATAGTTGACGTCAGAATAGATACTCTCATAATAACTCTCATCGTGTGAGCTACATGATTGTTGCTTTCGCACTATGATGAGAACAATATCTTACTATCACGTTTACGACAGTTGAGATTATTGCTCCAACTATCGCCGTGTAAACCGAACTATCGCGAGTTTTACACTTTCGCGATTCTATTTGTTGACATCGACTTGTCAAATGAATATCGAGTTGACATTGTCGTATCTCCGTACTATCACAACAGACTATCGCACTGTTGTACTCTCTCACTGTCGTTAAGTGCTCTCACTACAGTACTATCATTGTAAGAACGGGATTAAAGTTTAAAATCAAAAGCAAGATTGAGTTCATTTGTAAGTGATATCCGTCAACTCCTTGGGGCAGCTCCAATATAGAAATCCTTAAAACAAGTGCTCAAGAATGATTACTGATACTCTTATTTCACCGATCATGACTAAGTCGACAACTGCAAGACTTTAAAGGACCTATATTAAAAGTCGAAATTAAGGAGAACGGACAGATTAAACAAAAACATGAGGAGACAATACTTTTTGTAAAGTGTCGCATTTCTGTCAAAAACTTTATTTTGATGAGTCAACAAGCAAACGGTCATTGTCATCTGGGTGATAACAATTCAATGCCCAATCAATGTTTCGCCAAATTTTAATTAAGATCGCTGCCATTAGGTGAGGACCTGCGCGACGTTGGTAAAAGAATAGGTTTTCTTATACACTATCCCAAAATAAGTTGTATGAACAATTTTCTCAGTAAGTTGAAATTTTACATATCAATTTTTCCGGAACGCACTTTTTTTTCGTCATTATCTGTATGAAATTACATAAAGCGTACCTAATTGAAACGTTGCTAAATTCCCGAAATAATTGAAATTCCACATCCTAAGATTAACGAAGGTTTATTAGATTGAAGATTCTCACTAAAGGTTCATTATAACCAGAAGTTTTCAAGTGAGCAAACAACCACACAGCACGGTATTACCTCATCGTTAATATCACTCTACAAGATTACTATGAAACATCCAAGATAGAAAGGTAGATACATAACTATCCTCCCTAGGCGGATTTTAGAAAATTTCCTCGAGGATGCCAAAAATTTATGCGATAAGGCGCCACATAAATTTCCCAATCCACTCCAGAAGTGGAAACCTATGTCTAGTATGTACCTTGTCCGCACTAAGAAAGCTTCTGTAAAATACTGTAACCGCAGGAAAAAAAAAATGGAACGGCGAACTGGTGCTACACTCCGAGATGATTTATAGTAGTCCTTTGATACTACCATAGATACTCTTCTGGTTAATTTTCATCTAATCCCGTCACTGTGTACCAAAAGAAGGAAGATGACGAGAAAATACTCGACTGCTACTCGTAGATTGTTTTTTTGCATACGTTTGTATAGCATACGGCAAGTGCAAGTTGGCAATATCAAGTGGTGCAGGAATGTCGAGGATGCCATTAACCCATTTCTTTTCTTTTTTTCGTCGGTGCCTTATTATGGTAAGTAGTGTTGGTGCTGTCAAGAATCGTTTCATATGAGTCTCAGTATCAGCAATTTTTTGTGCTGTTCCGCCTAATGGGGCTCTTGTGAGTGCTTGTATGTACTCCATTGTTCACCCTCTCCTCATATGTGTCTACGCCATTCTTTGCACACAGTCCTTTGGTGAGCAACTTTTCAAGGATGTGTAAACGTGAGAACGAGCTCAAGTACTTCCGTCAATTGCTCACGTTATGAATCGACCTAACAAAGTCAATCATATTATCCTTTTATGTCGAGTAGATACATAAAACGTTCAGCTGAATTAGGTCATCCCCGAAATGCATATCTAGGATATTCCCTTAACAGGCGTTATCTAAAAGCAATTACTTACAACACCGGTCTCCAGTACTTGGTTTTAAAATGCGATGATGAATTAAACACTTCACACCTAGCTCAAGAACAGAAAATGGAAACAGATCGACTAATTTTTCTAAGGTAGGAGGCCTTCAATCCAAAAACGTTCGGCTCTACTCTATGGTCACAAAGTTAGGAGTTAGACATAATGATACAGTTCTAAAAAACTGAGTGAAATACTCTAACTCTAACCTATGGTATGCCCGTTTTGGTAATGTTATCGAGATATGTTCGTTTTAAACATTTTGGTATATCTTTTATAATATCAAAAGTTCGAACAGTTAATGCAACTTATGGCTTTTACCATGGTTCATACTTATGTACTACTTTTCGGTATTAATTTACGGAACTAAATAGTTGATTTATAGCCATTTTCAGAACTTTCCAGGAAAAAAATGCAAAAACGGAACCGTACACCAATTTTACTTTATTATTTTTTAATAATAAAGTATTTTCCTAAGTGCTACTAAATAAAGCCTGCCCTGTTGTCTCTTATACGAGGGTAAATTCATTGATCTAGCTTAGACACTTTAGAAGTTATTTACCTTTAATATATGTAAACCATTTTCATAATTGAGTGGTTCAGTGGAAGAGTTGCCTAACCCACAATCACTGCGAAATGAGATATCGGACTCTAAACTTAGCCGTAATTTGAAAAATTACTTTCAAAAAGAAATAATTTTTATTTTGTTATACTGTCAAGCAATGTATACTGATAATATGGTGAATAAATAAGTTTGGAACACAAAGATATGGTTATTGTGGTCAAACTGAAAAACCCTAAGCATCAAAAAATTCAATGTGGCTTAAGCAACTCTTCCACTTAACCACTTAATTGAGCAATTCTTTTTTTTTACTAAAGTGCAATTATGGATGAAAAAACACGTCCAGCAAAAAGTTTCATATACATGTTACGATAACCTTCTGTTACATCGATCACTTGACCTTAAAAATTTACGTCTTTGGCAACAACCCGTTTTCTGACAAGGATAGAGCGAGCAGATACGTTCTTCCTTTCAGAAAACTGGTGGAAGTATGAGCCCCTAGTCGACTTTGCTTTTATCTGGCTTCAAAATAAGTTATATATATCAATCATAGCGTGTAACCCTGAAGAAAAAATTCTGGATGTGAAATTTAATCACTTATGTTTTTCAGGCAGCCTTCCACTAAGATATTCTTCCAATAGCTATTATAATTTCATTTCTGTATTTAAATTTGGTCCTCTGTGAGGAACTTAATTCTTAAAAAGGAAATTGTTTTTAAAACAGCTTCAATTAAACCATATTTGAATTTAATTTAAATTGAAAATAGTAAACCGCATCATTGTTTAATAATATTATGTTCGTGGTTCCATAGATATCCGGTAATTAATTACACTTTATAAAAAATCTGCCAATGGTCTGGGCGAAACTTTATTATTTTTCGGGTCAAAGCTCGGAGTCTATCATCAGTTGTTTCGAGATTATGACGTTTCTTGGAAAGTTAATTTTTGTTCTTAAAATAAAAATATTTAAAAAAGGAATTTTTAGCCGATTAAACATTAAAAAAGCCCGTGTAGACTATTAGAATTTCGGTATATTATGTACACTAAAAGCTCATACAAGTAAAAACGAATTTGCTGCCTTATCAGACTTAAGAGATGTGACTTATTGTTAAAACGTATACAAACTCATTACATCCACTTGGGGTTTGAGTTTCGAAAAAATTGTGAAACAGGTTTTAAACGATTTCATAAGAAGCAACTTGATATCTCATTAGACACGAGGGATTTTGAAAAATTTGTGAAAACGTAAGCAAACCCTTTACAACCCCTTGGTTCTTGAAAATCGAAAAATCGTGAATTTGGTTTTTAGGTCATTACATCAAATGCCGTAATAACCAATTTTATATCTCATCAGAACTAAGGGATGGCCAAAATTGTGAAAACATATGCAAACCCTTGGTGGTTGAATATCCAAAAATTGAGAAATTTGTTTGTAGGCGATTATATAAAAAGTCTGTGGAAATGAAAAGCGATCTAATATCTCATCAAACCTAAGAAATATAAGCTATAAATACAAGCTTTGAAAAGCATACAACCCCTTACACCCCTTAGGATTGAATATCTAAAAATACTGAAACTGACTTTTTGGCGCTTATATAGGAAACCTTAGGAAGTAAAAATTAATTCGATATATCATCAGATCTAAGCAATATGTAAGAATCTGTGAAAACATATGCAACCTCCTTACACCCACTTGGGGGTTGAATATCCAAAAATCCTGAAAAAAGTTAATAAATAAATATGAAGACAGCACGAGAAAGTAAAAACCAATTCAATTTCTAATCACTTCTAAAAGAAATGATGAAATTCGTGAAAACGTGTTCAACAATTTTATACCCTCTTAGTGGCTGAAAAAGGAAAAAACTTAAAAACAAGTTTTAGGCGATTATTACGTAAGCCCATGAAAGTGAAAACATATTCGATATCGATCAGACCTGGGGGATAGGGCAGAATTCGTGAAAAAGTATACAACCCCTTTACACCCTCTTAGGGGTCGAATTTACAAAAAGTCTTGAAAACGCTTTCTAGGTAATTATATGAAGAAGATGTAGAATAAAAATGAATCGAATATTTGGGAAGAGCTACCAGATATGACGAAATTCGTGAAAATATATGCATTCCATTTGCACTGATCATTTTTTTCGCCCCCCTTCCAAACGCCAATGGATATTTGTAATTTTTTTTTTATTTAAACTAATTTTCTGGTTAATTTACGTAAACGTACCAAGTTTCAACTTTGTAGTATAAGCCGTTCTATAGATAGGAAAACAGTCCCCACCCCCGTACCATACTACGCCTATAAAAAATTATATTTTTCCAACATGCTACTACTACATGTCTCTCCAAATACCAAGTTTCAGTTTTATATCATTACGGTTCTCGAGACATAAAAATCAAAATTTTTTCTTATTCACCCTTTCTCACTCTCACCCCCTACACACCCACCTACAAACTTTTTTTTTCTGCTGGGGGTCTATTAGGCCTACTTCCGGTAAAAAATCTAAGCATCTATCTTACATTGCTCTTCAGATATCAGACGTGTTATTTTTAAAAAATTCTTATCCCCTCCACTTCCATGCTCCACCGCCCACTTAAAAAATTTTACTTTCAGCTAAATTAATTTGTCAACCTTTATACAGAAACCAAATTTTATTTTTCTAGTGTAATTGGTTCGAGAGATATCGTAATCTAAAGCATTCACCCTCCACCCCCGTACGCCACTACCACCACTCAAAAATTGGTTTCCAATCTATTCTCCTAGTTTACCTACAGATGTTCATTAAGTTTGAATTTCGCGACTTTAACAGTTTAAGAGATATGGATTTTAGAATGTGTCAATCTCGGATTTTGAGCGTCTCGGACTTAACACTTATTGCAAATGGGTCCACTATCGAAGCTCTATATAAGTTTCAAGTTTTAGCCTCCTAGTATAAGCGGTTGCTGAGATCTAGAAACCAAAATTTTTCGTCTATTACGCTTCCCCCACCTGCCCCCTTACACCCCCACCCCTCACAATTTGGTCACTTCAAGGGACCTACCCAGTCTATCTACGAAAAAAAATTCAACTAAATAGCTCAAAGGGTTTGGGTGCTGCGAGCCTTGAAACAATTTTGCGTACACCGGTCGACGTACGGCGGACAGACGGACTGAACATTTATTTTGCTTTTTTCGTGTCTACTAGTCATGAAACGTGAAAAAAATATGTTCAGGGTAGCAAATTTTGTTTTTTTAATAATCGATAACTGTACTGTATTATTAAAATAATAAAGTAAAAATAAGAATTACTCACGTCGTCAATTTCCGCAGTTGTAGGGATGGAAATAAGAGGGAAACTGTTATCCACCTTCTTTGCGAGTGTCCGGCCCTAGCTAGAGCCAGACTTCGCACAATAGGCAAACCTTTCTTTAATAACCTTGATGAGGTCTTGAAAAAAAAGATTGGAGAACTGATTACCTTCTTGAACAGCTCCGGATGGATATGATAATCCATTGAAGCCCCAGGTCTTTGTAAAACTATGTTTCTACTTCATCAGCTCTCAACGACTAGGTTAAACGAGTTGTGATATCAAAACGGTGCTTCCTGTACTAATTGGGCCCTGTTTTCGGCAGACGGGCCATCACGTAAACCAACCAAGTCAAGAAGTAGTTTTACTTAAATGTGGATAACTTCCGAAAAAACCCACTTTCAAACTAAGGGTGACAGAATGAAGTTTAATAATACCAAGAAAAAAGTTGGAGTCAACGATTCCGTTTTTTAGATAAATGAGCGTGAATCATAATGTTTCGTGTCAGATGCTGTAAAAGCTAACAATTTAAAGTGCTTCTTCGCCAGTGAAGGCGAACAGCAGGGAGTTCAGCTAGCCCCGTGAAGAGAAGCACAATTTCTGTGCTAACGGGTCGATCTACGAAACCCAAAACGAATTCTTCGCGTAATTTTCTACTAACTACCTCTCCGCGCACTATTTAAAAGAGGGATAGTTCCGAAAGTAGTACACGTACCAGAAGTTAATTAATTAAGGCCAACATACTCACTTTTGCAGATTGTTAGGCAAACATGGCGGTATTACCATTACTAACATGTGATTTGAAACTCACATACTCGATATTATAACTGCGAGCGTCATACATGTGCATCGGGTATGTCGTTCTTGACAATTCTGCCCTGCTTAACTAACAGAATGGTATCAAGTATATGGCACTAAATATAGGGTGTTTCAGTAGGAACGCTAGAAATTTGTTAGGTTATAGCGGCCACGTTGTTAAAGCAACATACGTCGCATTTGCTGTAAATTATTCAGTAGTGTATGGCAAATCGCCAAGGAAGGTTATAGCGTTCAACAACGTGTGCAAATTATCAAATTTTATTTTCAAAATCAGAGCTCCGTTCGAAAAACGTTTCGCGCATTGCGTGATTTTTAAGGACGAGGCCCATATCTTGATGAATGGATGTGTGAACATCCAAAATAGTCGGATGTGGTACAATACCAATCCATATTACACGTGCACCAAATGCATCCCAAGAAAGTCACTGTTTGGTGCGGATTTTGGTCTGGCGAATACATCGGTCCGTACTTCTTCCAAAACGAAACTGGCATTGCCATAACCGTCAAACGATCGATGATAAGCAACTTCTTGTAGCCTAAACTAGATGGTATGGATACCGACGACATGTGGTTCCTACAGGACGGCGATACGTGCCACACAGCGCATGTCACGATGGACATTCTGCACGAGCGATTTGTGGGCTTCGTTATCTCGGCGACGACATGAACTGGTCACCGTAATCGTGCGATTTAACGCCTTTAGACTTATACCTTTGGGGCTATCTTAAATAGCAGGTCGATGCGTATAATTCGCAAACAATTGATGACTTTTAAGTCAACATAAAGAACGCCATCCAGCAAATTCAGCTACATTTATGAGACAAAGTCGTCGAAAATTGTATCTTTCGAATACGAGCCCCAAGCAAAGCCGAGGTGGACATTTGAACGACGTTATATTCCATACTTAATGCCATAAAATATTCTTTCAAATAAAAAAATAATTGGGTGAATATCTCACACACAACTTATTTTATTTACATTTAAAAATTAAATGTCCCCATTGAAACACCCTATATAATAAAGCGTAAATAGGAAAAAAATACTTCATTATTAAAATAATAAAGTAAAACCAAATAGTCTTAAATTGAATTTAGACTACGGGCGCAACGACGTCGATACGACTTCCTTCGCTGAATCAAATCTACTCCAAACTTGTTTGGAATTGCCTCCAATGCCTGATTGAACTCGGAAATAAGAACAGAGTTAGTCTCATTTGGATTCCGGGACACAGCGGCTATGAAGGTAATGAAATGGCCTACTTAATGGCTAGGAAAGGTTCAGAAGCTGACTTCATGGGATCATATCCATTCTGTGGGATACCATTAAGCACAGCCAGAATGAACATCCGAATGTGGCAAAAATCGCAAAGTGCCATTCACTAGCACTTGGCACCGGGCAACAGGCACTCAAAGCTTTTTATGACAAAACACTCGGATAAAAAAACATCTAATTATCTAAAATTAAGCAGATATCAGACCCGAACCCTAGTGGGAGCTCTGACTGGACATTGTCACATGAGGAAGCAGTCTCTCTGAGACTAAAATTTGCAGAATATGCAATGACGAAGACGAAACACCAGAGCATATCCACTGTGAATGTGAGGGTTTAACTCACAAAAGGCTTCGTCACTTCGGTCAGGGTTTCATGGACCCATCGGAAAACTAAGCCACCAACTTGAGGCATTGATTTAACAACTTGATGTGTATTTTTTTCAATCCCTCAATAACCCTTCCTGGTCTTTTCGACGGTTCTTATTTCTAATTTGGTCGTTGCTTTCACCAAAAATCAAATTCATTGTTATCATCCTAAACTTTTAAAGCTCTTCTTGATTTTTGCAGTGTAATACATCCCAATTCAAAAAGAAGTATTAATACTTTACCAACGATGGTTATCCAGCAAGGTGGCTGTGTCGCCCTTTCACACACACTCGCAGATAAATATCAGTTTATGTTTATCGTTTAATGGCTGATCGATTACGTGTTCTATCCAGTTCCCAGTTGGTGGTGTCTGCGAGAAGCCCGCAGAGGTCTCCGGGGCATGTCGGCTTGTCTGCGAGGCTCCTTATGATAAAAATACACGGCATCAAGACAAATTCTACCCGAACTTTGCGAACGTTGAGATGGAAAAATGTGTTTAGAATCAGCGCCATCTATATGTTAATAGAGTGGAGTACATTTACTTTTTGTGCTTATACATCTTAAAATAAAGTAAACAGAGAAAATATTGAATGTGTTTACTCTGTCTTTGATAATAAGGAGAAACAATGAAAACAACAAAATTTCACACTATATATTTTACCATTGCGTATACTTTCAGCCACGGAAGGAAAAATGAAATGTAACCGACATAAACATGGGCGAAGCCAACGTACCAGAATAAAATTGTCACTTACCACTAACACGTTAAAAAAAATTTAAAAATTCCGAATTTCATTTTACTCGGTTTGTCCAAGTGACAGGCCACAATTGAAGTGTTCCATTTCTTTTATTGAATGCGGCCGTTTTCCGTACTTCCAATAGATTGAAGGGTTTTTCTTTATGTTTTTATTCCCGTCTCTTTCTATCTAATTATGGAGTTTTTTTCCCGATTTACATCCGGCATTATTCTTATTAGAGGTGTTTTTTTTTTTTTAAATATTTGAAACATTTACATTTGTAAATAACCAATTGAAATATTATTTTTTGTTTTCTTTACGAATGTGCAAAGAAAGAGCATGCACTGTACAACCTAGAAAATAACAGATGGCGCCGCATTCTCCGAGATTCGGATAGCATTTACCTCGATCCGCGTATTTTTTTTATAAAGCGTCTACAAGAGTATCACAGATGTCTGCGAGATTCTCGCAGACTTGACCAACTGGATATTTCAGCATGTAAGAATGCATGGGTGTTACTCGTGATATGTGACGCATGTTCGTGTGGCTCTTTTTTCTATCTCTGGAACGGATTATGCCCAAAACTTAAAACTCTGTGCGTATATGTAGATGCCCTAGTAAAGTAGTTTAGGTAAACATTTTATGTATCATTGCAGGATGTGGGGCAAAAAAATGGTCAGTGAAAATGGTTTTACGAATTTCGTCATATCTCTTAGGTCTTCAAAAATATTAAATTGATTTTACTTCTATAGGCTTTTCAGATTAGTGCGCTTTCATGTCTAAAAGCGCTTTTCAGGATTTTTGAATATTCCACCCCCTAGAGGGTGTAAAGGAATTGCATACATTTTCACGAATTTCAATATATCTCTTAGATCTGATGAGGTATTTACTCTATGTGTTTTCTATATAATTGCCTAAAAACTAAAATGGTTGCAGTAAAGCTGACTAACTGACCAGAGCATATCTAGGAGTGGTGCTGAGTTAGTGTAACTGGAGCTACAGAGGAGGGACGAAGATACCCTACTGATTGGTAACTACCAAGTAACCACTTCCACCAAAAATATACGTAATATTGTACCAATCTAAATTTAGCTCTTAACACAATATTTTTTTAAAGACTTTTCCAATTTCATTTTCTCGAGTTTATTATTATTCCACGCACCAGACAAGAACCTTTCTGAACAACATCTTTGCACAAAAGATTAAAATCCTGTAGGTATATCCCTAAACAGCCTCTGTCCTGAACGTGATGAAATGTAAAACGCAAATCTTTATTAAACCATTAAAAACACATTCACCACAGTATGGTCCTAAATTTATACAACCCACGATACTAAGTCCATGAGCACAGCTCGCTATCATAATCTAATCAAATTCGCTTAAGTCCCAGAATATTTGACTACATCCTCTGAGTCGAATAGTTCCTACGTGACAACTATTCGCGTACCTATTAAAATAGTTTTAAATTCACTTAATCGATCGTAAATCTTTAAATTCGAAAACTTTTCCAATTTTCGGAACGGTCTGAAATAACTTTTTCTCCTCAACTTTTCTCCGATTTCAAGAGTATTATCTGACCTACATACGTACTCATAGGAATTGTAATGTAGCTACGGCGGTCCTTTCATGTTCACCGAGTGTACAGCGAAAATCATGTATGGTACATTTTGAGGAGTATGTCTTATACTCGTACCGATGACATTTTTACGAGTAAGTCTTTATTTTCACCAATGCAAAAGAAACATCTCGACTTTTGAACACAATATAAATGAATTGAACGTGTGCGCAATAACTACTTGAACATAGAACATTCGGTTCAACAGAATTTGATTTACGATTGATCGCAAGCAATTCTTTGCGAGGACTTTTATCCCTTATCGTTGCGGATTGCCAAAAATGCCATGTCCGAAGGAAGCTGCAGTTTTCTAAATCATGGCAAACATTATGGCTGGGTAGTGAGTTGGACATGGACCAAAACTTTTTCAATCCTCAGGCATTGGAAAATAATCGAAGCAATGTTTGTTTTGCGATTTTTGTTTGTTAATCCGGGCGATATGGTCGCCATCGTTCGTTTTGTCAATACGCTGAATTCGTTTTTGTTGACTATCGACGGTTATGTAAAATTTAAGTTTTTCGCTAATACTTGCATGGGTCTATTTAGAATGATGGAATGCATTATTCCTCCCAATGGAAATGCTGCACGTATTGAACAGTTTCCGACAAACCCATGTCGTTATGTGGAATCGTGTTCCAGATATTCGGATGTAGGTACCTCAACCACAATTCTCTGCTCCTTGAATTATTATTTAATACCTTTGATTGTATAGAGTACTCCTGTAATTCCTTTATTGTGATTTATTGAAGCTTACATCTTATCAGCGCAACTGCATAAAAACTTGTAGATTTCGCTTGAAACCTTAAGTGCGTTCAATATGTTGTGCCATAAAATAATAGAGGTTATTATTTTTTGGGAGAAGTTTGAGATATTGTTAAAGTCTGGATGTAGCACAATTTGTTGTGAACCATTTCCATCCCCACTTTGTATAATATGTTTATCATCTCGGGAGTACAACATCCAAGAAAGCGAAAGCCTAGGCGCAACTACATTATTTTTCGGGACAAGGTCCATGTACCGGTTAAAGTCTAGGTGCAACAGAAGCGCCGATGCTACTGATATCCTTAAATTACGTACAGTTCCAATATTGGGTCATAGTCCAGGACGCGGTCGAAATTTAGCACCGGTTGTTTCAATAGCAACATCAGTGGTCATTAATCCACTTTTTATGTTGAATATCGGAAAATCCAGAAATGGATTGTTACATAAAAAATATGTTTAAGTCGAAATCAATTCGTTATCTAAGCAAACCTAAAAGATATAGCGGAATTCGTGAAAACATATGCAACCCCTTTCGCCTCTGAGTGGATGAATATAAAAAATCCCCTTATTAGTTTTTGTGGAAATATAGAAAAAGCTTGTGACGTAAGAAGCCGTGAAAACATATACAACCCCCAAACACTCTGTTAAGGGTTGAATACCAAAAAAAATTTTAAAATCGTTTTTAGGTGATTACATAAAAATTAATTAGAAGTAAGAACCAAGTTGATATTTCAATGCACGTAAAAAATATGTTCGAATTTGTTAAAACCTATACAGCGCATTAATATTTATTTATATAAAAAACATTCTTTTGATAAACAGCAATAGGCAGGAATGCGACGTCAGCCTTGATAGATGCTGTACTGTACTGTTTATAAATGTTAGTCTCGATTAAGGTTTTTATGTTGCTTTGATAATTGTAGATTACGACTTTTAAAAAAACAATTGTCTACCCAAATATTTTGGATTTTGACGATTTAGAACTAGCCGACCCAAAACTGCCAGAAAAAATTCAGTCCGTCTCTCCACCGTACGCAAACGCGTTTAATGGCTCTTATCTGACAAACCGAGAGTTAGGGGTAAAATGTTATAAACTTCGGACTACGATATTTTGCGAACTAAATTAATAAGGTGGCATTTGGTTTCTGTATATAAATGTATAAGTGCAAATATTTCTACGAAGAGCATCATATCTATTAGGTCTTTTGAAATATTGAATTAATTTCACTTTTACAAGTTCTTCAGATAAATGCCTAAAAACCATTTTCAGGATTTTCTCCATTTCAGCCCACAAGGCCATATAACTTAGGTCTGATTAGCTATCGAATTAAATTATAGTGGCACGAATTTTTTAAATAATAAACCGAAAACCTCTTTTCAGAATTTTTTTGGTATTCAATCCAATGAGGGAATCACATATACCAGACTATACGACTTCACGAATTTCGTCGTATCTCTTAGGTCTGGTAAGATATGGAATTAACTCGTACTTTGAGGCGAAATTCGCGTCAGTTTTTTTGGGTTCATTTAAACCCATGATAAGCAATAAGGGGATTAGTCAACGTAATGGTTTTACAGGACTTACTTCGGATTTTAACTGCCCGTCAAACCAGTTTTAGTTTGGTTTTTAGTTTTTTTTGGGGTCTCGGAGGTCATGTCGGTGTTTTTTTGGGAGAGTTTTTGCAATTGGAAGGTGAGAAATTTGGATTGTTTTTTTTTTAGTTTGGAAGTCGTCGCTGCTCGATATTGGAGTTTTTCGAGGAAAGGGGGTGCAGTACACCTGCTTGTTAGATACTGCGATCATTTGTGCTCATTGAGAAATCAATTTCGTTTTTTAGATGTTTCGAGTTTGTGATGGTGGTAGTCGTTTGCCTACATAGCCCTGTGTGCCGAAAGAAAGTTGATGATACGAAAAAGAAAATGTTTTACGCGCTAGTAACACGTACAAGATAGGACTAAGATGGATTACTGGCGTGTGTGAGTTTAATTTTTTCTTGTTCTCTCGTTGTCATGTGAGTGAGGTCCCTTCAGATAACCTTAATGACGTGGTCATCTAGCAGGTAAGTAATTCTTTTTCTTTTTCCTCCTCACTCCCATTTTATATAATTCTTAAATTTTTTTGGTGATGACATGTAGGAATTAGGGTATACTGGGAATGAACTGGGATAATAAGACAGCGTGTGTGTTCTGGTTAAAATTGTATTTCCAACTAAACTGAAACCTAAAACTTACTACTAACTAAACTACCTAAAACTATGTACATAATATTCAAGTTCCTGTTAGGTACATAATAATTATTTATTTAGTGTTCTTTTATATTTAGTGCCTCGCGCCATGAACTTACCGTAAAGGGTCGCACTATTGTTAAACAATAGGCGAACAATTTTAAATCCTATTTTGAACAATAGGCGAACAATTTTAAATCCTATTTTGAACAATAGGCGAACAATTTTAAATTCAATTCTATTTTGTTCGAAGCATTTTGGGCGTACTCATTTTAAATTTTAACTTTTTTATATTTTTGTAATTTACCGATTCAAAATATCGGTGCGTATTTATTTCAATTTTTGTCTTTTACAATTTACCGATTCAAAGTATCGGTCCAGCCTAATTATTTTTATTCATGATTGAAAGTAACCTTGGTACGCTACAGACATACGTCTCAAGTCCAGAAACCACATCCCGAAGACGGCTTAGTTTAATGTTTAGGAATGAATGAAGGAGTATCTGGTTTCCCTAGCCCTGAGGAACCGCAATATCATTCATCTGGCAACGATACACGGCGGTTCTCTCTGATGACTCAAATATTCCGGTCACAACCTCTTTGCTTTCATTACAACTTCCACAGACTTTTTATATAATCGCCCAAGAACTGACTTTAAGATTAATTTCAACCCCAAGGGGATATAAAGCGGTTGTATATGTTTTCACGAATTCCGCTATATTTCTTGAAATATCGAATTGGTTTTTAATTCCCCGGGCTTTTCATATAATCTTCTAAATATCAATTAATAAAAATAGTAATTCACCTCAAGAGGTTCCTTCTATTTTCACAAATTTCGCCATATCTCTAAGATCTAATGAGATATCAAATTAATTTTTACTTTTATTGGACTTTTGAAATCTCCTAAAAAAGGATTTTCAAACTCGCAAGGGATAGGATATAGCTGCTGTACATGATTTCTTAAATTTCAACACATTTCTTAGGTTTGATGAGCAATAAAATTGGGGTTTACTTCCATGAGCTTATTATGTAATTGCCTAAAACGCAATTTCGCGATTTTTCTTAGTTTAACCCGCAAGAGGGTGTTAACGGGAGTAAACGTTTTCATAAATTTAGTCAAATGCCTTAGGCATGATGAGGTAGAAAATTGATTTTTACTCTGCGTGCTTTTTATATAACTGCCTAATAACTAAATTCATGAAGCGCTAAGGGGTTGAATACGTTTTTACGAATTCAGACATATTTCTTAAGGATGAGAGATTATAATATAACTATATTTTATTTCCATAGGATTAAAATATAATCGACTAAAAATCGATATTTTTATACGATGTTTATTTATTTAATTTTTTTTTTTTGACGGAGCTATTCTGGTGACAAAATTAACTTTCATTGTCTTAAAATAACCAGTGCCATTTTTCGACTATGACCGTATCCTAAAACCGTAATTGGTGTTTAAGGAGGTCGTATTATGTGCCACGTCAGAAAAATCATTTTTTTTTTATTAAATTACTTCCAAATTATCCCTAGAATATGTATGTATGTAAAAGGATTTCTCCGAATTCGAAGTCATTATAAAGTAATGTCCGTATAATGGAGCAGCTGTTCGGAGCTCGCCCGGGCCACCACTGATCTTTAATTGCGTTTTTCTCAAAACTACATTTTTCAAATTGGCTTCCACGATTCAGAAAAAACTTCTGGACCGATTGCGCTGAAATTTGAATAACATAAGAATGGAATTTTTTCATGGTAAGCTACCATAGAAGCAAATTTGATTAAATGTTGGTTGTTTTCCGGCGTCAGTAGGGTTTCTGGTGTGAAACCCCAACACGAAATCCTCGACTGCTGATTAATCGTTGTCCTAGAGGAGGATCCCTAGTTACAACTGGTTGCAGAATCTTAGCGATATCTGTCATAGTTTTTTTTAGCTGAAGCTAAATTCATCGAAAAAAACGCGAAAATTAAAAAAAAAAATCAAATTTAGGCCATTTTTTTAATTTTCAAAATTTTGACTTAATTCTGTTACCAGTTATAGCCACAGGCCTTTAAATGAAGTATCAATTTCAGATTAGGAGGACAGCCGGAATCATGGCAGCCATTTGCTACCTTTTTTTTACAGCGGTCACTTTCAAGAGCTTTGCACGCAAAAAAAAACAATATTTCTCCTTAAAAAAATTTCTAATGTTTGTTGAAATGTGAACAAATATGTGGTAAAACTTTCAAGAATGGGTAACTCATAATCTGAAAAAAGGTCCCGAAAAAAGAGAAAAAATTGGCCGTCACATAGGACGACCTCCTTAAGGGTGTCAGTATTGTCGGTACTTCTATCGCACCTCCATTTTAACAACTCCCCGAGCTTTATCCCGAAAAATCATTATTTTATTTTTATTAAAAAATCGACTAACAACTTTTTTTGCTTACATCAAGTACTGAAAAATTACAGTAAAACCAAACGATTATTATTTTCATATCTGTCATTCCTGCAATTTTGTTACATAAATAATTAAAGAGGCGGGCAGATTACATGAGCTGGCTGGAATTTACCATAACGGATATGCCCACCAATCAAAGTAATGTAATAATTATTATATTATTATGGAAATTGCTGAAGGGTATAGTATTCGCTTGACTATAGGAGTATATTACAATATTATCCCATATTCTGTTCACTCTCATTCATTATTGATTGCAACGTTGAACTTAATAGAAATGTCCCAATGGATTTGAAAACGTGTAACTTGATGCATAATGAAAAGGTTCTCTCTCAAATAATAATCAGTGAAGTGGCGATGAATCCATTATTTGCCTGAATGACTTGTTAAAATAGCGTTATATAAAATTGTCTGAATCATTACTTTTCATGTCGAATAGCACCTGCAGCTCTGCTAGTTAAAAAAAAGAAAATTCTCCTATTCCGGTCTGTAAGTATTGTCTGCAAAACTCCCTAGATATTCCAATTTCGCAAAGGTTTTTTCTTCTTCGTTCCTGTCGTCGATGTTATCCTCAACTGTAACTTATGTAACGTCTATCTCTTCGAATCCTGAAATTACAGTCAAAGGATAATTTGCTTTTATGTTTATTCACTTCACTTTAGCAAAAACTTTCTATCAGCCGATTGTTGGGTTGTCGTATTGCCGGAAGTACCTGTGCCGGTGAAACTTAATACGAAAGCCTTTAGGATAAATTCGTGTAAAACAACTTTAAAATAGGTAATGGTGCTTTGTATATGGCGCGTCCGGAGCTAAAGGATCGCGCGAAGCTATTCAATATTTAAATTAGACGAAAGAAACTTCACAGGAGTTTCACAATGAAAAATTGTGCCAGCAGATTTTCATCGTTCAAAGAACTTGATAAAAAAAATTACAGGACATTAAAGTTGTTCACAGACGAAAATAAGAATTGTTTCCTTCGGCTTGAAAGGAAAAGTTAAGTATAAACTTTTAGTCTGTCGAAGTTTTTCCAAGAGCAAACTATCGAAAGAGCTCATTTTTTTCTGTAAAATTATTCGCAGCCACATGCAAAAAACGTATAGAAATGCACTGAAATTTCAAAGACCAAGTATTTATCCTTTATATTGCTTAGAAATATTAAATTAAAAAGTACACACTCACTTTTCACAGAGTTCTCATTCAATCTAAGTTTGAATTTCGAGTAAACTGAAACACACGTTTTAATACACTAGACGAAATCTGTGAGTATTAAAAGTTTAATCCAGCCCAAAAGTTTATAACGCCTAGAACCGAGCCCCGGACTAAAAAAAGTTGTACATTATTCATTTATTTTTGTGGCCAAAACCCTGAATCCCCTTACTGTCCGTCCCTCCGTCCGTCTATGCGTCTGTCCGTACGCACGACAATTCAAGAACGCGTGGACCTAGGATCTTCAAATTTGTAAGGCTTTAAGCCCATGATTCAATAGCAATGCATGCATTACTGCATTGAAGGGCAGCGAAATGTTTTCCACGATTCAATAAATGCAGCGCTGCATGTCACGTCAAATTCAAATGTTAGACAATGCCACCGATTTTCCATCAAATAAAATTTTTAATTATCGCTGGTCTAATTTATTCAGTGTTTCTTTAAGGTTACTATAATTTTCCTGATCTAAAAGTTTCAAAATTCAAATTTTCCTTTCATAAAAGTTCGCCTAGTTTAGTACATTTTTTATTTGACTGTTGGCTGCCCTTATGCAGCGCTATACAAAATTTATACACAGATCAAAATTTAAGTTACTGCATGCCGGAACATTTCCTGCAATGCATTGATTGGATCATGGAGCATGCAAATCGCATGTTAGCAAAGCTAATGCATGCAGCGCGGCATTGATTGGATCATGGGCTTAAGTTCGTGAACAGTCAAAATCGTCCTACTCATTGGGAAGCTGCCATACAAAAAGTTCTTAAGACACATGTTCAAGAATATTGGCCGATAACATCAGAATGGTTTAAGCTATATTTTTAAAATTTTGTATGTGCGAATTGTGTACCGGTTAGAGCTAAAGGTATGATTACGAAGGAAATCTTATTAGTCCTTCCTGTAAAAATGTTTTCACTAAACTTTCAGAACTCACTATAAGGTAAATGTCCCAATACGCGACCACGTAAGCATTGATTTCATATTCAATAACGAAATATCCATTTCTATACTAACTTGATTTTCACGATCGTTGTTTTCAGTCAAAGTTGATATATTATTCTGCAAATACAATTGTTTTTCACAGCACACGATCATTATTTTAGAAGATATTCGAAAAAACGTTAATCGCTGAATAAACATCCAACGGTTCAACTGTCAAATCTATTAACGAAGCGCCGTCTACAGGCGAAATGGCGGGTGAACGCGCGTACTATGAAATTGAAATTTTTTTTTAAATTCATGTGTCTCCTTAAATGTACCGTGAAAAATATGCGCATTGTTCACGGATCATTATGAATATTCTACTTGGACGAATAATTTTGAGAATCTATTTATTTTACTCATAATTCATTGAAACTGGTCGCACGGCGGGATATGGCCACGTATTGCGACATTTACCTTAACTCAGCCATGAATTCGGCTCTCTATAACTCAGCCATGAAATCGGAATTTTGTACAAATTAGTTTTGAGTGAAAACAAAGCTTGAGTTTACTTTTTAACGAAATTCTTACACTCCTTTGGCTAGATTTGAAAGTATCGACTTTCAGTAGGAAATCTGATCCGGATTCCTTTTAAATGTATTGAAAATCGGACGGCCTTTTTTAAATTTATCGAGAAACCCCTGTTCCTCCAATTCTTTATGAAGACGTGGTAGTCGATTTCGACTGGAGATATCACCCAATTTTGCTTTAAGAGAAATTGTGTTCATTCGTTATAAATTTAATTTTTTTTTATTTTAAGAAACTCTTTTAATTGAAATTAATTAAATTATCTCTAAACTTTCGTTAAAAGTATAAAAAACTATTGATCGACTTAAAATTCGAATTGTTCGAACTGAAAGTCGCTTTATCGTACCGACTACGGCAAGGAAATATGTTGATTACTTTTTTTGAATAGAAAAATTATACTTAATAAACAAAGTCGGTAGATTTGATCTTACAGTTTATATTAGAGATGCAATGAATCTCCATGAATTAAAACACTAACCAGATCTCGATTACCTCAAATATTCGTATGACTCGAATCTCGAATAAAGTTTTGGAAAGGAGGAGCTACAAGTCAAGGCCAGAGCATTAAAAAAATTTGGGAGGTGGTGGCTTGGATAAAAACGTTCTCCTCTTTTGATTTTACTTTATTGTTTTTTAATAATAAAGTAATGTGATCGACCTGAAATTTCAAAAAAATTTGCTACCCTGAAATTTTGTATTTTCACGTTTTAGGACTAGTAAACCCCAAAAAAGCAAAAAAAAAATGTCCGTCTGTCCGCCGTACGCAAAATCGTTTGAAGGCGCGTAGCTCCCAAACCCGTTGAGATATTAAATTGAAATTTTTATGGTGGGTAGATTGGGTGAACCCCTACGACTGGTATATTTTCGATGGGTTGGGGTGTAAGGGGGGATGAGGGGGGAGCGTTTTAGACAAAAAATTTTTGTTTCTAGATCTCAGGAACCGCTTATGCTAGGACGCTGAAACTTGGAACTTATATAGTACTATGATAGTGCACATAATTGCGAAAAAATGGTCGATATTGGTTAAGGGGTGTGGAAGTGGGGGTGAAAACAATGAGTCTGAAACGCATGAAAGCCGGGATTGAAACATTCTAAAATCGCTATCTCCTGAACGAATGATGTCAGAAGACTGAAACTTTGTTGTTGTCCTTAGGGATACTTGAAGATTAGACAAGGGCTAACATTTTTAAGAGGGGTGTTGTGTGGTGGTGGGGGGAGGGTGAAAAATTTTGGATTACAATATCTTCCGAACCAATTACACCAGGAAGATAAAATTTAGTTTCTGTATATGGGATCACAAGAGGAGTCTACTGAAATTAAATTTTTTGAGGGGAGTGGTGGAGCACGAAAGTGGGGGGACAGCAATTTTTCAAAAAATGTAATTTTTATATCTCAGAAACCGTATCAGATATGATCTTGAAAATTTTACAGGAGTTGGGGTCGGTAAACTTCTAGTAGGGAAAAAAATTTTGGTGGTGTGGATGTGGGGGGTGATGGTGAAAGAGGGTGGAAAGGAAAGCATTATGATTTTTATTTCTCGAAAACCATAATAAATAGAAAGCTAAAAATTTAGGATTATATAGAGCCACTATAGAGACATCCTAGAAAAATAAAATTTTTGATAGGGGTATCAAGGTACGGGGGAGAGGGGTGGTTTTTTATATCTCAGAAATGCTTTATGCTAGAAAGTTCAAATTTAGTACGTATATGTAGATTTGCTAGTAGAGTAATTAAAGCAAAAAAAAAGTTCAGATTTTTATTGGTGTTCAGAGGTTGAGTCCACATTTTCACGAATTTCGTTAAAACTTTTAGACATGTCGAGCTATCAAAGCAATTTTACTTCTGCGGGCTATTTATATAAGCGCCTACTAACGATTTTCAAAATTTTTCGATATCCAACCCCTAAAGGGGTGTAAAGTGGTTGTGTACATATTCACGAATTCTGGTATATTTCTAAGGTATATTGAGATTTTGAATTCACTTTTACTTCTATAAGCTTTAAACGTAGTCGGGGAAAAACCGATTGAAAGTATTTTTCTCAAATAAGCCCCCTGGGGGTATTGTTCACGTTTTCATTGATTCCGAAAATCTCTTAGGTTTAATGTGATCGAATTCGCTTTTACTACTAAGTAAATAAAAAAAATTTGATAACAGTCTGGGCGCAACTTTATTATTTTATGGCTAGAAGACCGAAACGTGTTTAATGATGAGATGTGGTGTAGGTTACTATGCGACTGACAACCTAAAAGATAACCAGGAGGCTATTTGGAACGTTATTTTTTAGGTTGTCAGTCCCGTAGTCACCTACACCGCATCTCATCATTAAACACGTTTCGGACTTCTACCCATAAAATAATAAAGTTGCGCACAGACTGTTGGCAAATTTTTTTCAAATGAATCTATTGCTGAAAAGGGAGGTATTCAGGAAGCGCTATCAGCGATACAAGCAATTTCGTGTGTGGGAGACTCGCCAAGCGAGATATACTTTTTGAAGGGGTTTAGTACTTCTATGGCATGTGCTTAAATCGGAATAAGTATCTCGTTGTCATTATTATCTTCATCTACTTGTACCGCAATGCCGTCGTTTTAACCATTTGAATCGTCATCATTTATAATCTCCTTGCAACTGTGTAACTGGAAAACTAAGAGTCCATCGTTCATTTAGTTTGGCATCTTTTGGACTTTCCAATAACCCAGGAGCTCGACTTTATCGAATAGCACTGTTAACCGTTCTTTGATCCGCTTCTCGCTGTGGAAATTATCCTCTTTCAAAACTAAGCAGTTCACAGGTAAGAGTTTGAAAAATAAGCCAAGTTCATATGCACAGTATTCATTTTCGTACACCTTCTCCAGTCAAACCTTAAAATTCTCGTACACCAGTATAATGCCCGCTCTTCAGGTCAGAGGTTGTTGTTAAATCCACCTTTAAGATGATATAGAATCACTTCCAGAACATTGGGTACGGGAAATTTCTAAGACCTTCACCAGTTAAGTCCTAGGAAAACGCGTGGTTCAATATAATGCAGACTTTTCAGGTGGTGAGCTGTTGTGTCAGACCCACATACGTGATGCTGTGGAATACCTTCCAGTCTTTCTTGATGAAGTTACCTACGTAGGCTGGCTTTTACTTTGATCGGATTTTACATCGAACGGGAAAAAACAGTAATCTAAAAACGACAAACAATCCTCAATACTCAAATACCGAAAAGAATTTGTTTTTGTATTTTTATATCTGTAGTACAAAAATTACAATAAACTATTTAATTGTGACTATTTCAACATGTGCGACAGAATAGCTTTCATAATGTATACGCTTTCATCAGTTCATTCATTCATTATAATTATTTTTCATTTAACAGAGCAGCTGCTGCAAAAATATGAAAAATTAAAATTTTGTAACTTTTTACGACTTTTTCGCATCAGTTTCAGGACGGGAAATAATTGCACGTACATATATTTTTCGTTATGAAATGTTTTCGAAGGATCTAAGTTTTATTCACTTATGTTTAATCGGACTTAAATGCAGTTTGAAACTTTTTTAAAAATATTGTTTTAATGCGGTGCACTTTACGAAGTTAAAGAAAATCAGAGCTCAAATAATGAGAAAATTCCTACGTTGAACTCCATGTTAAAATTCAGGTTTGTAAATAGAGGAGAATGTTTTATTTAAAATAAACTCTGATTTATTTATATTTGTATAAATACATTAAGTCGACTTATAAAAATCATTATCAATCATTTCATATCTTTGTCTGTAGTAAATGAGTCTTTACATTCGAAGAGTGCATCGATCTCTGCGTTTTATCTCAATACAACGCTCAAACCGACGGATTAATGGCTTGAGTAGTCTGTAATAAAATTAGTAACTATCAAAGTCTTTCTTATAAGCTAAATTTGACGTAAAGGGTATTAGAATAACTCTTATTGTGAACTACGCTTAAACGTCAAATAAATGTTGACATCTGTTTTGACATTTTGGTAGTTCAGTCTTTGGCAAATTGTTAGTAATGCTGTTACTACACATTTTTACATTACATTACATTTTTGGAGCTTTAAAGCGGTTAGAAAATCCAAATGAGAGATAGAAACTTTAACATATAATTTAGACATTGGTGTGAGATAGACAGTCCGAACAGCTAAGATATCAGAAACTGTCAAGCAGTGAGCGAGCAGTGTTTGCTTTTTTTTGACAGTTTGTGATATTTGTGACACAATTGTCAGTTATCAAATCCAAATTCAAGACAATTGTCAGTTGTGAAGTATTGAAAGTGTTCAGTTTTTTGTTAGTTTTTATTATTGAATTGATGATGTGAGCTGAAAAAAATTGGCTTGTCGTATTCGCGCTGAGCGTGCTTAAAAGAAATTTTCATTTTCTTTTAATAAAAACAAAAACGATCCTTTTCAGGACCACCAAATTTTTCACCCAAAGAGTAATAATTTAAAATTCATCTTAGTAGTGTTAATTCTAACATATGCATTGTAAATTTTTTCCCAAGTAAAGGAACATGAATATGAATAAATGACAGATGACGTTTGACATTGGTCTTCTCACTTTCTTGTAATCTTAGTCGCCTTGTCGCACGATTGGTTATTATTGCAGTTCTTTGAAGCACGAAAAATAACCAGTGTCATAACAGCATAAGATGCATCATGAACAGATTATCAATCGCAGAACGTGTAAAAATTTTTGAGACCTATTACAAAAATGGGCACTTAAACAAAAATGCGTTCCGTGCTTTTCGTGAATTTTTCAATTCCGCAAATTGTGATAAAATTTCAAGCAACTGGGTCAGTGGCCGATATGAGAACACCATTGCGTGCTCGTTCATCGGAAAACATTGCTCCAGTTTGTGAGAGCGTGGCAGAAAGCCCAAACACCTCGATTCACCGTCGTGAACAGGAATTGCACTTGTCCTCGGCCACTTTACATTGGATTTTGTCGAAAGATTTATCCCTTCACGCCTACAAAACTGACGCATTTGAAGCGCCTTACGTTCGCCAATTGAATGCATGAGCGAAACCAAGTTGACAATGGATTTGCGATCAAAGTCTTCTTTTCTGATGAGGATCATTTCCGTCTCAGTGGCTACGTCAACAAGCAGAATTGCAGAATACATTCTGATGAAAATTCAAGTGTACTCTTTGAAATGCCAATGCATCCAAAAAAAAGTCATTGTGTGGTGTGCATTTTGCGCTGGTGAAGTGATTGGCCCGTTTTTCTTCAAAAATACAGCTGGCAACTCTGTCACAGTGAACAGGGAACAATACCGTGCCATGATCACCGACTTCTTGTGGCCAATATTGGATGATTAAGATATCGACGACATGTAGCTCCAGCAAGATGGTGCGACGTGCCACACAGCCAACGCAATACAAACAATAATCGAATAATCTCCAGAAAAGTATAGTACTGTGTTCGGCGAAACGAAAACGAACGAAAAAGGTACCTTCGAAGTAGAGTGAAATAAAGTATACAGTTCGCTACTAGATGCCAGTGAAATAAAAGCACGCGAAATTTGAAAGAAAGTAAGATATTGGCAAGAAATTACAATTCCGGCATACAATACAACAAAATATAACTCACACAAAATTTCCCGAGCATAAACGAACTGAACTGACAGCGAACGGTTGAAAATTTTGAATTCTCAAATATTTCGCTTGTCAGAAAAGGGTACCCTACCCTTGGAAACCAAACCTTAACGAAATCAAGCACCATCTATTAGTGACTACTGCAAATGTCCCTTCCGCCCATGAACACAGTACTGAAAAACGAACGAAATATTTCGTCGCGGAGAACAAACGAAATATTAATTTTTTTATATGGGAATTGACAGTTCATTTCGTTTCGCTCGGAACACAGTACTAGACAACAGTGAAATCAATTGGCCACCGAAATCGTGCGATTTGACCCCGTTGGACTTCTCGTTATGCGTCTTAAATAAACAATGTTGGAAGTTTACTAAGAACGTAACTTTATTAAGTTATTTTGTATATCTATATTAATAAGTTGGTAATAAAAATTTATATTATTATATAGGTATTTGTTAGAAATTAATATCACAGATTAAAATATGAATATTAAATGTATTAAAAATTATTATCACAACTTTTATAAACTTTATTGACGCTTTCTATTTTTCCAACTCACGAGAGAAAATATATTTTTTTAACTTTTTATTTCGGCAGGTTGCTTGATTTTTAAAAATCAAACAAATGCCACTTTGCTTTTGTGACGTGTGGAGTGTTTGCCACACGTACTGTAGCACCCACCCAACACCCCACGTTTTCTCAAAAGCGAGGTTTACGCCAATAAACCCGCCACCATTCAAAAACTGAAGGGCGATTTAACAAACCATATTGGTCTAATTGAGGAGCCAGTATGCCATGATATCATCAAAAATTTGAACAAACGGGTCGAGGTGTGCCGTAGGAGCCATGGCAAGCATGTGAGTGATATTCTTTTCCATACTTAATTGCCATGGACCAGATAACATTTTTTAATAAAAATTTCATTAACTCCATTATCGACTTGTTTTATTTTTGATTTAACTTCGGAACGAGTTATTGTAATATTCGTATTTTACTGACTTCAAAAACACCTTTCGATAATCTTGGAGAAGTTCGCTGAATGGCATATCCGCAACACGATTCACGTTCGCGAACTTACGTCTGTCAGATTAGGTTAGGTTAGCCTGGGTAAGTGTGGCAGCCGTCAACACTATACAGCGACTCACATGGAGCATTCGTTGGGTCTATTGTAATATCACACCCGTCACAAATTAATGAAGTCACAGAAAGGAAGTTACTCGTATCCTCCTAGTGTAGAAGGCATTGTGAGCGTTGCCCAGTCTGGACGAGATCTAAGAGATATATGTCGGAATTCGTAAAAACGTATCCACTTACAGCTGGAATATAGCAAGACCCTGAAATCGAATTCAATATTTCATTAGACTTAAAATGTTTGTCGAAATTCGTAAAAAATTGAACAACCCCCCTAGTGGATGAAAATCCAAAAATGTTTAAATTGGTTTTTTGGCGATTATATTTGAAGGCTTTAGAAGTGGAAGCGAATTCGATATGTCATAGGTATGTCGGAATTCGTGTAAAAGTAAACAATTACTTTTTACCCCTACGGATATTCATTCGATATATTGACAGACCTATAAATATGACAAAATTCGCTAAAATGTAAACAAACCATTTTTCACGAAAAATTTCTCGTCGCATCTTCGTACACAAATGCAAATCTAAATATTTTTTTTTTGATAAAATTACTTTTGTAGTACACATACGTACCAAGTTTTAAGTTTCTAGCGTAAGCTGTTCCTGATATACCTACATAGAAAACACTGCACATATTGCTTCCTGTACAGCAAGTTTGCTAGGGTGTTCTATGCAAACACCAGCTCTTAGCTTTTTACCTTTCACAGCTCTCGAGAAATAATAATCATGATGTTTTACTTTCCACCCTCTCCTACTCTCACCACCTTAAATGTGTGTCTCTACTAGTAATTTTTGGTCGATCGCAATGTTTATTATTAAAAAATAATAAAGTAAAATAAAAGAAGTGCAGAAAAATAACTTCAACACTATCTAAAAGTATAGAAAGTTAGTTTCGTGCGAAGCTCGGTATGATGCTCAAAAAACGTTTGGGTAGAAGTGTAAATAAAATAGGGTGCGGAGATTTATCTTTGATAGAATATAGAAGTGTCTCGAATGGATGTTAATAACCTCAAAAAATTTCCTTTAGATGTGCTTTGAAAATGATGTTTTTATCCAATTACTTTCTCTATATAACCCAACAATTCAATGTCATCGCTTCTTATATAAATTTAAAATAATATCAGAAACCGTTCGATATAATTTTCAAATGCAAATGATTTTCATTCGGTATATTTCGTTATCAAAATTTTTTTATAAATCCATTTATAATACTACCGTCTACACGATATGTAGGCTATTTTAGTACCTTAAACAAATTCGATTACCACGCATAATATCATAGAGCTACCCTCCATGGAAAAAAGAAACGAACCGAAACCTGATCCCAATTCATCATATTTCACACCCCCTAAATATTTTTCTCGGCAAATTCAGTATTTTATTTTCTGTTTTTTTTTTTCCTTCTTCCGTTTTTGACATTTTCTTGACAAATATTCACCGATAATCTTCTTCGTACAAAAGAAATAGGTTTGAAAAGTCACCACTTTGAACATTTTGCGGAAAGAAAATGGAAAGGAAAAAGCTAAATAAATTTGCCCGGAAGAAAAGTTTTATGCGCAAGAAAAAGGTTCATTTTAATAATTTCAATTTCTCTTGCTGCTAAATCTCTGATGAATTCATCCATGGTGCAAAGAATTGAACAAAGCTAGAAAGCGACCTTTTCAAACTCTTTCGTTTTTCGTTCTTCCTTTTTATATTTTAGTGTAGTTGCCTTTATTGTGATTTGTTCTTTTTCTTTTCAAGATTATTTAACATTAAACGGGATATGCATAATATAAAGGATATGTCAAGTTGAAATTGAAGCCTTGCTTCTAAACTTTTTTTGCCAGAGATCCTATTATAGCATAACTCTTATCCGAAGATAACAGGAAAAAAAATCCTTCGGGAATCGGTGGTACAATTATTGTCAGAAATACTCAATTTAGCTCCAAAATTGGAACGGAAGATTTTAAACACATCGTATTGAAAGTTGGTATGTTGCTGAGGATGTACTGGATGGATGGTGTACTGGATGGATATATTAGTTGTTGCGGGTGGTAAGAGATACATACGTGCGGTCAATTCGATTCGCTGCCCAAAGCGATATAATATTCGAGAAAACGTTAAAATAGGCTAAAGTTTATGGGCTTATAATAATGGTGCCATAGGGGTTTAAGTAGGGAAAAGATGAATAGGATTGCTATTTGATTGAATAGGTTTATATAGATGCATTGGTAGGATTAGCTTGGATTAGGGTGTTCTTGGTATAGTTACGAATAGCACCAGGGTTGCCAGATAGTTGGCTGCAGACCCCCGCCAAGTGAGCTTATGCAATAGTAGCCCAAATACCACGCTCAACTTTGAAATTTACCAAACCTACACTCTAAGAAATATTGGAGTAAATTTACCATTATTATAGTTGGCAACTGTTTTCCATCGATAGTAATACATGTACATGTAATTAGAGGGAAAATGACATAACTAAGTTGTAATAATTACACAAAATTTGCGTAATCAATACACATCAGTGATGTAATTATTTGACAATAGCGGCGTGATCAATAGACAAAAGTGGCGTAATTATTACACAGAGAATGCAATTAAATACACACTTTTTGTGTAAAATTCCCATTTTATTATAGGGGAACATCCTCCATTTAATTCAAATTTATATTTATAAGTTAAAATCATAAGTCAAAAACGCAATTTCACAATACATGTACTGTATTAAATTGAATTGAGTTGACAATGATATTACGGCTACTGATTCGGAAAATAATTTACAAATATTGCACAAAAACATTAGGTTGATTTAACAAACATGACGATGTGAAGTAGAATGAAATGATAAAATGAATTTTCGTGAACTTTTTTATATATCTGGCGTAATATTACACAGTATTTAAAGTAAAATTACACCAAGTCTGAATTTATCTAATTAATGGAGTAATATAATCATGACGCCTAAATTTACTCTTTTTATAGAACAAAATAGATGTAATTGTCAACCTTATTGTGTAATACTATTTATTTTTGCGCTAAAAAACGGTTATACGTCAATAATACGTACAATTATATAGAGTGTGTATTTTTCCACTTATTTTTGCTTTAAAGACAGAGTATTTTTACAAACTGTTTTTAGAGTGTACTTAAATGTGTTGACTGTAGTTGCGATTTCGACGACAAACTGTGCTCCAGAATTCTTAAGGAACACTGTAATGTAAATATATGTGTGAATATATAAATTCGGATTTATCACAATTTTAAAAGTTTTGTCCGAAAAAATATTAGGTGCAATAATCAAATTACTCATAAAAAATAATTTGTAATTTTCATAATTCAATGGGATCAAAATCTTAAGTGAATTATCCTACATGTAAGTTATCAGGCAAATCTAAAATATGGTTTTTTGCTTTTATGAATAATAATGTATATTAGTTTATGTTACAAGATGCCCATCAATATTAGTTTATTATTTTTTAATAATAAAGTATTGTTATCGACCTGAAATTTCAAAAAAATAGCTACCCTGAAATTTAGTATTTTTACTTTTAGAACTAGTAAGCCCCGAAAAAGACAAAAAAATATCCGTCTGTCCGCCGTAAACGCCGTGTGCCTTACGCCGTACGCAAAACTGTGCGTAGCTCACAAACCCCTTGAGATATTAAGTTGAAATTTTTATGGTAGGTAGAATGGGTGAACCCCTACGAGTGGTATCAGAGGGGTGGGGGTGTGAGGGGGGAGGAGGAGGAGCGTTTTAGATGAAAGATTTTGGTTTCTAGATCTAGGAAGCATTTATGCTAGGAGGCTGAAAGTTGGAACTTATGTAGTATTATGATAGTGGACCCAATTGCAAAAGAATAACCAGGAGGCTATTTGGAACGTTATTTTTTAGGTTGTTAGTCGCACAGTAACCTACACCGCATCTCAGCATTAAACACGTTTCGGACTTCTACCCATAAAATAATAAAGTTGCGCCCACGACTGTTGGCCGATTTTTTAATAATGTAAGCACCTCATAATCATCTTCGCCTAAGCGATTAGATGCTGCATCTAAAGAAGATCAAGCCGCCTCCCAATTAGCGTCATACATTCTTGCATACAAGCAGTTCAACTTAATGTTGCAAGCTAGAGGTTCGCCGGGATTTCAAGTATAATAAAACACAGTTCGATTTCATTGACTACTTGATCGCTGTTATCGATGATAATCACTTTAAAAATACACTTTTGAGTAGAACTGATCGTCGGTTAATTCTCGCAGCAGAAGAACATATCCCCGGGCTCTGCAGCGCTTATATACTGTATGTAGTGATTCGAGAAATTTCCAGCATATTCGGTTGTTTATGTGGAACGCGCAAGAAGTAACTATCACATGCGAGAAATATCTAGAATATGCGAGAAGTATATGGACCTATCTACGATATTGCAAGGTTGTTGTTTTTCTCTGGAAACTTTAATAACAATAATAAGTGAGTTGTTCGGATTGTCAGAATACACATGTTACAATAACTTTAATTTTTTCAACATATGAGCCGTCTTTTTTGAAAGTGGTATAAGTCCACCGGACGAAAAAAAGTTATATTTTTAATTATTATTTTTTACATTAAAAAGTCCATTTTAATAAAGTCCTCTTTTGTTTTTATTTCTTATAATATCTGAGTGCGATCAGGTGATCGATTGCAAGACTGAGACTTGCTAGAATATGGGATGTTGGCGAGTTTGCCGAAGATGGAAAATTATTGAGAATTATATGTAGTAAGGAGGATATAGGTATGATAGGTAATAAAGTGTATGTTGAGCGTGCTACTTTTGAAAGGAGTCCCCAGCTGGTACAGCGTAGAGACTGATCTCAAAGGTTTCCGCTTGAGTTATAGTTACCGTAATTGTTTGACGACTTAACGCTGAAATCAGCCGGGAGCGAAATCGCTGCTTAGATAAGTCGCCTAGAACGAAACTTGATACCAAGAAGGTCGAGTCAAGGCGGGCCGAGCCTTTATAGGGCCGTGTAGCTTTTACTGCCGTTGACTCTTCCAGTTCTACAGTCAATGCCGTCGCACTTGTCCTACAGTCCGGCTCGTATACGGTGGACTGTGATGAATTTGTGTTTGAAGTTTGTTATTTTTGAAAGTGGTATAAGTCCATTTGGAGCTAAAAAATTTGTTTATTTTCTTTAACAATTTTAATAATTAGTTTTGCATAATAAAATTTAACAGGTTTATAGTGTTAAAACATCACCTGAATTATATTAACGTATACCAATATTTTTAAATTATTTCAAACGTAAAACTTGAAATATTTCAATGTATGAAAAAATGGACTTATACCACTTTCAAATACAAAGGCTAATACACAGTGCGACAAATAAGTTGCGAGACTCGAGCCATATCTGAGTAACTAGTAGGGAAATTTATGTCTACAGACCGGCGTTAGAAAGCTGTGACATTCCTCTTCCCGGTAATACCAATTTTGTTTAAATCGTTATGACAGTTCTCCCAAAACAACTTTTTTGTCGATGTTGAAAGTTTAAAATGTTGCTCATTACATTCTTCGATAGCAAAGGAATTGTCCACAGGGAATTCGTTCCAACTGGCCAAACAATTACTGGCGCATTTTATCTCGAAGTTTTGAAGCGTGTGATGGCCAGAATACGTCGTATTCGACCCAAATATCGTGACCCAGAAAACTGGATAATGCAGCGAGTCACACCTCATTCATTGTTCGTAAATTTTTGACTCGAAATCAAGTCTGTGTGTTGAATTATCCACCGTATTCACCTGATTTGGCCACATGCGATTTCTCTCTATTGCCGAAATTGAAATTGATGTTGAAAGTTTGTTTTTTTAATGACATTTCAACCATCAAAACAGCTTCAACACGAGCACAAGAGGCAATTCCACAAAATGAGCTAGAACACGCATTGTAATCACTGTTGAATCACTGTAATAAGTGTATTGAAACTGGAGGAGAATATTTTGAGTAAAGAAAATGAAAAATATCCAGATTTTTTCTTTTAATGATGTTTTGCATTACCGGTCTCGATACTTATTTGTCGCACTGTGTATGTCTGTGGCCAATCAATCCAGCAAAAATAATAATTAATAAATTATGAAAAAATAGAACTCTACGACAGTCATCAATATTGGTAAATCTATTATCTCTTGTATGCTATATTTCGATGGGCGTCCTCAACTTGAAAGAAAGTGGTTCATCTGTAGAAAGTCAACCAATAATGAACCGATTCTAAATGAATTTTTGTTTGCAAACACCAGATAGATATCGTGTGAAGTATTATTTTTCGTTAGAGAGAAGTGAGAACCGAAAATTTAGTGGCAACAGGATTTGTGGAATGACGTAGTCTGCTAGCGTTGTATTTGAGCCGGTAACACCACCAAATTTAACCCAAGAGACGATTAAAATTGAGTTTTCTAATTTTTATATTTTTATTTTTTCCTCGCAATTCGGCTCAGTTGTAAACGTGCTTTGACCGAATAGCCCAAAAAACTTTTTGAAATTTGTACCCGCGAATTGAATATTTAAATAGCCCATATCGCGGTAAATAGCCCAGCAGTGAATCTTAAAAAGTGTTATCCAAAAATTCACATTTTTGAGTTGTAACAGTCTTGTTCCGAGAGGTACCGACATCAGGCCCGTTCGCCGGATTTTGTCTAGGGTGGGGGGGGGGGGGGGGTTGAAATATGTCGAAGCTTGATCTTCAAGAACAACCATTTTGTACGAGATTTGAATCTGATGAATATGACCGTCAAACCAGTACGTCATCGTCCCTACCTTAATTCACTATCTTGCACCCATCCAGCTTCGAAAAAAATTGTAGGTGGTGTTCTGCATCATACGATTTTCCCGTAGGTATGGAGCGTGGTTAATTCAGTAGTATTACAGATAATTTAGTAGTCAACTATCGGATATCGGTAACGAGTAATGAAAAAGACGGCAATATTGAAAGGAAGAGGTGGTGAATCACACGCATGTACACCGATACGAAGTATAAAAGTGGATTTTGTTTCGAGGTGAATATGTTTTAACTGATAGATTAACCGTGAATGATACTACAGGGCTACCAAAAATTTTTGATTGGTTCCATGCATTATAAAGATGACTTCGATGTTTTGGATCGTTGTCATCTTGTTGTATCCAATTTGAATTTTTCCTTATACACCATCTTTGGCTTTCTGGTGTATTTTGACCATTTTGGAAGCGTTTAAATTGTCTTTAAAAATGTACAAGTAAGTCTCAAATCTCCGTTCTGAAAAAGAGCCCTAAACGTGCGATATTACCAAATATTTAGTAGTCCGCAGAATGAGTTTTGTTGTGTTGGTACGCCACGTAGAAAGGTCGCACAGAAAAGAAGCATCGACTTAAAAAATTGCGTTCATCCAATTCGTTCCTCCAAGCGAGTCTTTTTACGATGTGTCTTATGAACAATAGTTGTTTCTGCACTGTGCTTTGAAATTTCACATCATGCATTTCATGAAGACGCAATTAGACGTTTTTTACGAAATATCGTTTGCCCAACACTTTTGTCCCACGCTTTCGTAGTATTTCACACAAGACCACAATGGATGAAAAGTCGAACGAAAACTGACACTCTCTATACAAAGCGTCATTGGAAAAGAGTCACGTTACCTATATGCATCTGAATCTATCATCTACCGGTTTTCGGATAAGTAATAGAATTGGACCAAAAGTTGCGCATGATTGTCCTCTTCGAGAATATGCAATAAATTTTTTTCCAAATATACCAATGGCGGGGGGAGGTTCCCCAAAACCCCTCCCGTGTGCACGGGCCTGTCCAGTGATGTTTCCGAAGGGGCTTTGGCTATCATATGTGGTCTTCCATTCTACGAAAAACGAAGTACCATTAAGTATCATTGAATTTTAAAAATTCACATTTTAGAGTTGTAACAGTCTTGTTCCGAGGTACCGACATGCATATACTACCTTTTAAAATACATCTTCAGAAGAAATATCACCTATCAGCTCGTAAACTTCATTTTCAAAACGAAAACTTCATTATTTTCTGATTATTTCGCATAAACCAGAAAATATATTTTCGTTCTTACCCCATCAGAAAGTAACAAATCGAACAGAACAGCACCCCTTAAGTATCGCTAACGGCTTTCTTATTACCATTAACTACTATGACAAGCATCATCGGATCATTCGGATCATTTAGCACGACTGAAAATTTCCTAATTTCAGAAAATGTGTCGTATCATCAGTTCATCGTAATACAAACCCAAGGCTGAAAAAGAGAGAAAATTTATAAAAGAAAAAAATTATCGAACATTATCGTCATCAAGAACGGAATAGACCGCTGTCGTCGTTTTCCCTCAAGAAGCCCGGAAAATCGAGAGTTTTCTTCAAAAGGATACGATAAGCACGCCCCGAAGCCATAACTCGTCGAAAGACCCTATAGCTCAGCCCAGATCAATAATCTTAATCGGCAGGATATACTAAAAGGATAATTTAATTAAATTTTCGGTTTACATTATTTTTATTTTCCCTGTTTCAAAAAATAATGACAAAACCCCGTGCGAAAGGTGCGAATACGACCCTGGCATCAGTAGCGTGAAAAACGACAGAGAAAATAAAACTCGGGCAATATATCGAATTTGTTATTTGTCCTTTTATGTGTAAGTCGCTTATTTTTTTCGATACTTCAGGCTGCTGATGGCAGGAAGGACTAAGCAGTTCAAAAACAGGGTACATACCTATCGCGAAGGATACGCCTTAGCATCTTGAAAAGTCGTCCTACATCTTATCCACTTTAAACTCGTGAGAGTAACTCATATAAGGTTGGCAACAAGATATCTTTGTGGCACAACAAACCAACAAAAATCAAATAAAATTAGTGAGTTTCCAAGTAAGGGTTGTAGACCGTACCGCAATAAGCCCTGTGCTATTTGGGGGTGAAAAACAGTACAAGATATATTTGGGGCCCGCCAGCCTCAAGCCTATGAATTACTAATTCGAAAGGGGCTAATTGAAAAGTTTATAGCACGATGATTGCTTTTGGTAATTAAAGTGCATAAATAATGTTGTGTCGCTTCCAGCGTCGAATGGTTCAAGAAAACGGCCTATCCTAGATAGATTTGTTTGTGGTATGTCAACCAGAGTTAGCCGGGAGTAGTATTTAGATGAAACGACAGACTGCGAGTTAAATTAAATATATCTCAACATGGTATCTTCAAAAGATTTTCAAATAATTTTCACGCTAAATTCTATCATGAGTTATACCACGAATCTGAGAGTTGATACTACTGCTAACTAATTTGAATACTTTGGACTTTTAAATGAGCAAATAAGACCCCATACTCAAAAAACTCATGTATTTTACAGACTACCTAAATACATTTTACTGTAGATAAATATTCAAAGAGCATCTACAATAAGTTCGAATCCAAAAGAGTACAACGCGAAAATGCAAGTATTACGAGCTTAGGCGGAAAAACCACCGCTACTCGCGTATCTTGAAAAAAAAAATTAAATTGCTGATAATCAATTTCAATTATCGAGTATGATCCTTTGGTGACGGGTGTTACAATAACTCGTTCCGAAGTATATTGAAAACCACGCGTAAGCGTCAAATAATGTTTGACATCAGTTTTGACATTTTGGTAAATTGCCTACTGACCATTTGAAGCGCCTTATGTTTGCCAATTGAATGTACGAGCAAAACCAAGTTGACAATGAATTTACGACCAAAATCTTCTTTTCTGATGAGGCTCGTCTCCATCTCAGTGGCTACGTCAACAAGCAGAATTCCAGAATATTGGCTGATGAAAATCCAAGGGCACTCTTTGAAAAGCCAATGCATCCACAAAAGTCACTGTGTGGTGTGCATTTTGCGCTGGCGGAGTGATTGGCCTGTTTTTCTTCGAAAATGCAGCTGGCAACTCTGTCAGAGTGAATGGAGAACGGTACCGTGCCATGATCACCAACTTCTTGTGGCCGATATTGGATGATTATGACATCTACGACAAGTGGTTCCAGCAAGATGGTGCGACGTGCCACACAGCCAACACAACAATGGAATTATTGCTGCAGAAGTTTCCCGGGCGAATAATTTTCAGAAATAGCGAAATCAATTGGCAGCCGAGATCGCGTGATTGGACTCCGTTGGACTTTCTCGACTCATGGCTAATCACAATGGCCTCAATACCAACTTGAACCGACTCGGAATTACTGCAAGACCACTGTGCGCCTATTGCAACCAATAGTAGACTGCCGATCATGTCTTTTGGTCATGTTCCAAATACCCCTTTAGAACTACACTTCTTGCATCTCTGGCGACTTTAGGCTTCACTCCTCCTCTGTTTATACGGGACATCATCGCAGTCTCTATCATGCAAAATAACGACAAACCTCTTTTAGTGCTGTCTAACTTCGCTAAAGCAAACAATATACGTTTTTAATATTATTTTAAATAAACATTTCCACGGCTCCAATATAGCTACAGCCTCTGAGCCTCTTAATTTAAGGGGAAAAAAAGACTCCGTTGGACTTCTTTCTCAGGGTTTATCTCAAAAGCAAGGCAAGCCAATAAACCCACCACCGTTGAACAACTGAAGGGTGAGATAACAAACCATATTGGTCTAATTGAGGAGCAATTATGTCGTGTTGTCATCAAAAATTTGGAGGTATGCCGTAGGAGCGGTGGCGAGAATTTGAGTAATATTCTTTTCCACATTTATTTGCCGTGGCCAAATAATCCACTTGTTTTTAATCTTGATTTAACTTCGGAACGAGTTATTGTAACACCATCTGATGTAGAGCTTCAAGAACTAAGAATCATATGTCCGCTTTCGAACCGTTTTCAAGATATGCCATTTTTAATTATTTTTTTTCCGAACCTTTAATGCTACTTAAATAATTTTTTGGCCGTTAGAAAAATTGCGAATGGAACTTACAAAACACTATTGTTTTCTGTATTCAATAATATAATAATTTCAGGGTATTCTACAAGATTTTTTTTTGTTCACAGTCAATTGTCTAAAAAATAGGTTTATTAACCTCTTTTTTTGAATATTATAAAAGCCCGAATATATATATTGATTTTTAACAAATAAAACTAATTCAAATTACCTTCTTTCGATCGATATTTTGGATTTTGTTGAAAATTTATTAATTGCATTACCGGACTTTCTGTGATTAAACAAATTTTAAATAATTCTGCGCTCCTAGTTGAAATAATCACAAAAAAGTTCAACCTTTTGACATGAACCATTCAGTAGATATGGATTTTAGAATGTTTCGATCCCAGAATTATTGGACGCATTGTTTTTATCCCACAGTATTATACCCATTCGAGAATTTTTGCAAGTAGGTCCACTATCACACCTCAATATAAATTCCAAGTTTCAACTTTCTAGAATGAGCTGTTCGTGAGGTCTAGAAACCAAAATCGTTCGCCTAAAATGCTTCCTTCACCTCGCTCTGACCTCCCACTTGTTATCACTTGACGGAGAACTCCCAATCTTCCCATCAAATAAATTTGAACTAGTTGTTTCAAAGAGTTTGTGCGCTACAAGTCTTCAAACACGTTTGCATACAATAACCGGTGTACTTCCAATCCTGGTGGAGTGGTAGAACCTATCTCCCAGGTTATCGAGTCATGGAACCAGGGACGTCATTGACGAATTTGATGGAAACTTCAGGAATTTGCTAATTGATTATGCCTCAGCGAAAAAATTTTAAGGGTATAAATCGAAGCAAACTATTAAACCTATCGATAGAGCGGACGAGTTAGCGAGATCGGGATCGGCATCGGCATCGAATGGTCGGGTTGAGGAGGATGTTTGTCCACCGATATGCGGCATCAAAGCGTTCTAAGAAGGCGGTCAACTCTAGGTGGGCAGGGCTGGCAAACTGCAGGATTTCTAGAGCCTTGTGGCCCGAGCTGGGTAGCCAAAAAACTTGGAATATATATTATATATTATATATGTATATACGAGTATTAGCTTAGGATAGAGTAAAACTGCGACTGCTCGTCGGAACACTGACGGCCCACTGTATGCCGAGGAAACATGCTATGCGCGGTAGCGAAGACGGACAAGTGTAGGTTCTGCCATGATCTATGCGCTGTGGAGGACATCACCTACATCTTGTGTGAATGCCCAGGGATCGCTAGAAGGCGATTGAGATGGTTGGGTAGTCTTTTCTTCGATATCATCGAGGATTTGAGGAACTGGTCTGGTTCTGCAGGGAGGAAACATGCTATGCGCGGTAGCGAAGACGGACAAGTGCAGGTTCTGCCATGATCTATGCGCTGTGGAGGACATCACCCACATCTTGTGTGAATGCCCAGGGATCGCTAGAAGGCGATTGAGATGGTTTTCTTCGATAACATCGAGGATTTGAGGAACTGGTCTGGTTCTGCAGGGATTTGAAGTGCTTTTGAGGGGATGGAGCAGCCCACGAGGATCTGAAGGGATCGTAATGGCCTAGTGAGAACGTAATGGCCTAGTGAGAACGTAATGGCCTAGTGAGAACGGTGGTTCTAGCGCTGCGCCCCTTGTTGAAACTGAACTGAACAGAAATGCGATTTCCTACAGGTTTTTCCTCTTCTAGAAATTTGAGAGTATTATTAGTTTAAGAACGGAGCCACGGATGAAAAAAAGTTTTATAGTATTTTGTTTTTACTTGTGGCCAAAAACTCAAAATCCGCTTGACGTCCGTCTGTCTGTCCATCTGTCTCAAGAGCGCCTTGACCTAAGATCTTGAAATTTTGAATCTGAATGTTTTGGTCGAATTTGTAAGGCTAAGTTCGTTAAAGGGCAAAATCGTCCTACTCCTTCGGGTAGCTGCCATACAAAAACATTACAACAGCACGTGTTCTAGAATATTTTCCAGATCGATTTTTTGGTTCTATCCACTAAATTTAATTCGGGCAGATATATTTTTGGGAATTTGTGAAATTAACCACGTCAAACAATTCAGCCACATTTATGCTTTGCTCCTGTACCCGATCCAAATACGAGTACACTTTACTACTTTAACATTATGCAATTCTGCGGAAGAAGAAGGGGTTTGTGGTATCGATGAACACTTTGAAATTCCTCGAAACTAATATACAAGATGCACAAGTCCAAACGTAACGGCTATAATCATTTGATATTGAATGCAATACTCGAATATTGTGAATGTTACCAAACACTTCTCGACATTCATAAGGGAAAAGTCATAAGCATGAAGATACGAACTTACTGGTGCAATACTCCCGAACAATACAGAAGACTTGAATCAGACAGCATTAAACGGAGATGAAATTTCAGTGGTTGACTGAACACCAATGTATTGTGAAAGCGTAGATGTTACTCCAGTTTCTGGGAACTCTGAATGGCTCGAACGTGTCCTGTAGAATGCAATAGTTCATATATTGATTTTGTGTGAATCCTCTGGGTATAAGGCAAAACTCTACGCTTTGATAAGGATAGTTGGAGCGATATCGATATAGTCTAGCGGGAATTGATATCCAATGATAGTTGAAGTCCTAAATAAAACTCAGTTGTTGACAGAGATCAGTAGCAATAAACCGACCAGTAGTATATAGATATATTGGATAAATTTTTCAAGTAAATTTACCACATAGTGAATTTAAGAGGGAGCCCTGCTCTGATTTTACTTAACTTTAATAAATAAAGTATTTTTGATTTAAATTCCAATAATACGCCACATAGTTGGGAATCCTCTCGTGCCAGGGAAGCGTGAACACAACGAAACGCTCTTCGAAATCAATTTTGATGATGGTGTAAAACGCAGCAGACTCTAAAATTGAATTTCTTTTTTACCTATCCATCGATTCGAACCTTAGGGCTGAAAATTTATTCCCCCGTCCGAACTACAAATTTACTTTACGCCACTTGTATACGATTTTCCATCACGTCCTAGTAAATAATTGATTATATTGATGCACGATTTTTGGGCATTTTAGCCAAGAACTTATTAGTTTTTGGGAGTTTTGTTCGAATTTTTACACTCTGATCTTGATCGAGTTATCGATTGAATTAACGGGTGGAATGCTAAAAAGAGAACCTGGTGCATCATTTACGAGTACATATTGATGCTTTATGAATATTACGGTTACATCCCGCGAGGAAATCGATTTCGTTTCACCATATTTTTCCAGAGATGATTCGTCAGTGGCGCTAGTGGGCCCTTCCCTTTCATACTAAATCGAACCATAGATCTTTATTTTCATATAATTATCGGCAGCTTACAAATTGGTTTATGACCATTATAACGATCTTCAGCTAAACCCTAACTGCAAAAAGTCTATCGGTTGAAGTTCCAGCTAGAACGTAACTGAACATCGTAAGAACGGCCCTTAATAAATCAAATTAGAAATGAGCAAAACAGTTCTTTTTAGTGAAGTACTTCACAACAAGTGATTCACTTTAAAGAGTTAGTTCAGTGAATAGCTTTAATTGAACTGTTCATTTCGTTAGTTCATAGACACGCGAGCATGTTGGTGAGCCTCATTTGCTTATTGGATTCCACCATGAAAACAACTTGTGCTTGTGCCGTTATATTTATACTTGCAAAGCAAAGGAAAGAAAAAAGGAAATGAAAATTATGGGCGAAACGGTGGTATCTCCAGAGACAGGAGTTTTCGAACGAGAGATTACTGGTTCAGCTTCGCCTTTCGTCACCAATCACCAATCGATACCTTTGAGGAGCTTTTGAAGAAAGTGGCACCAATAATTAAAAAGGATGACAGAATAATGCGCGAAGCAATTACGCTACGTCAAAGATTGTCAGTCACCTTACGTTTCTTGGCAACTGGACAAACTTTTGAAGATCTGAAGTTTCTAACGGCGATAGCTCCACAAACCATAGGCAAAATAGTAATAGAGACATGTCATGCTATTTCGATAATATATGATAATTGAAAATAAAATCAAGGTATGTAAAATATAGCCTCCGAGAACGACTTGACTTCGACTTTCAACGACAGTAATTCACCTACTGAACACTGAAGTTTGCGCAAACATCTACACACACGTGAGAATTAACGGCCAACACCAGCATGTCGGCACTGAAAAATCAAAATATTTTGATTTTTGAGCAAGCATGTTTGCGCAAACGGCCAACAATGACATTCACGAGCGAAATAACTTGCGTCAACCTATGTTTGCGCCAACATGCTCGCATGTATATTGGGGGCTTAACCAGCCGTTCAGTAGTTACTAGTCAAACTACTCCTTCAATTGAACTGTTCACTTACTCTATGTATTCTCCTAAACAAGCCGTTCAGTAGTACTTCACTAGTCTGTCAGTCGTTCAAATGTACTGATGTGTTTGGGTTTGCTTCTCTAAACAGCCGTTCAATAGTTTGTAGATCAGTTCTGCTTGTGAGTTAGGAAATAGAGGTTAAAAATGATGTATAGGTACATGTATAAGTACTCTTTCTTATAATATTATGTCATGATATTCTTCTCGCACCGCGTATCCATTCACGCAATGCAAAATACCACACACATTTCAAATGAATGTGAATGAAATATATGATAAGCCACTGAAAGAGATGACCCAGTCGGACTTTTCGTAAGAGATGAATTTGTAATCAATGAGTAAGGAATGAGTTTGTAAGGCCTTACCAAAGTAATGCAGAGTGTAATTGCTGTAAAACATTCTCGAATGCTCTCTCTGTACAATTATGGCCAACATTCTTGGCTTCAGTTACTATTTACGGAAGTAATGGTTTAGAAGCTAGTAAGTAATAAGAGGAAGAAATCCGAGACGTTACAGTTTTGTCCAACGGTATAGGCTTTAGTATCTACTTACGAAAGTAATGGTTTAGAAGCGAGTAAGTTATGAGGTGGTACAATCCGAAACCTTACAGTTTTGCCAAATGCTCTTGGCTTTAGTAACCATTTACGAAAGTAAGTTTTAGAAGCGGATAAGTAAAGGGATGATGCAATCATTAACGTTTCGTTTTAATTTTATATCAAAGGGCCCATATTTAAATTCAGTTCGTTCCGAGTGTTTCAAATGTTGCGAAGTGCTGTTCATTTGTAATAAATTCCAATAAGTGTTATTTATATAAAACGAAGTAAACAATTAGTTTAGATAGAGTTTTTTCTTATATTTATGAATCTTATTTTTGTTAATTTTTTATTTTGTTTATTGAATGAATTCTTATGTAAAATTTACGTGTTTTAATTTATTTTATATTGAATAAATGGTTTTTACTGTTGAAACAATTTCGATTTTTCATATTGTTGTTATTTGCAACTCAACAAAGTAAAGGATAGTTTAAATTGGAGACGAACACAATACTTTATAAGTATTTACAACGGTATAAGTATTTTCTTGTCCTGTGCTTTTAAGCGTTTACACCCTAGGGCCTATGCGGGTTAAAGTAATTAGATCTGTTATCGAAAGAGTAATGTGTACAAGTTGCTAGTACGGAATCAATTCAGTACCCATTACTGATCTGACTATTACAAGACCTTACTTTTCATACATTTAAAGTATTTACCACTCACTATTGATATAATGCCTTACTTTTCATGCAATTTGTATGTTGCTATCACTCTCTAATGAAACAAGGCCTTACATGTAATATGCTTTGTAACTATTTACTACTCTTCAACGAAATAAGGCTTTTCTTGTAGTGTGCTTTGTAAGCGATTACGCCCTAGGGCCTATGCGGGTTAAAGTAATTAGTTCTGACATCGAAAGAGTAATGTGTACAAGCTGCTAGTATATTGTACGGATTCGATTCCGTAGGCATTACTGTTCCGACTGGGGAGTTGTTACTTTATGCAGAATTAAGTTGTGTCTTCGCTGTGTGTGTTTTTGGGGAACATGGAGCCGGACGAAACCATAAGATTGGTTGGTTGTCTGTCTCTCTTCTCAACGTATTCGTGCAGTTCACTCTGTTAGGCTTCGTTCCACCTTCATTCGTTTTAATTTTTTTTATTCACCATTTCAATTGAACTGCAGTTCACCAAATTGACTCAGTTACTTCACTTACTCACTTCAATGAAAGAATGATTTTTTTAGAGTAGTTCACTCGTGAAAGCCCCATCTCTAAATCAAACCACATAGTTGACTTACAGTAACACTGAGGTATCTCCCTTCTTTATCTGAGAATCTGGATGTTCTTTTAGCACTTAGAAAATATGGTCCACACTACGGACTATCCACTTCTCTAACTCACTAACTCTAGGGTTACTGTATACGCACTCACACCAAAACAGCCTCTAAGAGGGGTTTGGCAGATGCGTACCAAGGTGAAAAACCAGTAAATTTAATTTTTTTTCATGTTTATGGGATTTTGCTTTCTAAACATTCGAAATGATTGACTTTTCGCTGCAAAATTGTAAATTTCCATAAAAGAAATGAAAGAAATACGGAAATTTTCAATTGAAAACCACAATTTCGCGCACACACACTTCCATACCAAAGAAAAAGAAGTACTAGAATTGTGGAAGGGAACCGACAGCTTTTTTTCCGACTCTTCACATATTCGTACTAACACACTTCAAAAACGCAATTTGATAGCAATGTTCATTAGTACAAAAACAGGCGAACTAGTACATAAACAGGCGATTTTTGTGAGGTTAAATTACAATTTCTAGTACAGAAACGACCGAATTAGACGTATCTGCCAAACCCTAGGTAGAGAGTGTTGTGTGTGTATCTAGTGACCCTAACTAACTCTAACTCGCTATCCATTTCTTCACATATTTGCGACACCCCTTGATTTTCATTCTATAGTGTCGCGTGACAGAACCACGTACCTATGTTGTCCATATGTGGCTCGAACGTAATCTTGAAAAAAATATTAATTATTAGTGGAAATATACTTAAGCTTCTCTAATTAAACCAAAAATGGTAACTTTGTTAAAGTTTAAAAAGAGTCTGGGTCACATAGTTATTATCAGTCATTATATTGCACTATCCCTTCTTTCGTGCTAGCGTTAACATTCAAATTAGCTTCCTATTGTGCCTATACGATTTAGAACGCGACATAACCGCAGACTCATCATTTGTTTATCGAACAAAAGGTCCTTTCATATGTACACTATACTCCAGGCACTTTCACGACAACCGTTCTCATTTGAGTCGTTAAAACGGAACCGACATTACCACCGCAGTGAAATATTCAATGACATGTAATTTAAGATCGGTGTCACACTATGCAAATATACGGAAAAGCTTACCCGTATTAACGACTGAAAATTATACAGAAATTATTATAATAATAATGCGAAGTTCAAATGCCAATTTAGATAAATCCGAGCACATGCCGGATCATAATCGGAACAGAATCTAAGGCAATGAAAATCAGCGTGTGGCGAAGTCTTATTAATGGAGTTAGGGTTAGGTTAGATTAGGTAAGGTGGGTGGCCGCTGAAGCCAAACACATAGACCGCCAATGAGTCCGTTGTGATCGCACATGTACAGGAAGAGTGTGCCCAAGGCCACATCTTAAGTAATCCACCCTACCAGCCTGACAAACTGCAGAAGCTTGTCTAGCTTAATGCTTGCGAATTGACCCAAATCTATGGCGTCTCAAAGCAAGACCGTCGCAAACATGTAGCAAATACTTGCCTCGGCATCGGGTTCACTACAACTGCGGCGTTAGAGATGTACAGAAAGAAATTATTCGTTATGTAGTATTCGATACTTTAAACAATTACTAGTATCGAATACCACTTTTGAGAAGTATTCGATATTGCTTCATTTCAAATACCACTCAATAGCACATCTCAAATCAAACGCAACTTATTTTACTCAGCTTGGTAAAGTATTTCAAGAAGTATCGAATAATTGTAATTGAATACTAAACCACGGGATCCAAATGGTTGTGAGTACCATATATAGTCAAATGAATACCTCATGGTTGGTAAAGTATTTGAAGAAGTATCGAATACCAAAGTAAATTATACTAAACCATGGGATTCAAATGGTTGTGAGTATATAGTCAAATGAATACTTCATGGTTGATGAAGTATTTGAAGAAGTATCGAATACTAACTATCGAATACTGAAGTGTATTCAGTAATTATTCATTACTGAAAAGTAATTGAATTGCACATAACTATGCGGCATAGATCTGCAACGTCCGCAACTTCTAGTCTTCTGGTGTGCCGCCAGATCAGGGAATGGCCGGTCAGTAAGAGTAGAGTAGAGTATTCCTATCTCCGAGTAGGACAAACTTTATCCTGCTCGTACCGGCTAGAGCTGCCTAGCAACGAGACACGATGTGAGGCTCGCCTACCTCGTTTTACCCTACGATATGGCCACCAAGTCGATAGCTTGCAATGTATTCAATTGGCCTCATCACAGGATTTAGCGGCGAACCTCTCTTTACGAGTTCAATGGAGCTAGAAAACTAATTGTTTTTCTCCTAGATAGCCCTTAGCTTCTGCCCTTGATGTCAGTTAGGTGTAGGTGGCTATTTGTTGTTTAGATAGGTATCCCAGATGATTTGAATTTTATACTGTCTTGAGTTGGAAGTGAAAACTTGAGTACAGGCGAGTTTGCTTGCCTGCTATCCGATTTACTAACATGTCTTCAATCGAGTAATCCGAGCGAATAATTGCTTACTATGAGCCAACTATGACTTTAAGACTGAGCTAGAGAAAGCTCAGTTGTGCGTGCAAGATAAGAAGATTGAGGACACGAATGTGTCTACTCTGTAGATTCCTTGTGCATGGTAGCACCTGTTAACACACTTGACATATTCTCCTAGTATGTGTATATGCGTTTTCTTTCGAATAGATAAGGCTGTCATTATTTGAGTTTAGCAAAGAATAACATATATTGTCGTTCTCGAGAAATTCTTTTAGGATTACTTAACATTTTCATAAAAGAATTTTACTCTAAATTTTCAGTTCTCTACTATGAAATTCTTGTGAAGTATTCTTCGTAAAGTGCAGCGGTATGTAAATAAGAACCAAAGGAATAGCCGTCTGTGTGGATTCACTAGCATCATCTACACTAACGCCTCTAGAATTAGTATGACACAGAGGAGCAGATGTATTCTCCGCAGACCTAACGAATTGTTTATACTACCGGATTACTGCAGAGGTGTCTTACTTATATGCCAGTGGAAGCATCTGGGATACAAAATAAGCGGAAAATTATGTTAACAATAAGAGCACTCTACATAAATACTGTATAATCCCACTTAGATAACATTAATGTAGCAGGTACGCATTACTATATTACAACGTACAAAATTTGGGACAAAACCAAGTTTCGTGCAATAACAACCAATGAATTGAAAAATTGCAGGCTTAAGAGCATTGTCGTTAAGAAGCTGGAGCAAAGTACATAATTATAACGAAGGTCATTTAGATCCAAAGCTCGAACTACACACAGGCATAGACCGCATTAGGTTGGCAAACACTCTGCCGTGCTCTTGAGGATTTGTCTTCCTTATTTGGTGCCAAACATGTGGTGAAAGCAATAGCAATTGCCCATCTGTAGACATGTGTGATACTCCTGCCATGGCAACAACTTTGAAGAAAGAGCGGAGCTGTATGACACCAATGACAGCATCAGGTCTCACGATTAGTCCCACAGGGCTCAGTGCTTGACTCCATCTTGTGGAATATCATGTACGGTGACGTTTTCTCCATCAATTTCTCCGCGGATACCACATTGGTCGCCTATGCGGATGATATCGCAGTTGCGGTAGTAGCGAAATGCAGACACACTTTGGAGGTGCTACCCACCAGCGAAATGAGCAAGGAATTATTACCGCTATAAGTCATTCTCTAACTAGTTACCGAGCAATCATATACATAGATAACAACATGAAATATATAACATATATGTTGAATTCCGCACCAGCTTATGAATCAGATAAACCCCAAATGCGTATGCATTACCAATCTATTTCCAAATTGGAAAAATGTAATGCAATTGGTAATGTGTTAATCGTTCAATGGTGTCGATGAACAGAGACAGAATTTGTATTTTACATCCAATTGTTTCTTTTCTGATTTTCAGTCATCTGTGGATTTAAAGCGTGTTGGTTCGTTTAACAAAAGGTGAGAAAAGTGAAGTTTTCATGAAAAATATTCAAATTAAAAAATTTATGTTTTTATGAAAAAGCTTTATTTTTTATTTTATGAAAAGAAATATGAATTATTTTTTTTTTGTTACTTAGAAATTAAGAAAAGAAGTCTCATTAAAAATATAATTTGTTAATTATTTAAAATTTATGTATTTTATTTTTGCTGTGTATCCTTCTTAGTAAGTAATCATTGCAATGTCGCTTATGACTAAAAACGAACTCACGGGAAGAATTTATGCCAGTAATCTGTTCCGGAACCAATAACTTACTCTTAAGTGGTTCCAAAACAGATAAGTTGCATAAATTCCTTTAGAAATAGGTGCATAGTAAATGGTGACACAACGAATTACATCTACGCGTTCCGTAATAACTTCATTGTAACTAGTTCTATTTCGTATTTCAGCAATTTAATCTGTAACATCTTCGAAGAAATGCGTTCCAGAATCATTTATATGTAATGCAGAAGGTAATCATTCGCCTACTGCCTATGACATCGCTGTGTAAATGTAAAGCATTCTAAACATGGAGTGTAAACTGGGTTGTAACCAATTCACATTACCGAGAAGTAATTACATTATTGATTCTGTAATTCCTTTTTTCGCTGCTGGGTATGCAGTGATGCATTGACAGTGTGAAGCGTATTAGTTACGTAGTAAAGAGCTGGAGCTGGTACAGCTCACACAAATGCAGTTTTATTAAGCTCTCAAAAGCGCATTAGGTTTTCACATTCAGAGTGGGGAAGCACAAGATCATCACACCCACAAATCTGTGGTATTCTGAGGAGCTGATCGACACCCGGATGTCTTTCAAGAGCCATTCTTTAGGGACCATTAAATAAGTTTCGAAGGTGAACAATGCACTCTCACGCATCATAAGCAATATCGGTGGACTACGCTCCAGCGGGCGAAAACTTTTTGCAACAGTCAACAGTGTGCTGCACCGATCTTAGTAGCGTACATAGCCGGAATCCCATCGACCTATCGACTTAGCGCACTGAAGGTTGCCAGTTCTTGTCGAACAAAGTCAGATGAAGCAATCGGAGTGATCACGACAATAGGTTTGTTCTTTTTGGCTACACTTAGGTTTGTTCTTTTTTCATTCACTTTCTACACTTTTCTGCACTCGCTCAAGAGTTAGTACAGAAAAGTGTAGAAAGTGTAGCCAAAAAGAACAAACCTAATGTCACCAATAGACATACTGTCGTTTGAGCTTCAGAGTATCTACGCAACAACAGGTGAATCATCGAAGTTGAAAAAAGATGGAAACTAAACGATTTTAGTTTTATTGCCCTCCTGAACAATTTTTTTTACACTTTTTTCCAGATTTATACCTTTTTCTTGAAAATAATAACAGAAATCAAGATGATTTTTTTTGGTTAAGTATTTTTAAAAAGTTGATTGTAAATATTTTTTAGGTCAACAAAACATGAAACAATTTCAAACTTTCAAAGTTTTTAATATTTCTGAAATTCCTTCTTTCAATAGCCTTAAATTTACTAAAATAACAAGTGTACAAATGTATGCAACCCCTTTACACGGCCTTGGGGGTTAAATATCAGAAAATCTAAAATTTGTTTGTAGGCTATTATATAAAACTCTGCAGAAGTTAAAGTCAAATTGATATCTCATCAAAGCTACGAGATTTGGAAAAAATTGTGCAAACGCATGCAACCCCCTTAAACCCACTTGTTGGTTGAATATCCAAAAACCCTGAAATTAGTTCTTAGATAAATATAAAGAAGGCTCGATGAAGTATAAACCAATTGGATGTCTTATCACTCCTAAGAGATATGACGGAATTCGTGAAAACGCGTTCAACTCTCTTATTCCCTTACAGGGTGGAAAAGGAAAAACTTGAAAACACATTTTAGGCTATTATGAAACAAGCCCATGGAAAGATATGGCTGAATTCGTGAAAATGTGAGCCCCCTTAGGGATTGAATTTAAAAAAAAATCCTGAAAACTCTTTCTAGGCTTTTATGTGAAGAATCCGGAGAATAAAAATTATTTAAATATTTCAGAAGACCTAAGAGATATGACGAAATTCGTGAAAATATAAGGATTCAATTTTCACAATGATAATTTTTTTAACCCCTTCAGTACGCCAATGGATATTTGAAGATTTTTTTTTTACATAAATTACTTTTCAAGTAGATCACATAAGTTTAATATTTCTAGCATAATCTATCTGAATAAAAACCCCCCCCCCCACCTCTGTGTAGTTCTCGAGATGAAAAATTCGAAACTTTTTCATTTTCACCATCGAAATTTCTATTTTTTGAAAAGGGTTCACTATCAAAGCTCTATTTAAATTCTATGTTTCGGCCTCATAGTGTAACCGTTTTGAAGATCTAGAAACCAAAATTGTCCATCTAAAACGCTCCACACACCTCCCCACTAATACCCCCATCCCTCGGAAGGTGGCTACTTGAAGAGGTTCACTCAGTCTACCAACAAAAAAAATTCAATTTAATAGCACAAAAGGTTTGGGAACTATGAGCCTTCAAATGATTTTGCAGACGGCGTACAGACGGACTGAAATTTTATTTGCTTGTTTGGTGTACTAGTTATGAAACGTGAAAAATAAATTTTCATGGTAGTATAATTTTTTTTCAAAAATCGATAACAATACAGTATTATTAAAATAATAAAGTTAAAACTCAAAGAAACCCATTACGTGATGCACTTATACAGTGTCCCGATTAGCAGGTGCCACTGTATATTCGAAACTCGAAACTTTCCTGGAATAGCTAAGGAATTTAACACAAGAAATTTACCTTTGCACAAAGTTTTATTCCCCTTTAAATATATTACCTTGACATGGTCGCTTAAATTGTTTTTAGCCGACTTTTTCGTATTTACCATAAGCATATCTTTGCCATTTCTGTGATCTCATTTCTTTCATCTTCAAATATTAGCTTATGCAAGCAATTACCCAACTTTATTTTTTATTTACATCGGGATGGTAAGCCTTTGCGAAACCAAGCGCTATATTTATGCATAGAAGACGTACTCTATTTGACGCCCCCACAATGCGTTTGTATGTGTTCGTTTTCCATATTTTCTTTAGCGCTATCTCATGTAGCCGCAACGTCTTTTGGGAGTACACAATTTTCTTGAATAAAATTTTTTATTAGACTCTTATTATGTATATGAAGATGGCGATACTTTTGCAAATATTATTTTAATCTTATGCTTACGAAGGGAACAAGGCGAAATGCGATAAATTCTAGTGATGATATCTTGAAGTGAGTTTGAATTATCACCAAAAGAATAGCATAAAAAAACACTGTGTGCTTTTTAGTGTAAAAGTTTTTCATTGCTCGGCAATTTTTGTATTTCTAATTTCTATGAGCCTTACACGAGGCACGATGTAGTGCCTGCAAGGATAGCAATAAAAATCGATTCTAAACAACATATCGAGTTCGATTAAGCTCTCTATGGGATTGGAGCGAATGTATTTTGTTTGGATGGCCATTTGGATTCAGTGAAAATTCGCAGGCTGTTTTCGCAGGACACTGAAATAAGCCAAAAGCAATTAAATCCGGGCTGGAAGAGGTGAATTTACGAATGAAGGGCACACTATATGACTATATCGCTTTAAATAGAGCCTTCATATATGAAACGCAGTGGGCGACGTTATTAGGAATAGGTGGCATTTTGCCTTTTCGAGAGACAAGGCCGTGCTGGGGAAAAAAATCTAGTGCCATACGAGTATACTTTGATGTTCTAGTTGCGATCAATATGATGGAATAATTGTACTGAATACAGCCAGGATTCTACTAAAAATTATTATATAAAAATAGTTGTTTCAAATATTTGAAAATATTTAAAAAACTTTGGATTTGATCTGGGGTCGGAAACATTTTTTGTGTGCGGCTCAAAATCAATCAAAATGTGAATATTAAAAAGAGTTTTTGGGTCAGTGGTATTTTCATTTTAAAACCGTTTCTTTGTGAATAATAAGATACATTTTATTGAGAACATATAGTTATAATACGCTTTTAAAATTTAAAAATTCAAAATTGTAATTCTTATTATTACAAAAACAAACATAATTGTATGAACTTTATTTATAAACCTCCTCTTCGAAATTAATGACTCCTTTAATGCTGAACTTGTGACGTTAATTTAATCAAGTCTGGCTTATAGTTAGTCGTCTTAAGACGAATATAATCGTTTGAATTTTCGGTACATTTATAAGTTGAACGGAATGTGGACAAAATGGCAAAGCCATTTTTTAAGAACAATTATTTCTAAACTAAAATTGCCAGTTTTAAAATAATAAAAAACTGCAAATCTAAAACATTTTCTTTTTTTATCGAGCTTAATTATAAATGTATCACAAAAAAAAATGAAGCACAATAGGCCAGTGGCGGCTCGCCACATAAGGCTAGTGAGGCTGAGACTCACCATTTTACAGAGGAAAAAGTCATCAAGTTACTAGTAATTTCTTGTTTTGAAAATGTTACTTAATGACTTTCCGCAGTAAACCGACGTCCTTACTCATATAGTTTTAGTCCGACAAAGTCGTGTTTAATATTCCAATTCAGCTTCACCTGCTAAGAAAGGCACAAGCCGCCACTGCAACAGGCCCACTGAGGCCGCAATGAATCGGGATTTTTAGACCGTCCTCCACCATCTACATCAACAAGTATAAATGTAAACATTTCGCTGGGCTTCTTAAAACTTTAAAATCGACTTTCATATTCACTTTTATTGCTCAAAATTGAAAAAAAAAATTTGATAAAGTACGGGGGTGGAGGATGGTTTCTTGTATCTCAGAAAGGACTTATGCTAGAAAGTTGAAACGCACTACGTATATGTCGCTGTACTACAGGAATAATTAATGCCATTAAAAAGTTCAGATTTTCATTGTTGTGTCAATTTTCCGAGAAGAAGTTTTTTTTTATTTGAATTTTCGCTTGTTAGCTGCTTCTGTTCTTACTTAAAAAGGATTTCATCCGTGAATATATTTGCTTACATTTATAAGTTGAACCAAATCCGGTCAAAATGGCAAGACAAATTTTTTTTTCAAAGATGAAAATTGGTAGCTTTTACGATTTTTGTCATATCTTTTAAGCAAGTCCAGGGCCGTGATTCTGACGACAATTCGCAAAATTCCCTTGCGAATTTTTCGCTAATTTCGAATGTGTCAAAATTGATATTCGAACATACCCCATTTCGAAAATGGCTTTATTTGTATTTTGAACGTGCCCCACTAAAGTTTTGACATTTTTCGTTGACAGGCACAGTCAGTAATAACGACTGTTTCTCCACTAGAGGGCTACTGGTCCTAAAGGCCGTGACACATTAAAAGCAGAAAGCAGCGGTAGAAGCAGCAGCGTCGTCAGTGCTGCTTTATGAATTTAAATAAAAGCAGAAGCAGAGAAGTATGTGTCTATGCTAACAACCACCGAAGGAAGAAGCACGGAATAATGTGTACACGCTAACTGTCAACAGTCACAAGTATAGCTCCACCCCCACATTCCCCTCCTTCAATATTTTAGTCCTTGTTTAGGCTCCTAGTATCTCATAAAACAGCCACAAAGTTTCAACCGGAGATATAAATTTTAGAATGTTGCAATCTCAGCTTTCGAGCAATTCGGACGCATTGTCCTTCCCCCCATTCCAACACCCTGCAACCAATCAATCTGTCAAAAAGAACAGACCTAATATTGACAACAAACACGAAACGAAAAACAAACAGTTTCCTCAATTCACATATGCGAGTTTCAATTTGAATACCTAGGAAGGTCACGAAAATATTCGCCAACAGCCTTGCCTCATGAAACCGACAAATTTCCCTGTTTCGAAAATGAAGGGAATTTTCGCAATTCGCATGTCGCCAGAATCGCGGCTCAGGTATCACATTGATTTTACTTAAAAAAAACAGATTTAAGAATTTTTCGATATTCAGCATCCTAGAGGATGTAAGGTGTAGTTCAAGTTTTCACGAATTCCGAGAAATCATGTAGGTAATTTTATATTTTATATTCAACCCTTATGAGGGTATGTGTATGTTTTTATGAATTCCGACATATTACTTAGGACTAGTTTTACACATGGGCGCCCATACAACATTTCGTAGGGAGGGGCAGATCTGTGGCTTATAAAAGGAGTTTCCAATTTTGGGAGCTACATCTTGTGACGAATTGAATGATAGCGGATTTCACTCAGTTAAGAATCATTGAAGCTTTTCTGCCACTCCAAATAATATCAGCGCACCAGGAGATACAGAGAAGTTAAAATTTTACTCAGAATCCGTTAGTAAGTAAAATCGCCCAACTTCCTTAGATACATCGCAGTTATGTTCTAGAATCTAAAAAATAATTTTTTTAAATTAAATATTGCAAGAACTGACAATATTGCGGTAGTCTTTCAATTAGCTACCACACAAAAGTTCTTAATAAAAATGGTTCCTATTTTTTCCCGAAGGAGCGATAACTACGGAACGGAACGTATTGGGCACAAATCCTTTTTTGATTAAATTCTCGGGGAAGGGAGTTATGTAGTCACACTTATTTTGAAAGCATCAAAACTGGAAAGCAGAGTGAAATGAAGATACTGTTTTAGGATGCCATACAAATATCTTTAAAATAATTAGTGTAACCCTATTCAGGCTGTTGTAAATGCTCAGAAGAAGCGGCGTTAGTAGGGTAAATTTATCGCTTTAGCTCAAAAACTTTTGAAGTTATTTATCTTTAATTTTAAGCATTTCGTAATTAAGCAATTCTTTTTTTAATGAAGTGCAACTAAGAACTGATAACCGTGTACTAATGTTACGAATATCCTTCTGATCTTGGTACTTTAATCAACATACCTTAAAATTTTGTATATTTGAAAACACCCTCTTTCGTCGAAAGGATGTGTAAAAAAACTAGATATATGAGCAGATGGGTACTTTATCTCAGGAAACCATTAAGACCTTTGCATTTTCCTGTATTTTTCATAAGTCATACCAAACTTCTATGAAGAAATAATCCTGAGTGTGAAAATCAATTACGACTTCCAATAAAATAATGTCCTTATCTTATAAATCTTAATTTTATTTGGCTACTTAAATTTGAATTACAATCCAATTTTTTTGCAGTAAGTAAGAAAACCTTAATTTTTAACCAGCGAAGTTTCTTTAAATATAAATAAAAAGATGTTTTGCTTCTATTTTTCATTGAAAACAGTAAACTTAAAAGGTCTTAATTACACTATATTAAACAAAAAAATATTCAAGTGACGAAATTGTTTTTAAAATACTGGAAGGTAGAATACAGGTGGGAGCAAGTGCCTCCTCTTGCCCCCCTCTATGGGCGCCCTTGCTCTTAGACTTAGGTCTGATAAGACGTCGAATTATTTTTACGTGGGGTTTCTATTGTATATAACCGGCTTAAAATCGGGAAATACGATTTTAGGAAATAACATTCAAAACCCGTGAAAGTAAAATCAAATTTAAGATGTCATTAGACATAAGAGGTATTATCAAATCTTTGAAAACGTAGGGGTTCTATACACCTTGGTGATTAAATGTCGAAAAATCGTGAAATGCGTTTTTGGTCTTTTTATAAAAAAAGCCCATAGAAGTGAAATCTAATTTTACACCTCATCAGCTACGAGTATAAGAGGTATGTTGAAATTCGTGGAAGTATCCAAAGCCTTCAATATTAAAAAAAACCTGAAATCGGTTTTTATACGATTATATAAAAAGCCCGCAATTGTAGAAACTAATTTGATATTTTATCAGACCTAAGACATATGGTGAAATTCGTGAAAATATACATGTATGCATAAAAAGCTACACATTTCAAGATTCTGACTTAAACAGTTCTTGAGATATGAGACGTGATTTATCTGAAAAATGGTTATCCTCAGAGTCGAAATAAATATAATTAATTATTTAAAATAAAATAGAACTGCATAATAGATGCTTGAAAGCACTAGAGCTACCCGCGCGCTGAACATTGACAGGTAGATTATTCCAAATCCTAATCGACTGAACAAGGAAGGAGCTCTCACCAACTGACCTTGAATATCGTGGTGCAAGAAGCCTTTGAAGTCGCTTCGAGTTGAACGGTTTTAAGCGTTCTCTTAAATAAGATGGTTCACCTATAACAAGAATGTTATGACAGACCAATAGGATTTTCCGTTTCAAATAAATTGAGAGGGAGCAACCCAGCAATTCATTCCTGTAAGGAGAAATATGATCGTAGCGTCTCAAGCGGAATACAAAATGTACGCAATCATTGTAGGCGATATCTAGCTTTCGTTGGCAGTTGCAATCGAATTTGGGAAAGATAACACTACCATATGTAAAGAAAGGAATTATGAATGAACGCACCAGCTTTAACCTAAATTTCAATGGTAGAATACTGGCGAAAATCCAGAGCCTACGTAAACCATCATAAACCTTCTTCAATGTGGTAGATACATGAGAACAACAACTCATAGAGCTATTTAGTGATACACCCAGATTTCTTACAATGGAATTAAAAGGCAACGATGATTCGAATAGATAGCCCTTCGAAGATACTCCTCAAGAAGGCGACAATCTTCGTAAAAGAAAATGCACTGTGACTTCAGCTCCTTAAGTTTTAAATTATTCCGAACAGACCAATTGAAAACTCGCTCCAAGTCATCAAATTTCATCGTCCTACGACAGTGGGTTCTCGAGATTTTTTAATCCGAAATTTTTTCACACCCACACGATCCACCTCCTTAAAACTATTATTTGTAGTAAACTTGCCTATTGCCCAAGAATAATCACTGAGTTTCAGTTTTGTGATGTGAACCGTTCAAGAGATATGGATTTTAAAATATCTCGATTACAGCTTTTGAGACCTGTCTAAGTTCCAAGTTTCAACTTCCTATCTCAAGTTGTCCGCGAGATATGAAAGCCGAAATTTCTCACGCACTTACCTTCCCTTCAGACCTTAACATTTATAAATTCACCACATGATCAGCACACTAACAAATTTTAATTCAATAGGTAAGCGATCGAAGCCATTTGTTATACTCTAAAAATTTAAATGAAAATCAGTGAGTATTATTCGTTTAATTCGGCCAAAAGCTTGTATAACATTAAATGGAGCCTAGAACAAAAACTATTTTGGGAATTATTTTATGTTAAGATGTGACCAAAAACACCAAATCCGCTTGCAGTTCGTCTCTCCGGTCGTCCGAACGCACGGTTACTCAATCATGCCTTGACCTAGGATGTTAAAATTGGGAATGTTTGGTCGAATTTTCGTGACACCTTCCAGAATAGTTCAAATTAATGTAAAAAATCTGCCAATAGTCTGGGCGAAACTTTATTATTTTTAGGGTCAAAGTTCGGGAGCGGTAAAAGTCGGAGTGTATCATGAGTTGCTTCTAGATTTTTAGATTTCTTATGGAAAATTAATTTTGCTCTTAATATAAAAATATTTAAAATAGAGATTTTTAGACGATTAAACATTGAAAAAGTCCGTGTAGACTATTCGAATTTCAGTATATTATGTACACTAAAAGCCCATAGAAGCAAAAACGTATTTGTTGCCTTATCAGAATTAAGAGATATGACGAATTGTTAAAACGTATACAAACCCATTACTTCCACTTGGGGTTTGAATTTCGAAAAAATTGTGAAACAGGTTTTTAGACGATTTCATAAGAAGCAACCTGAAATCTCATGAGACAAGACGGATTTTGAAAAAATTCTGAAAACGTAAGCAAACCCTTCACATCTCCTTGGTTCTGGAAATTCGAAAAATCGTGAATTGGTTGGCCGTAATAATCAATTTTACATCTCATCAGAACTAAGGAATGGCAAAAAATTGTGAAAACATATACAAACCCTTGGGCGTTGAATATCGAAAAATTGAGAAATGGGTTTGTAGGCGATTATATAAAAAGTCTGTGGAAATAAAAAGCGATCTAATATCTCATCGAACCTAAGAAATATGTCGAAACTTTGAAAAGCATACAACCTCCTTACACCTTTTTGGATTGAATATCCAAAATACTGAAATTGACTTTTTGGCTTTTTTACATAGGAAACCTTAGGAAGTAAAAATTAATTCGATACATCACCAGATATGCAACCTCCTTACACCCACTTGGGGGTTGAATGTTCAAAAATCCTGAAAGGAGTTAATAAATAAATATGAAGACAGCACGAGAAAGTAGGAACCAATTCAATTTCTTATCACTTCTAAAAGAAATGACGGAACTCGTGAAAACGTGTTTAACTCGTTTATACCGTCCTAGGTGGAAAAAGGAAAAAACTTAAAAACAAGTTTTAGGCGATTATTACACAAGCCCATGAATATGAAAAGATATTCAATATCTGATAAGACGTGGATATAGTAGAATTCGTGAAAAAGTTTACAACCCCCTTTGCACCCCCTTAGGGGTCGAATTTTAAAAAATCCTGAAAACACTATCTAGGTATTTATATGAAGAATCCATAGAATAAAAATGAATTCAATATTTGGGAAGACCTAATAGATATGACGAAAACCGTGAAAATATATGCATTCCATTTTCACTGATAATTTTTTTTGCCCCCCCTCCGAACGCCAATGTATATTTGAAATTTTTTTTATCTAAATTAGTTTTCTAGTTGATTTACATAAACGTACCGAGTTTCAGCTTTGTAGCATAAGCCGTTCTATAGATAGGAAAAACACCCCCCACCCCCGTACCATACTACCCCTATAAAAAATTATATTTTTCCAAGATGCTACTAATATAGCTCTATCTAAATACGAAGTTTCAGCTTTACATCATTATAGGTTGTCGAGATATTAAAATCGGAACTTTTTCCTTTTCACCCTCCCCCACCCTCACCCTTTACACCCACACTTCCAAAATTTTGTTTTCTGCTAGGGGTCTATTAGGCCTACTTCTGGTAAAAATTTGAAGCATCTATCTTACACCGTTCTTGAGATATGAGACGTGATTTTTTTGAAAAATTCTTATCCCCTCCACTTTCATGCTCCACCGCCCCCTTCAAAAATTTTACTTCCAGCAAACTTCATTTGTCAACCTTTATACAGAAACCAAATTTTATTTATCTAGTGCAATTGGTTAGTAAGATATCGCAATCTAAAGTTTTTCACCCCCCACCCCCGTACGCCACTGCCCCCACTCAAATTATTGTTTCCGATCTATTCTCCTAGTATACCTACAGATATTCATAAAGTTTCAATTTTGTAACATTAACCGTTTAGGAGATATGGATTTTAGAAAGTGTCGATCTCACCTTTTTTGCGTTTCGGACGCATTATTTTTCCCCCCACTCCCAAACCCCTTCACCTATATCGGCAATTTTTTTGCAAATGGGTCCACTACTGAAGCTCTATATAAATTCCAAATTTCAGCCTCCTAGCATAAGCGGTTGCTGAGATCTAGAAACCAAAATTTTCCGTCTAAAACACTTCCCCCTCCTCCCCCCTCACACCCCCACCCCTCCAAATTTGGCCACTTCAAGGGGCCTACCCAGTCTATTCATAAAAAAAATTTTAATTTAATAGCTCAAAGGGTTTGGGAGCTACGAGCCTTCAAACGATTTTGCGTACAGCGGTCGACGTACGGCATACGGCGTACGGCGTACGGCGTACGGCGGACAGACGGACTGAAATTTTTTATTGCTTTTTTCGTGTCTACTCGTCATGAAACGTGAAAAAAAAATTTTGAGGGTAGCAAATTTTTTTTTTTTATAAATCGAAAACAATACTGTATTATTAAAATAATAAAGTAAAATGCATATATTTTAACTTTCATTCCTATTAGATAAGGAGAACGCGTGGAACACGTCCGTTAAGAAAGTTAAATTTTATGAAATTCCAAAAAAAATAGTTCCAAGATATTGCCAAACATTGCTATAGTACTATTCTGTAGGTGTTTGTGATTCAAAATGTATAGTTTAGAAGTATCCATCGAAAATGCCATTTAGTGGACATAATCAGCAGTTGAAATTTTTCTAACAAATCAGTTTTTGAGCGTAGCTAGGTAACGATAAATGATACGAAGTCAGTGTCATCGGCAAGAATTTGTGTTTTTTACTGCTTAATATCACAGCGAAGAATCCGGTCAAAAAGTTCTTCCTAAGGACGAAATGTAGAACATGACGATTAAGTGAGTAAATGTTAGAAACCACAAAATTACCCTTTTCATCCACTTTTTGAACAATTCTTTTTTTTCCATAATATTGAGCACTGGAAAAGACATATTTTTGCCGATGAAAATATTTTTGTATCATTAAAGTTATCAAGATTCTCAAAAATCGATTTTGAGACACCTACAGAATATAATACAAGCAGTTTGTCAATATCTCTGGTCTCATTTCTCGGAATCTCATAGAAATCTTAGCTTTCGGTTATTTCGGAACATATCATAATTACCTATAAAGAGAGTAATTACAGTAATTGGATCAGCAAAATAGCCACGAAATCGATAATTTTACAGTTTGCTTCTTGTGCACAGAATATAAATCGAGCATTTCATCTTCTACCTATCGTAACTATGCGGTATGTTTGTATGTAGGTTGGAAGGGTTTAAAGAAAACCTTGCAAAACCTTCTTTATCAAGGGTAGCTAATTCCACTAGGTAAAAATCGATACGTGCTTTAGAGGAACATTTTTAAATCACCTTAATAGCTAATAAATTAAATCAAACAGTAGAGAATTTTTCGATTTATTAGATAAGTAAAAAAGGGAAATTTTTCGCAGACAGTAAAGTGAAAATGATTGCGTTAAGCAACAAATAAATTAGTAACATTAACAAAAACTTTTGAAGCATATCAATTAATTTACGGAGCCGTCTAAAATCAGTCTAATTTTCTCTTATCAACTTTGTAACAACAATTTGCATACAGGTTGTCATTAAAAATTATGGTAAACGAAAGAGTTTAAGTCATCAAGTAATCTTATTCTTCATTTGTTCCACAAACTCATTCTTGAAGGGTTTGTTTAAGTATCAGGATCCACAAAGAGAAAACCTACTGCCGCGTCATCTGTTGGCTTCTCAACACAAAATGACTTCGAAACAAACGATTCCTTACAGAATAAATGACTGGAAAGATAGACGTCTAAGTATAGCTAACCAGAATATGAACATGATTCGTTCACAAACTTACAAACGATTCTTCCAGATCTACACAAGACGACATTTTTTTACCAGTTATAGTGTAATAATTATTTCAGACAAAGTGCCAAGGATGTTCATTAAAATGATAGCCTTCCGCTAAGGAGTTCTCATAAAATAATTTCATTTAAAGTTTTTGATGAATTTTTTTCTGTCGTCGTGGTAAAAGGATGACTGATAGGATAAAGGACGTTTACAGTTGTCGCCTAAAAATTAATTAAGCTTGAACGAAATAATCACTAAAAACTTTTTAAAACTGAATCAAACGATTTACATTGCTTCCTGTATGTGGCAGATGCTGCTTCCACGAAGGATACTGCCTCTAATAATTGATATTATTTCTAGAAATTCAGTCACTCTGTCTTTTGAAAACTAATAAAAATGTTTAGGCACGGTAGATTTTTATTTCTCGAAAACCGCTCAGGATTGAAAGCTAAAAGTTGATGGCTATATTGAGCCAATGTAGAGCATTCTAGAAAAATGCGGTAATTTTTGCGTATTATGCTACAGAGTTGAAACTTGATATCTATGTGTGGATGATGTGCTACAGAAGAAATTTAGAAAAAAAAATAAAATTTTTGATGGCGTGATGAAACAAAAAATTTACCCGTAAAAACGATTTTTTTTCTAGATTTTGACGAATTTCCTCATATGTTTTAGGTCTGTCAAGATTTCGAATCAATTATATTTTTGCGGGTTCCTTACACGTATATAAGCGCCTCGAAACCTTTTTTTCAAAATTTCTTTATATTCAGGCCATAAAGAGGCGTAAAATGGTTGTGTACGTTTTCACGAATTCCGACATATTTCTTAGGTCTAGTGATGTCGCTTGCGATTTGACTTCTAAGAGCTTTAAGTATAATCGTCAAAAAACCAATTTAGGTATTTTTGATATTGAACACCAATGGGTGTAAGGTGGCCTACCAAGTTTTCACGAATTCCGGTCTAAAGAGGTATTGAATTCGCTTTTATTATGGGCTTTATTTTGAAGCCCTAAGTGGATGTAAAATGATTTTTACGAATTTCAACATATCTCTTAAGTCTGATGAGATATAGAATAATTTTTTAACCTTAACGGGCGTTGCATATAATCGCCTACAAATCGGTTTCAGAATTTTTTTATATAGCCCCTAACGGACTGCTCTATTTTTAGGGCTAGTAGGGCTTAATGTCACTATAAATTTCTTTTCTAATTAATACCTTTTTATACTTAATACCATACATGAAAAAAGAAACGAATTTTGACTTTCCTTATTTAATTTAAGTATGCAATTTTTGTTCGCTTAATTTTGAGAATGACAATTATAAATCTGCCAATGGTCTGGGCGAAACTTTATTACTTTTCGGGTCAAAGTTCGGGAGCGATCAAAGTCAGAGTATATCTCTATATATATAGTTTTGTTCTTAAAATAAAAATATTTAAAATAGAAATTTTTGGCCGATTAAACATTGAAAAAGCTCGAGTATGGTAGACTATTCGAATTTCGGTATATTTTGTACACTAAAAGCGCATAGAAATAAACGAATTTGCTACCTTATCAGAATTAAGAGATATGACGAATTGTTAAAACGTATACAAACCCATTACTTCCACTTGCGGTTTGAATTTAAAAAAAATTGTGGAACAGGTTTTTGGACGATTTCATAACATGACACGAGGGATTTAAAAAAATTTGTGAAAACGTAAGCAAACGCTTCACACACCCTTGGTTTTTGAGATTCCAAAAAACGTGAAATTGGTTTTTAGATCATTATATCAAATGCTGTAATAACCAATTTTATATCTCATCAGAACTAAGGGATGACAAAAATTGTGAAAATATATGCAAAGCCTTGGGGGTTGAATATCCAAAAATTGAGAAATGGGTTTGTAGGCGATTATATAAAAAGTCTATGGAAGTGAAAAGCGATCTAATATCTCATCAAACCTAAGATATATGTTAAAACTTTGAAAAGCATACAACCCTTTGACACCCCTTAGAATTGGATATATAAAAATACTGAAATTGACTTTTTGGCGCTTATATAGGAAACCTTAGGAAGTAAAAATGAATTCGATATATCATCAGATATGAAACCTGCTTACACCCACTTGGGAGTTGAATATCTAGATAAATATGAAGACAACACGAGAAAAAAAAAACCAATTCCATTTATTATCACTTCTAAAAGATATGACGGAATTCATGAAAACTTGTTCAACCCTTAGGGGCTGAAAAAGGAAAAAAACTTAACAGCAAGTTTTAGGTGATTATTACGCAAACCCTTTAAAGTGAAAAGATATTCAATATCTGATCAGATCTGAGGGATATGGCAGAATTCGTTACAAAGTATATAACCCCTTTCCACCCCCTTAGGGGTCGAATTTCAAAAAATCCTGAAAACGCTTTTTAAGTATTTGTATGAAGAAGCCGTAGAATAAAAATGAATTCAGTACGAGCATTTGTGAAAACCTAGCAGATATAACGAGAACCTTTGAAAATATATGCATTCCATTTTCACTGATAATTTTTTTTTGCCCCCCTATCGAACGCCAACGAATATTTGAATTTTTTTTTATCTAAATTACTTTTCTAGTATAAGCCGTTCTATGCATAGGAAAAACACCCCCCACCTCCGTCCCATAATCAAATAATCAATGGCACAACGGCCCAAATTGAGCCTAGGCCTTGAAGTAATGCTAGAGTTACTTCATTATTAGACCAACGGAACACTAGGAGGTGAAGTGGTCAGCCACACGCTCGTCCGTGATTATTACTCCGATTTTAACTCAGGTACTCATTTACAGCTGAGTGAACTGGTAGTCCGGCACCCAATCCCATTCTCAAAAATTAGTTGTCGCCAAGCAGATTCGAACCTGGTACCAGGTGCACCGAAGGCAAGTGCTCTAGCCACTAAGCCACCCAGACTACTACCCCCGTACCATAATACCCCTATAAAAAATTATTTCCAACATTTTCCAACATGCTACTACTAGATACCAAGTTTCAGCTTTATATCATTATAGGTTCTCGAGATAAAAAAATCTAAACCTTTTCCTTTTCACCCTCCCCCACCCTCACCCTCTACACCCTCACCCTCTACTAGTGTTCTATTAGGTCTACTTCTGGTAAGCATTTTACGCATCTATCTTACACTGTTCTTGAGGTATGAGACGTGATTTTTTAGAAAAATTCTTATCCGCTCCACTTTCATGCTCCACTGCCAAAAAATTTGCTTTCAGCAAACTACCAAATTTTATTTGTCTAGTGCAATTGGTTCGTGAGATATCGTAATGTAAAGTTTTTCACCCCCACCCCAGTACGCCACTGCCCCCACTCAAAAATCTGTTTCCGATCTATTCTCCTAGTATACCTACAGATATTTATTAAGTTTCAATTTTGTAACGTTAACCGTTTAGGAGATATAGATGTTAGAATGTGTCGATCTCGTTTTTTTTGTGTTTTGGGCGCATTATTTTTCCTCCCACTCCCACACCCCTTCACCCATATTGACAATTTTTATGCAAATGGGTACACTATCAAAGCTCTATATAAATTCCAAGTTTCAGCCTCCTAGCATAAGCGGTTGCTGAGGTCTAAAAACCAAAATTTTCCGTCTAAATCGCATCCCCCTCCTCCCCCCTCCTCCCCCCTCCTCCCCCCTCACTCACCAACTCCTCAGAATTTGGATACTTCAAGGGGCTACCTAGTCTATTTATAAAAAAATTTCAATTTTATATCTCAAACCGTTTGGGAGTTACGAACCTTCAAACGTACGGCGTACGGCGGACAGACGGACTGAAATTTTTTTTTCTTTTTTCGTGTTACTAGTCATGACGTGAAAAAAAATTAGGGTAGCAAATTTTTTTTTTTTTAAATCGATTACAATACTGTATTATTAGAAAATAATAAAGTAAAATTCTGTTTCACTCTGTTTACCCATACTGACAGCCACATTTCTTATTTAAACTCTTGAATGCAATTTCGGAAGGTTCAATCATGCCGGAGGAATAATCATTACACCAACTGAACACAAATTCCATTATTGACTTAATGATTTTATTAATTTGAAAAGTTATGTTCAAATTCCTGTCAGCATTACGCTAATAACGCTGTTAATATACAAATTTGTTTCCAACTTTCCTTATGAGTAAAACTTTCCAGACAGAAAAATTCGGCCAAAACTTAGTGTACTTGTTTAATAAGACTTCTTATTCAAACAGCAATTTTATGCGTTAAGGACTTTCAAGTTATTCTTGTAAATGATCCCCAAAACTCAGTTAAAATTCACTACCTCAAGTAGTGAAGACGAACAATTGTTCTTCCTATTGTTTCTATTATTATATTTAAGAGGAATTTGTTTAAAGGCTTCCACTGCTATCTTTTCTACTGTTGCGATTAAGAAACAACAAAAACAAAATGGAGAAAAAAAAAACTTCACATAATATTAACTTAGTTTTTTCAACATTCGGTGATTTTATTATTTTCATTGTTATCAAGCTCAATTTTATACATAAACTTTCTGAAGTAGTCGTATACTGAGATAGGGCTGAAGATCTGTCAACTCAAAGAAATTTTTATACCGGTATTTTTATAGCTACGGATGAAAAATTTTCACTGAATCAAGTGAGGGAAAGGCACGGAAATGGCTTCCCTTCGGTTGAACTTTATATTTTTCTTATACACGAACATTTCTCTTATCTTCCAAAATGTTTATTTGAGATGATTGCAGACATTTCAGCAAGCATTGTTATTTCTGTTCAATGTTTTGTTAAAATTGAGAAGTTAGTTATTTTTGTTGTTAATGAGATTTTCGAAGGAAACGGATACAGTCCTTAATTATTTATAAAATAATGCGCACATACTGAAAAGTTATTAGCTTTCATTCTCTTTAGGATTTTAACTATTGTCTCGAAAGATGCTTTAAATTTGTTCCTATTAAGGAAAACCATTTAGCTTGGACCCAACTTCACTGATTGCCTTCGGGGATACAATAATCAATCAATACTAATAATAAAAATTGAGGAGTTTTTTTCGTTCCAAGGTGGTGTCTATTTCGCTGAACCGATTTTGATTAAATTACATTATTATTTTCTAATAATACAGTATTTTGTTAGGATATAGATATATACACCGTACACTGAGCAGGTGGGTCAAAAGATGTGGCTTGGGGGTTAACGTCTCAAAAACTGAGTTGGTTTTATTTACTAGGAAGCACAAGATCCCGGAATTGAGGCTGCCAATGCTTGAAGGGGTCGAGCTCCAACTATCGGAAAAAGAGAAATGTCTGGGCCTGATCTTGGATAGGAAGCTAAATTGGAAAGAAAATGTTGGAGAGCGTATTAAAAAGGCTAACAACGCGCTTTTTGCGTGTAGACAGGCCGTGGGAAAGAGCTGGCTCTTTAGGGAGAGATCCATAGGACACAGCTTCATTCTTAGGGAATTTCTTGAGGGTCCGGTCAACTTTTGCACGGATTATATGATCCCGGTGAATGATTTTAAATTATCGTTCAGGGTTGTATACCCATGCAGAGCGGATTGGGAAAGCAACAGGGTAGTAAATGAGGGAGAACTCTTCGTGTATACGGACAGTTCCAAAATGGAATGCGGCACTGGCGCTGGACTCTTCTCTGAGCAGTTGAGTGCAAGGGAATCTTTTAAGCTGCCGGATGCCTGTAGTGTATTCCAAGCGGAGATTCTGGCAGTGCTCCAGGCAGGTAACATCATGTTGATGGAGGGGATATTCGGTCGGGATATCTCATGGTGCATTTACACTCAATGTTTGAGGCGAGCCTCTATCACCACCAAAAAATCTCCCAATCAGATTGCTTGTGGAGTCTCAAGAGTCTAACATTCTTCAACTTTTTCTCCGACGCACGCTACCATATGTGTACACACATACAATGAACTGCAGCACCACACAATTCGCAGCTCATTGTATTTCTGTCGTTTTGCACTTATAGGCAAGTTGCGCCGCAGAGGCATATTGAGTGTAAATTGCTTTCAACACAGCAAAGAACACATCCGACGAAAACCGGTTTGCAATAGCCTGATGAGGGTAGAGGAGAGCAAGGGTGAGTGTAAACGCACCATCACTCTACATTGACAGCCAGGCGGCTTTGAATGCATCGGAATCGGGAACTATCAAATTCCAGCTGAAAGCGCTGTCGAGAAGTGCTCAAGGTACTCTGTAGTCAGAATAGAGTATAATACTATGCTGGGTGTCAAGGCATAGTGACGTACCAGGCAACGAACGGGCCGATGAGCTGGCGAGACCAGGATCGGCGTCAGACGGGATGGTAGAGGAGGTGGTTAGTCCGACATTAAACGGAATTAAAGCGCGTATCAGGGATTGTGCCGTGGACGCAGCGAACTCTAGATGGGAGGCGCTAATGAGGACTTCTAGTGCACTCTGGCCAAGGTTGGACAGACGGAACACTAGGGAGATATTGACATGGAGTAGTCTGCGGCTACTTGTCGGAATACTGACAGGGCATTGCTTGCTAGGGAAGCATGCTATGCGTATGGGGATCGCCGACTCTGACGTGTGTAGGTATTGCCTTGACCTATATGCTGAGGAGGACATCACCCACATTTTGTGTGAGTGACAGGCGGTTGCAAGGAGGCGACTGAGGTGGCTGGGCAGTCTTTTCTTTGACAATTTGGAGAACCTGAGGTCAATAGAGCATGATAAGCTAGTCAAGTTCGTTAGGGATCTACGTTGTTTAGAGGATGTTTAATGACCTACGAGATTCTGAAGGGATCGCTATGTGCCCTTTTGGTGCCTAGTGTGCGCGGTGGCTCAGCGCTTCTCCCCTTCTTAAAACTAAAACTAAAACTCGACATATATATAACTTAAGATATAGGCTACTTTAAATCGTCCCTAATGCGCGTAGTTTTCATAAAGAGACATGAAATCCTCGGTTCCACTACGATTATTTGCGTAGCAGCTAATGCGATTGATCAGACCGGCGAACAGCGTATTCGCCGTTGCGAATTTATTTGGCTGCAGACCGAGTTTCCATTTTCTTAAACACAGAAAGGATGATTTGTTTCCGCAGTTATTCCTTCAGAGACGTGGGTGCATGGCACTTCATATCCTACTCCATTTTCTTTGTAACATAAGCACGTCCGCAGAAGGAAGTAGCCGATAAATCGACTATTCGTAAACTCTTCGTGTGCTTCCTTCGGCTTAATGAAGAATGTATCTTAACCCTGGGTCTCCACTGCAACCAGATTTCTTCGATGCTTCCATTTTCTTTCGTTTTGCGATGGAGCTCGTCCGTAAACAATTAATTTTTTTAAGTTGAATGTCAAGCCTATCGTACTACTGGGGAAAATCCTTCCACGATCTTTTCTTTAAATCTACGCTTTTATAAACGCTTTGAGTATTCCACAAGGTTAGGTTAGGCTCGAAAGGGTGTACTGTAGCATAGTGTCACAACACATTATGAGAGATTACTATGGATCCTTTGTGGTCCCCTCGTATAAACCGGGCTCTATAATATTGATTCCAAATATTACTCTTCTTTATGAAGAGAGTAGTTCTCCATAAAGGTATCATCGCAAGTTCTGATAGATCGGTCAAGGAGAATTTCCCCAAGTACCAATATCTGGTACGTGCCAGACTTTCACATTCACACACTAGATGTTCCAGTGTCGGTTCAACATTCTCGTCATCACATCGACCCAGATCAGCCATGGGTATTCCCAGTCTTTCTCCTTGTCTCCCAAAAGGACAGTGTCCCGTTAAGACCCCTATAAGTTCTCTGCATATATTCCTGCCCAAAGACAAAATGAAGCTAGAGTTCCTTTTATCAAGATTCGGCCAGCATATTCTTGCTTGCCGGCAACCCGAGAGATTCACCCAGTCCGCCTTATTCTGTCAGAGCGCTTGTGTAATCGACAAATAATCGTGGCTGCGAAAACTATTGATAAATTTAATAGTTTTCTCTTTAATGAACTTACTTTCAGCGATTTTGCGATCAAAACCAAAAAAAAATTATTCCTTAAATTAAAACTTATACTTATGTACATGGCAATGTTGGGAGCTATATTGAAATATGCGTTTGATGTCTACATTGCGGACGCAGGATAAGAGATGCACGAATCATTCATCTCCCAGGCCGCTTGGAGGAAGACTAGCCAGCGAGAAAGCGTCCACTAGAGTCGGGCCGCATCGCAACGGCAGAGCACGGATTTTATTTCTGCGTCTACTTGGAACGGGTGACAGAAATGCGTCAGCTTCGCTGCGTCCACTGATGTGGAACGAGCCAAGGCACAATTCTGCTCGAGCAGAACTACGCTCGCAAAGCGATCCGCCAGTAAGTTCCGTCGCGTTCGTTGTGGCCCGCCTTCATTGGACGCACTTCCATAACAATATATGACAGGCGGATTTTTGCGATGCGACCACTTCAAATGATTTAAGATTCCGGTATAAATATGAATATAAAGAATATCAAACAAATTGTTCGTGTAGCTACCATAATAAAGTCCATTCTTTTCTGGACCCAATATAACTCAAAAAATCGTTTAGTAACAATTTTTATGAATTTGGAGATGGCTCATGATATTATAGAGCCCCGTTGAGGATCAGCATGGAACAGCTGGCATATAATTTTATTCGATGTCCGTATTGACTAAAATTTTTACATTACCATTCTTTCCGACCAGGAACTGAATTGCCGTAATTAATTCGTATCTATCTAGGCGATCGCATATATCATAGATTTGCTGCAATTGGTTATTAATAACAAGCTCTATATTAGAATTATTCCCTTCCGAGAAGATGTTCAATACATCCGAAAAATATAACATTGTTTGCAGGTTTTGGTCACTCATATTAGGAACAGTTCCGTCCTTTTGTAGCAATAACTTAATTTAATCTGAACTTAATTGAATTAATTATACAATAGTAATTAATTTAGTCATTATTATATTAACTACATTGAGAGCTATCATTAGCCATAACGTAGATACAAGTACTGTGTACCCAAAGTCCATTGCAAACATATATCAACTTCAAAGTGCTATAGTGATATTGTTACAACGGATACCATAATGAGCACGTTACATCATACTATCCCCAAAAATGTCCTCATAATAGGAACTGAAGTGTTTCTCATAGTTTTATGCATTATGTCCTTTTAATATGCCTTAATGGGAAAGTTAAATTTTTATTATGTTCCCATGATGAGCATGTAATTCACTCCAAAGTACTTTCACGGAGAAAGTTGCTCGCACATGAAATGTAAATAAAATTTCATAGGACATGATATACAAATATGATTTATGTTTTACGTCACATATTGCTTTGAATGAATCCGAATCACATTATCATCAAAAATAATTCAATGAAAGATATTTGCCGAGTACCAATTATTATTTTCTGAAGTATCGTCATTAAGTTCTGTGAAAAATGTGTTACCTAGATTCATAATTTATTTTACATTGATTTATTCAGCCATGGTGAAAATCAGTTTAATTTGCCCTACGGATTATATGGGTTATCCTTAACGTGACTAATTGGATACAATCTCGAACCGAGAGAATTTCATTCTACGATGTGCTTCATCACGTTTTCTTGAGATAATTTTATATTAATGGTACTAACTTCTATCGTACACTTTCCGTATAGCCTTAAACTATTAATTATTGTTTTATGGAGCTGAAAATCGAAAAACTTATTTTACGATCAATACAACACAGTCGAGAGATACTATATGAATTTATGATACTCTGTATTGTATTGACACCAATCGCTTGATATAATGGTTGTTCATGAAATTGTTGATAATAATGAAAATGTTACACAAATTTATAATTCAAGGATTCCTCGTCGTTGCAAATAAAGTAGAAAAAACTTTGTTCCCAATATTCTTGAAGTTTCTAACTAACCACTCAATCGAAGTCTCAATAAAGCATTCTTTCAAATGTTGCCAATATTAATCGGACTGAAATTTTTTCAAATAGTGTTTTTTCCATCGAATTCTGTTCTAGCAAAGCTTTCTTTATAAAAATGTTTGTGGAAAGTCGGAATGGCATGCGCAGAGCAGAAAAAATACAGAAAATTACAGGTTCAAATACTGATGAACACTGTTATACAAAAAATTTAATTTTCAATCCAATTTTACTTTATTATTTTAATAATAAAGTATTGTTATTGATTTTTAAAAAAAAAAAATTTGGTACCCTGAACATTTTTTTTATACGTTTCATGACTAATAGCACCAAAAAAGCAAAAAAAATTTTCAGTCCGTCTGTGCGCCGTCCGCCGTACGCAAAACGTTTGAGGGCTTATAACTCCTAAACCCTATAAGCTATTGAATTGAAATTTTTTGATAGACTGGATACGCCCCTTCAAGTGACCATTTTTTGGGGGGTGTGACAATGAGGGGGGAGGTGGGGGAAGCGTTTTAGACGAAAAATTTTGGTTTCTAGATCTCAGCAACCGCTTATGTTAGGAAGCTGAAACTTGGAATTTATATAGAGCTTTAATAGTGGAACCATTTGCAAAAATATTATTGATATGGATGAAGGGGTGTGGGAGTGGGGGAAAAATAATGCGTCCAAAACGCAAAAAAGGCGAGATAGAGACATTCTAAAATCCATATCTCCTGAACCGTTAATGTTACGAAATTAAAACTTAATAGTCATCTGTAGGTATACTAGGAGAATAGATCGGAAACAAATTTTTGAAAGAGGGCAGTGACGTACGGGGGTGGGGGTTGAAAAACTTTAGATTACGATATCTCACGAACAAATTGTACTAGAGAAATGAAATTTGGTCTGTGTATTAAGGTTGACAAATAAAGTTTACTGAAAGTACAATTTTTTTAGGGGGTGGTGGAGCATGGAAGAGGAGAAGGTAAGAATTTTTTTAAAAAATCACGTCTGATATCTTAAGAACGGTGTCAGATAGATGCTTCAAATTTTTACCAGAAGTAGGCCTAATAGACCTCCAGCAGAAAAAAAATCTTCAGGGATAAAGGTGTAGAGGGTGAGGGTGGGGGAGGGTGAAAAGTAAAAAGTTCCGATTTTGATATCTCGAGAACCTCTAATGATATAAAGCTGAAACTTAGTATTTAGATAGAACTATAGTAGTAGCATGTTGGAAAAATATAATTTTGTATAGGGGCAGTATGCTACGGGCGTGGGGGGTGTTTTTCTTTACTATAGAACGGATTATGCTAGAAAGTTGAAATTTGGTATGTATATGTAAATCAACTAGAAAAGTAATTCTGATTAAAAAAAATTCAAATATCTATTGGCTTTCGGAAGTGGGGAAAAAAAATTATCAGTGAAAATGGAATGCATATATTTTTACGATTTTCGTCATATCTATTAGGTCTTCCCAAATATTGAATACATTTTTTTTGTACGGATTCTACATATAAATACCTAGAAAGCGTTTTCAGGTTTTCTTGAAATTCGACCCCCAAGGTTGTGTAAAGGGGATGTATACATTTTCACGAATTCAGCCGTATCCCTCAGGTCTGATTAGATATGGAATAACTTTTTACTTCCCCGGGCTTATTTAATAATCACCTAAAACTGGTTTTCAGGTTTTTTTCCTTTTTCAACCCCTAAGAGGGTAAAAACGGGTTGAGCACTTTTTCACGAATTCCGTCATATCTCTTAGGAGTGATAAGACATCGGGTTGGTTTATACTTCCTCGTACTTTCTTTATATATATCTAAAAACCCATTTCAGAATTTCTGGATATTCAACCCCAAAGGGGTTTGCATATGTTTTCACAAATTCTTACATACTTCTAAGTTCTAATGAGATATCGAATTCATTTTTACTTCCTAAGGCTTCCTACATAATCGTCAAAAAGTTGATTTCAGGATGTTTGTTATTCAACTCCAAAAGGACGTATGGCTTTCGACATATTTCTCAGGATTGATGAGATATTAGATTGGTTTGTACTTCCACAGACTTTTTATATAATCGCCTACAAACGCATTTCCGATTTCATGTAATGGCCCAAAACCAAATCACGAAAAACCTTCTAATGGCGTAACAACTGATAATATACTAGGACTAGACATCGTCCCGGAGTATGACCCAATTATGTAATTCATTTGTTTTATGTGGCAGCGGCGTAAGTATTCTAGCGCGACCCCATTCTAACCGCTTCCCGAACTTTTTTTTAGGTTTTCAGTCACATAGTAAACTACACCGCATCTCAGAATTAAACTCGCTCCGAACTTCTACCCAAAAAATAATAAAGTTGCGCCCAGACTGTTGGCAGATTTTTTACTTGAAATTTCCAGTATATTTAATTTTTTCAAGTAAAAGTACACATTTCAATCACTTTTAAATGAAATTACTGGTATTTGTAAATTATTCATGTACTTTTCAACTGAACCGTACAATTTACATGAAAAGGCTCACAAAATTACGCAGCATTTCGTGTAAAATTAACTATATTTATGTATGAATTGAAAATTACGTTCTTTTTCGTGTAATTCTATCTATTTGAATTTCACGACGAAAAACATGTAATATATGAAACCACGAAGTTGGACGCATCGTTCGATTTTATTTTCTACTGAAATGAAAATAAAACGCTTTCGATGGCGCTACGCTCGCCAAACCTACCCAGTAAAAAAAAAAAAATTGATCGCGGGTTCAATTCCTACCTACAGCCAAGGGTTTTATTAAGAGTATGTAAGTAAGAAATAATATTAGAAGCAGATGTAAGTGTATCATAAAGAGTTCTAATTTTACATTTTTTTAGAGTGTAAATTCAAGAGAATATCGAGTGAATTTGCTGCTTTCAAATTTGAATTTTACTGATTACAAATTGAAATTTACTGACCGAAAATTGAAAATTACATTCAAATTGTCTATTACATCCCAATGTAAATTTACTTTAAAAGGTTTGGCATATTTGTCTACTATTCAAAAGATGTAAAATTCAATGGATTTTACTTCATTATTTTTTAATAATAAAGTATTTTTTACTGTATAGGTATTGTTGCCAAAAGTGAAATTTTTCAGTAGCAAAATTAGATATTTTCGATAATGAACCAAGTTAGGCTTTAGTCCCCACTTAACCAGACAACCACATAGACTATCTGTCGATGGACGTGCTGGACGTTTCATAACATGAAAAAAACCGTTCGTGTCTACTACCAAATTACATAAACCAAATTGCCAACCTGACGAAATACAAATTTGAACTCCAGACTGCTACAAATTCGAAGTTCAGACTTCCTTTCGTCTCAGTTTCTACGGCTGAGAAGTACTTTTAACCATAGATAGGATGCGCAATTCGTCTTATACAAAAATATCCTGTATTGGTTTGACCTATCGTCTGCCCAGAACCTTCTAATCCTCAAAAAAAGTCGCATGAAATAGCCACTCACTAAGTTACGTACACCAGATTACAGCATTAAACAAGAGTCGTAATTTTAGTCAAAAAATAATAAAGTTGCGCCCAAATTTGTAGCAGATTTTTTATTTACCTTTACTTTACTAATTTTTTTTTAATTTTAACATAAACATAGGGGGAAAATATCGACATAACTCTTTTGAATATCAAAAACTTCTGAAATCAATTTTTATGCAATTATATTCAAAGACCGTTAGAATAAAAAACAATTCGACTTTTCAGACCTAAGTGATATGTCGGAATTCGTAAAAACGTACTCAATCATTTCTCCTTTAGTGACGAATATTGCAAAATTATTTTTTTAGATGATTATATAAGGTCCAATTCGATATCCCATTAGACCTAAAATATTTTTCGGAATTCGTCAAAACTTACACAACCCCCTTACTGAATATGAAAAAAATGTTTAATTTGATTTTTTGGCGATTATATTTAAACCCCTTGGAATTCAAAGCAACTTCGATACATAATTAAGCCCAAAATATATGTCGGAATTCGTGAAAGCGTTTGCAACCACCTTGCAGCCTTTTGGGTGTTAAATATAAAAAGTCTGAATAAAGATTTCTAGGCGCTAATATAAAAAGCATGCTGAAGTAAAATTAATTCGATACCTATGCAGACCTAAAAGATGTAACGAGATTCGTGAAAATGTAGAAAAATTTTGTTTGCTCCCGTCTCTATACGCCAATGCAAATATTAATATTGTTGCGAGCTACGGGTTCGCCGGGATTTCAAGTAAAACACAATTCGGTTAAAATAAAAATGAGTGATTATTTATTAATCGCACTTTAAATTCACAGAATTATAATCGCACAATAATTCGCACTGTATGGCAATACCGTCCGCTTATACCATATATCGCTTGACTCGTTCACTTTCGTTCTCTCTCAACACGGTCGCGTATACACGCTGGCTGTCACAGTCGACGTAATAAAAATTACTATATCCCTCGCTGAAAGCTTTATCTGTTTTTATACCACTTGTCTGTGGTCGAGACTGTCCTTGAATCTTCGTTCAGTGGTGTGTGTAGAATATGCTGGAAAGCTTGAGAGCATTCCATGTGATCTTCTAGGCTGTTCCAATACATTCGATCGCATTCGATTAGAGGGGAAATATAGTCGTGTTGTTTCTCCTTATATACTACGTTTCTGATTGGGTTATTTTGCAACTAGGTATTCGGTTGCTACTGTTTCCCTTATTCGTAATCGATCGAGTTGCACGGTTGCGCGGTTGCCAGGCTTACACGTAACAATATTTTAAATCAAACAAATCTACAAAGTTTCAACTATCTTGCATATGCCGTGCCTGAGATACAAGAAACCACCCCTACCCCCGTATCTTAGTTCTTTTATCAAAAATGATTTTTCTATAGTGCCGCTATATGAGCAATCTATATAGCCATTAAATTTTAGCATTGTATCCTTAGGGGTTCTCGAAATATAAATACTTTATTATTAAAAAATAATAGAGTAAAATCAATGTTGTACTTTCCACCCCATCCACCACCCTCAAAAAATGTTATCATCGCTAGGGGTCTACTGGGTTTAACTTCTGTAAAAATTTGTTTTGAGATATAAAAATTGTTTTTTTTAATTGCTAGAATAATGAAGCAATTTACAAATTGTGGACATTTTAAATGAGGCTATCTCTAAACTTCACTTTTAAGAGAACTTTTGCTGTCAAATTTCCCTTCTCTTAAGTCTAAATAGAACAAATACTCCTTTCTAATTTTTTTTTTGCGATAGTGTAAAAACCTTAGTCAAATTCCGTTTTATCAGCTTTCTATTTTTGACAGAATAAATAATGGAAATAGCGTTCAAAATGTTGGTAAATTATTTCTAACGCTTTGGATGTACTTTAAAACTCCCAACGAAAACTCTAAGTGAATACTACGTGTTAGGATTGAACCCATCATTTTCTTGATGAATGTTGAAAGGGTTCAATCAAAACTTTCGCAATAACTCATTGCATTTGGTATGTCCGACACAAATCGATCAGAAAACTCCCTTCCATGTTCTGGCTTTATAACAAACCCTTCAAACTATTATTCATAGCTCACACAGTTGATAGCTCTCGACATTCTCCTTGCCAGTTTTGATAAACTTTTTCATTTTCTAGCTATTTCACTTTCAACACACAATTTGCATCTGGGTATTGAATTCATAATACCACCTTGAACCTTCTCGAATTTATTTAACCTTCAGCAAATCCCCTCTTAATTACGAAAATCGGACAAACCATTGGCCAAAACCCATGCACATGAACTAAATGATTAGGCCTAAGGTTATTTTATTTTTGAGGAAATAACCCTCAAAAGGATACTCTTATTAAGGATATCCTTTTGTATACAAATACATATGTTCGAGCGGTACAAAGGTGCTTTCTTAAAATTCGATCAGGGTCAGTTTACAGGTAAGTATGTATATCTGTAGATTGATGAATAAAATTCTCTCAAGTGGAATGTACAAAGGTTTCTAACGTTCCTTTCCTCCCTTTGGGTATCAATCACAAAATAAAATATATAGCAAGAGATCAAGATTAGGTGGGTTACGTTTTGTAAGCTAAATCTAAAGGCGGTTTATTTTTGCCCAATATTATGAAAGGCTTGAGTAAACAAAATTTTAATAAAATACGCTTTTCTCTTTATGAGTTTGTATTAGTGTAGGAGTAAGTGGTTTTACTTAAGAAAATCCCATTGTTGATTTCTGCAAGGAAGCCGTCAGCCCACCCATCCATTCGTTTTAAATATGCCCAAGTTAGGCGGTTTCGATAGACCTACAGTGCCGTATTAATTATAATAGTAGTTAAGGGTTTCAGTAATCAAGAGCGTGCTGCCTACTTGTATTTATAGTAAAATGATTCTTAAGTCTGTATGGAAATTAGTTTCCGGAACATTATAGTGGAATAGTCACATATACTTTCATTATTGTTAATATTTGTGAAAAATTACTTCTTCCTCGTAGTTTATATTAATCATCAGTACACTCTAAGAAGGCATTACACCCACTTGGGTGAAAAAACAAAATCAATCAAATTTTATGGTTCTAGAGCTCCATCTTTTCCGGCATTTGTGAAGTATTTGTAAACTAAACAAATTTTATTCAACATTGAAGTTGTAAGGACAGCTCTAGTCTAATCACTTGAATTCAATTCTAAACAGCAGCTTAGTTGCAATAATTAATTAGTTGTAATAATTAACAGTTCAATAAATATATATCTATCTATCTCTTTCCAGGTATTAACCAGAAGAACTTGTAAAAAAAATTAGTTTAATATTGCAGAAGACATCTTGATCGTGTCCATTCCACAGATCCCGAAAGGCAATGAGTTATTTGAAACGAAATAGGACCGCGACTGACTGCGAACTAGTTCACCTATTTCACTTACATACATGAACGGTTTTCCGAACTTGTTTGTTCGCGAACTACACAAACCTACTCGAAAGTAAACAATAATACATCTTCCGTGTTAAATGTCTTATTTGGTACTAGGTACGATAGCGAAATTTTTCTTTATCAAGGACCTTCACGTGGGAGCTGCAGGAAGGAATCACTGGATTTCTAGCATATTTATACTTTTACCTGTAACAAGTTAAAAATACGTGTGTACAAAGTTATAAATTCCAAGCTAGAAGCGTTCAAACGTCCGAGGCTCGTTTCTATACTTTACAAACATTTGGGCTGGATTAAATTCTCATATTTCATCTAAAGTATAAACACGTATCGTCAAGGACCTTAGTGCAGTTTATATTTCCTTTACTTGTACCTTCTTAAATTTTCACATATACTTTAAAACTAACTTTCGTATTGTGGTTACACGCTTGGTTGTCTTCATATCATACGTGAATACGTTAATTTAAAATGACTTTTATGTTGGAGTTTCGCGAAGGAATGGACGAATGTTCCAGACTATTGAAACCAGCCTTATTTTACGAAATTCTGTGAAATTTGTACTTTTTTCACATATTAAATTTCAACTTTGTAACAGAAGCAACACACGAATACCATGGAAGATCTATCAAAAATTATATTTTTAGAACAAGCCACTACTTTAACTTTATACAAATACCAGATTTCCACTCTCAATCCATATTTGCTCTTGAGATGTAAAAGACAGAATATTTTCCACTTTATGGAAAATCGCAGATGTGGTAATTATTCCGAAGGACGGGTAAAATGACCTCTATCCACAGAATCATCGCCCAGTTACCTCATTGTCTAACCTTGCCAAAGTACTAGAGAAAGAGGCCCCAGGCATATGTTAATGCTGATTATATTTTGCCAAATGAGCAGTTCGGTTTTAGAGCTGGACTTTAGAGAGCAGCTAGTCAGGGTTGTCGAATTCATCACAGAGGAGTTCAACAAAAACTTCTACTCTGAGGCGATATTTTTGGGTGCTGAAAAGACCTTTTATAAAGTCTGGCATAATGGCCTGCTGTTCAAACTTACTAAACATCAATTTATCATCTAACTAGTGCGATTAGTCAACACCTACTTGAACGAAAGGTTGTTCAAAGTGCTTACTAAAGGCCATTGAAGCCGGTGTGCCTCAAGACTCGATTCTGTCACCCCTCGCCTTCACTGTGTATATTGCAGACGCACCCACACCCGCACGACACAGCTTTTATGTATCAATCTTGGAGCTCTACTGTCATTACTAGGGAATTACAAACGGCGGTAATGAAACTTGAAGACTGGTTCAAACTATGGAGGATTAACATATTTGCAAAACGGATGAAACCCATACACGGCCAGGATAAAATTCCCCGGAAGCCAGAAGTCAAGTATATTGGTGTTAAGTGCGACAATAAACTGACTCTTAGCCAATAAATCCAAACGGTCTTAGGCAAATTCAACATGGCCACAAAACTTCTATGCACCATGAATAATGCTGGCAGTAGGCTCTCCACACTAGGCTTGTGCATTTTAGTTCACGGTAGTGAGCGATCATTTCCGCTTCCCGATCCGTCGCGAACTAGTTCGTTCTTTTAGTTCACTATGAAAAGGAAGGACTCGTAGTCGTCACTGTAGTAGAATGTGGTGACCAAAAAAAGAAAAGGTCGTCTGGTACAACAATGTGAGTAGCTAAAAAAAAGGTCGTCAGTGTAAAAATACAAAATAACTTTATTATTAAAATAATAAAGTAAAAGTTCGTCTGATAGAATGTGATGAGCTACAAAAAGAAAGAAAGAAAAGGTCGTCAGGCAATGGATGAATACAAACGGGATTGACTGCGAACTAGTTCGTTCATTTCACTTATGGAAACGCTATTCCGAACTAGTTCGTTCGCGAACTACACAAGCCTACTCCACACACAGGAAACTGCTTATCTATATGCTTTACTGACATGGGGTCATACTACCAAAACGCCATATTTCTAAGGTACAGGTGAAGCAAAACAGTTGTCTCAGAGCAACTCTGAGTGCACCTTTCTATAAAATGATCACTCAGTTGCACAGGTAAGCTAAAGTTCCCATCATCATCAATGGCGCGACAGACCAAATCAGGCCCTGGCCTCCTGAAGCTAAAGTTTCCACTATTCGGAAATTCCCCAAAGTGCTTTGAGGTTTTCAATGTGTCAGTCGACCATTCAAATCCACTAATCCGCCATATCGCAGAATATGGCGAGACTTTTTGCTGGAAACATTACCGCCCTAATATGGCGCTTGCCGATCCACTGGCATAACCCTAAATGGATGGGATGGACGGGTTTTCCGTTCAGGTGTGCTCTCCTTTATTATTAAATTAATTAAGTTAAAATAAACTTGTAATCACTAACTTAATGCTGGAAAGTATTGGAACTATTAAACCAGTAAAACATATCAATACATAGCAATCCTGCCTATGAGATTTGCTGTAATTTCCATCGATAACAAAATCTCAACTCTAAGTTTACACAACTCCTCGTAGGTAGTTGTTCGAAAAACGATTTAGTAATCTAACGCGCGTCGCCTTAAATGGGATTTTGCTGGATACGTCAGCCCAACATTCCGGGATATAAAAGTATATTGAGGATATTTTAAATCACTCAGGAATTCGGGATAGGTTGAAGGTAAATGGAAAAAAGTCTAACTTCTTAATCGACGACTAACTTTGAGGCGACGGAAAACTTTTAGTGTATTTTGGAGTGTAGAATCGAAAAAAAAGTAAAGTTACTAATGGAGAAAAGTGATATGGAAATGGATTTGGCATTTAGGTTTACCACACATTTGAAGTGGATTTGGAGGTTTGCATAACTCACGCCAACATCAGAGCCTCGTTAAAATTCACACCGTACCAGAATTGTTTTAGGTTCGCACCTCTGCGGATTTGCTGCCCTGGGAAAGACCCGACATCATTAAATTATATAACTCAGTTAAATTCAGCTTAAACCTAATTAGCATAAAATATGGCTTCTACATACAAACGCATTTAGCATAGTTGAGAATAACTCGTGTGGCTCGCCGACACTCTTGCCGCTTTCGGAAATATTTTTCATAGTGTTAAAATCCGTTTTCACTTTTTGACACCTGCAATTAAGTACAAAATAGTCTCATTAAGAGATTTTCGCTTCCATAGGGTGCGCATCAAATAAAAAGTAATTACAAAAAAGGGAAAACACTACCCCCAGTAAATTTACAAATTAAAATGTTGCGAGATTTTAACAGCTGCCGCTTCCATTACCATTGCCGCTTTGCAATGCCACCCCCAGAAGAAGGGGTGAATCCGCGAGTGACCTTTCTTGTTCGGTGCTAATAAGAATCTCGTCCTTATTTAATTAATTGGCCGCAATGACCCACATACCCGGATTTTTGGTTTAAGCCTGGCAAGCGTTGAGTAATTGGATACACGAGTTTGAAATTATGGCATATAAATGAAGCTAAAAGCTTCATACATGATGTCCGGCTTTATGCAATAGATAGCGTAATGATGATGTACTTAGAAGTTAATTTAGGTATCATTAGTGCAGATAAAGGTCGAAAAAGGAGCTGTGTTTCGCCGATTTCGAGGAAGTCGCTTGATAAATTGGGTCATGTTCCGATGGAAGAGCGTGGCTTAACCGTTTACTACCTTTTTACGTCTGCATATACATTGAGCCTACTGAAACAAAATTTGCTTAGTACGGACTAACTTAATTGATGGATTTAATCCATTCTGCTGGATAGAAATTGCCATACCTTTAATGCATAATTCAACAGCACAGTGTAATTTTTTCACATTAAAAAATCTATGTTTAATTTAAAAATCGATGGATGTTAATATCGCCTCGTTTCTAGCTGCGTACACTCTAGCGTCCTTAATTTTGATCTGAACTAAAAAAACAAAAAGTTTTTGTAAAGTTTATGATACTAGCTTCTAGATGACGTCGAGTATTTTCAAGAAAAAGTTAAAATTGCATGTTTTTACCCAGTTTTAAATTTAAAGTACATTATTTGCTAAAAAAATCGACTTTAAAATACGAAAAAAATATGTAAAAAATTGTTTTTCAATAAACAATTAACGTCATCTAATAGAGAATTTAATTATCTATAAAATTAGCCATCATAAGGCCAAATCGGTTCAGTAGACTTTTCTCAATCGTGGACGCAAAATCGAAAAATTATGTTTAGAGAAAAACGCGTTTAAAGTTTTGGAAACAAGAAAAATACTATATACTCGTCATCCGACTCCTCCACTTTATGAGCTGTAACTCGTAAACACTGCATATTTCGACTGAAATTTTTTCAGAGAATATTCTTGAATAGTTTAGCAATAGATTAAGACTATTTTCAAAAAATCGATTTTTTTACCCGATAAAGGAGTGTCCCCGCTTAAGCAACCAAGCATATGAAGAATTATGACCCCACGGAGGTGAAACAGTAATCTGTCAGACATCAGAGCAAATCCCTCATGGACAAGGATGGATGGGACCTACGGTAGTAGGTAGGTAGGTACAGCCAGCAATAAAGGAAATAAATCAACTTTGAATAACCTAATTTCACCTCAACAGCGCGCACACAACAGAATTTTTACCAGACGACTGTTCGTCTGATTAGTTTGCTGTTCTGCTTAACGACTCTCATTTCATTAAAAAGTTGGCCAACTATTAGTCGATTGCTCTATAATCACAAACTAATATAGTAGTTGGATGCAGCTCTGTTGACCGTTGTTAGTTCATAAGCAATAGTATCACATGTGTAAAATTTGATTAAAGTACACACGGTTTCTGTATAAAATTAGTCTGGTATACTGTTGAATTTTTCCTTGAAAGCGCGCGATGCCACTAGGGCAACCAGGAAGTTTTCAATGCTTTTGTGACACAAAGAACGCTGTGTCGCTTGCCTGTGCTCCAGAAAGAATTACCTACGACGAGGTTCAATGTGTTCAATGGAAAGAATGATATGCCGTGTTATTAGTTAAGATTAGTACATTTTCCTGTTCTAAGGTCTACAGGTCCTAAAACGTTAGTTAATTATAGACATGCAGCAAGCCTTCTTTAAAAACACCTTGCAGGACTTAGGATTCAACTTATAATACATTAAAGCGTAAATTTTAGTCCACAAAAGGAATTAACATCATTGAATTTTCATAAATTGAATTTTCTACTCAATTTTTATTTGAAATTTCCAGCATATTTCATTTTTCCAAGTAAAAGTACACATTTCAATCACTTTTACACGAAATTGCTGGTATTAGTAAATTTACCGTACAATTTACATGAAAAAGCTCACAAAATTACGTAACATTTCGTATAAAATTAACTATATTGATATATGAATTGAAAATTACGTTCTTTTTTGTGTAGTTCTACTTATCTATTTGAATTTTACAACCGAAAACATGTAATATATGAAACCACGCTTCGTTCGATTTTGTTTTCTAAATCAAACGCTTTCTGTGGCGCAGTGGGTACGCGCGCCAAACCTACCCGGCAAAAACTAGAACTGTTTTATTAAGAGTAAGTAAGTAAGAAATAATATTTGGAGTAGAAATAAGTGTATCTTAAAGAGTGCTAATTATACACTTTTTTAGAGTGTAAATTGAAGAGAATTTCCAGTGAATTTGCTGCTTTCGAAGTTGAAATTTACTAATTGCCTACTATCCAAAAGATGTAAAATTTAATGGATTTTTTTTACTGTGTAGAAACAAAAAATAAATATAAAATTTGATAAAATAAGTCTGAAAACTTAAAATTAAAGAAAAGTAACAATAATTAGAACAAATGAAGGAATAGATAATGTATAAGTAAAAAAAAAGAAATACAAATTATAAAAAAAATTAATTTAAAACAAAATAAGATACGACAAAAAGGACAGAAACAGACTTGAACAGAAAAATTTTAAATTAATGCTATGTACTTACCTCAATGGCATCTGACTAACAACTTTTACTGGAAAAATTATAAATTTGTGAAGAGATTAACGATACTATTACTTTTTTATTTTTTAATAATAAAGTATTGAGATCGACCTGCAATATAAAAAAAAATGTGATGCCGTGAAATTTTGTATTTGTATGTTTTAGGACTAGTAAACCCCCAAAAAAGCCGTCCGCTGTACACCGTAATCAAAACCATTTAAAGACGCGTAGCTCACAAACCCGTTGAGATATTAAGTTGAAATGTTTATGGTGGGTAGATCGGGTTGAGTTGTATCTTTTGGTGGAGTAGGGTGTGAGGGTGGAGGACGAGGTGGAGTTTTAGTCGAAAAATTTTGGGTTCTTGATCTCAGGAACTACATGTGCTAGGAGGCTGAAAGATGGAACATTTGTAGAACTATTTGCAAAAAAAAAATGGCGATAGGAGTTGAGTGGTGTGGGAGGGGGTGGAGGAGAAACAACGCGTTTCGGACTTCTGCCCATAAAATAATAAAGTTGCGCCCAGACTCTTGGCAGATTTTTTAATGCCTTGTTTAGGATAGGCCGCTTAGGTACTTCGAATTTCTATGAAATTTTCAAATCATCAATAACTTTTTTTTTTTTCAAATATTAGGTTGCTGCAGATGAAATGTCGTTTTTGGTAATGCAATTGCAAACAACTGTAACTTTTATAAAACCTAATTTTATTAATCGAAATAGACACCAGCACATGCAATACACTTCTCGCAAAGAGATACAAGTGCATTTATGCCAGTTTCCGACTTTCTAGAGCGAAGAAATTCCTCCAAGGCACTTTTGATGGCTGCTTTATTATCGAATTGTTTCTTCACCAAAAAATTATCCAAATGTTTAAAAAAGTGGTAGTCGGTTGGCGAAAGGTCTGGTGAGTATGGTGGATGAGAAAGAGTCTCATACTGCAACTCGTTTAATTTTTGGACCATTGTTCTTGAAACATGAGGCCGTGCGTTGTCATGAAGCAGTATAACTCCATCTCTATTGACCAATCTAGGACGTTGAACACGCAATTTCTGATGCATTTCATCGAGTTGGGTACAATACTTCTCTACATTAATGGTTTCAGCACGACGTAAAAAGGAATAGTGAGTAGCTCCAGCTGCAAACTACCAACAGTCACCATTATCTTCTTCGAATGAAGTCCTGGTTTCGGCATGTGCTTTGGGGTCTCATCAGCATCCAACCATTGTGCCAATCGACGCCGATTGTCGTACAGTATCCATTTTTCATCACATGTCACTATTCTGTTCAAAAACGGATCATTTCTGTTCCGGGAGAGCAGGGAACTGCAAATTTCCCGTCGATGCGTCATGTTTTGCTCAATAAGCTCATGCGGAACCCACTTAGCAAGCTTTTCGATTTTTCCAAGCCGTTGCAAGTGCCGGCAAACTGTCGAATGATGTTCGTCCAATTTCTTGCAATGTCCCTTACAGTTTGGCGTGTGTCAGATTCCACTAATAAATTCAGCTCGTCCTTGCCGATCGAAGGTCCTGGGTACCACGTGGTTCACTTTGAAGGGTTATATCTCCTGATTGGAATTTTTCGAACCATCGCTGTGTGGTTCGTTTGTTTACCGTATCAGTTTCGAATGCACTGTTGATATTTTCGGTTGCCTCCGTTGCGATGTGGTCAAGTTTAAACTCGTAAATGAAAAGTACCCGCTTTTGACTCGAATCCACTTTTTTTTCTTTTTTTTCTGTCCGATCTCAATGAAGTCCAAAACTGAAATGACTCCATGAGTAGGGGATAGTGGGGCAAAGTGAGCCCTCTAAGGTTTGTACTAGGATTCTGTAAAATGGGTAATAGTTATAAAATCCTTTTCTCGCAAAGTCGATAGATTAGGATGTTAGCTTAGTCATATATTCGTGAAATTAAATTATTGCTGCTGATAAAAAAAGATATCTACTCCTTACATACTTCAAAGTGCCCACTTTGGCCCACTACTGGGGTAAAGTAAGCCCTTCCAAGGGGTATAGTATAATTTCACCCAAAATTGGAACGAGAACTGGAGCAATGGATCAATTAAGACAAATAATATGATTTTAATAAATTTAAGCGAAATAAAGTGTGTGGAGAGCGTACTCTGCTTTGAAGAGTAGCCCTGAGAACACCAAAATATTTACTGGCTTTCTTTAGGTCAAATTTTTTCAGCAACAGAAGCTATTGCATTTTTAATCGCATCTTCAGTCCACGATTGTTGCATTAATTTTTTGTTGTATGTTCTAGCCATGCTAAAATTATTATTTTTAATTATCAAATAAAATTGTATTGTTATGGGTTAAAATACGCCCGGTGCTCACTTTGCCCCGAATGAACATTAAACAGCAAGCATCTGCTAAAATTTATATATTTTTTAAATAATCATTACAGCTTACTTTTCAAGTTTCACAATCCGTACCCCGATCTCAAGGATACTGTTCCAAACAATTCTCACTCGCTAATAATTTGTTTAATGACATTATTAAACACTGATATTTACATCAGACGGTGCCAAAATCGTAATATGAGAAAAATTCAAGGAACTGTAATTAAAGTGGATTTCGTTTATAGTGAATTGTGGTCAATTTATTAAGCTTTATCTTATAATTTATTTTGCTAAGAGATGGCGCTAGAAACTAGAAATTTTAAAGGCGCCCACTTTGCCCCACTCTATACTTCAATACCCAATACCACTTGTGCCATCTGGCGGCAGTTTGAGACATGAAAATCGCAACTGACTTCACTTCATAGAAAAAAACGACATTTCATCTGCAGCAACCTAATACTAAGGCTAATTTATTATTTAAGTACCAAGCTCTTCAATTGAAATTCAATTAGAAAATCTTGGTCATTCGATTAGATCCTTCTCATATAATAATTGGTTCGGGAACATCAAACTCATTCCTATCAAGATTTTGCTCCGAATAATTTAAATTCTTAAGACAATGTGTTGATTCAAGATTTAAATTAATGGTTTCCTAACAAGCAAATACAATTTACGAGAGATTATCCAGAGGCATGTTACTACCGAGCACCCAAAGTTCTGCATAGTAAATCCAACAAGAAAATCCAATATTCTGCTTATAATTTTACAAAATATCTCATATTACGTGCAAAGTGCTTCGAACAGTACGTACGTAAGCCACTATACGTAATGTAAGTGAAATATCAGACTCATACAGCCTAAAAGCAAAACTCAATAAAGGTAACAAAATTAATATTTTGAATGTTGTTTGCTTCAGGAGCGCAGCTCTTCAACATAACACTGAGGAGGACGAAATCTCAGCTATTCTATCTTCTGAACTTTCAACATATTTTTGATGAATTTTTTTAGGAATATTCACGCAGCCATTTGCCAACCAGAAAATTTAATGAAATTTCATCATATAGACTTTATGACTTTAAAACATTTGAAATTAATTTCTATAGACTCGTTCACAACTCCATAATTTCTCAGTAATACGTGAGTTGATTTTCAATTCGCTTTGCTTTGTATGGTACGGCGTAGACATAAGTTTCCGCAAGGCATTTCGGTAGTACCTTACATTTTATATCCTGGCAGCTTTCACATCCCTTACTCTTTTTTTTAGTAACAACTTTACTTTTCTTACCGGTTGTTTTTTTTTTTTTGTTTTTCATGTTCTGCAATTTTTCCATCAACCCTATCCGTACCTGGGCTACCTGAACGGTATCCAACAATCTTCGATTCCCGTCGGACACTGATTTTAATTTAATTTTCCAACCTCGAAGCAGAAGAGGTCTGCGTGAGAGAAATTTCTTATGGGGGTGGTAATGATGAACAGTTTAATACTCCCTGGGCGTAGAAAGGATGTCCGTATGGACGTAAGTCCGGAAGAGCGGACATGCTGTGACCAACACTAGGACATAAATTAAAAGTACGAGGAGAAAAGTTTTTCCAATAATTGGGAAATGGGATTCGAGGGAAACGAAGGAAGCGGCACCCGGAAGAGGGATTGGGAACAATTTTCACGGTGTTCAGAAGTTCAATCGAATATTGCGAAAATTTCGTTCATTACCGAACTTGATTAGCCCGTAGGGCAGTTGAACAGTTTTCCGGAATATTGGGGTGCGGTTGCCAAAGGCAGTTTTGTCCTGTGGTTCAGTGGAAAAAAGAAGGTAGTTCAAAGCATCAGTACGGGTGATTCAATCTGTATAAAAGTCTGAAAAGTCAATAGTGGTCTGGTAAAAAGCTGTGAGGGTAGAAAACCACAGAAAGTAACTGGTGTCAATTAATAGAACAACAATTATCATAGAGGTGTTCGCAAATATCACGCAAAATTTAGGAAGCTATTTTTATACTTTTTTAGGTTCTTTTTCATTCACAGTCAAAAATTGCACTATTTTCAAAAAGATCACCTTTCTATTTCGGGTTTTCGGGATACAGTTTTTATACCTACCGCCGTATATCAAAACAAGAAATATTTTAATTACATATAAGGATATATTGTTATAAAGTTAGGAGCACATTATATGACACATAGCTCGAAAAACTAGGAAAACCACCTATGCAATAATTTGTCCGTATTCGTACCGTTTTCAAGATATGCCATTTTTAAGCATTTACTCCCCTTTTACTTTATTATTTTAATAATAAAGTATTGTTATCGATTTTTAAAAAAAAAAATTTGCTACCCTGAAAAATTTTTTTTATACGTTTCTTGACTAATAAGCACCAAAAAAGCAAAAAAAATTTTCCGTCCGTCTGTGCGCCGTACGCCGTACGCCGTCCGCCGTCCGCCGTACGCAAAACGTTTGAAAGCTTATAACTCTCAAACTCTTTGAGCTATTAAGTTGCATTTTTTTCTGTTGGTAGATTGAGCAGACCCCTTCAAATGGCCACCTTTTGAGTGGCCGGGGTGCGAGGGGGGAGGTGGGGGAAGCGTTTTAGACGGAAAATTTTGGTTTCCAGATCTCAGTAACCACTTAGGCTAGGAAGCTGAAACTTGGAATCTATATAGAGCATCGATAGTGGACCCATTTTTTGATATAGGTAAAGGGGTGTGGGAGTGGGGGGAATAATAATGCGTCCGAAACGCAAAAAAGCCGAGATTGAGACATTCTAAAATCTATATCTCCTAATCGGTTAATGTTACGAAATTAAAACTTAATGAACATCTGTGGGTATACTAGGAGAATAGATCGGAAACAAATTTTTGTGAGGGGGCAGTGGCGTACGGAGGTGGGGGGGTGAAAAACTTTAGATTACGATATCTCACGAACCAATTGCACTAGAAAAACGAAATTCGGTTTCTGTATTAAGGTTGATAAATAAAGTTTGCTGAAAGTAAAAATTTTTAAGGGGGAGGTGGAGTGTCTCACATCTCAAGAACAATGTACGATAGATGCTTAGAATTTTTACCAAAAGACCCCTAGCAGGAAAAAAAATTTTGTGGGTGAGGGTGTAGAGGGTGAGGCTGTGTGAGGGTGAAAAGGAAAAAGTTCCGATTCTTATATCTCGAGAACCTAAAATGACATCAAGCTGAAACTTGGTATTTAGATAGAACTATAATTGTAGCATGTTGGAAAAATATAATTTGTTATAGGGGTAGTATGGTACGGGGGTGGGGGGTGTTTTTCCTAACTATAGAACGGCTTATGCTAGAAAGTTGAAACTCAGTATGTATATGTATGTCAACTAGAAAAGTAATTTTGATAAAAAAAAATTAAATATCCATTGGCGTACAGAAGGGGGGCAAAAAAAATGATCAGTGAAAATGGAATGCATATATTTTCACGATTTTCGTCATATCTATTAGGTCTTTTCAATTATTCAATTTATTTTTATTCCACGTATACTTCATATAAATACCTAGAAAGTGTTTTCAGTATTTTTTGAAATTCGACCCCCACGATGGTGTAAAGGGGTTGTATACATTTTCACGAATTCAGCCGTATCTCTCCGGTCTGATTAGATATCGAATATATTTTTACTTCTACAAGCTTGTTTAATAATCACCTAAAATACGTTTTCAAATTTTTTCCTTTTTCAACCCCTAAGAGTGTATAAACGGGTTGAACACGTTTTCACGAATTTCGTCACATCTCTTAGGAGTGATAAGACATGGGATTGGTTTTTACTTCCTCGGGCTTTCTTTATATATATCTAAAAACCCATTTCAGGATTTTGTAATATTCAACCCCTAAGTGGGTACAAGGGGTTTGCATACGTTTTCACAAATTTCTACATATTTCTTAGTTCTAATGAGATATCAAATTCATTTTTACTTCCTAAGGCTTCCTACATAATCGTCAAAAGTGTATTTCAGTAATTTTAGATATTCAACTCCAATAGGACGTAAGGCTTTCGACATATTTCTTACGATTGATAAGATATCAGATTGGTTTTCACTTCCACAGACTTTTTATATTATCGCCTACAAATGCATTTCCGATTTCATGAAATGGCCCAAAACCTAATCACGAAAAATCTCCTAATCACGTAACAACTGATATTATACAACGACTTAGACCTCGTCCCGGAGTATGACCCAATTATGTAATTCATATGTTATATGTGGCAGCGGCGTAAGTATTCTAGCGCGACCCCATTCTAACCGCTTTCTGAACTTTTTTCAGAGTTTTCAGTCACATAGTAACCTACACAGCGTCTCAGAATTGAACGCATTCCGAACTTCTACCCAAAAAATAATAAAGTTGCGCCCAGACTGTTGGCAGATTTTTATATTCACATCCAATTTTCTAAAAAATAAGATCGCTAACCTCAATTTTACTTTATTATTTTTTAATAATAAAGCATTTTTTATTTTTTAATAATAAAGTATTTTTTATTTTTTTGATAATTACAAAAGCATTTTTTGTCAAATTTCATAGCATTTCATAGCTTCAATAGCTACGTTTCTTTCATTTCATCTTATAGTCGCTCTATTCAGGCGTCATCCCTTTGAATTTTTTGCAATTAACCCTCACCCCCTGCAGCCACACCATCAACCGGGCCTAATTCGTGTAAAAATTTCAAGACCATATTTGAATCGATTCTTGAGATATATTGGGTTGTTGCAAATGAAATTTCGTTTTTCTCAATGAAGTGAAGTCAGTTGCGATTTTCATGTCTCAAACTGTCGCCAGGTGGCACAAGTGGTATTAGGTATTGAAGTATAAATACCCCTACATTTACTCATGGAGTCATTTCAGTTTTGGACTTCATTGAGATCGGACAGAAGAAAAAAGAAAAAAAATGAAATCGAGTTAAAAACGGGTAATTTTCTTTTATGAATTTAAACTTGGCCACAGAGCAAAGGAGCCAATCGAAAACATCAACAGGGCATTTGAAACTGATACGGTAAAGAAACTAACCAGTGCAGTCTATATATCTTTCCCTTTCGTACCTCCAAGATACAAATCAAAACTAGATCTAATTTTCCCGACGTTATTATTTAATAGTATAGATCGTAAAAAATATGGAAACAGAATATTTGAGCCCGTAATTGCAGAACTGAAAGATCTGGAAACCAACGGAATTTTATTAAATAACAAAGTTTTTTATTTTATTTTATCTGTTTGTGTGGGAGATAATAAGGGTCTTAATTCTATGTTGGGTTTTACTGAATCTTTTGTAGCTAATCATTGCTGTCGGTTTTGCAAAATTAATAAGAGTAATTTACATATTGCAACTGTTGAAAATAATGACTTATATAGAACAAAAATATTATAATTATAATGAAGATTTACAACAAAATTGCGTAAAGGATACTGGAATTACATCGGAATGTGTTTTTCATACTCTGCGAGATTTTCATGCAGTGGAAAATTATTCGGTAGACGTTATGCATGACATATTCGAAGGAATATTAAATTACGAACTTTCTAAATGAATGTAATATTCATTTATAACAAAAGAAAAATATTTTACACTTGATGAACTGAATAATAGAATGAATATATTTGATTACGGGAATGTTGGCAAAATAAACACACCGACGCAAATAATAATGAATCATTTAACATCAGCTAAACTAAAATTTTCGGCATCAGAAATGATGTGTTTTGCGAAATTCCTTGGAGTATTAATTGGCGATTGGGTTCAAGAAGATGATGAAAAATGGGAATTGTTCTTGAATATGAAAAATATACTAGATATAGTTCTTTCAGATGTTGTTTCAAAAAATATGATAGCTCATTTAAAACTTTTAATTTCTGAACATCATAAAAAATTTATTAAAATCTTTAACTTACATTTGAAACCAAAACATCATTTCATGTTACATTATCCTACTATTATGGAGCATGTCGGCCCTTTAACACAAGTCTGGTCAATGCGTTTTGAGGGCAAACATAAAATATTAAAGGACATTGTCCGGTCCACCCGATCAAGAAAAAATATTTGTTTAACCATTATGGAGAGATACATGATAAAAACACAAAATTCAATTTTAAACCTAAATTGGACTAGTAATATAGGTTTATATGGTCCGAACATTATAGTACATCTTTCTGAACAAGAAAAACAAATTTTATCATCTGTAATAAAATTCGAAAATCCATCTTTTTATTACGTAACTAACTCAATAATAAAACTGGGATGTGTCATTGATTTAGGTTATAGTGAAGAATATATCCAATTTGGGATTGTTCAACATATTTGTGTTATCACAAACAATCAAATTTATTTGTTAGTTCGAAAATTGAAAACACTATATTTCGATATTGTTATGCGATCGAATTTACAAAAGAATGTCAAGTAGTATGCCTCGATTCCGAAGAAATTTTAAATACTTATTTTACTTTATTATTTTAATAATAAAGTATTGTTATCGATTTTTAAAAAAAAAAAATTTGCTTCCCTGAAAATTTTTTTTTATACGTTTCATGACTAATAAACACCAACGCCGTCCGCAAAACGTTTGAGGGCTTATAACTCCTAAACCCTATAAGCTATTGAATTGAATTGGGTGTGAGAATGAGGGGAGAGGTGGGGGAAGCGTTTTAAACGAACAATTTTCGTTTCTAGATCTCAGCAACCGCTTATGTTAGGAAACTGAAACTTGGAATTTATATAGAGCTTCAATAGTGAAACCATTTGCAAAAATATTGTTACTATGGGTGAAGGGGTGTGGGAGTGGGGGGGAAAAAAATGCGTCCAAAACGCAAAAAAGGCGAGATAGAGACATTCTAAAATCCATATCTCCTAAACGGTTAATGTTACGAAATTAAAACTTAATAATCGTCTGTAGGTATACTAGTAAAATAGATCGGAAACAAATTTTTGAGAGAGGGCAGAGACGTACGGGGGTGGAGGTTGAAAAACTTTAGATTACGATATCTCACGAACAAATTGCACTAGAGAAATGAAATTTGGTCTGTGTATAAAGGTTGACAAATAAAGTTTACTGAAAGTAAAATTTTTTTAGGGGGTGGTGGAGCATGGAAGAGGAGGGGGTAAGAATTTTTTTAAAAAATCACGTCTTATATCTTAAGAACGGTGTAAGATAGATGCTTAAACTTTTTAGCAGAAGTAGGCATAATAGACCCCCAGCAGAAAAAAAAATGTCAGGAATATGGGTGTAGAGGGTGAGGATGGGAGTGGGTGAAAAGTAAAAAGTTCCGATTTTGATATCTCGAGAACATATAATGATATAAAACTGAAACTTGGTATTTAGATAGAACTATAGTAGTAGCATGTTGGAAAAATATAATTTTGTATACGGGTAGTATGGTACGGGGGTGGGGGGTGTTTTTCTTAACTATAGAACGGATTATGCTAGAAAGTTGAAATTTGGTATGTATATGTAAATCAACTAGACAAGTAATTCTGATTAAAAAAAATTCAAATATCTATTGGCTTTCGGAAGTGGGGAAAAAAAATGATCAGTGAAAATGGAATGCATATATTTTTACGATTTTCGTCATATCTATTAGGTCTTCCCAAATATTGAATACATTTTTTTTTGTACGGATTCTTCTTATAAATACCTAGAAAGTGTTTTCAGGATTTCTTGAAATTCGACCCCCAAGGTGGTGTAAAGGGGATGCATACATTTTCACGAATTCAGCCGTATCCCTCAGGTCTGATTAGATATGGAATAACTTTTTACTTCCCCGGGCTTATTTAATAATCACCTAAAACTCGTTTTCAGGTTTTTTCCTTTTTCAACCCCTAAGAGGGTAAAAACGGGTTGAGCACTTTTATGACGAATTCCGTCATATCTCTTAGGAGTGATAAGACATCGGGTTGGTTTATACTTCCTCGTGCTTTCTTTATATATATCTAAAAACCCATTTCAGGATTTTTGGATATTCAACCCCGAAGTGGGTGCAAGGGGTTTGCATATGTTTTCACAAATTCTTACATATTTCTAAGTTCTAATGAGATATCGAATTCATTTTTACTTCCTAAGGCTGCCTACATAATCGTCAAAAAGTTGATTTCAGGATGTTTGTTATTCAACTCCAATAGGACGTATGGCTTTCAACATATTTCTCAGGATTAATGAGATATTAGATTGGTTTGTACTTCCACAGACTTTTTATATAATCGGCTACAAACGCATTTCCGATTTGATGTAATGGCCCAAAACCAAATCACGAAAAACCTTCTAATGCCGTAACAGCTGATATTATACTAGGACTAGACCTCGTCCCGGAGTATGACCCAATTATGTAATTCATATGTTTTATGTGGCAGCGGCGTAAGTATTCTAGCGCGACCCCATTCTAACCGCTTCCCGAACTTTTTTTTAGGTTTTCAGTCACATAGTAAACTGCACCGCATCTCAGAATTAAACTCGTTCCGAACTTCTACCCAAAAAATAATAAAGTTGTGCCCAGACTGTTGGCAGATTTTTATACTCTAGATGAAATCATATAGAGTATTATAAGTTTAATCCAGCCGAAAAGTTTGTAACGCATAGAACCAAGCCTCGGACGAAAAAAAGTTATATATTATTTTTTGTTTATTTGTGGCCAAAAACCTCAAATCCGCCTGACGTCCGTCCGTCCGTCCGTCCGTCCGTCCGTCCGTCCGTCCGTCCGTCCGTCCGTCCGTCCGTCCGTCCGTCTGTCCGTTAGCACGATAACTCAAGAACGCCTTCACCTAGGATCTTGAAATTTTGAATCTGGATGTTTGGTTGAATTTGTAAGGCTAAGTTCGTTAACGGGCAAAATCGTCCTACTCCTTCGGGTAGCTGCCATACAAAATGTCCTTAAAACACGTGTTCAAGAATATTGGTCGATAACTTAAGAAGGGTTTAAGCTACGTCTTTGAAATTTTGAATGTGTTATTTTTCCAATAGTTGGAGCTAAATATATGATTATGAAGAAAATCCTGTTAGTCCTTCGTGTAGCTGCCATACAAATATCCTGTCAAAATGTATTCACTTAATTTACGAAACTCACTATAACTCAAGTAATCTTTTAGCTACGAATTCGGAATTTCGTACAAATTAGTTTTGAGTAAAAAGGAAGTTCGAGTTAACTAATCAGCAAAATTCGTTTACTCCTTCTGGTAGCTGCCATACAAAATGTCCTTAAAACACGTGTTCAACAATATTGCCGATAACTTCAGAAGGGTTTAAGCTACGTCTTTGAAATTTTGTATGTGTTATTTTTTCAATAGTTGGAGCTAAATGTATGATTATCAAGAAAATCCTATTAGTCCTTCGTGTAGCTGCCATACAAATATCCTGTCAAAAAGTCTTCACTTAATTTACGGAACTCACTATAACTCAAGTAATCTTTTAGCTATGAACTCGGAATTTTTTACAAATTAGTTTTGGGTGAAAACGAAGTTCGAGTTTACCAGTCAGCGAAATCCGTTTACTCCTTCTGGTAGCTGCCATACAAAATATCCTTAAGACACGTGTTCAACAATATTTTTCGATAACTTTTGAACGCTTCAAGCTACGAATTTGAATTTTTGTACACATTAATTTTTGAATGGTTCCAAGGAAAAGGATAAATATGTAAGAAATCGAGTGAGTCCTTCCTGCACCTCCCATGTGAAGGTCCTTCAAAAAGGACATTTTTTTGGATGACTTACCCAGTTCAAGGTATGAAGTTAAACACTGAATATTGTCTTTTAGTTTTGAGTAGCAATCTAATAGCAGTCCTTAATAAAGGACATACAACATGCATACACGTAATTCTACTTTATCCCCAACTACAATATAAATCGGAGTTCAGTATTCATCTAGAGTATTATACGATTGGCTTGCAGCCGATCGTGACTGCAGTATGTTTTTGATAGATTTTCAGTCTATAAAACATGTCATTTCGAATTAAATTTAAGTACGTAAGTAAGAAGTACATTTTCCTTTTTTTAATTTTGATTTTTCATTATTCTAAATTAAGATTAATTAGGTGTTAAGTTAATAAATGAAATATATTTTTGTTCTTTAAAAGTAAGCATTTTTGTTATTTTCATTATTTTTGTTCAAAATTTTATAGGTATAATGTGCTGGAGAAAACAGGCTGTTTATTGCCTAACTTGCAATATTTTTTGGCATTTACTATGTTAATCTACTAATTGCGTCTAATCAAAGTTTGAAAAAGAATATGACGCCATCATCATTGCAAGTTTTCCTATTTTTATCATTATTCATTGACATTATAGCAATTAAAATTGCTCACTCTGCTGTTTTCACTTTTCATATTTTACTATGTCTGGCTGCACCATGTATGGTGTACATGGCAAAATATCCTATTTCGAATCATTTATTTTACAAGTAATATAATAGTAAATTCAAGTGGAGAATGCAAAATTTGCTATTAAATAATATGCTTACCGACTTTTACTAATATGAGAAAATAAAATATTACAAATTATATTTTGCAATTTTTTGTATATGTAACGTATGATAAATTGCAATTTAACCTTGCTGTTCACTATATGTTCCATGGGAACTGCTGCCACGCTTGTAATACCATGTGAAATGGGAATAATAGTAATTTTTCCGTACTATCCCGATGTGTGATTTTCCAATATGACCGCTTCTAGGAGTGCAGAAACAGACCTCTTTTGAAGCACGGTTAACTACTTCAAATATCATGACCATGGCTAGGTGGGATTCGAACTCACGACCTCGATGTTGAAGACCCGTACGCTTAGCCACTACACCGAAGCCCGTTTCTAACTCGTATTTTTATCACCACTATTTTATCCAATGACACATCCGCGAATTGCGTCCATCCTTTTTGTGGTCTTGCACTGAACTCTAAATTTTAAGCAAATTGAAATACTTTCGTGAATAATAAAATATCCAATGGTTATAATAACAATATATGCACTATGCAGCATTTAAATTGAAATATGCGAAGTAAAAGTTTGAATAATTCGGAAGCTAGAGTAAAGTACAGTCCAGTCACCTGTGAAATATTTATTAAACATATTATTGAAGTTAAATGACCAAGAAAGAAACTTTCAGCATAAGCCACAAGAAAAGTGAGTAGTAAACATTTCAAATTTGTTTTCACCAAATACAATTCGCTCGTATCGATTTCAAATCATTCGTTGCCCCGGAAAAGGATCATGCTGCCGTCCCTAGCACTTTCAATACGGCTAAATAATCTGCCAGAAAGCTATTCCTCTCGGTTTCCTTCCCAAAGTAATAACAATTCGAAGTAGTAAATTCAGTCGACGTTCGAGCACGAACAATAGAACGGTCTCAGAAGGATCAAGTAGGACAAACTTCAGGAGCACCTCAGGATTTCCGTTTCTGTTTTACATACAAAATTGAGTACAAAAATCAATTTCATATTTGACTGAGCAAATCGAAATACACCCATCATAGACAAGGAGTGCGAGTACGTGCACAAACGGTCTACACTATGTTTATATTTCGTCAATAAATACACGAACAATCGGAAAGATGAATTTCAATTCGAATGAATAAAAAAATTTTCCCAGCTAACGTATAAAAAAGTTTCAATTCCATAGTCATGGGTATTCGGCTGGACGGCACCTTCATATTGTATAAAACTCAAACTCGCCAAACCTACAGGACATTCATGTTCATGTTTTAATTAAAAAAAATTGAATCTGATCTCGGTCACGCATTTCAATTTGCATAAAACTAATAGTGACGCTCTTTGGAGACTGTCTGGTCTGCAATCAACGATTCAACACATGAATGCGTTCAGAATTAATTCCGTCCCACATATATATCTATAATCTATGAACGTACATCAAGGTATAATTGCTGTATGATAGAAAGTCATGAATTGTTTATTTCTAGAATCTGCGGTGAACTTATCTACTGTCCGGGGACATTTTACTCATAGTATGGATATTACTTGTAAATTTCACTGATAGATGGCGTAATCCCACTGTATAGGTCTTTTTATAACAGGCGACCAAGCATTACGTTTCGAAGAACGCTCGTAAGCCCGTTAAGATATTAAGGGCCTGGACATAACACGAACTTCGACTGCAAACTGCACAGTCCCAGGCACATCCATTTTCAAAAACATTAAACAAAACAGAAAAGAGTGTACACTTGTTTTCTTTTTCTTGCTTGCATAGAAGCAAAGTCGCGGTTGGTATTATGTTCAACACCAACTGCGTAGTCGAACCTCACGCCCAAAAATAAGCAAATCGCAGTCGCAGTCGAGGTCGGTGTTGTGTTTTATACTAAAGTTGAAACTTTTTTGTTGGGTAGTTTGAGTGGTGAGGGTGTTAAAAAAAGGTTACTGAGGGGAGCGTTTTATGCAACAAATTTTGGTTTCTAGATCTCAGGAACCGCTTACCTTAGTAGGCTTGGTAGTGGATCTGTTTGCAAAAATCTGCCAACAGTCTGGGCGCAACTTTATTATTTTATGGGTAGAAGTCCGAAACGTGTTTAATGATGAGATGCGGTGTTGGGTACTATGCGACTGACAACCTAAAAAATAACGTTCCAAATAGCCTAATGGTTATTTTTTAGGTTGTCAGTCGCATAGTACCCAACACCGCATCTCATCATTAAACACGTTTCGGACTTCTACCCATAAAATAATAAAGTTGCGCCCAGACTGTTGGCAGATTTTTTTTTTATTTACGTATTTTTTTTATCAATAGAATAATTCATAGTAGTAAAAGCGAATTCGATCACATTAAACCTAAGAGATTTTCGGAATCAGTGAAATCTTAAACAATACCCCCAGGGGGCTTAATTGAGAAAAATACTTAAATCGGTTTTTTCCCGACTACGTTTAAAGCTTATAGAAGTACAAGTGAACTCCAAATCTCAATATACCTTAGGAATATATCAGAATTCGTGAATATGTACACAACCAATTTACTCCCCCTTAGGGGTTGGATATCGAAAAATTCCGTTACCGTTACCGTTACTAGGCGCTTATATAAATAGCCCGCAGAAGTAAAATTGCTTTGATAGTTTGACATGTCTAAAAGTTTTAACGAAATTCGTGAAAATGTGGATTCACGGACATTTTTTTGACTCAACCTCTGAACGCCAATAAAAATCTGAACTTTTTTTTGCTTTAATTACTCTAATAGCACATCTACATATACGTACTAAGTTTCAATTTTCTAGCATAAGCCGTTTCTGAGATATAAAAAACCACTCCTCTCCCCCGTACCTTGATACCCCTATCAAAAATTTTATTTTTCTAGGATGCTCCATAGTGGTTCTATATAATCCTAAATTTTTAGCTTTCTATTCATTATGGTTTTTGAGAAATAAAAATCAGAATGTTTTCCTTTCTACCCCCTTTCACCACCACCCCCTACACCCACACCACCAAAAATTTTTTCCCTACTAGAAGTTTATCGACCCCAACTCCTGTAAAATTTTCAAGATCATATCTGATACGGTTTTTGAGATATAAAAATTAAATTTTTTGAGAAATTGCTATCCCCCCACTTTCGTGCTCCACCTCCCCCCTCAAAAAATTTAGTTTTGTTAGACTCCTCTTTTGAGTCCATATACAGAAACTAAATTTTATCTTCCTGGTGTAATTAGTTCGGAAGATATTGTAATCCAAAGTTTTTCACCCCCCACCCCCACACCCCACCACCCCTCTTAAAAATTTTAGCTCTTGTCTAATCTGGAAGTATCCCTAAGGACAACAACAAAGTTCCAATCTTCTGACATCAATTGTTCAGGAGATATCGATTTTAGAATGTTTCAATCCCGACTTTCATGCGTTAAAGACTCATTGTTTTCCCCCCCACTTCCACACCCCTTAACCAATATCGACCATTTTTTTACAATTGAGTCCATTATTATAGTACTATATAAGTTCCAAGTTTCAGCCTCCTAGCATAAGTGGTTCCTGAGATCTATAAACCAAAATTTTTCGTCTAAAACGCTCCCCTCTCCTCTCCCCTTGTACCCCCACCCCTCAAAAATATACCAGTCGTAGGGGTTCACCCAATCTACCCACCATAAAAATTTCAATTTAATATCTCAACGGGTTTGGGAGCTACGCGCCTTCAAACAATTTTGCGTACGGCGTACGGCGTACGGCGTACGGCGTACGGCGTACGGCGTCTACGGCGGACAGACGGACATTTTTTTTTTTTTTGCTTTTTTGGGGTTTACTAGTCCTAAAACGTGTAAATACAAAATTTCAGGGTAGCAAACTTTTTTGAAATTTCAGGTCGATAACAATACTTTATTATTAAAAAATAATAAAGTGAAAACGTTTATAAAGGTGGAGAAACGCTTTCTAATTGTTGGAATGATTAATCTAAGTATTCAGAAGAGGAAATAGTACTCAAATTATTCTTTATAGTTTCAAAGTTTACAAACATTAACATAAAAATCTGATGCCGATCAAGAGGCGCTCTTTTGGTTTTGCGCCCCGGTCGCAGTATACTTAAGAGCCGGTCTCCGGTGCCAGAGGGGTGGTTTTTAATATCTCTGGAACGGCTTATGTTACAATATTACAACTTATATATGTAGACGTACTGCGGTTGTATAATAGTTTAAGGGGAAAAAAGTTGATACTTCTATTGGCGCATGGAGGTGGGGCCAAAACATTTTCGTGTCCTATATTTTCACGAATTTCGTTATATCTTTAAGGTCTGTTATGGTATCAAATTAATTGTACTTCTGCAAGCTCTTTATGAACGCACCTAGAAACTGTTTTTAAATTTTTGATATTTATCCCTAAGTTGGTACAAAGTGGTTGTGTACGTTTTCACGAATTCTGACATATTTCTTAGGTCTGATGAAATATCAATATCGCTTTGACTTCTAAAGGCTTTAAATATAATCGCCAAGAAGCCACTTTAATCATTTTTTGATGTGAATCCCTAAGAGGGTGGGTGCAAGGTTGTGCAAGTTATCATGAAATTCGAAAAATAGGTCTAATAAGATATATCGAATTTGCTGTCACTATTTTTTTGGTGAATGTTTTCATAGTACATTTTTAAACTGAAAATACAAGTTTTCCGGGTTCAATACTGTTAAATATATTTATGTATTTAACAGTATTGAACTCCGAAAACTTGTATTTGCTTTCATTTCTATATAATCGCCTAAAAATTAATTTCATGATTTTGCGTTATACAAGCCCTAAGAGGGTGAAAATTGGATTTTTGCGTTTTTACGAATTCCGACATATCGCTTAGTTCCAATTATCGGATTGTTTTATTTTACTTTAAAGGGCTTCAGACACATTGGCCCAAAATTTTTTGATATTCAACTCTTTACGGGTTATATCATATATCATCCCCTTTGCTTTTATTGAAGTTGAAAAAATAAATAAATAAAAAATCTGCCAACAGTCTGGGCGCAACTTTATTATTTTATGGGTAGAAGTCCGAAACGTGTTTAATGCTGAGATGCGGTGTAGGCAACTATGGGTCTGACAACCTCAAAAATAAAGTTCCAAATAGCCTCCTGGTTATTCCTTAGGTTGTATTCCATAGAAGCGAAAGCGAATTCGATCACATTAAACCTAAGAGATTTTCGGAATCAGTGAAAACTTGAACAATACCCCCAGGGAGTTTAATAGAGAAAAATACTTAAATCGGTTTTTCCCCCGACTATGTTTAAAGCTTATAGAAGTAAAAGTGAACTCCAAATCTCAATATACCCAAGAAATATATCAGAATTCGTGAATATGTACACAACCACTTTACCAGCACTTAGGGGCTGGATATCGAAAAATTTTGAAGAACATTTCCAGGGGCTTATTTAAATAGCCCGCAGAAGTAAAATTGCTTTGATAGCTCGACATGTTTAAAAGTTTTAATGCAATTCGTGAATTCACGTCCATTTTTTTTACTCAACCTCTGAACGCCATTAAGAATCTGAACTTTTTTTTGCTTTGGTTACTCTAATATCACATCTACATACACCTTCTAAGTTTCAACTTTCTAGCATAAGCCGTTTCTGAGATATAAAAAACCACCCCTCACTTCCGTACCTTGCTACCCCTATAAAAAATTGTATTTTTCTAGGATGTCTCTATAGTGGCTCTATATAATCCTAAATTTTTAGCTTTCTATTCATTACGGTTTTCGAGAAATAAAAATCGGATTTTTTTTCTTTCTACTCTCTTTCACCAACTTTACAACAGAACTTTACAGACCCCAACTCCTGTAAAAATGTCAAGATCATATCTGATACGATTTTCGAGATATAAAAATGACATTTTTTGAGAAATTGCTATCACCCTAAACTAAATTTTGTATTCCTGGTGTAATTGGTTCGGAAGATATTGTAATACAAAGTTTTTCACCACCCCCCCCCCTCCCATACCCCACCACCCCCCTTAAAAATGTTAGATCTTGTCTAATCTAGAAGTATTCCAACCACAAAGTTTCAATCTTCTGACATCAATCGTTCAGAAGATATGGATTTTAGAATGTTTCAATCCCGGATTTCAAGCGTTTTGGACTCATTGTTGTCCCCCCCACTTCCACACCCCTCAACTCTTATCAACAATTTTTTTGCAAATGAGTCCATTATTTTAGTACTACGTAATTTCCAAGTTTCAGCCTCCTAGCAGTTCCTGAGTCTGGAAACCAAAATTTTTCGTCTAAAACGCTCCCCCCCATCCCCCTTACACCTCCACCCCCTTAAAAGATACCAGTTGTAGGAGTGTACCCTATCTACCCATCATAAAAATTTCAACTTAATACCTCAACGGGTTTGGGAGCTACGCGCCTTCAAACAATTTTGCGTACGGAGTACGGCGGATGGCGTACGGCGGACAGACGGACATTTTCTTTTTTTGCTTTTTCGGTGTTTACTAGTCCTAAAACGTGTAAATACAAAATTTCAGGGTAGCAAATTTTTTTGTAATTTCAGGTCGATCACAATACTTTATTATTAAAAAAAAATAAAGTAAAAATCTGTCGAAACTATTTTATTATTTTTTGGGTAGAATTCCGAGATACGTTTAACGCTGAGATGCTGTCTAGTTTAGGTTATGTGATTGTCAACCAGTCGAAGTCTGTGTTCTATTTTATTCCTCAGTACTCTATTCCTATCTCTCCCAGTTTTATTGGTGACCTATTTTTCGTTTTTGATATTTCCATCGAAAAGGATTTCTTAAGAATAGATCAGTTCGATTTTCTAACGATAATATACATTTTGCCATCACATCTAATACCACATAAAATAGACGACCTATGTCCAGTTTTAAATTCGGTCCTATCTTATCCACTAGAAGTAAATCCCGCAATGAACTCAGAGTTTAGTTTATATCGTAATCCGTCCTTCATAAGCTTCATAAAGCACTCTCGAGTGTCCATGAAAAATCCTTATGCCTCCGAATCGAGGGTATATGTGCTTCTGTAATCATCAGGAATATAAATGGTAAGCTATAATTTATACTTAGTTTCCATTCACAGAACATGTGCTCCTCTATGCCATGAGCTCGACTACTCCTTTCGTAGATTCATTTCTCGAAATCCTGCTCGGCTCTTTACTGACAGCCTGTAATCCTTTCGTGAAACACGAGTTGTTAAAGGTTAAGATGAAAACATATTTTCTTTTTTTTTTTTGATATTTATACGCTGTCAGTAGGGTAAAACGAACTCGAGTTTCAAAGTTCCTAATGCCTCATATGTCTGGATTCGAAACAGGCTGCTTTTCGAATGGTTCACATTAATTTTCGGTAGTTATTAAATGATCCCGGGGGTTCTGTGCGCTATTTTCAGACAGAGCACATAAAATGCTTTAGGTTTTCATGGAAAATTGTCGGCCAAATCCTTTCAACTTTGTTTCCAAGGAAGATTAAAACTTCTTGTACACAGTGCACTTTCATGTTGAAAACGATCTTTATTCAGAACTTGTTGTTTAAAATGATACCGACAGCTTATATGTACAGTTGGTAGAATTTTAAGCAAGAAGAAAGATTTTGAAACTCTAGCCCTGTTAATATTACATTAAATCGTATTTATCCTGATTTAATTTAATAAATAGGAATTGTTCGCGCTTATGAATTTTATTATTTTCGCTATATTTGGATCGATATGACCGACAAGAAGAGTTCATAGAAAGAGACAGCGTCTTCTCAATACCATGGATAAATGATAATTTGAATAATTTTTTGTACATTGCGAATTATTTATATATTTGATTTTAGATTTGATACTGCTGTGATAAAGCATGCCGCAGTCACGAAAGGCAACTAACTGCCAATGGTTTTGATATAATTCCCTATTCCTTGGAACAATTGCGTTAATTTTATTGATTCTTGTTTCGGCTTTGCGACACACGTTACTTAACGGATCCGTTACTGCAACAAATAGATACGATACGTACTTATGTCTGTTGGTATCTAGGGTTACTATAAAATGAGTATAAAATTTGCTAGCAGTCTGGGCGCAACTTTATTATTTTTTGGGTATAAGTCTGTGTTTGAACTTTAAACACAATGTAAAAATCTAAAACTTGAAAATTCACTACAGCCTACTTTTATGGGCCAGAGTATGAGGCGACGTTGACGGCGTTGACTGTGTAGCTCGATCAAAACAACGGTAGACAAAGCTACATGGCCCTATAAAAGGCACGTCCGCCGTCAATACGACCTCTTTTGGATAGTGTACTTTGTCCTATTAATATCGCATCAAAGCAGCTTCAGCGATATTATGAAAGGTTACTATTCTCAACCAAATAGCAAACGGAAACCTTTGAAACCTGTCTGCACGCTGCTTCAGCTGGGAACCTTTTTCAAAGGTAATACGTTTCAACGAACCCAACTCTCGTTCGCGAAATCAAGACTTATATCTCCAACCTTTTTATTCCCTCCTGTTAACCGAGTAAAATTACCACCGAACATGATCAAATAACAAGATTAAATCTCAAACAGGCAATTTTTCCCTTTTTGAACTCGCCTACAAAATTCCACACCAGCAAGTATCAACTTGCAACGATCAACCTGATCGTAAACATTGGTCCGTCGAGCCGGAAGGCGTTTAATACTGATGTAAAGTAGAATCACAACTCTATATGGTACCACTGTTTAGTACTAGTTTTATACAAAGTGTACTTTAGCACAGACTAAATGAAATATACTTCCGTCTTGTCACTTGTGAACTCGTAAGCGTCGGACGTTTTATTTTGACCTTTTTCCGATCTTTAAAATATCAAATACAGATATGCTGTATGGTTACTATGCGACTGACAACCTATAAAATAACATTCTAAATAGCCTCCTGGTTATTCTTTAGGTTGTCAGTAAGCTACTCTGCATCTCAACTTAAACCCGTTCTGGACTTCTACTTAAAAAATAATAAAGTTGCGCCCAGACTGTTAGCAGATTTTTTTAATGTATTTTCGTATTTTTTTTTCAATTTTAATAAAAACATAGGGGATCAAATATCGACATAGCCCTTTAAGGGTTGGATATAAAAATATTCTGAAACCGAATTTTTGGCGATTATATACTTACTATTCATCAAACCTTAGTGATGAGTCGGAACTCGCCAAAACTCTTAAAGGTTTAATATCGCAAAATTATGAAATTAATTTTTATATCATTATATACAAGCCCCATAGAAGTAAAAGCGAATTCGGAATTCGTGATAACTAGAACAATACAGCAGGGAGTTTTATTTCGAAAAATGCTTAAATCCGTTTTTTCCGAGATATATTTAAAGCCTTTGGAAGTGAAAGGTAATTCAATATCTCATTAGTTCTAAGAAATATGTCGGAATTCGTGAAAATGAACACAACCACTTTACACAGCCTTAGGGGTTGGATAACTAAAAATTGGGACAAATTTTTTTAGGCGCTTATATAAATAGCTGGCAGAAGCAGAATTAATTTGATAACTCGACATGTCTAATGAATATAAAGAAATTCGGGAAAAAGTCAAAAAGAACCTTTTCGTTTCTGTACGCCAATGAAAATCTTAACGTTTTTTGAGTAGTACGTACTAAGTTTCAAGTTTTTTAGAAAAAGCCGTTTATATACTGACAACCTATAAAATGAGATACGAAAACCACCCCCACCCCCGTACTTTTCTATCGAAAATATATTTTGCCACAATACTTCTATAGTGACTTTATATCGACGTCAATTTTTATATTTCTATTCTTGGGGTTTATTGAGAAATAAAAATTAGAATTTTTTCCTTTCTACCCGAGTGTAGTCGCATACTAAAATTTTTTCTCTGCTGGAGGTATACGGGTCATTCCATCAAGAATCGCCAAAAATGACGAAATTTGTGACCTTACATCGCCGATTCTTTTGAAAATTTATGTACTCGAAGAATTAGTGAAAAAAAATATAATTTCATTTTTTTGTTTCTATCTCCTTGAAAAAAAATTTCAAAGATAATTTTTATTTTTTTTATATTGCGACATTTTTTAAACAACAGTTTTTAAAATAAGTCCTACTTTATTATTCTAGGATAAACATTACCAGAGATATGAATTTTCAAAGAAGACTCGGACACCTTTTTTTACGAACTCTTTAACGTACTATAACTAACAAAAAATGAGATAGAAACAAAAAATTTAAATCATAGTTTTTTTTCACTAATTCTTCGAGTACATAAATTTTCAAAAGAATCGGCGATGGTAAGGTTACACTTTTGGCGATTCTTGATGGAATGACCCTTTTTCTATAAAGTAATTGAGAAGCACTGATGTTCTTCGATTTTTTTGACCCCGATCCCATTCAGATTCCAAGTTATTTTTTTGGTATGTTTTGTAAAACAGCATAACCTATTGTTGCGAGCTAGGGGTTCGCCGGGATTTCAAGTAAAACACAATTCGGTTAAAATAAAAATAAGTGATAATTTATTAATCCGCACTTTAATTCACAGAATTATATTCGCACAATAATTCGCACTGTATGGCAGCACCGCCCGCTTATACCATATATCGATTGACTCGTTCACTTTCGTTCTCTCTCAACACGGTCGCGTGTACCCGCTGGCTGTCACAGTCGACGTAATCAAAATTACTGTGTCTTCGCTGAAGCTTCACCTGCTTATATACTAGCCGGTTGCAGTCTTGAATGTTCGATGAGTGTGGATTGTTCTAGAAAGCTTTAGAGCTTTCGTTTTTGATCATCGTTCAGTGGTGGATGTAGAAGGTTCAAGTGAGCTTGAGATCTTTCGACTTTGATTCTAATTGGATTCTAGTACATTGGAGAGCATTCGATAAGAAGAGAGATACAATCGTGTTGTTTCGCCTTATCTTCAGCTAGGTTTCTGATTGGGTTATTTTGCAACTAGGTATTCGGTTGTTGTTGTTTTCATTATGTGAAACGATCGAGTTGCACGGTTGCGCGGTTGCCAGGTTTACATGTAACACTATAAAATATAAAAATATAAAAACAAAAAAAAAAGTTTTGAGAACTAACAAAAAAAATGAGATATAAACAAAAAAATGAAACCGTCTTTTTTTTTCACTAATTCTTCAAGTTCAAAAATTTTCAAACGAATCGGCGATGGTAAGGTTACAACTTTGGCTATTCTTGATGGAATAACCTAACTGCTGTAAATTTTTTAACATCATATCTGGTACGATTCTTGAAATATGAAAATTATATTTTTTAAAAAATGGCTATCCCCCCTACTTTCGCACTCCACCTATCCCTACGCAAATTTTAATTTCAATAGGCTCCACTTGTTATCCTACACAGTAAAAATAATTCATTAAATCTTACATCTTTTGGATAGTAGGCAAATATGCCTCACCTTTTCAAGTAAATTTACATTGGGATGTAATAGTCAATTTGAATGTAATTTTCAATTTTCGGTCAATCAATTTCAATCAGTAAATTCTAACTTCGAAAGAAGCAAATTCACTGGATATTCTCTTGAATTTACACTCTAAAAAAGTGTATAATTAGCTTTCTTTAAGATACACTTATTTCTACTTCTAATATTATTTCTTACTTACTCTTAATAAAACCCTTGGCTATAGGTAGGAATCGAACTGGCGATCAATTTTAGTCTTTGCCGCGTAAGTTTGGAGTCACTGGGTGACGAAGGTGTTTCATTTTCGTTTCAGTAGTAAACAAAATCTAACGAAGCGTGGTTTCATAAATTACATGTTTTTCGTCGTAGATAAGTAGAATTACACAAAAAAGAATGTAATTTTTAATTCATATATGAATATACTTAATTTAACACGAAATGTTGCTTCTTCATGTAAATTGTACGTTAAATTGACTAATGCCAGCAATTTCGTGTAAAAGTGATTGAAATGTGTACTTTTACTTGAAAAAATGTTTTACGATAGGTTAAGTTAGGTTAATTATGTACATACGGGTTTTTTTACATTTATTCACAATTAATTCACAAATAATCAGTTTACTTAAACATCTTACTGCCAAGTGCACCAGCCAAAATAAACCATAGTTGTAAAGGCTTTAGATCAGCCTAATCTCTTAACTATGAATATATATTTTTATATTAGCAATGTATCTATAATAAGAATAAAACTATGAACTATGAAATAGACGAAAAAGAACGTAATTTTAAATTTACATATTAATATAGTTAATTTTACACGATATGTTGCGTAATTTTGCCTTTTCATGTTGCCTTTTCATGTAAATTGTATGGTTCAGTTGAAAAGTACATGAATAATTTAATAATGGCAGCAATTTAAATGTGTACTTTTACTTGAATAAATTATATATACTGCAAATTTCAAGTAAAAATTGGATTTAAATTCAATTTTTTTAAAACAGTGTATATACAGAAACCAAATTTTATCTCCCTGTATAATAGGTTCGAAAGATATTGTAATTATTTAGTTATTTACTCCCTTCCTTCACACCACATCTCCCTTCTTAAAAATCCTAGCTCTTGTCTAATCATCAAGTATTCCTTAAAACAATCACAAAGTATTAACCTTCTCGCATCAATCGCTTAGAAGATATAGATTTTAGAATGTTTCTATTCAAGCTTTCGAGCGTTTCGAACGCATTTTCCTCCCATTTTCTCACCCTTCAACCCAAATCGACCATTTTCAGTCAACTATCATAGTTGTATAGAAGTTACAAGTTTCAGCCACCTAGCATAAGCGGTTCCTGAGATTTAGAAACCAAAATTTTTCGTCTAAAACACTGCCCCATCCCCCACCTCTTTCTCCCATCACCATCCACCCAAAAGATACTACGGGCTTGTGAGCTACTCGCCTTCAAATGCTTTTGCATATGGCGTACGGCGTGTACGGCGGAAAGACGGACCATTTTTTTTTTGCTTTTTTGTAACCTATTAGGCCTAAAACGTGAAAATACAAAATTTCAGGCTAGCAAATTTTTTTTAAATTTCAGGTTGATTACAATATTTTATTATTAAAAAATAATATAGTTAAATTTCCTACTGGATGACGCCGTTTTAGGATCGAAACCATTAGAGGCAACGTCTTTAGGAGGCTAGGGCCTGATTTGGACTGTCGCGCCATTGATGATGGCAATACTTTATTGGTAAAAAAATAATTGGTATGTTTTCATTACTTAATTGATTTAGTATTACACCTACTTATATTATTGTTTCCTTTGACAAGTCAATATTTCGAGGAATTTTCAATATCTGACCTATCCCCCTCCTTCAAATTTCTTTTCAATTCTGTTTACAGCCATGTCAACATTTTCTATTACATGACAGCTTATAGCAACCTTAAGCCTCTTTTTTCCACGCAATGCCTCTAATAATTTTCCTTCTTCAAAACATGTCCAAAATTTATAAAATCTTCAATAAATAAGAAAATTTCTGGCTAATTCTTAAAAATGAATAGGAAGTAATTTGCCTGCAGAATCGATATTTAATATTTCGCTACTCTAAGCTTACGCCGTCCTTAAAAATGTGAAACATCCGCCATGCTACCTTTCGTATAAAACTCCATAACAACGAATTTAGTTCGTCCTTTTATGTGACAGGCTTGTTCGCTGCTTTTGTTTACGTTGTTGGAAGGTGTTTTGATCTTCACCTTTCGCCGATGTGATTCTAATTTCACTTTCCAATGGCTAAAGTCATCCCAGTTTAGAAAGCTTTACGGGCGACGCCATGAATTTTTCATTCGACAGCTTTGACAAAGAGGGTCCCCAACCAGCATATTACTATTTACGGAAGAGGAATTCCTACCTTTTTGACTAAAAAAAAAAAATGAAAGCGAAACGCAAGCGGATAGAGAAGTGTCCTTCAGGAGCAATAACTGGATCATCCCATGAATATAAAATTCGGCAAAAGAAGATTGATACAAAAATGAAACCGGAATGGGGAAAAGGCTTGTAGAACATAAAAAACAACATCCTGACAGCCACTAATCCGATAGACTTATTCGCCTTGGCATTGGAAGTTTTCTAATCTTTGGATTTCCTCTTAGATTCTAGGCATCAGAATCAGCAGCCTGGAATTGTGGGACGAAATGATGCTATGATGGTGTTGCTATTCTTTGACATAAATGTGTCACAAAATTACTGCGAATGTTTACTGACAGCAACAAGAAAATTCATTTGATTTATTCTTCTCATTTCCAAGAACATCTTCCAGTTCAATGGGTCGTTGTCGCTGGGGGCGGAATTTAATTTTGAAAAGATCTTTTCCGAAGGACTGTACTGTGTTGGATTTTCGTTGGCCATATCATGGCTGGTAACCTTCTGTTTGATTGGTTGCCATCTAAATGTGTTAATTATGACACCAACCCAATTTCGTAGTCACTTGTAGAGCTAATTTTTCGTTGAGCCGCACGCCAGTTGTAAATCCTCGAATTTAATTGTAATTTATTATGGAAATTTCTTATAATCCTTTATTTGTTCGGAATTTTTGGTCGAAATTTGGTTAGTCATTGTTATACCATAGATTTAGTGTGAAGCGGTGAATAATGCGTAGTTTGAAAATCCACTGGAACAATTTTTTATTTTTTCAGTTTATTTTAATTCATTTTTTTTAACATTCAAATATTTACTCAAATTTCAGCTACAATAGTCAATCGTACGCGTATTTCATAATCATTGCATGATTATCTGCACGAATTTGATATCTGATGGTCTAATTATCTGGGGACGTGAATTGCCAAACCCGGTCGGAGGCATTTGCAATCCTCTAAATTTGGGTATTGATAGGTACCATGACTTATTTATTTTTTCTAGCGAGTGGTTTAACGTAAAAATATCATTGAATTGATTTTTAGACGACCACAAATAAAGGTGTGAAAGTAAAAAGGAATTCCATCTCTCATCAGGCCAAAGAAATATAGTGGACTTTGTGAAAACGTGTACAACCCCCTTACTCTCTCTTAGTATCGAAAAATTACTTTACTTAATTAATTATTAGGCGATTATGAATGTAGAAAGCGCACTAAGTACAAATAGCCTGTGTAGTGCTTGCTCATATACGGTCTATGCTCTCATGTAAGATCATGAAAGTAAAACTAGTTCGACATCTTAGAAGTCCTAAGAGGTATGACGGGATTCGAAAAATATTATGAACAAAACTAATTTTCTTTTTACTTAAAAAACAAACCACCCCGGTACCGTGTATGTATATTTAGAGTGGAAACTTATGTATTTCCAGTTTTTCTAGTTTCAGCTTTGTACTATTAGCAGCTCTCGCTCACCTTAACTCGCTCTTCCAAACGACCCATTATTTCGCTGGTAGGGCGTCTTTAGACCCACCTATTTTATAAATTCAAAGATGCTATTTTCAATATTTCTTAAGATATGAGGCTCGACTGTAGACTCTACCCCCATTTCCCCCTTTGAAAAGTTTTATATATAACGAACTCCCCTTATGCACTTGATCTTCTCTGTGTAATTGGTCAGTAAGATATCATGATCTAAAGTTTTTTTACCTCCTCACTCCAGCACGTCCCTACAAACACCAAAAAAAAAAATCAGCCAACAGTCTGGGCGCAACTTTCTTATTTTATGGGTAGGAGTCCGAAACATGTTTAATGCTGAGATGCAGTGTAGGTTACTATGCGACTGACAAGACATCCTAGAAAATAACGTTCCAAATAGCTTCCTAATTACACCGCATCTCAGCATTAAACACGTTTCGGACTTCTACCCATAAAATAATAAAGTTGCGCCCAGACTGTTGATTTTTTTTAGTTTTAATTACTCTAGTAGCATATCTACATATAGGTAATAAGTTTTAACTTTCTAGCATAAGCCATTTCTGAGGTATGAAAAACCACGTCCCACCCCCGTACCTTGCTACCCCTATCAAAAATTTAGTTACAGTTTTCAATTTTTAGCTTTTTATTCCTTGCGGCTTTCGAGAAATTAAAATCAGAATTTTTGCATTTCCATCCCCTCCCACCATAACTCCCTGCACCCATATCCTCCGCTAGAGATCTACCGGTCCTAACTCCTGTAATATTTTCAAGATCATATATGATGCAGGTTTTGAGAATTCACTAGTAATTCTATAAACAGAATCCAAATTTTATTTTCCTGGGATAATTGAGTCGAAAGATATTGTAATTTAAAGTTTTTCACCGCACCCCCATACTTCACCACACACCTTAACATTTTTAGCTCTTTTTTAATCTCCTAGTATCTGGACAATTACAAAGTTTCAGCCGTCTGAGATCAGTGGTTCAGGAAATATGGATTTTAGAATGTTTCAATCTCAGCTTTTAAGCGTTTTGGACGCATTGTCCTCCATCTCCAACTCGCACACCCCTCTACCACTATCAACCATTTTTTTTGCAAATGAGTCCACGATTACAGTACTATATAAGTTCCAACTTTCAGCCTCCTAGCATAAGCGGTTCTTGAGATCTAGAAACCAAAATTTTTCGTCTAAAACGCTCCCGCCTCCTCTCCCCTCACACCCCACACCACCAAAATATACCACTCGTAGGGGTTCACGCATTCGGTCTACCATACAAATTTCAGCTTAATATCTCAAGGGGTTTGAGAGCTACGCGCCTTCAAAAGGTTTTGGGTACGGCGGACAGCGTACGGCGGACAGCGTACGGCGTCTACGGCGGACAGACGGACATTTTTTTTTTGCTTTTTTGGGGTTATTAGTCCTAAAACGTGAAAATACAAAATTTCAGGGTAGCAAATTTTTTTGAAATATCAGGTCGATCACAATACTTTATTATTAAAAATAATAAAGTAAAAAGGGACTTTTGTATGGAATCTTCCCGAAGATGTGTGAACTTGAACAACCTTGCTTTAGATAAAAAAAAAAAATTAATTCCAGTAAAAACGTATTTTTTAATTATAGTGAATTCCGGGAGATTATTGAAAGAGTTTTTAAAGGACTTTTCCAAGAAGGCGGCTACACGAAGGTCTTGCTTGGTTTTAGTTACAACTATTGGATAATTAATTTACACAAATTTTTTAACTGAACTAGAATTGTTTAGAAACTAGTGACATACGACTTAAACTACGACATTGAAATTTGTCTATACGTGGGTTTTATAATAGTTCCAGTGTAGAGTGTGAATATAAAAAAATCTCAAGAGCCCTTCGTCTGGCTTCCATACAAAAATCATGTAAAAATGTTCAAACTTAATTGACGAAACTGACTACAACTCAAGAAACCGCTTAGCAACTAAGTCAAAATTTTGCACAAATTAGTTTCAAGTGAAAATGAAGTTCGTATTTATTAGTCAGCGAAATCCCTTTACGTCTTCCGGTAGATTCCATACAAAAAATCCTTAAGACACGTGTTGAAGAATATTGACCGATAACTTCATAATGATTCAATATAGTAATTTCGAATTATGGACACATTAATTTTGGAATGGATTCAGATTAAGAGAAAAATATGTTGGTAATTCTGTGAGTCTTAATTCAGCCCCCATCTAAAAGTCAATGAAAAATCAAAATTTTATTTTCGGTGATTTACGTAAAGTTCCATTTTAAAATCAGATGATATTGACTTTCTCTATTAACTATTAACTATTATTGTTTATTTACAAGAGTATGAGAATAGCTTTACTTACACGTACTAATGAACTAAAAGAGTGAACTAGTTTGCGAAGAACCCGGAATCTGGATTAAGCGCTCCCAATGGTCAAGTAAAATGCTCAAGCCTAATTTTAATTTTAAATGTTAAGACTATTGACCTTTCTTAAACAAAAAGGAATAGCTGTCTATTTATTATTCAACAATAATATTGCACTATCGCGACATAATCTAGAGTATAATTAATTAATCCTTTGTCAACAGAAAATACTCGATAGTTTATAATATAGTAGAATGAGTATAGACGATTAGCATCACTTCACAAAATTTATAGCCTCCTACCGATTGTTCTTTGAACTCCTTGGTTATCAAACTTCGCGTTATTATCAGAACCAAACCTAATGGGAAGGAAATGAATAAAATAAGGGTCTATTAAATCGACAACCCTTACGAACCAGAAAGAATGATTTTGAGAATCCAAATATATCCATACATGATAATATAACTGCATGATAACAACCGCACCAGGATCGACATACTCCCTGGCGTCAAATAAATTAAGTTGAAACCTTCTAGGACGTCGGTATTTCTTATGGTCATATGTTACTTTTCTATACAATGTATAGGTACGTACGTAGATCACTTTACTGTTTTTGTTCATATTTTCGATCCCGTATTTTTCGGACATATAGTTGCTTGCTGTACTGGGGAGTTCGGTTTGAACACGCAAAGTAGCAAATGTATCACAATTAAGTCACTCAGAATGCCAATACCCCGCCTGGTGTACACTAGCATCCGTTTCGATGCTACATCTAATACAACATTTCTATGACCGGTATCTCAGGATATTATCCCCACATGTGTCTTCGAATGTGGATATTGCTGGCTGGAAACTTTCGCCACATACTTCCACCATACACCGGATAGGACGTACTAACTTACATATACTCGTAGTTCGATATCTTCCGAAAATCTTCGTCAATAAATCATTTCGAAAATTTCCACCCGTACATCCATATGTTATCTCCTATGTAAAATTGCTACTTTTCCTCGCCGTCGCTTTGAGAAATGATGTAGAATCGGGGGGCCAATACGAAAAATAGTAATTTCGAGAAAAATTTTCTGGCTATCCGCTACCGTCATTGGTTACAACTTTCCGAAACAGCATGCCAAACTTTATTTTGATCGTGGAAACGGCCTGCCACTTTCTGATGAAAACTCCATGACTTCTGACATAACTTGGCGTAGCAGACGAGGTAAAAATTATTAAGTGATAGACTTCGATATACGAAACCCCTTTGAAGGTGTTTACCGAAGTTTTTCCTTTTTCTTCACCCGAATATCCGAGCGGTAATATCTGGTACTTGACGTATACACACTTCGGTACCATAATGTTTTTGCAGTCTTTTTGAAATCGATGAGTAAAGGGCTCGCTCGGGAAACTTTTCACAACTCACTCGTTGCGTGGTACTTTCGTCGTGAAACTTTTTAATTAGAAATAAAATTGTTGAGCAACGTTCCACGCGCAACAATTCAAACATAACGAAACAAATTATTGTTATTATAATTTTTTTTTCGCAGCAAAGCGTTAAGAAAGTTTTATGAATTCAATTAATTTCAAATTTTCAAATATATATTTTTCAGTTTCGAAAGTGGAATTAGTTTTGAATTAATTTCAGTATGTAAATGGGACTTTTAATTTTGGGAATTGCGTACGTTAGTGGTGTGCAGCCAATCGAGTGATTGGTGGAGTGGCTGGAGTACGTGAAGCACAGGGGCAAAACATTTGGAACCACATATCGAAAAAACTAACATATTTTTTTACCTTACGAGTATTATTGCAATAATACAGTATTGTGATCGATTTATTTGCTATCCTTCTACCATGTTTCATGGCTAGTAGATACCAAAAAAATAAAAAAAAAATATCTGTCCTTCTGTCCATCTACCGCCGTACACAAAACATATGTACATATTTTGGAAATAAAATCAATCAATCAATCAATCAAAATTGTTTGAAAGCTCGTACGAGGACTGTCCCAGAAGTACTTAGCTGGCACATAGATGGCGGTTTTTATTTGAAAGTAAATACTGTGGTAGAAAGCACTATCCCTATAAGGCTTAAGTTTAAAGTTTGAAGACGCTATGTTCTTTAGTCTTTATTTGGCAGCCATCAAAAGCGATCGCTCTCAGTGAATTTTTAAACATGGAGGAAATTTGTTATCATTATGTAATACAATACTTTCTTTTGAAAGGTCTCAGTCCAACCAATAACATAGGCGAACTAGATTCTACTCTGGGAGAGTGTGCTCTTCCGTTTGCAACAATAAAATATATTGTGACAGCGTTTAAACGAGGCCGTACGAGCTGTCAAGACGAACAACGCAGTGATCATTATTTATAGTGTGGTCACCTGACCACGATATAAATGGTGAAGAAAATTTTCAAAATAGTATTGGATGATTGTCGACTGAAAGTGCGCGAGTTAGAAGGCATAATAGGCATTTCAAAAAGTCCTGTACATCGCATATTGACTGAAAATTTGGACATGATGGTTGCAAGATGGCTGCTGCGTTTGCGCACAATGGAAAGAAACAGTGTGGTGAGGATGTTTCAATCGAGAGATTGGCGTTGTTTCACAGCAATAATGCCAAGTTTTTGCTGCGATTAATAACCATGGACGAAACATGGGTCCATCACCCTACACCTGATAGGAAGGAACAGTCAAAACAATAGACTAACAGGAGCGAATCGGCACAAAGGAAGGAGAAGGCAGTCCAATATGCAGGCAAGGTTATGGCATCACTTTTTTGGGATGCCTGTGGGATAATTTTCATTGATTATCCAGAAAAAGGAAAAACATTTAACAGCGAGTATTATGTGAACTTATTGCAGCGTTTGAGTGATGAAATCAAGGAAAGGCGGCCGCAATTTGCGAAAAAGAAAGTGTTATTTCATCAAGATAATGCACCGGTTCACACATCCGTTATCGCGGTGGACATAATCACCGAGTTAGAGTTCGAATTGAAGTCCAGTCGGACATCCAACATAGTTGGACGAACTCCTGCGGACTTCGTGGGTATTTTATTCGATAGTATACATTAAAACTGTAAGCAAATAAACGATACTCTGATCCTCCCCAAATAATCACCCACTAAATTTTATATCTTAGAGTACCCATTGAGGCCATTAAGAACGTTAGCAGAATAGAGATTAATTTAATTTTAGCTTTAGAATTAAGACGAAAAATTGTTAGGTTAAGATTTAAGGCACAAAAAGAGCACTTTTAAAACATAAAACAAAGTTCGAATTGCTTCCTCACGTACCCTATACGCCAGATTTAGTACTCTCGGATTATTTTCTCTTTTCAAACTTAAAAAATGGTTCGGTGGTAAAAGATTTGCCAACTGGGAAGAGGTGGAGTCTGCGATTGACGGTTATTTTGAGAAGCTAGACAATTCTCACTATAAAGAGGGTATCGAAGCTATCCAACATCGCTGGGAAAAGTGTATTTTCCTAAAAGGAGACTATGTTGAGAAATAAAGATTTTTTTTCTCAAATTTTTTGTGTTTTCTTGATTAGGCTACTTTACTTTTGGGACAACCCTCCAACTTCCCAAGCCCTTTGCGCTACTAAGTTGAAATTTGTATGGGTAGAGCCCTATAATTTGCCACTTTTTCAGGGGTTGTGGTTTGACGAGAGAGGTTGGGGGATCGTTTTAGACGAACGATTGTGGTTTCTAGATGTAGTTAAATGTTGTAGTGGCATAAGTATCTATCGCACCCCGATTTTAAACGATTCCCAACATTTTTTATTTTCCAAATAGTGCATAAAGCTGTGTATTTATTAGTAAACGTAATTAAATCGAAGCCCTACTCCGCAAACGCTTTATTTTTTGGCATTGCTGCTATTTTACCGATATAACACAGAAAAAATATAAACGAAACAAACTAAACTGAACAATCTCTCTGATCATTTGACAGATATTGTCGACATTATCTACTTCAAAGTTGACATTGTTGACATTGTTTACGGGTTTGTCTACTAAGCCATGTAGATAATTATAGTCGACACGTAGAGCAACAATAAACACTGCTTTAGATTTAAAGCTAACTCCTGTAAAATTTGCGTTTTTGATTTGTAGTGGATTGTGCAAAATGAATTCATATGGTATTTTATATGGTGGCTATATGAAGGATTGACTAATACATTTTTTTTTAATTATTATTTTACCCAAATGAATCCAAAAATTTTAACTCTTTGGATTGAAGCGTTCAGGATTCATCAACCTCAGTATGTTATCACTTAATTAAAGTCTTTTTTATGAAATATTCCCAAAGGAGTAGACGGATATTACTAACAAATGAAGTCACTTTTGCTGTTGACTTAAACCTAATTCCTGTAAAATTTTGACTTCAAGCTTTAACGCATTTTGGAGTTGTAGTGGGTCCTATAATTTCCGTACACTTCTGAAGGATTTTTATGTTGCCACTGTACGAAGGACTCATCGAGTTTGCTTTATGTTGAGATTTTTACGTGCAAATGTCGGAAAATTAATGCGTGCAGAATTTAAATTTCCAAACTTAAAGCATTCGGCCAACAATCGTGAATATGTGGTTTAATGACTCCTGTATGGGAGGCACCACAAGGAAAGTGATTTTACGTTTTCTATTTGATAAAATTTCAACTTCCTAGCTCAATGAGTTTTTGTGAAATACGGGCGAACAAACAGACAGACGCACGGCAATCAGATTTAGGATTTTTCGACACAATTGAACAAAAAATAATGTACAACCTTTCATTCATCTGAAGCCCCGTTCTAGGCATTGAGAACTTTTCGGGTTGGATTAAACTTATATAGTGCTCTATGATTTCATATCGAGTAAAAATATATTGTAATATTAAATGATGAAAATTGTATTAAGGCTTTAATTTTACATCACTATGCTAACCAGGTATGTTGTGTATTTAATAAAATTAATAAATTAGGACCGTTTCAATTTCCTGAATCCCACATCCATTGGTTTTTAAAAACAAAACGTATACCTACTGTTATTATTATGATATGCACAATCCTGATTAATAAATAACGTTTCCGAATTACCGGAAATACTATGAAAATAAAATCCTACCTATTATATATTTTTTTTGATTAAGCCGTAGAAGCTTCCACTCGAGTAGAGCCAATAGAAAAAATAGCAAAAATGTTTTTATTAGGGGTGTTGTTCATGCACAGAATACACACAATACAACAAATTCCCATCGTTTTGTTTCACGAAAGAAAACAAATAATTTTTAACTACGCGCTCTATTGTAGACAATCGCATAATCCGGCGTCATATAGTCATAAACTTTATTCTATATCCGATAATAAGGATAATTCCGGTTTTATGGATGCACACTGTTTACTTATATTTAAATAGGAGCATTTCGTTCAACTCGATTGAATGCGACATTTTGCTGTTATATGGGGGTTTGAGTTTAGTATATGTGGGAAAATTTTTGATATGGGGGACTATGTAAGCAAATTGTGGCATACACTTTGCGATATCCCCTACCATTTCAGTTCTGTAAAGTTTTATTCATGCATGCATCAACGATATAAAAACATTTTTATTCTTCATATTCTCGAGGTATAAGCATGCTTTTCAGAATTTCATCTTTCTTGATTCAGTTATAGGTTTATAAAGTTTCAGCACCTCATATAAGCATAAAATATTTTTATATGCTACGCTAGCAACCCGAGAAACTCGATCAGTTTCCAGTAAGAAATCCAGCAACCTTCCAATGCCTAGCTGGAAGGCTGAGAAAAACATCCGATTAGGAACGCCTCTCAATATCCAACGAGGAAACTTCTGTATGATACTCGAATGCTCTTCACTCGCATGTTCTCCGGCCCTCTTTCGAACAGTTCAAAACTCTCGACTCAACACAAGCAGTAATAAGTTCTAGAGAGATGCAGCCAGAGACAGTTTGTATGATCAGCGAGTTCAACGCGAAAGTAGGTCTACAGCGATTAAGTGATCAAGTTGTATATAAAATGGGGCAGTGTTGTCAGTAGTGCGATTATTGAAAGCGAATTGATTTTAAATGAATTGTGTTTTGCTTGAAATCTCAGCGTACCCGTAGCTCGCAACACTATTATTTCTCTACTTAAGTTCCAAGTTTGAGCGAAAAATTTTTCTGCTTCCAGTCTATGATCCTATGTTAAAGAGTTCTTGAGAAATGAAACTAGAACGCTTAATGAATTCTGCACATTTTCTAAACTATAGAGTTTATACAGTTCCAGACTCTGGTTATCTTATTATATTAATGGATCACAACGGAAGCATTGGCGGTCTATGTGATTGGTCGCTTTAGCGTCCACTCACCTTACCTATTATATTAATCAAATTAATGCAGACTTGCAATCATGGTGATGTCCTGTCTTGAAAGGATCTCTACATATATGAGCAAAATAAGGTAGTTCTAAATTTGAATGTAGGACAAAAAAAGTTAGGGTTCCAGACCATAGTGCAATGGTTTACCAACATTCAGTCACCAAGTTTCAATCTTGTGGCAGAAACCGTTCAAGCGATATGAACTTTGAAATGTTTTGATTCCAGCTTTTGCGCTCTATTCTCATGTTGTTTTGCCGCGCACAACCCTCCACCCATATCGACCTTGTTTTTGAAAAGGTGCCAATATCGTAGCACACTGTATAGAAATTTCATGTTTCAACTACATGCCATAAGCCTCTTTCTAAATAAAACCAAATGAAATCTGCAGCATACTTAAAAGACTAAAAACGAATAAAGCTCCAGGTGTCGATGGTCTCCCAAATGTCCTTCTCAAACACCTTCACAAAAATTCCTAAACCTGGTAAGGACCCTAGCTGTCCTAAAAACTACCGACCCATTAGCCTATTACCCTCACTCAGCAAAGTCTTTGAGCGAATTATTTTAAATAGAATAAATACTTTTCTCGGAACCAAAAAAATTATACCCAACTTCCAGTTCGGATTCAGATTAGGACATTCGACTACTCATCAACTATATAGAGTCACGAAGGACGCTTAACGCCAAGGGGTCGTGCTTAAGGCCAACACTACACAATATTTATACTGCAGACGTACCTACCAGCGCAAATTGTGAACTAGCAATCTTTGCGGATGACACCAGCATATACTCTCACTCAAAATACCCTGCCTCAATAATAACCGAACTCTAGCTATATCTGGACAGGCTATGCCAATACTACAATAGATGGAAGATCAAGATTAATCCCATGAAAACACAAGCGATATACTTCACCAAAAAACGGAAAAGCCACAATCTTCCAAACAGGCCTACCAATTTTTTAGGACAACCCATCGAATGGGATAACCATATCAACTACCTTGGGCTTACTCTAGACAGGAAGCTGATACTAAAAGACCATATCGAGAAGTTATGCTCTAAGGTATCCAAATCCATTCATGCCCTGTAGCCATTAATAAACAGAAAATCTAAGCTCTCAACGGACAACAAGCTCCTTATTTTTAAACAGGTGATCCAGCCCATAATTTCCTATGCCGCTCCTATATGGAATCAGACTTCAACTATCCACAAAAAAAATCATACTTGACCTACCATTTTATTTTTCAACTAAATGGTTACACAAAACAGCTAATGTGCTTGAAATCGCGACTCTTCTTAAATTAGACTTAGCTCCTTCTTGAGGAAATCAATTCAACTCGACAACTCTCTTGTAGCATCCTTCCTATAATCTGACGTACTTTCGAGTCAACGAATGTAGCCAACATGTTTACTTGCATTCCTTTATATTATTTTATTTGCTTCAAGCACTTCAATGGATTTATTTGTTTTAGCAGTTAATTAGATTAAAAAATTTAAGTTTAAATAGACAAGGTTTTTTGCAATTTTCCTTGTATAAGCTCACACTAAATTTTTTTAAAAATACTATCCTACAGCCATACTCTAAAAATATAACGTAGTTGTTCAGATATTTGTCTAATCTCTAAAATAAGTTATACATGTAATCCATAAAAATTATTCCTGGCAATAAAGAAATTTGAATTTGAATTTGAAATGAGCCTTTTCTGCAAAAATATTTTAATAAATTATTTCTTAAAGTCCCCGCCCCAGGATACACATGTAAACTGCACTTAGTTGTTAGGAAACCGCAAGCGCCCCCAACTGTAAAACTTTATTTTGTTTTTGTGATATGGCACCCAATTTCTGACTAACTTGTTTTTCAGAAATTAAAAAATGGTTAAAAATACATGCCGTAGTAGTACCACAGCCAACCTTGTGGTACTCTAGATGAAACACTGAACTGTGGTAAAATAAAAGCGTTACCTTTAGTGACTACAGTTTGGTGATTACTCAATGGAGAAGGACAGGCTTCCATTTCCAATTCTATCACTGGAAGTTTAAAGAAAACCCCCTGTTCCAAATTTCGAATAACGAATAAATCAATTTCATAATAAAATTGAGGTTTATTGCTTATCGAATATAGTTTCGAGGGAGAAGGATTCGGGAAAAAGTATCTTCCTCACCAAATCTAAGAGATATGATGAAATTTGTGAATACGTTCATAGCCTTGGGGACTTTCGGAAAATCGTGAAAAAATGCAATTGAATAAAACGCGTGCAAAAGAAAACTCCAATTCGATATCTCATCAGACTTCAGAGGTATTACGAAATTTGTCGAAACGTAAGCAGTTCCTGTACAGGAGAAGAATTTCGAAAAAGCGTAAAATCAGTATTTCGACGATTACATAAAATGTCGGTAGAAATTAAAACCAATTTTGAATCACATCTAAGAGGTAGGTGGAATTCATGAAAACGCATGAAAAAACGAAAAAATCTCTGAAATGAGCTTGTAGGCGATTATATAAGTCCGTGGAAGTAAAATCCAATTTGATATCTCATCAAACCTAAGATATATGACAAAAATAGTATCTCCTTGGGTGTTGAATATCTAAAAATAGTAAGATTATTTTTTAAGCGATAATATTACGTTTTAGGTAATTAAAGCCTCAGTTATAATGGTTCCGATCCGATCCGATCCGGAAAACGGAGAGTGTTGAGTTTCTCCATCCGACACACATCTAAAGGGAATTTTGGAATGCCTAGTCACAATCGTTCCGCTAATTAGCCGAGACACAAAACGGAGGGGTAAAGTTGACCAACTTTCAACTTCTATCCGTTCCGACGCTAAGAGGTGAATTATTGAATTTCACCACCTCTTTCGCCTCACTAAAAATCAAAATTACACCTCAATAGTGTCACTTTGACGAATGTCGAAACGGAATCATTATGCCTTGAAATTTTTCTCCTCCGACGTTGCCGGATCGGATCGGAACCATTATAACTGAGGCTTAAAGCTCGAGGAAGTTGAAACCAATTCGATATCTTTTCGGACTTAAGATATATGATTGAATTAGTTAAAACGTGTACAACCCTTTTACACACTCTAATACCCTGTACAGACTATGCCTTTTAAACGCATTTAAGTAGGTAAATTTAACATGTTAAAAAAGTAGTGTTCAGACTAGGCAACTCGTTTTATTTTTATACATGATACCTTGATGTGATTTGTTTTGACAAGTAGATATTCAGCTGTGCTTCATTAGCAAATTTATGCTTTCTAAATTGTTTGAAACCAACTAGTTTGTATAGCAGTAATGAAAAGGGAATTTATTAGCTAATGCAGTCGTTGCAGAAGCACAAAATTCAGTTTCTGCAGCATTAAATAGTTTCTTCCAAAGTTTACTTCGATTTCCGAGAGGGTCGCAGTACATGTTTTCGGTAAAACGCATAGTAGCTATGTGTTTTCGTAAACGCGTCCGGGAAGTGTTTTCAGCGCATTTAACTCGATTAAAACACGTTAATCTCGTAGTCTGAACATAGTATAAGGGCCATTACTACGATCGTCAGTTAAACTTTAACTGAAACTTGAACCAAAAGTTTTGTATGAAAACCTGTTAGTTAAATGGCCAGGTTAGAACGTAACTGAACATCGTAGGAACGACCCATAGGGGATGAAAAGAAAAAGTCCTGAATACGACTTTTAGGCGGTAGTATATAAAGTTATCCGATAGGAATTTATTACGCCTACATCCCGAATGCAGCGTTAGCCCCACCATTTAAGATCATAACTTAAATAGTTTTTGAGATATCAGACGTGATTTTTCAAAAGACGACAACGCATTTTTTTTCCTCATTTCCGCACCACTACATATGCATATCGACTATTTCGAAAATGGCTCATCTATCATTGCTCTAAACAAAGAAAGTTTCAACTTCTTACCTTAAGCGGTTCCTGTGATCTAGAAACTAAAATTTTTCGTCAAAAATTTCACCCCATCTGCACATTCATACCCACACCCCAAGAACTGCCCTCTTAAAGAGTTATACCCAGTCTACTCACTAGAACATTTGTAACTTAACACCTCGAGGGATTTATGAGCTATAAGTTTTCGAACCGTTTTGCGGGCGGCAGTCGGCGAACACAATTTACTTTATTATTTTAATAAAAAATTATTGATATCGACTTTTAAGATAAAAACTTTGCTACCCTGAAATTATTTTTCGTTTCATGACTAAAAAAAATGCAGTCCTTCTGTACGCCATATGCAAAATCGTTTGAATGACCGTACCAAACCCTTTGAGATATTATGATGATTTTTTTTGTTGATATACTGGGTACATCAATTTAAGTGGCCTCCTTTTGAGTGGGCAGTGTGAGGGCGTCTTAGAGGGAAAATGTTGGTTTCTAGATCTCAATAACCGCTGCTAGGAGGCTGAAAATTGGAGTTTATATAGAGCCTCGATAGTGCACCCATTTGCAAAAAAAAATTTCGATATGGGTGGAGGGGTGGGAGTGGGGGTGGGAGTGGGGGTGGGAGTGGGGGTGGGAGTGGGGGTGGGAGTGGGGGTGAGTGTGGGGGTGGGGAGAAAACAATGCGTTCGAAATGCTTGAAAGCCGAGATGAGATATTCTATCTCCATATCTCCTAAACCGTTCATATCACAAAATTGAAACTTAATGCATGTCTGTAGGTATACTAGGAGAATAGAACGGGAAAAAAACTGTAGGGGGTTTAGTGGTCTGTTGGGGTGGGGAGTGGAAAACTTTAGATTACGATATCTCACGAACCAATTGAGTTAGAAAATTTAAATTTGGCCTGTGTATATAAATCAAAAAATGGAGTATGATCGAAATAAAATTTTTTAATGGGGCGGTGCAGCATGGAAGTGGAGCGGGGTTACTGTTTATTCTCTATCGTGTATATCTGGTTTAGAGATAAAATTACCTTTCCGAGAAACCTCCTAATCTCGAAACAACTGATGTTATACTCCGACTTTGACCGCGTCCTGGAGTATGAGCCAATTACGAAATTCTTGTGTTATATGTTGTAGTGGAATAAGCATTTTAGCGCGATCCCATTTTAACCGCTTCTCGAACTTTGATCCGAAAAATAATAAGTTTTCGCCCGGACTATTGGCAGATTTTTTTCCTTTATTATTTTAATGAAATAAAGTATTTTAAAAAAATGTCCGTCTGTCCACCTTAGACACCGACCGTACGCAAGACTGTTTGAAGGTGCGGAGCTGACAAACCCCTTGAGATATTAAGATGCAATTTTTATGGTAGGTAGAATGGGTGAACCCCTACGAGTGGTACCTCTTGGAGTGGTAGGGGTGTAAGGTGGGAGGAGGGGGTAGCGTTTTAGATGAAAAATTTTGGTTTCTAGATCTCAGGAACCGCTCATGCTAGGAGGCTGAAAGTTGGAACTTATGTAGTGCTATGATTGTGGACCCATTTGCAAAAAATGGTCGATAGGGGTCGATGGGTGTGCGAGTGGGGGAAAACAATGAGTCCATTTATTCTAAACATTCTAAAATCCATATCTCCTGAACGATTTATGTCAGACAGCTGAAACGTTGCAGTTGTCTTAAGAGATACTAGGAGATTAGAAAAAGGTTAAAATTATTAAGGAGGGTGGTGAGGTATGGGGTGAAAAACTTTGAATTACAATATCTTTCGACTCAATTGTGCCAGGAAGATAAAATTTGGTTCCTGTATAGTATAGAATTATCAGTGGAGTCTACTGAATGTAAAATTTTTGAGGGAGGAAGTGAAGCACGGAAGTGGCGTGACCGTCATTTTTTAAAAAATTAAATTTTTATATCTCAAGAACCGTATCCGATATGATCTTGAAAATTTTACAGGAGTTAGGACCAGTAGACCTCTAGCGGAGAAAAAGATGTTGAGGGTGTAGGGGGTAATGGCGGAAGGGGATGGAAATGAAAAAATTCTGATTCTAGTTTCTCGAAAGCAGCAATGTATAGAAAGCTAAAAATTCACAACTGTATAGAGACATTCCAGAAAAATAAATTTTTGATAGGGATACCAAGGTTCTGAGATGGGGGTAGTTTTCATATAAAGTTGAAAAGGAATTACCAGGAGGCTATTTGTAACATTATTGTTTAGGTTGTCAGTCGTATAGTAGCATACCATACACCGCATCGCAGCATTAAACACGTTTCGGACTTCTACCCATGGGGATGCAAATAAGAGGGAAACTGTTATTCACCTTCTTTGCGAGTGTCCCGCCCTAGCTAGAGCCAGACTTCGCGCACTAGGCAAACCCTTCTTCAATAACCTCGATGAGATCTCGAAAAACAAGATAGGAGAACTGATTATCTTCTTGAACAGCTCTGGATGGATATGATAATCCATTCAAGCCCCAGGTCTCTGTAAAACTATATATATACTTCATCAGCCCTCAACGACCAGGTTAAACTAGGTGTGGTATCAAAACGGCGCTTCCTGTGCTAATTGGGCCCTGTTTTTCGGTAGACGGGCCACCACGTAAACCAACCAACCAACCATCTACCCATAAAATAATAAAGTTACGCCCAGACTGTTGGCTGATTTTTTAATATACGGCTGATAAAGCAAAGTAAACAAAATTGTATACAGGTAGGAGCGTTTAAAAGTGTGCAGCGTGCATCGAATATAAAACAAACATAATTTTTGTTCTTTAAAAAAATTAAGTTGAGAGAGCTAAAAGTTGAAAGAGCTAAAACCAAACTATTTCGATAATCTCTAGATAATTGTTAACAATTTCAGTTTTGAATATATGCATAAAATTGAAAATGAAATGCGGCCAAATTTATTTTCTTTCAGCCGTCTGTTATTTGGACCTTTCCGTTGTCTGAATTTTTTTTGTTGCAGTTGCGTTTGTTTTGTTCAATTTTTCAGCAAGTTTTGAATTCAATTTTTAAAAAATTTTGTTTTTCTTTTCAAAATTTGCAAAGAAGTTATAGCTTCATGCTACTAAATACTAAATTATCATATTTTCAATAACAAATATGGTTTTGTGTAAATGGAACCTTATGAGATTTAAGACTTAGCGCTAAGGGAAAATGATTTATTTGTTTGTATATACACAGAGCTCTTAAGCAACGTATTTACGTAATTTAAAGAAATCTTTATTTTTCAAATAATGGTTGAGAAATAAGTTCACCCATATTTTGGAAACCAGCAAGGTGACCATGGTAAACAAGTGAATCTTTGAATCCTTGAACATTGAATTCTCCTATCAAACAGTTGTGTTCTTAAGTTTTTTTTTAAAGTAATTGGCTTTAAACTAAGGGTAGTTTGATGCAATTTGGTTTTCTTCAAACTTTTGTAGTGTTACAATTTTTGACATTAACCTTCCAAATATTGTTTCAAGCAGCCAAGAAGAATGTTTTCAAGAAGATCGGTAAATAGTTTGGAAACGTTTTCAACGATCGCATGTTTTGAAAATGAAAATCGTATCGTAGGCGGGAATAAGAAATCCGCGGTTTTTGGTAGGTGCGTCTATTTCAAAACTCTTATATCTAATAAAAATGTACTTTTTATGTAGGTTTATGTGACAGTAAAATTCAGGTGTGTATAATTAAATGATAATTTTGTGCGTCGAATATCCATGAAAATTTAATCATACCATTCAAAATTGCTGAAACTTTTGTGTTCTGTGTCAAATCCAAAAACGAGAAAATGCTGCTGAAAACAGTACACCTACATACACCGTAACGTCGCGAAACAGAAGCACTTCTTATATGCGTTTGAACCCGGTATTTCTCTGATCCGGATTAAAAATTAAACGCGACGCTCGAATAAATAGAGTCGAATCGGAAGAATAACAACATCGAACACAAAAAACTTTTTGTAACAAAACTCACAGGACATCACTAAAAGAATTTGCATTGAAAAAAAGCAATGAACTCACACATCTGGACTGAACTTTTCACATCTGTAGTTTCACATTTAAAGTGGGAATTTGACCCGTTTGCTCAACATGCGGGAAAATATCTAAGCTGCACAGAACTTTACACACTCGTACTGGTCGGTATGGTCAAATGTTCGCCAGTCACGGACAAATAGGAATTAAAAAATATACCGCACCAACCGGATGTGGGTAACGTCCTTTTTCTATTTTCACCTAAATCCTCCTTAAGCCTGACGAAGATGACAAAACTCGGGCCCGATTTGAAGTATTTGTCATCAATCAGGTATACACTAAACCGCTTACTCCTGCTATTACTCGCAGTCGAAGATCCGATAACGCCACCACACACACCACATGATCAATTCCTCCTTTATGCAAACGATGCAGTAGGTGTAAAATTAAAAAAAGAACGAATCTCCAAGGATGCGATATGCGGTAACCGAATCCTTTTGTATAGACCGAAACCGCTCATAGAAACCGACAACGAACGCTCAAAGAAAATCTGTCTCTATCGCAGATGGATAGAAAACTGGGACTGGTACAGCAAATCTCAATCGAACAGCTTCAAACGCTCCAAGTTACCCGCACCACAAGCTTTCGAAGGAGCTATTGCAAATTATGTGGAACGAAGGCTCGACGCAAACGTGAAACTTTCACGATCCACACACTGGAATGTTTCAGATGGATCTAGGTAGACTAGAAAATAGCCAACTGAACTGATTGAATTCCAGTGTCACCATTTCCATCAAAATCAAGGACCTTTTGAGTCGTAGTCCTGTTTGGATGAGCGTGACATTAGGCATTCAACGGTTAGGCAAAGGGAAACGTTGCAGCTGGCGCTCTTTTATCTCGCGCTCTTGTTACTTTCGCATCAAGACCGATTTCATATCACCCTGTAAACTTCATTTAAAGGTGTGTATAATTCAGCATTATGCGCTTTAAATACTGGCAGAGTTTTGTTATTGTTTAATAGTATCCCCCAGCCAGCGTCCTTAACACCACGTGCTTTATGGAAAGACAAAGCGCTCCAGCCACAGTAACTTGTCACGTATTTAATTTTTAGCAAGAGGAGATTTGTGTCCTTTTTTCGCTTGGCTAGGGTCTGCTGATATCATTGACGCCAGTTCTGGTTCTGGCGTGTTTTTCATTGGGCTGTGATGGGGATGTTTGTAGTGTTCGTTCCTAAAAATTTTCATTTTTTTTTCAATTTTCATAACAAATGGGTAGGTAAATGGCCGTTGAGGGAAGCAGAAGGCTAATCCCACTTTTTGTCCACTTTCAGCTATATCCCATTGAAGGTCTTTTATGCCGCGCTTAGGGATGAGGTGGTGGACTTAAAGTTTGATTAGATGTGTAGAGTGGCAGGGTGGAACACGCTTTGGGAGTATTTGAGCGATGAGATGTTGGAATGTGTTTGTGGAAATTAGAAGAAAAGTTTTCATATAAATTTCGAAATGCATTTCTAAGTTTGCGAATAACTCAAGTGTTTCGGAATATGAAAAGTGAAGACAAAGTACGTAGGCTTGCGTTAAGCAAAGCGGTTTTGTTTGTAGTTTTTGAACACTATACGACTGAATAGATGGGGTGGAACATAGCGTGTACACGGGCTAAGCAAATGCAAAATAATAAAATATTCGAATGAACAAGCATTTCGTTGTTGGAAGAACGCGTAGAAATTAGGTTTTATTTATTCATAGGCAATTAGTGTAAACGTTATTTCTAGAGCATCTGTTTGGAAGAGAATAACACCTAAAGCTTACCATTGTGTTATAATAGCTGAATGCAAATCATTTGCTTAATATCCCATTTAAATGTACGCTTATTTCAGGAAACTTCATTGATACAACTAAGCAACAACTTCTTGGTGTTTTGAACAATTCTCCTATAAAACTTGTCATTAATATTCAACCGCAGCAATTCTCTATGGTGCCAACAGTAGCGGTATACGTAATACGTCATATTTCTGTGATTAACTGGCATAATCCCGTTGTAAAGAAAAAAATCGACCAATGGTCTGGGCGAAACTTTATTATTTTTTGAGTCAAAGTTCGGGAGCGGTCATAGTCGGAGTAAATCATCAGTTGTTGCGAGATTATTACGTTTCTTGGAAAGTTAATTTTTTATTTTTAAAATAAAAATATTTAAAATAGAGATTTTTAGCCGATTAAACATTGAAAAAGCCCCTGTTGACTATTCGAATTTCGGTATATTGTGTACACTAAAAGCCCATAGAAGTCAAAACGAATTTGTTGCCTTATCAGATTTATGAGATATTACGAATTGTTAAAACGTATACAAACCCATTACATCCATTAGGGTTTGAATTTCGAAAAAATTGTGAAACAGGTTTTTAGACTATTTCATAAGAAGCAACTTGATATCTCATGAGACATGAGGGATTTTGAAAAATTTGTGAGAACGTAAGCAAACCCTTTACACCCCCTTGGTTTTTGAAATTCGAAAAATCGTGAAATTGGTTTTTAGGTCATTACATCAAATGCCGTAATAACCAATTTTATATCTCATCAGAACTAAGGGATGGAAAAATTTGTGAAAACGTATGGAAACCCTTAGTGGTTGAATATCTAAAAATTGAGAAATGGGTTTGTAGGCGATTATATAAAAAGTATGTGGAAGTGAAAAGCGATCTAATATCTCATCAAACCCAAGAAATATGTCGAAGCTTTGAAAAGCATACAACCCCCTTATACCTCTTAGGATTAAATATCTAAAAATACGGAAATTGACTTTTTAGCGGTTATATAGGAAACCTTAGGAAGTAAAAATTAATTCGATATAACATCAGATCTAAGAAATATGTGGGAATATGTGAAAACATATACAACCTCCTTACACCCACTTGGGTGTTAAATATCCAAAAATCCTGAAAGGAGTTAATATATAAATTTGAAGACAGAACGAGAAAGAAAAAATCAATTTAATTCCTTACCACTTCTAAAAGAAATGAGTGAATTCGTGTTCAACCCTTTTATACCCTCTTGTGCCGCATTTACACTGTGACGACTTTTGGAAAAAATCACCCAATATGAGCGAGAGGCATATGGAGTTTGCACATAATATGCAGAATGATGTAGAACGAGTAGGCATGATAGCACATTTGCTAAACTTGTACTATAGTCAACAAGGAGAAATTAAACAGCCGACATTGGTAGTTTCTTTGTTCAAATAAATATATTAAAAATTGTACAATTCCCATTCATTTCAAATTTAATAAGTGCTTACTGCAACCATTTCCCTACACTGGAGCACGCATCATATAACTGCCAAATAACAACAAACAATTTTATGGGATATTCCCCGCTACAAACGTGTTTATACTTATATTTATTCTCCGGTTGCAAATGTGTGAGAAAAAAGGCGGTGAATCATCCATAAAAATATAATACTATCTTCGAGTACATTTGCTATAAAGTCGGTCATGTTCAGCCGACTTTTATGGTAAAGGGGAACACATAAACACAACTAAATTTGACACGTCGGCCGATGTTTTTCTATTTCTGTTCTTTTCTCGCCCGTCAACATTTCCCATAGTACAATACTTAACTAACTCTTTCCCGACATATCGCTACAGTGTAAATTAGATATTAGGGGCTGAAAAGGGTATAAGCTTAAGAAGAAGTTTTAGGCGATTATTACGCAAGCCCGTGAAAATTAAAAGATATTCGATATTTGATTAGACCTGAGGGATATGGCAAAATTCGTGAAAAGTTCACAACCCCTTTACAGCCCCTTAGGGGTCGAATTTAAAAAAATCCTGAAAACGCATTTTAGGTATATGAAGAAGCCATAGAATAAACATGAATTCAATATTTGGGAAGACTTTATAGATATGGCGAAAATCGTGAAAACATGCATTCCATTTTCACTGATAATTTTTTTGCCCCTTCCGAATGCCACTGGATATTTGAATTTGTTTAATCAAAATTACTTTTCTAGTTGATTTACATATAACATGACTCAGTATGAATTTCAACTTTCTAGCATAAGCCATTCTCTAATTAGGAAAAACACCCCCAACCCGGTACCATACTACCCCAATAAAAAATTATATTTTTCCAACATGCTACTACTATATCTCTATCTAAATACTTTATATCATTATGGTACTATAGCTCTATCTAAATATAAAGGTTCAACTTTATTGCGTTATAGGTTCCTGAGATATAAAAATCAAAACCTTTCCTTTTTCACCTTCCTCTACCCTCACCCCCAACAATTTTTTTTCTGATAGGGGTCTGTTGGGCCCATATCCCATAAAAATTTGAAGCATGTATCTTATACTGTTCTTGAGATATGGTATGTGATTTTTTAGAAAAATTCTTATCCCCTCCACTTTCATGCTCCACTGTTCCTTTAAAAAATGTTACTTTCGTCAAACTTTATTTGTTAACCTTAATACAGAAACAGAATTTTGTTTTTCTAGTGTAATTGGTTCGTTAGATATCGTAATCTAAAGTTTTTACCCCCCACCCTCGTACGCCACTGCCCCACTCAAAAATTTGTATCCGATCTATTCTCCTAATATACCTACATATATTCATTAAGTTTTAATTTCATGACATTAACCGTTTAGGAGATATGGATGTTAGAATGTGTCGATCTCGGCTTTCTTGCGCTTCGGACGCATTATTTTTCCCCCCACTCCCACACCTCTTCACCCATATCAGCAATTTTTTTGCAAATAAGTCCACTATCGAAGCTCTATATAAATTTCAAATTTCAGCCTCCTAGCGTAAGCGACTAAAACGTTTCCTCCACTTCCTCCCTTACACGTCAAAATGAACACAACCACTTTACAACCCCTAAGGCGTTGGATATCACAAAATTTTGAAAAACGTTCTAGACGCTTACATAAAGAGCCCGCAGAAGTAAAATTAACTTGAAAACTCGACATGTCTAAAAGATAAAATGAAATTCGTGAAAATGTAGAAAAACCCTCTTAACTAAAAATTTTCTTAATACCACTCTGTACTCCAATTAAAAACTGATTTCTTTGCCTTTAATTACATTAGTAGCACATCTACATATAAAGTACATACTGAGTTTCAACTTTCTAGCATAAGCCGTTTCTGAGATACGAAAAACAACCCCCACTCCGTACCTTGCTACAACTATCTACAATTTTTTTGTAGGATACCTCTATAGTAGCTCTACATAGACGTAACTTTTTTGCACTGTATGGTTTGCAAAAATTTTTCCTTTCCACCCCTCCCACCGCCACCCCCTTCACCAGCATCTTAAAATTTTTTTCCCTGCTAGAAGTCTATTGGGCCTAACTCATGAAAAATTTCATGGATCATATCTGGTACGGTTCTTGAGATAGAAAATTTAAAAAAAAATGGTAATCCTCCCACTTTTGTGCTCCGGCTGCCCCCACAAAAATTTTGCATTTAGTGGATCACTTGCCTCACTATATACACAAACCAAATTTTATCGTCCAGGTATGATTGGTTCGGAAGATATTGTAATCCAGAATGTTTAACCCCTACACCCACTCCCTACCACCCCCTTAAGAAATTTAGCCCTTGTCTAATCTCCTAGTATCTCTTAGAACAACTGCAATTTTTTTAATTTACTGACATCAACCATTCAGGAGATTTGCGGCGGACGGCGAACAGACGGACATTTTCCTAAAATGTAAAAATACGAAATTTCAGGATAGACTATTCAAGTCTTTCGGACATCTTATCATCTAGGTGCACAATATTGTTCTTAAAATTATCAAAAAAAAGACGAAAGTATACACCAGTGGATATGGTAAAATATGTCAACATTTCTGTTATCCATAGTACGGAAACTATGTAAAAATCAGCGCTTTCGTAAGGGATAATGGTAAGGCTGTGAGGCTAAAAATCATATCATGTCCGCGATGACTCAGAGACGATTGTCCTGAAGCATTTCTTTTATTGTATCCTAAAACAGTAAGGAAGTTAAGGGATTATATCCCTTCAGCATAATGGGCCTGCCTGTCCCGAAGGGAAAGAAAACATGATTGCACACCTTCTTACCCTCTCCTGAGATGTCATTTGATTTGTGGTAATCATATCCTTCGCGGAAGGATCTAAAGCCCACTCTTAACTAGTCGCAAGCTTCCGGACGCAGACAGAGAAGCGCGAACCTTTCACCTATGCAAAAGCCTAAAATAGAAGCCAGCCGAAATCAATGTAGCTGACCCACATACTTCCTTCGTATTAGACCGTAGACACAACCTATAGTTGAGTCGAAGACAATAAACAGTGTTATACCTTACCTATTTTTATCCTATCATTTTGATCACAGGACGAAATTAATCGATAAAATTCAGATAGGATAGACACGACTTTTCCACAAAGCCATTTTTATTTGATTCTGACGCGACGTCTTTTGTTGAAAACGCCTACTCAGCAATGAGTATGTTAGGCTCTTATGTCAGGCTCTATGAGTATGTGAGGCTCTCTGCATGTCCTTTGACACGAAACGATGACTTTTCCTTTGAATGACAAATTGAATGGATAGGAGTCAAGTTGATTCAACCTGAGAGCTGGTGAACGATTTTGGTAAGGTGTTTCGGTACGGCTGGATATTTTTACAAGGATATGTCTATGCCATCTGACAAAGGTATTACAAACCTAGCTACTCGTTGTTAGGCGGACGTATCTAAGAGCATTAGAAATTTCAAAAAGTTAGGTTCAAATAAAGTTATTCGTTATGACGGAAGTTTTAATGTAATTATATTTGAAACCTTCTAGGGAAATGCATCAGGCGTATGGTTCGGTCATGACCTGTTGCCAGGCTATTGGAAAACTGTGCCATCCGCCTTCTCCGGTAACTCACAGCATACGAAATTCTCATCCAGGATATGATAGGGGGCGAAAGAATTCCATGACCTCCAGTAGTTTCCGTACAAAACAAATACGCATTAACTATACAAAATACTTCAAGCTGGCAATATAAAATTTTGTCTCCGTTAACTTTTTGGAACCTTCTAATATGAAATTAAATACGTAGAATATACGCATAGTCCGTTGCGTAGTTAACATACGAAAGTCCTTACACAATTTTTCTTTTATGCAGACAGAACTCTCGTTAACCCCAGAATGTGCAAAGATTGCAAATTATATTTTTTCTAAAAATTATTTAGATCAAAGATTAGTTGACAATCGAAATCGTTGAGGTAGCTTCCATACAAAAGTCCTGGAAGATCGTGTTATTAACCATTGTCTAATACTTAAAAACGCGATCAACTACCCTGTAACAAAAGCTTGATTTGAAAAACAACAAAATTCGACCTAATTTCAGCATACGACGTTCACCTTCCGCGTATGATGTACATCGTTCACTTTGAGGGAAAAGTTGTAAGGTCTGGTCTTAATCACACAAAAATCAGACCTAATAGAAAACTATCCAGAATGGTCTGAATTTAATCTCACCAAAATCAAAAATTTTATTTTTCTGGCAAAAAAATTAAAATTTCAAGTTGATTACAATAGAATGGAGTTTCACACCAGAAATTCCACTGACGCCGGAAAACAACAAAAAGCTTCTTAAAAATTTAAAATTTGCTTCTATGGTAGCTTCTCACCATGAAAAATTCTATTCAACCAAATTGGTTGAAATATTAGGTGATCTTCAGTGCCACCTACCTTAAGTATAAGGATGCGAAGGCAAGAACTTCATTAGTATATAATTCGTGGTAATAAATTGGTTTCAACATCGCATATATAGAATAATCTTCAGCAATTCCACCAGCTGTAAGGGTGTTTCGGATAGTAGGCATTATACACCCTCTGACGAGTCTATGCCACCCGATGACGAAACAGCTTCTTCGGACCTAGTCCAACACAGTCTTATAAACTGGCCTATCCAGTGAAGGTTTTCCAAATTGTCATGTCCTCCAGGACAGCGATTAATCTACAGTCGGGGATTTCGTGTTGGGCTTTCACACCAGAAACAGAAAAACAACAAAAAACTTAAAGAATTCTATTCTCATTGACTACAATATTTTATTATTTAAAAGTAATAAAGTGATAATTCATAGACAAGGACTAATATTTTTAACGATGAAAGTTTGGTGTGGGGGTGGAACTTTGGATTAAAATATCTATTGAATCAATTATACCAAAAGAATAAAATTTAGCTAGGGGATTTATAAGTAGAGTCTATTAAGTTTAAAATTTTTAATGGGCCAAATGAAGCATGTAATGGTAGGAAAGCAATTTAAAAAAAAAAAACAATTTTCATATTTCTAGAACCGTTTAAAATATGGTCTTACAATTTTTACAGGAGTTAGGTTTGATAGCGCCGATAAGAGTTTTAGAAGCGGGGGTGTAGCGGGTAGGAGAGGGTGGAAAGTAAAAATTTAATTATTTCTCGAAAAGCGCTAAGGTAGAAAGCTAAAAGTTGATGGCATTTTTCTATTTCTCAGTCTGGAGAGAGAGGATGGTTTTCCGTTTCTCAGGAACGGATTATGTTATAAACTTGAATCCTTATACATATATGTACACAGTGCGACAAATAAGTTTCGAGGCTGATCATGGAAAACATCATTAAAAGAACAAATCTGGATGTTTTTCATTTTTTTTATTCAAAATATTCTCAAACAGTTTCAATACACTTGTTACAGTGATTCAACAGTGATTCAAATGCGTGTTCTAGCTTATTTTGTGGAAATGCCTCTAGTACTCGTGTTGAAGCTGTTTTGATGGTCGAAATGTCATTAAAAAAAATCCTTTCAACTTCAATTTCAATTTCGGGAATGGAGAGAAATCGCATGTGGCCAAATCAGTTGAATACGGTGATTGATTCAATACACAGACTTGATTCTGAGCCAAAAATTGACGAACAATGAGTAAGGTGTGATTCGGTGCATTATCCACTTCTCGGCCAGTTTGAATGAATTCCCTGTGGACAATTCCTTTGCTATCGAAGAATGTAATGAGCATAGTTTTGATTTTTGATGAAACTTTTCAACATCGACAAAAAAGTTGTTTTGGGAGAACTGTCATAACTTTGCTATCTATCCACCGATTTATTGGTATTACCGGGAAGAGGAGTGTCATAGCTTTCAAACGCCGGTCTGTAGACATAGATGGCCCTACTAGTTACTCAGATATAATTCGAGTCTCGCAACTTATTTGTCGCACTGTGTATATTGACTACAAAGAATTTCTGATTTGCATTGAAGTACGGCGTTGGGTTTTTTTTTTTATTTTCACGAATGTTGTCATATCTTCTAGGTCTGTCAAGACATCGAGTTAGTTTTACTTCTACGGGATCTTTATATTAGCGCCTAGAAACCGCTTTCCAGGTTTTTGGATATTCAACCCCTAAGGGGATGTAAGAGGTTCACGAATTCCGATATATTTCTTAGGTCCTATGACATATCGAATTCGCTTCAACTTCCATAGGTATTTAGTCTTAAATTTAATTTAGGGATTTTCCGATTTTTAACCCGTAGATGGGTGTAAAGTGGTTGTATACGTTTTTCCGAATTCCTAATTATCTCTTTCCTTGCGTCTACACTGGCAATTTATCTGGCAATGGCAATGACAACGACAATATTTCCATACACAAATTGGCAGTGTAGACGCATCAAACGCACATGGCAATATTGCTGTCAACATTGCCATGTTAATTTTGAGAGATACATTGCCAGAAAACGGTTCGGCTGACATATGTCAGCGTCGGTAGGAATAAGGTTTTTTTTTGCTTCGATCGCGAAATGACTGAAAATAAGTTGACTAAAAAGAAAACTATTGAACTTATCAATAGCTCATTACCTAACCTAACCTTGATACTTCGAATTCACTTAGGTTCATATGTCTTTATTGAAATTGGAAAAGGACACATTCTCCGCCTTTTATGCCAAGTGGGTTGTAGTTGCTCTTTTTCACCGGGAAATCCCTCAAACTGCGGTATTGTGGTCGCATCCTCGTGGCGAATCGTAATAACGTTCCTGGCTGTAGCCCGAAAATTAAATCCATGCTGTGGGGTTGGTAGGCTTTTCTATCGCACCCCACTTTCCCGACTTCTACCTAAAAAATGAAAAAGTTACAACCAGACTGTTTTTAATTAAGTGAAACCTAATTGTTATATGTGTCTCGCAAATACAGTTTGCACTTGAGGAATTCACTTGTAATTTTTTTTAAATTACGTAATAAATTAGGTACGATTACTTCGTTCAAAAGTACTCGACACGAATGAAAATGTATACTAAATCCCTATAAGATAGATGTCTCCGTACACCACTGGCCAGAGCAAAGAATACTCTAGACAGACTCTGGTTTGAAATTCGCTGGGAGTACGTATGGTGGGTCGTGCAAGAAATTCTTGCGATGAACAATCGAGAAGAAAATACAAGAAATGAATAAGTAAATTAACTTGAACTCAGTCATTTAACCAGTTAATTTATTGTAAATTTGGGATCTGAGATTACTATCTCGTCGCCACAAACCCAAGCCATTAACATACCAATGCGATTCATCAACTCACCTTGATCAGATTAGAAATTCATAAAAGGTCAAAATCATATCTGAGTAATGTACAAGGAATCCCGGAAACCTCAGGAGGTGAATCTCCATGCCTAATTAGACCGAAAATTTTCCAAGTCAAAACACGATATCGTCTACCGCATAAATCAGGCACAAATAAAAATTCAATTGTCCCTGAAAAGCCGAGCAAACACAAGCGAACATTCAAGTCGGAAACACCCTCGCCTACCTCACGAAAGCCTAAAAGAAAAAGTATGGCAATAATCGGATTCCATGAAGTTTTCCACGCTTAAAATTCTAGCTGTATAAGCTGCCACCTACGAACGATAGTGTACATCATGAAAATTTACGCAAAAAACGCTTCCATTGCTTCGCTACTTTTTGGTCCCAATGTCGTCCTCCTATGGAACTCCGGAAAAGGCATAAATTATCCTAGCGCCTTAATATTCCAGTGGGTTATAGACCTACACTCTGACCGAATAGGAATCCATTCTTTCCTTCGCAGTAGTAGTCAATATATTGCCCGAATATTCAGAGTGTCCTTGCTTCGTTTTTTTTTGGTTTTTATTAATTTTATAGGATTGTGTCGGAGGCCTTTTTATGCATGGTCGGCGTTGCTGTGAAATTCCTTTCCCGGTTTCAACATCACCCCCATGGGGAAAACGAGTGCCCCATTATTCGATGGGCTGCATGGATTGTGGAACATGTTTTATGCCCTTGATAAGATAAATAAATTGGATTCGTACATGTGTTAAGACCGTTCGGCTCTAATTGAATCATGTCAAGTTCACATAGGTTTTCTTTCCTTTATCCGATATCGACATTTTCTTATTCCCATCTCAAAGGTTCCTTGCTCGTAAGAGTATGGATGCTGTAGATAACCAGTTGAATATTTAAGATATCTTCAAATAGTTTATAACATTTATTCAGACAGTGGGTTTAAGTTTATGACACTTTTCAGGAATGTTTCGTATTATAATCAGGATATGTCCCGTAATTAAACTCATAATCTGTATATGCAAGTTTTTGCAATCATAAGACTAAAACTACAGGTACGAGGAACGTAACACTGTCTAGCAAGGTATGAATGTACTTACTTCAATATTTTCACTCTTTTAAATGTAACCGTCCTCAGTACCCTACCTGGTACGAGCGCGCTAGTTAATCATCATAGATGTCGTTGGTTCAAATCTCACTCACGTCTTTAGCTTTTCCTAATACGTCCACCACACACGTCCTTCAATTTTTCTTTTCAACACTCCCAATTACTATATGTAGCCAATTATTACCCCTCCAAAATGGAGCCACGTCTGGGGCGAGTAAGGAAAAAAAAGAAATCACCGAAAAAAACGTTTTCTTCTGCAGGAAACGAACCCTAACCACTCAGCTCGAACGCCCGACGTGCTATCCGTTCGGCCACCGGGCCGTTGGAATAGCTCGACCTCGCGTAGCCAATACAGACGTATGCCCAGGCTCTGCTCGGTCAAAGACGGGAGGGAATCGGAGACAACTTCTCACTTTGTATTTTGCCGTTGATTTTTTTTTAATCTTCTTTTGGGCGCCACCTAATTGTTTAGATTTGGAAAATTAGGTGTAATCGTGTAAAAGGAAAGCAAGTTAAACAGATTTCGCAATTCTTTCGGGAATCAGCCCTAAACCGAAAGGTTCACCACTTAGGGATCATCTACGGGTCTTCTGGTACCGCGACGGTTGTGACCTAAAAGAGAGGAGGAAAATGGATATGGATACTTACCGAATTCGTGCCATCTGACTCCGCCGTTTTCCCAGCCGCCAACCAATAGTTCCTCAGACAACCGATCTCTCGTTCTCAACACCTTCCTCACATCGATCTATCCGGTTTTCAAAAAATTCTCTATCAACGGTCGATTTCACCTCCAATTCCGACTTCGTTCCAACTCAATCAATTTTCTGGCACTCGACCCATTCAACTTTTCTTGCCCGAACTTTTCACTTCGGCTTCTACATCCAGACTCCCACTCCGAAACTGAGGCCGTTCCATAAGTGAACGACGTGGCAACCCTCGGGAAACTTAGTGACCCGTTTCCAAGCGTTTCTATTTTCTACGCGAAATGAAGATCTGTCAAGATTACGATGTTGACAAATCTCTAATGTCAATCCGGAACGTCGTCAGTAAGAGTCCTCGGGAATTTTACAAAGTTGTTCACTCCCAATTACTATACTCCTTCACTGCACTTCGGCGATAGGGTAACAATCTCCCGAAAAAAATTATGACGAGGAGTTCCAAGAGAGCGAGAGAACTCAGATCGAAAAAAGTTATGATCATGCTATCCCAAATTTCATCACAGAGGTACCATTCATGAAGTAAGAAAAGGAATTAATATTTTTTGATCCGTCGAACCGGATTTGAACTAGCGACTTATTTGACCCAGAAGAAGTGAGCAATAAACAAATTTGATTGGATTGGTGCAACTATTTCCCGAAACCCGAACTCCACCCCATTTAAGCATAAGCTTTACCACTCCCTATAAAATGTTGTATGGGCACCTTTGCATACTGTTCAGGAACACTTATATAACATAATTAACTCGAACAACATCGCAATTCTCTAGGTTAAACAGAACTTCAGAACTTTATCCAAATGAAAATTATTGATCACTGCGGATAGAAGGTGTAAAGGATACCGTCCTTTATTTGTTTTGTTATTTGGATACTATCCTTTATTTGTTTCTTCCACGATGGAAATCACCAGCCAATAGTCTGCGACAATATAGCGTACGAGTACGTATGGTTATGCAAACTGCCCAGAGTCTTGACTCTAGTTCAGTTCAATTCAGTTTAGTTCAGTTCAGTTTAGTAAGAGGCACAACGCTAAAACCATACGGTCATATAGTGATAGTGTTTTGACTTTAACTGTAATGTAAAATCTACTGAGAACAACTTAATCAAAATCTGGCATTGATTTAAGATTTTAACAGATCCTATAACCAGTAGACCTATATTTCATATAGGTTTGCATGGAAGGGTATGCGAAATTTTTCTAGAGAGCCAGACCTCTTCAGGGTTAAGCCTCGACTCCGACCACCTTAGTTCCCAACCACTAACCCCAATGGCTAATCCATAAGCCGGCAAGCAAAACAAATCTGTTCTTTTTAAAAAAAAATTCTTGAAGAACGGGTTAAGGGGAGCTTTTAGGGAGTGCAAAAATGGTAATTTTTGAAGCCCATTTTCTCTTAAACCGCTAATCGTAACACTCTATTTCTTTTTATTATTTGTAAACTACTACTTGATCGAAGCAATTTAAAAAAAACCCCTTCAGTTTTTTTATAACAGCTATTCAAACATAGCTACTTTTTGAACAATCCTTTATGGCTTACAGGTCGGTACTGCGTTATTTAAATTTGATAATCTTCGATCAACTAATTCTTTTATCCAAAATAAAGGGGGCAAACGGGGCAAATGCCTCAAAAAACATGATTTTTCAGGAAACCCATTTTGTTTACAACAACAGTGTGTCATTTCTTTTACAATCTTTTGTTGATAGATTTTCATGATTTTTCCAGTTTTTTTTAATACCTTGTAAAATAACTGTGGCAAAATTGATTTTTATCATTTGACAATAAAATAAACTGACAAGCAATCATTTTGTCAGAGAAAGTTATAATAGTAATATAAGGAAGGGCTCTCATACTCGGTGGGTGCATTTTAATTTCAAAATTTATTTTTAGGCACTTCCCGGCATCCAAATGTTGCGATTTTGATCTTGTTTTATCAGAGAAAATATAAATTTTAATAATCAGTTTTTACCCTACAAACTCCCCTTAAATAGTATAACACACAAAAGACAAATAGACCACCTCACCTAATTGCAAGTTGCAATGGAAATATATTGTACCGATCTGTATAATCTAATTAAATTTTATTCTTCATAATGTAAAGTGAGGAGTACTGCACTGTATCTCCTAAAGCTTCACATTTGGAATGATTCCAGAGAGGGTTAAACTAAATTTTAAAATTTAGAAAAAAAGTTTTTTTAACAAGTTTTTAATCCGTCGAGCCGGTTTTTCAGCAGCAGCCTATGGAAAATAGAAGAAGAACTTTCACCCAAAAAATAAAGCTTCGCATTTTGAATAATTCCGGAAAAGGTTAAACAAAATTTAAAAAATTTAGAAAAAAAAATTTTTTTGAACAAGTTTTTAGTCCGTCGAGCCGGTTTTTCACCAACCTATGGAAAATAGAAGATTAACTTTGACCCGAAAAATAACAAAGTTGCGCCCTGACAGTTGTCCATTTTTTTATTTAGTAATTCTTATTCTAACAGTAAGGTTTTATTAACACGATTTACATCACGAACTGGGTATCTTGCTTTCTTCCATTTGGGTTCCAGAACTAGGTAAAACCATCAATGTCCGATTGCATTGTTAATCACTGATTAACACATGCACTTGTACAACATTGTAGTTCCACATATCCGTATACGCTTTTCAATCCGGAGTATTGAACCCGATTAAGTTTATTTGCTTTTCTTCTTGATTGGAAACACTTGGATCGAGTCGTTCACGTTGATAAAAATCAAATATTCCTGCACTACCGTACTTGCTGCATCTGAAACTAATGCAATTAGAGCTGTCTAGACGAGTTAAGTCCTTCCGATTTTCAGGGTGATTTATCTAGCAGCATATGGTGTAAGCTTTGCAGTGGAATTCGATGAAAATGAACTTTTTCGGAATCAGTTCCAATATTCGATAAATATTTTATTAAAAAAAAAAATCAAAATCGATTTCATTGAATTGCTTTAATTGGAATGTTATAATAAAATTAAAATGTACTTAAACATACCGTTCCAAACCACACTTTGCTATTCGAAAGCAAATGCTAAAGAGTACTTAGTATTTTTTGTGCACTACTGGGACCTTAACTAATTTTAAAAAGTTTTAATTGGCAGTTTATTCTACTGATTGAGCAAGGTGCAAATTAAAACAATTTATGGCCTCCACTAAAACAACACCAGTTTCCTTAAATTTCCGCACTAGTAAACTCAATCTAATTGAATATAATAACAATCTATTAAGTGTTCTCTAATTAAATTCACACTATCGCAAATATTTCGTTCCCGAGAAGCAGCATGTCCTACCGCCGGTTCATCTGAAAAAAGGTAAGTAAAGCTATTCATTATTGTAAAATATACAGTTTTTTTAAGTTACGAATGAAATTTAAATGTCAGCACTAAAATGGCAAAAGAGCCGGGAAAAATAAAGCAAAATAAGTTTTTAGAATTGCAAAGATATCCTTGGAGAATCTCTACAGCTCACATCCTCCAATCCTTCCCGCCGAAGGTCTATGCTTACCATAGAATTCGCTTTAAGCCAGAAAGATAGTGAGGAACACGGAAGACTTCACCTTCGTAGACTACAGTAATTATTATGCCCACTGGTACGACATTGTGCAAAACTTCGGTTCTGAATACGGGAAGACAGAAGTATGATTCAAACAAATCAGCACTTAAAAGTACTTGGGGAATAAAATGTGCAATTAGTGGTGCACCAGAACTTTTATACAAGTTCTTATATAATGGACGCGGAAAAGTTGTTCTCCTTCAAATGGAACTGATGTTGGCCGCTTTTATTGATTGCCAAGAAGGACATTCTAATGGTACAAAGAATAGAACAGATTATGTCAGGTTATGATTGTGATAATCGTATTTTTAAAGAACCTTTCAATGGTTGGATTTGAAGTTGCCATAATCTTGTTGCAAGATGTTAAATTGTTCAAATAACTGATACCATGCTTGTGTTAACTTAACTTCTTTGTTGCAGTAAATGTAGTAAGATTGTATCGATTTACTACCATTAGCTTATTCCAAATATTGTTATGTTGCAAGGAAATACATTATGGTTGAATCTAACATCAAAAAAGGGTGTAAAAACTAGTTGCATGGTTGAAGGAACCATATTTTAAGTTCTATTAACTTAAGTTAAGTTGTTATGTACCTGCAGCCTCTTATTACGTGAGTTGTGATAAGAATATTCTAAATACGTCAACCGTACTAATGTTCGTGATTACAAAGAACATGAATGTGAAAGCTAGGATTGGGATCATTCATATAATATGTTTGACTCAAATAGAGAAAAGTTTGACAATTGTTCTTGTAACAAATAACAAAATTTGAAAGCTGGAATGATTAAAAAGCAATTCGCTTGAGAAAAAATAGGATAAGCCCGAAAGGGAAGTCCGTTGATTTCTACTCAAAGGAGAATGAGACTGACTATCTGCCGTCTTCAATTTCATATCTTAAACTTAAAGTAAATATTTATATTTTTTGATAATTTTCTCATCAGATTATCAAATTATTATTTAAGGAACTTTTATAAAAATTTCACCAAAGAACATAGTGATTTTGCCTCCTGCAGCTCCTTAGCTTCAAAGACGTTCTTCAGTTTTAGCAACAGTAAACAATTTTCATGGACCTCAATTTGACAAGTACTGATTTTCAGTTGTTCACAAGCACTTGTTCTCTCAATTTCAAAGATGCTATCAGTCGATATTTATAGGCTCGAACTTTGAAAACCTTTCAATCAGAGGTTCCCAAAAGAGTAAAGGAATTTTGCTTAATAACGACCTCCACTACGATTTAACTCAAATCTAATGTTGTATTTTTTAATTAGTGCGCCCGTTAAGGCAATATGAGCACACAAAAGCATTTCAGTCAATAAGATAAAATAAAAATATAACAATAAAAGAGGCGCGACTCCGGTCATCTATCAGGAGAGTTAGTCGAGTGGTCAATGAAAATCACTTTACCAATCCACTTTTCCGAAGAACTTATCGCCGCGGTTCTACTCTAACAGTAGAAAAATTGACCCCGCATGGAAGCTCTGCGGCGCATATTTACTGTATATGTTGACAAGAGATATTTCCAGCATATTCGTTGGTATGTGTAACATGCTGAAAGTGTGTAGAACATGCGAGAAGTGTGTAGAACATGCGAAAAGTATGTGAAGAACCAGCTATTCTAATTGGGCATTGAAAGATTGTAGTTTTCTTCGGAATTTTCGTTGTTATTGATAAATGGTTCGGGTTGCCAGGTACGCATGTCTCACTATACACTCGATAAACTCGTGGAGTAGGTACTACAAGTTTACTCCAGTATGAACGAAAAAAACCTGAAATAATATTTCAAAAACACCAAATCTGGTTGTTGTTCAATAATATTTGCTGATAACTTCAGAACCTTTAACCTACGATTTTCAAAATTTCGTACATGTTAGAATGCAATATGCGGATACTGGAATTATAATGAAGAAAACCTGATGAGTCCTTCATATAGCCACCATATAAAAATACTGTTGCGTGCTAGGGGTTCGCCGGGATTTCAAGTAAAACACAATTTGTTTAAAATCAAAATAAGTAATAGTTTATTAATTGCACTTTAATTCTATTCGCACAATAATTCGCACTGTATGGCAATACCGCCCGCTTATATATCGCTTGACTCGATCGCTTTCGCTTTCTACCAACACGGTCGCGTATACACGCTGGCTGACGTAATAAAAATTACTAAGTCCACCGCTGAAAGCTTCGCATGCTTTTATACTAGTTAGTTATAGTCTAGACTGTTGTTGAACGTTCGCTCGGTGATGTGTGTGGACGGTTCTCGAAAGCTTTAGAGCTTTCGATTTTGATTTTCTACACTGTTCTGATACTTGCGAGAACATTCGATTGGAAGAGAGGTACAATCGAATTGCTCCGCCCCTTATATATAATACTTCAACTAGGATTCTGATTGGGTTACTTTGCAGCTAGGTATTCGGTTGCTGCTGTTTCCATTATGCGAAACCGATCGAGTTGCGCGATTCCCAGGCTTGCATATAACAATACTTTTAAAACGCTTTGCCTAAATTTTCGGAACTTCACTATAAATCAAAAAATCGTTCAACAACGAAGTCGAAATTTTAAACGAATTAGTGAATCTGATAAGAATGTTAACAGAACTTATTTTTCAAGTTTTAAATCCTTTACAAGTGCCCCTATTAAACGTTCTGCACCTGTCACTATTCATATTTATATTCCGAGAAGTTCCCCAAAAAAAGAGATGTGCAGAGTGTGAATTGAACCCACGACATCGCCGGCGCAATGTTTTCAAGACCTAAAACTATCACTGCACTATACCGGCCTTGATTGAAATAATAAAGTAGTTATCTTTAGATAGATAGATAGATGTTTATTTCGTTCCAATAAATATTCATAAAAGCATATGTACAATATTTCTGTTGATTTCGTGCTCAGATCGCATATCTTTTCAGCCATAGTAATTCAAAGAGTTTCTTTTGTAGGGAAAAGTAGTGCAAAACAGGGTAGGCGGGTAAAACAGGGACCTGCGGTTTTTTTCATCCGTGAATGTAGAATCTTACTACAAATCGCCTTACCGGCAAGAATGCACAATTCTCATCATTAGGCATTTGTCTTCTGCAGCGATCAGATGTTTTACCGCAAGCAGGACAGAATTATAGTTTTTCAACAACAAAATTATTTTATTTGGCTGTTTTGTTTGTTTTTATTTTTGGTGATTTCGTGTGTTTAATTTTGCTGTACGTATATCAAATCTTTTCGTTGTTGCCTCCTGTTTAATTTTTGACACATTAATTGTATGTAGTGATGCCTAAATACCTGCAATGAAGTATTTTTGCAAGAAATTGCCCATTGGATAAAACAGGGTATTCTACGGGTGGATGAAACGGGGTAGTGCCCTGTCTTATACGACTTAAAAGTATTTTCAATTCCCTTTCAACAATTTTTTTTTCGCTAAGCCTGATCTGCTGGATGAAGCTCCACCAGGCACAACTGCCGAGTACGATCCAAGTGGGTGGATCACGAAGATAATATTTTTTAAATGGTTCGACCGTTTTATAGAATTCTCCAGACCGTCTAAAGACAAACCAGTTCTATTGCTTTTGAATGGTCATGCTAGTCATACCAAAAATATCGATCTCATTGAAAAAGCTCGTAAAAACCACGTAATACTTCTTTATTTTCCAACACATTGCACTCATAGAATGCAACCACTTGACGTGTTCTTCATGGCACCCCTAAGTCAATACTATTCGGATGAAAGTAGAAAATGGCTTAGATTGCACCCTGGACGAGCAATTACTCAATTCCAAATCCGAAAACTATATGGCACATCGTTTATTAAAGCGGCCTCAATAGAAACAGCCATAAATAAACTTCGAAAAAGGGCTACCTATCCATTGGATTCAAAGGTGTTCCCAGATTGGATATTTGCACCGTCAGAGACTACGAACATACCAATTGCACTGGATAAGGATCAAAATAATAAGACAAAGACTTTGGTATCCTTAACTTCGAGCTTTCCAGCTGGAAGCGATATTTCGACAGAATTGATTGTCTTGACTTCAGAAACCCAATCTGACCACGATGATGCGCCATGTATTTTCTGTAATGAAATGTATTCTAAATCCAAAAGTAATGAAGGATGGGTAATGTGCTCCACTTGCAAGGGTTGGGCTCATGAAGCCTGTACAAGTCTAGATGTAGAAGATTGCGAACATTATATATGCGATTTGTGTAAATATAAATAAGACCATAATTCCTATTAGTACTCATGTTGATCAAAACGAAATATCATAAAAATTCTGGGAAACATTAATTTCTTAAATTTGTAACTTATTCGACTGAACGAAAAAACTAATTTATATTTATCTTCTTGTGTTTTGTTATATATTTTATACAAATTTTTTTTATTAAAAATGACGAAGAACTTTTATTTTTTATAAAAAAGTGTGTTTAATTTCGAACATATACAGTACCCCGTCTTGCACAGTCGCTTGTCCCATTTTGTTCAACCATGCCATATACAAATAATATTACGGGGAAATAATAAGAAAGAAGTGAAGAACAACTTAATAATATTATGAAAACAATGTGCTATACCAATTCGAAGATATTTTACCGTAAACACTAAGGACCCCGTTTTGTACAACTTCCCCATACATAAATTGAATCTATTATTTTTTAATAAATTTTTTTATTAGAACGATTTTCAAGTGTTTCATGTAAAATGCACGAAATGTATTATTTTTTTACTCGTCGTTTGCCTGGCATAAAAAATATGCCATACCTTTTTTAAGTATCTTATACTAAGGTACATACTTGTATAAAAGATTTTAAAATATCGATCGTTCATTCTGTGAAAGGACTGAAAACAAGCCTATTATCTACATAATATATCCACTGGAACAGTTGTCCTCTCCTTTGGAATTCTAAGAAAATATCTAAATGTAAATCACAAAATGATTTCAAAAGAAATTGGTTACCTGAGTTAAACCTAGAACCTACCGGGGATCTGGCATCACTGGCTAGTACTTCAGTATTCACAAAATGAAACTTTTCAGTTTCACTTCTGACGTGTGAGAATTGCTGTAACTAGTCTTTTTTTTGCTAAGGCTAAGCAGTCTATGACAAAGATTAAAAATTTGAAAACCAAAATTTTATTTTAATGATCAATCAAATGTAAAATGTCGTGCAAACAATTTTTGTGGATAAAATTTTGAAAGATAGGGATGTTACATAATTATATGGTCAGTAATAATTACAGTTCTTTGAATTTTATGTAGCTATATCCCACCACAAAACTCAATTGTGATTTCCCAGTATACTAATTCCGAACAACATTTAATCACGCCTTGCTATATTGAAAAATCCGTAGGGATTCATTAAAACTTTGCTATTGTTACTGCTAATGAACTGCACTTAAGAGTTTGCTATTGGTCCAGCTATTTAACCATATGTACGCGAATATATACTATACAGACTTGCCTTGTTAAATGGATTTATCTTTGGATGTAATGAAAATTAGCAGGAAAAAAATGGGCCCTAACAAATAATCAAGCATTACTGAGTAACCGCACACGCTCTACTGCAGGTATCCACAGCCTCGAGAACAGTCAAAGCGTGTCCAATGTCAAACCAGTAAATTTTAATTAGTTTGAATTAGTGATGGGATAAATCGGTCATTTTATTAACCCAGTATGACCGAGTCATTTCTTTGAAGTGACCGATTAAAAAGATTCGGTCATTTGAGTCATTTCGGTTACTTCCATGATGAAAGTCGGTCGATCGGTCAGCGGCAGCGTTACATATGCAGCAGATTTACTACCTTTTTTTAATTTGAAAATTTACTGCACTGCTATTTCAAGTCATGAAACACTATGTTTTTGCGATAATTCTCGAAAGTTAAATTGAAAACATAAAAATGCAACGCATAAGAATGTAATTCTTTATTATTTTACATTACTGTATGTTAATGTTATTGTATTATTATTAAAATTCGGTTTCTACTACCTCTTTTTTGAAAAAGGTAGCATATTTTGCTAATCCAAAAAACCGCCTCGCGGTTAAACTGGTCAGCGGTCACAAGAAAAAATATTCTCGTATCGTACCCCATGTTGATAGCCGTACAGCGCCATACGTTTCTATTCGACTTTTCGTGTCGGTCGGTACTCAGTGCCAGTGTGACCACAAGTGCTACGAAGGTAGCAAAATGCTACTATTGACAATTTTTTGCTACTATGTTACTACATGACTAAATTTGCTACCCTGGTAAAATTAGCTGTTATAAAACTTGAGTACGCCAAAAATATGGTATTTTGACAAACCATATCAAATGTAAAATTCATGAACGCCTCTGATCTTGCATTCGAAATCGCGTACCATTGATAGCTGTCTAATATTATTGTACGGAGAAATATAGTATAGTGCTAGCGCATACATAATCGCAATCGAATTACGCATCTTTTTCGAAACTATCATTCGTTCAAGATAAGGGCAAAATGTTCATTTTGTGATTTTCGTAAATAAATATTCACACTAATTTTTTGGTGAATGTTTTCACAGTACATTTTTGAAATGAAAAACAACTTTTCCGGGTTCAATACTGTTAAATAGATTATTTTCATAGTTTTCACAGTACATTTTTGAAATGAAAATAAAGGTTTTCCGGAAAACTTGTATTTTCATTTCAAAAATGTACTGTGAAAATATTCACCAAAAAATTTGAGAGCTATACGGGAAGCATTATCTCAAGGAAGCGAAGAAGTTAGAACAAAATTTTATTTAACAGTACTGAACCCGGAAAACTTGTATTTGTACTTGTATATATTTACACTTTGAAATATTATTTTTTATTTAAGCATTTTAAATTTTTAATGGATATACAGTATTATGAGTAACAGATAAGCATGTAATGACGTAACTAGTTCCATTTAATTAAAAGAAGTATTAGAAAATATTTTTGCTACCCAAGCTAACAATTGCTACCCAAATTTGCTACCCTGAGAAATATCAAAACGGTCACACTGTTCAGTGCTCGAAGGTGAATAGTTTCATTATAGACACTTTGGGGGAAAATGCACCAAGAGAAAATCGAAATCGAAACTAAACAATTTTCCTACTGATTTTACGAATTCAAAAAAAATTCAAATTCATTCATTAGCCGTGCACTCTTTATAAATTCCAAAAATTAAATCATTAAAATGAATTTTTTTCCTCGAAAACCGACCATCGAATTCTATTTTCTCTTGGCTCATTATATCCCTAAAGTGTCCGAAGTCTAATCATACGCTGCCTTCGAAGTTTGAATATACTGACCACTGAAGACCGACTGACTCGAAAAGTCGAGTTAATAGAAGCGTTTTCTAGTGACCGCTGATCGAAATGACCGACCGACCAAATCATGGAAGTGACCGAACACCGAAGTGACCGAAATGACTCAAATCACGGTCACTTCCATGATTCGGTCGAAATGACCAACCGAACGAAATGACTCACGACATATGAAAATAACAAGTTGGTCGATCGGTCAGCAGTCACTAGATTAACTCGAGTTTTCGAGTCGGTCGGTCTTCGGTGGTCGCTGGTGGCTGGTCGGTCGGTATTCGAACTTTGAAGGCAGCGTATGATTAGACTTTAAACACTTTAGGGGGATAACTAAAACTAATTTTTTTCCGCTAAGGGGAAGTTTTGGGCACCAAATTTAACGCTGAAAGCATTAAATTGGCATTACTGGCTGTACGGCTATCAACATCGGGTACGATACGAGACAAAGAATATTTTTTCTAGTGACCGATTGAACGACTTGCTTCATTTCACATGACTCGAGTTAATTCGGTCATAGTACTGACCCGGTCATTTCGACCGAATCGTTCGCGACCGACCTATCACTAGTTAGAATGTATTTATTGTTGCCGTGGTTTTGAGACTTTGGATGAAATCCAAGGGTATTATAAGTTCAATTCAACCCAAAACTTTGTAACCCATTGAAGGAGGGATCTGGGGTAGTCCCAGCCTACCCCAGATCCCGGCTTGGACCCTCCCAGAGAAATAATTCTGGCCCCTTCCAGAAAAATAATTCCTTCCTATCCTACCGCAAACGCTTTACTTGTCAATTGTTTTTTTGTCAAATGTTTTTTAACAATACAAACAATATAAAAGAATCTTTTAAGATCAACGAATCAAATTTCAACTGACTTTTGAAAATAACAAGACAGTTTTGAATTTTACAATCATTGTTCTTTCGATCTGACGAGAGCTTTACAAGATTTTTTCAATTTAGCAAAAGAAATTGGAAATTGTTTTTGAAACAACGAGATTCTCATAAAATATTTTGGAGTTTTACGAAATTGTAACAAGATTTTCTTCAAGTTTATATAAACTAAAGAAGATTTGTTTTTGAATGTAACCAGCTTTTTTAGAGAATTTTTTTGAATTTGACGAGAACTTTAGAAGATGTTTTCAATTTTACAAATTAAAATAGAAATTCAGGGGGTTTTCTAAACTTCCGATCGATTCGTTTGCATTGCAACTGAAGAAAATGCAAACGAATAGCAACGCGAAATATTACAAGAAAGATTTAAAAAGCTTTTCAATTTCAGAAGAATTTTTGAAATATACAAGACGATCTTTAATTGTCTTGTAAATTTAATAAAAGCTTCTTAAATTCAAAACACTGGTTCGTTGTACCTCGTAAAAATCTTTTCAAATTAAAAGATTCACTTATTTTACCAAAACTAGCTTTCTGGATAAAATACTGTTTACTTTTAATTTTGTGTCCCGATAAAGAACAAATGAAACGCGATCGAAGAAAACGTTATTTTCGGTAATTATATCAGTGTTGCCGGTACTGACTGACTTTGAACATGAATATAGAATAACGGAAATATAAACGAAAACGAAGCTGCTAAGTGAGAATTGCGAAAATAATAGAAAATAAGCTAGGAATTTATGAATTACATTTTTTTTTGTTATCAAAATTGAAGAAAATATCTTACGAATATAAAAAAAACTTCTACATAGCATTCAAAGTCTTCAAATCTTCGGTAACGCTAAAAATCTTCAAATTGAAGAAAAATTCGCATCGCTCCTACTACTCAAAATAGATTCTCGAGTCTCTCAATCATGAACATTAAATCCAATTTTAAGAACTCTCTTTTAGTTGCTACTCGAAACTAAAAGACAGTCAGTTCCCTAAATTGAGTGAAGACATTTTTACAGGATTTTTGCATGGTAGCTACTCGAAGAGGGACTCATAGGAACTTTTCCAAATTCTTTCCTTCAACTGCAGCTATTAGAAAAACAACGTATAAAACATTTCAAAGTCGTAGCCTAAGACTAATTATTCGTTGTTTATATGAACACCCAATCCGTAAACACAAAAAGGACGAACTTGTATGAAAAGAATGTGTGCCTTTCGGAAGAAGTAGTATGTTCTGAGCCATTCGGCCCCTGGCCCTGCCAGATTTCAGTCCACGGTACGCCTATGCTCATCAGACCTAAGTGATATGCCGGACTTCGTAAAAACATACACAATCATTTACACCCTCTAAGGGGTTGAATATCGCAACATCCTGAAATTAATTTTGAGATCATAAAGCACATGGACGTAAAAGTGAATTCGATCTCATTAAACCAAAAAAAATTGCCGGAATTTATGAAAGCTTGAACAATATCTAATTACATCCCCAGAGGGTTTAGTAAATCAGTTAAATTATTAAATCAGTTTTTTCTTCAATTAAATTTAAAGCCTTTAGAAGTGAAAATGAATTCAATATCTCATTAGACCTAAGAAATATATCGGAATTCGTGAAAATGTACGAGTACACGACCATTGAAAATTTAATGCCTTTAGAAGTGAAAGGGAATTCGATATCTCATTAGACCTAAGAAATATATCGGAATTCGTGAAAATGTACGAGAACAAATTTAAAGCCTTTGAAGTGAAAGGGAATTCGATATCTCATTAGACCTAAGAAATATATCGGAATTCGTGAAAATGAACGAGTACAGGAATATTTAAAATTTAAAGCCTTTAGAAGTGAAAGTGAATTCTATATCTCATTAGACCTTAGAAATATATCGGAATTCGTGAAAATGTACGAGTACACGACCATTGAAAATTTAAAGCCTTTAGAAGTGAAAGGGAATTCGAAATCTCATTAGACCTAGGAAACATATCGGAATTCGTAAAAATATACGAGTACACGACCATTTAAAATTTAAAGCCTTAAGAAATGAAAGTAAATTCGATATCTCATTAGACCTAAGAGATATATCGGAATTCGTGGAAATGTACGAGTAAAAATGTAAAGCCTTTAGAAGTGAAAGGGAATTCGGTATATCATTAGACCTAAGAAATATATCGGAATTCGTGAAAATGTACGAGTACACGACAACTTTAAACTCCTTTAGCGGTTGGATATTGAAAAAATTTGGACAAATATTTCTAGGCACTTATATGAAGATCTTGCAGAAGTATAATCAATCAGATAACTCAACATGCCTAAAAGATATAATGAAATTTATAAAAATGTCGATAAATCCCTTTTTTTAATCTACTGCGCAGAAATATATGTGTTATTCAAAGAGCAATCAAAACCCATTGGAAATATCAAGTATCCACTTACTTACTAATTTCAATTTGTACATAACAACTAGTTATAATATAGTGCTCTCCTATTACATTAGTGACAGCGTCTCATAAGATTCTATTTCATCTATCTTATCGTTCAATCTTAGAACTCTTCTCGGGATAAAGATGAACGTCTTCATCGTCCTCCTGCTTACAGTAAAAGTTGTGGAAGTTCGTAACCTACTAGTCGCGGCTCCATTCATGTGATTAGAGCACGTTGTGGATAGGTATACCGCACGTCCTTCTCTGTACAGCGCTGCAATCTGCATATAAAGTATGTAAGTAGACGGGTATATCGCAGCTTACATTAACAAAATCAATTAATCTTGGTGTAGCTCCTTGATCCCATACTCCGCGGCACCAACAGAAATAAGCGATAGATGAAGTCGCTCCGTGCGTCGACTTTAATATCCTGCATCAGGTTACTAGGTTCTCGGTGCTGGCGTTGTTGATCCCGATGTTTTGCTCATAACTTTGATTGCTACCGCTTCCCGTTCTGCCCTGTCGCTATTTTTGTATCGTTCTCGTGTTGTGTTGATATTATTCCTGTGGTTTCTCGGTAAAATTTTCTTTCAAGAAAATAAATTTTCCTAGTAGCAAAGTCCTTGGGGACATCTTCACGATGCTTGAAAGAAAGAGTATAGCGCCACGAGAAACCAAAAAACAAAGTTGCCATCTTTTCATATTGTATGAGGTTTCATATTTAGGTATATGGATATAATGAGAACTTTCCGAAGGTTGACGTACGTTAGGTGCGGATTGAATGACACGTCCTTGTGGTAATAAAATTAATTCTACAGACTTGCTCGGCTTGTTGTTTTCTTGCGGGCGTTCCACTCTTGCTTCTTACTTTCGTGACTTTCTTTCATCAGTGGCGTGCGATAAATGCTTACGCGCAAGTAATAACAGCAGCAAGGAATGAGCTTTTCGGGAGTTTTTGACGCTCGACTGCTAATGGTGTATTTAACAAACGAGAAATGAAGCTACTTTCTTACTGTAAATATTTTGGATTGGACGAGTTGATTTAGTGGATTCTTTCAAATCCTTGACAAGAAAATTTCATTAGCTCATGAATTATGAAATGAGTTAGACAATGTTTGTATGCCTTTTTGTAAAATTAAATGAAACATAAGTTCAAGGAATAAGCAATTAGGTGGTAACTGGCGTAATGCGATGATCATTTTAGGCGTAGGAAGGTATTCTTTTAAAAATGAGTACCATGAAATGTTTTGAGATGTGCGATGAATTAATAATTCAAAGAAGTCTTACACCCAATTCTCTCATCAAATTTAATAATTTGTATTAATTTAAATTTTACTTTATGCCATAAAAAAAAATGTTATTACCTGTAACCAATTTCCTTTTCATTCATTCTTTTCGAATGACTATTAAATACTGTTTAGCGTTACCTTGTGAGACGTATCTCTTCGCAAATATATTTTAAGGACATTACCTCTAAGAAGTCTTAAAGTCATGTATAGGTATGCTTGTTTAGCTTTGGTAGGGTTCCTTCAGCTTCACTTTCCCTTTCAAATAATCGTTTGCTTAATCAGAGCTTATAAGTGGATATAGGACTAACTAACTTTGCAATCATGATGAATAGGTAAGACATGTCTGTCGTCATCACGTACGTTTCCAGCCTTATGGTTATGAATGTATAGAAAGCCCAATGGTTTGCCTCAGGCACTCAAGCAAATACAGCATTAAATAACACACATCCTTTCTGTTTGTCCAAAGAGCTTGGTGTTTTTGTTGTGCCAACCAAACATCTAACGCAACATTACTAGATACTTATGTCTTTGCTGGATAATTTGCTAGTGATAAAATAAATACAGCCATACTGCAGGAATTCTGTATGAAATTAGTTTTATTGGAGTCGCTTAATGCTGGATATGTTTAAAGCCATAAGATAAAGTTCATTAGGGTCATTATTTAGTATAAGTGTTAATAGATTTGAAATTAATTGGCCTGCCACGCTTTACTTTTGTATTGATGACTGCTCTAATAAGTAGAACGATTCTTTCCGTTTACAAACTAACAGATGTAAATTCGAACAAATCCCCGATTTCGAATTACAGCATTCCGGAACTATGAGTTCTTGAATTATCGTGAGTTTGAACAGATGGACAAACAGATAAGCGTATAGATGCACAGACGGGCAGACAGAAAGACAGACGGACATTCGTACAGACGGACAGATGGACAGACGAACAAACTGACAAATGGATAGACGGACAGACGGTTAAACAAACATACGGACAGATGGACAGAGGGCCAGATGTACAGACGGACTGACGACAGACAGGCGGATGGATGGGCGGACAAACGGACGAATAGACGGATAGACGGGCAGACACAACCGACTGGCAAACGGACGAACGATAACTCAAGAATGCCTTCAACTACGATGCTGATATTTGTAATTTAGATGTTTGATTGAATTTTCGACCATTAATAGCAATGTCGTCCTATTCCTTTGAGAAGCTGGCATAGAAAAGGTCTTTATAACACGTATTCAAAAATATTGGCTTCCTGGTTAGTTTTTTAGGGTACCTACATAAACATAACCAGTGTTACATTTCGGCTTTGACCACTTTACAGACTATGAACCAAAACGCAATGGATGTATTACGATTGACTGTGGTGTAAGCATGCCCGATTTTAACCAGAAAAATAATAAGTTTACGCCAAAACTGAAAAAGCCCCTTCAGGTAAAAAAAATTGGTGTCTCATCAGACCTCAGAAAAATTTGGAAAACGTAAAAACTTGCACAATCTGTTTACGCTATCTTACGAGTTCACTATTGCGAATTCCTGAAATTAATTTTTATGCGGTTATATATAAAGCCAATAGAAGTAAAAGCGAATTCGCTCTCATTAGACCTAAAGATATGTTGAAATTCGTGAAAACTTCCACAATCACTTTACACTTAGCTTTTCTGGTGATTGCTTTTAAAGCCCTTAGAAGAGAAATCGAATTTGATATCTCATTAGACCTAAGAAATATATCGGAATTCGTGAAAACGTACACAACTTTTTCACACCCCTTTAGGCTTTGAATATTGTTACATGTAAACCTGGCAACCGCGCAACTCGATCGTTTCGCATAATGGAAACAGCAACAACCGAATACCTACCTACAAAGTAGCCCAATCAGAAACCTAGTTGAAGTATATAAGGGGAGCGGAGAAACACGATTGTACCTCCCTTCTAATTGAATGTTCTCCAATGTGCTGGAACAGCACAGAAGATCAAATCGAATGCTCTTGAGCTTTCGAGTACCGTCCACACACCACCGAGCGAAGATTCAAGAACAGTCCAGACTATCGCCAACTAGTATAAAAGCAGATAAAGCTTTCAGCGAGGGACATAGTAATTTTTATTACGTCGTCTGTGACAGCCAGCATGTATACGCGACCGTGTTGGTAGAAAGCGAAAGTGATCGAGTCAAGCGATGTAAGGGGGCGGTATTGCCATACAGTGCGAATAGAATTAAAGTGCGATTAATAAATTATCAGTTATTTTGATTTTAAACGAATTGTGTTTTACTTGAAATTCCGGCGAACCCCTAGCTAAAATTAATTCGATTCCTTGACAGACCTAAAAGATGGGATCAAATCTGTGTAAATGTAAATAAATCAATCAAATTCCATGTAAGAAATATCATCAAAAGATCAAGGTGCAATTTAGTCTATCGTGCCATAGAAAAAATATGAACAATTCGATTTTCATTGATTTAAGAACATTCTCCTCCTTTTAACTGGTGCATTCAATTAGCAAAATCTTTATTTTTGAGCAGGTGTCGATATGTCACAAATTCACTGGTTACATCTATCCTATAAGTTCCTTCTATTCATATTATGCACACACAACTGCGAATGTATTTTATTTGTTTCTGTTTCGTTTTAAGGTACTATAAGTTAGGTTAAGAATAGGTTAATTTGTATGAAAGGTTTTTTAGTTGATTTAATTTTTCCTTAATCAAACAATATTTCCATAACTTTAAAAAGTTTCACATTATTTTCTTGTCATGTACTAAACGCAATATGGTAGTTGCAAAAGCTCTCTCTAAACTAATTACAAACTGTGTCTATATATTTTTAAGTATTATTGAAATAAATGAACTATGGACTATGAACAAGTAGCAAAAGTTGTTACCCCGTGGCATCATTAATTGCAAAAAATCTGCCAACAGTCTGGGCGCAACTTTATTATTTTATGGGTAGGAGTCCGAAACGTGTTTAATGCTGAGATGCGGTGTAGGTTACTATGCGACTGACAACCTAAAAATAGATGAGATATAAAAAACCACCCCTCACCCCTGTACCTTGCTACCCCTATCAACAATTTTATTTTTCTAGGTATAATCCTAAATGTTTAGCTTTCTATTCATTACGGTTTTCGAGAAATAAAAATCAGAATTGTTTTCCTTCCTACCCAATTTCACCATCACCCCCTACACTCCCACCCCTAAACTTCCCTACTAGAGCTCTACCGACCCCAACTCCTGTAAAAATTTTAAGATCATATTTGATACGGTTTTTGAGATATAAAATTTACTTTTTTTGAGAAATTACTATCCCCCCATTTTCGTGCTCCACCTCTCCCCAAAAGTTTACATTCAGTAGACCGTTCTTGTGATCCCATGTTCAGAAACTAAATTTTATCTTTCTGGTGTAATTGGTTCGGAAGATATTGTAATCCAAAGTTTTTCACAATTTTTTCAAAATTTCAGGTCGATCACAATACCATCAGTAATGAAAAATTTCAAGTTCCTAAACTTAATGCATTTTGCAAAAATTGATTGTCTTAAAGACCTCTGTAAGTTAAGGAATTAAGCGGTCTTACCATCAACTTACATACTTACTTCACCAATCAAATAGTCAATTAAAATAATTCTCAATAATGTTCTAATTCTACCTACAACTACATCAAAAGCCTTTGAGAAATCAGTATAAATTGCATCCATTACGTTGTTGTAAGAGATTAGTTAGTGTTAATTAGTAGTTTTCGTAATTAGGAAGGATACTCAAAGAAGTGATGTAACTATTAAATAGTGGCGTTAGTCTATTTGTGACAGAAGCATCAACATCCTTGGCTGCAATAACTAGATAATTAATTTAATTAATAGGAAAACAGGACGCAGTCACGATAGGCACAAGCCCAACTGTATGATATTCTGCATGGAATATTGAACTCGTAGTTACATTGTAGTCGGAAATAAAACAAAAGAATCAGGACTTATGGTAAATGTCTTTTTACATCAGAAGTAAAGACAATTGAATGGTAGTTCCAGGCTGAACGATTTATTCAGTTAGAGTCCATTCCAGAAGACGAAAACAAACATTTTTTTAAGGAAAAGAAATTCAAGAAACAGCGGAAGTTAAGAAATTCAAGATACGGCGGAGGTTAAGAAATTCACGAGACGGTGGAAGTTAAGAAATTCAAGATACGGCGGAGGTTAAGAAATTCACGAGACGGTGGAAGTTAAGAAATTCAACAGAAGGTGGAGGTTAAGAAATTCAAGAGACGGTGGAGGCTAAAAAATTCAAGAGATGGTTGAGGTTAAGAAATTTAAGAGACGGCGGAGGTTACGAAATTCAAGAAATGGTGGAGGTTAAGAAATCCAAGAAATGGCGGAGGTTAAGAATTTCAAGAGACGGTGGAAGTTAAGAAACTCAAGAGAAGGTGGAGGCTAAGAAATTCAAGAGACGGTGGAGGCTAAGAAATTCAAGAGACGGCTGAGGTTAAGAAATTCAAGAGACGGCGGAGGTTAAGAAATTCAAGAAATGGTGGTGGTTAAGAAATTCAAGAGATGGCGGAGGTTAAGAATTTTAAGAGACGGCGAGGTTAAGAAATTCAAGAGAAGGTGGAGGTTAAGAAATTCAAGAGACGGCGGAGTTTAAGATATTCAAGAGACGGTGGAAGTTAAGAAATTCAAGAGAAGGTGGAGGTTAAAAAATTCAAGAGACGGTAGAGGCTGAGAAATTCAAGAGACTACTGAGGTTAAGAAATACAAGAGAAGGCGGAGGTTAGGAAATTCAAGAAATAGTGGAGGTTAAGAAATTCAAGAGATGGCGGAGGTTAAGAATTTCAAGATACGGTGGAGGTTAAGAAATTCAAGAGAAGGTGGAGGTTAAGAAATTCAAGAGACTGTTTTTATGTGGAGGTTACAAGGAGGACCCGTTAAATTTTCTTCATATTTATTTCTGTATCAGAAACTCCTGTTAATTTCAAATTCTAAGCTTGATAACGAAGTGGCTATAGGTAGCTGTAGTTATGTGACACTATACAACAGGTGGTAAAGCGGTAGAGTCACGAGTATAAAATATGTAATGAAAGGATTAGTGTATGCATTAAATTAAGCGATACGAATTAATTAAATTATCTAATGCATATATTGATAATTACTCATTATGGATGAACTTATGCCAATAGTTTATTTGAGTGAGCAATCTTACCATGAATGGTGTCATTCAGATACTCTCAGAAGTCTTTCGTTTTCTGCATCTGTTACATTGGAAACAATGTCGTATAATACGTTTGAATGATCTCAGCTTGTGGATTACTTGTTCCTGTTGAAAAATGGAAAAGAAAAAGAGTTATAATGTTGGTAGGAAATGAAAAAAGTTACTATTATATTATATTTTCTTATATTATAATAATTTTTAATAATAATAATTTTTTAATAATTTATCCAATCTATCTATGTATATTTTAATAATAAAATACAGATGACGGAATTCAACGGGTTGTATTAGGGTTATCTGTACTTTCCTGTTAAATTTATACTGGCTAATCGATTTTTCGATTGTGATTTTCTAAAATTTGTGGCCAAAAACCTCATATTCGTCTGCTGGCCATCCATTAGTCCCTAAATTCGATTTACTTCTATGGGCTTTTTAGGCAATCACCTAAAAGTTTATTCATTTCAATAATTGTATAAAGAACGACTGATGAATGTTGAAACTAAAATTTTACAAGGAGCTATTCCAGTGACAAACTTAACTTGTCTCGAAACAACCGAGGTTACATTTCGACTTTGACCATCTCCGGGACTATGACTCAAAATTTAATTCATTTTAAATGTGGCAGTGGCGTATGCATTATAACATGGAACTCATTCCTTTTACTGCGCTGCGCCACTTTAGATGGGTAGGTTAGGTTAGGTTCCATAGCCGGTTGCAAGCCCAGGTTGAGACAAGGAGGAGCGAATGAATACATCCTGAATGGCCAGTAACACCAGTGCGTCTCAGGAAGTAGGTCTGAAACCGGTGTAGTTGGACTCGCGGCATAGCTGTGAGAACTCCAACACTCCATAACCGGCTGAAAGTTGTTCACATGTCTATGTGTTATAGACCTGGCCCTCCAGGTTGGGGATTGGGCGATGGGCTAACCACTCATCCCCGGAAAAAAACGTATTGTTCCAAAAGCAGGCTGCAGGCCCTGGCCCTATTTGGGCTTTCGCGCCATTGATGATGATGATGAGGTTAGGTTAGGTTAGGTTAGGTAGGTGGGACGGCCAAACACATAGATCGCCCATGGGTCCGATGTGATCCCACGTGTACGGGAAGAGAAATACCCGTGCACCCAAGACCATCTTAGGTAAACCACCCTGCCACCCAGACAAACTGCAGCAGCTTATCTGGCTTTTCGTTTGCAAATACATACCTCCAAGTCTATGGCGAAGCGCATACCTAATGTACGTTTCCGCTTCAAAGCCAGACCAGGGTATTCGGAAAGCAACAAAGTAAATGAATGAGGGCAGCGAAAATGCGTTTTGGAAGACGCAAGAAAGTCATTTTTAGCTCACTCGTCACTCCGATCCCTACCCCTCAAAGAAAAATAAAAGTGTGATGAGACGAGAAAAGAATGATGCTGGCAGCAGTACAAAGCTCGTCAATCGATACATGCAACGCCATCTTTTAAGCTGTGGCGAAGTTTTTCGTGATACTACTTTAAGCTACACTTGAAATGTCGTCTATTACAGTGAGATGTGTTAATGAGTGAGCTATGTTGAAATTATCTCTCCAGAAAATATGGACATACCTAAATTCTTTTTCAAAGAAGAAGCAATCTTAATTTCTACATCGACACTAATTTATAAGCAAGGACACCCTTTTCTAAGCTCCTTAATACTCAAGATTTATCTTTAAATTGTACTGTCTATTCGATCATCGAAAGGGGTTTCCAAGTAAAACTAATTACAGACTAATAAGTAAGCACAGTTTGCTCATTAGACGTAAGATTGAGAATCTAGTGGCATCATAACTGAGCAACAAAGAGCAACATAATTTCGAATTTTGTATGTCTAATAATTTCCCAAATGTAAATGCTAATTAGAGAAGGTAAATGACTGCTTAGAACTATTCTGCGGTGAACCCGAAAACAATACAAATTTTAGTTAGTAAGAAAATTAAATCAGTGCTAGTAACAAAATGACATCCTGGGCGGAAAACGTGTTGCGTACCTGTAATACTACGTTTTGTTATCATACTCATTATCCTATCGAAATTTAATTCGAAATTTACACACAAAAGCGATTTTCGCCAAAACTGCGACGCGGTCTAATTAATATGCCCGTAAAAATTTATAAACATTTTAGTCATATGCCGGGCTCATTAGTCTTCTCCGTCGAATCGGAGAAATCTCCTCGGGCATGAATTTAAATCGTTTTGCCACTGGTATGGATCCAGCGAGATGGGCTTAATCGATTAATTAGATAAACGTGCGGTTATAATTTCCCTTTTGGGTACTTAACCAAATTTATATATTCAGTGTGTCGGGCATACCGGAAAAGCAACAACAAAATTTTGTCGGAAAACCGCAGAGTTAAATGCGTGCGATGGTCTCAGGTAATTCGCTAAACAATTTTGCATAGGTGTAAAATGTAAAGTACGAAAATAACGAGTTTGTAGATATTAACGACTGTGTGAAACTCATTCTAATGAGTCGAAGACTGGGTGTGGAAAAATAATTAATTGCCGTAAGAACTTGTTGCCTCTAAGAGCTTCAAGTACTTTTGATGATCATAACTCAGGGTTGTGATAGCACCAGGAGCAGTAGCATTGTCATGTCTTTCGAAATGGTAAACTCATAATATCCCTTATAAAGTTTGAAAAGGAGCTGTATTATTGTCGTAAACTGCTTCCTTTCTCGTCTAATTAAGTCCTGTTCTACTGGCAGCATAACAATTTACAACGAGGCATGTCGGAGCACATTTGTAACGCGATTCCCGGGACAAATGCAAAAACTCTGTCCTGCTGCCATTTCATTTTATTTTCAATGTTCATTTTATATACTTTGAGTAATACTGTCTTGGTGTCTATTCCTTAAAAAAAAACGTCTTAAAAGGATTATCGTAAAGCCTGTAACCTAGTAGCAATCTTGGTGCCTCCGTAGATATGCGTTATATGAAAATACTCCTTCTACTGGGTATGGGTGTAAATCCTTTTAGCCTTAAGGCAACATGAAATTAATTCTTGTTAGACAGTTGACGGTAAGTGTAATGCCAGTTGAGATATTAGTTTAATATGCAGAGTCGATAGAAAAACTTTGTATTTATAAAGCACGTGTTGGTCAAAAAAGAAAGAAAACCGTTCTAGACAGGTGTAAAGAAATGTCCTGACACACCCAATATGACTCTACAAACCTACAATTAATTTGCAAGACTGGATGTTTCCATCAACTTTTTTTATAAATGAGTATTCAGGAGCAAAGTAAGTGACACATTTATAATAAATGGAGGTATCCTTTTTAAGGTCTTTGTAGTTGTAGAGTGACTCCTATAACATGTGGCTTGGTAATGGTGTTTTAAATTCATCAAAATTTCAACTAAAGTTGTGGTTATTAGATCCCATTGCTTCAACAAATCTTAGCGCTCGAGATAGCTTATATCATACTTTTATTGAATTTTTGAAAATTGTCCTCCATTTTTTACACTATTTTAAGTAATTCTGGAATTAGGTAGCCATGTCCGAGTCTATGACACAAAATAATAACATATATGTACTGTCATTTCAAGCCTAATGGTGGAGCTTTACGATGAAGTTGGATGGAGTATTGCCCGATGCAAAAAGGCTTAAATAACACCATCTGTCGGGAAATACATGAAACTATAATATTTATTTACTGAAAAATTTATTAAGCTCAAGTCTCAAGACAATCAATTTTACTTTATTATTTTAATAATAAGGTATTTTATATAAAGAGTCCTTTTACCTGTCTGAATCAACTACGTACGTAAGAAATTAGCTTGTGTAGGATAACCCAGGCTAATTTCTTACTGACTAGAGCGCCGCTGGTGTTGACCTCTCCCGACGATTCCTTGGATGGTTTCTTATCAGGATGATATTTCCGGCAGTTGATGTCTCCTTCCGTATTGAACTTAACGTAGTAGTTCCTCTTGTATTGAATTTATCATATTTCCGATAACGATTCTCCCGTTTTACGCTAAACAAATTCTCGATAATCTGCCGCACTACTTCCTTACAGACCTCGCACTCTGACACTTTATAAAAAAATACCTCATTTGGGGCAAGCAGTACACAGTAAAAATTATTTGTATTTTTACAACATGTAATGTAATAAAATTATCCCCATATCATAGGTAAAATTACCTAATTCATGTATAAACGCTGTTACCATTATGTAATTCAGTTTTTTACGTGAAATATTATGTAAAATTACAAAGAGATAAAAATTACAATAGCTCGTACGGAAAACTACATTTCAAAACATGGATAAAAAAAATGATTCCATGGAAAAAAGATAAGAAAGGGCCAACATTGCAGTAAATACCACTTGTCAATGGAATTTTACATTTCGGCATGATGTAAACTAAGGGAGATGATGCAATCGTGAGTCGATTTATCATTTCTGGTGCGGATATTGCTAAGCTAACATCACGATTGTTTTTTTCGTAATTAGTAGGTAATTTGAATGTGTAAGAATTAATAAGATCCCTTCCTCCTGCAATATAAGAATTACTTATGTTTCCATCGGTTAAATATAGATTTGACTTTTAAATGTGAATATCAAGGCTGTGGTAGTAGCTTTCAATAGTACGCGACATTATATTCTCTGACACCATATTGACTAAAAAATTTAGACTAGCAGTTTTGAGTGCAAAAAAAATTTCACAAAAGACGAATTTGAGGAAATTATAGAATGCATGACATATTTCTACAATGCAATAAGAGAATTTTTTAATGATTTGAAGATTCTCCCAACTGCAGAAAAAATAAGGTCCCAATGACCGCTATTATTCCAAAAAGAGCACTGTCAAATTTATATCCAACTATTTCAAAGAAGAAGTTCATTTCATATTTGAAAGGTTTTTGGTAAGAAATTAATGCATTTACGCAATTTCTTTTAATGGTAATATTTTTTACCCCTTAAGCTAGTATTACACTGTTTGACCAAGTGGTAAAATTGCAGTAATAAGCAATGCGAAATAATGAATTCCAATTAATCGCACAGTATCCGCTCGGTCAAATTCGCTATTTTACATTACTTATTACTGCAATTTGACCATTGGTCAAACAGTGTAATACTAGCTTAATACTATCCTTACCTTGCAACTATATCGTAGAAAAAAATAATTAATAACGTTTTATTTTTTACAGAAAGCACTACAGATGATGTTTATTACTTATATGGAGATTGTCATCTTGTCAACTCTGCATCTTCAAATTTTAAAGAAGTGTTCATTCAACTATTTTCTTTATATTATGTTATTAACATAGAATACCCGAAAGAAGTTCCGCAGACATATGAATTTATCCAAATTTTTTTTTTAAATGCATACTGAAGCATCCCGTGGAAGGAAAAAAAACATGTCACCCAGGGCAAAAGTGATTAAATTCATAAATTTTTTAAACTAAAAAATTATAATAAAATCTGAATAACTAATAATAACTCTTATTAAAAATGAAATTTATTGCATTTAAGTGTATTACCATTTTGCTCTTTTAGATATATAATATTTTTAACAATTTAAGAGAAAGTATATTCTTCTTCTCGCTTATGTCCGTAAAATAAACCTTTGTTCTTAGAACGAACGAAATGAAAAATCACGCTTGAATCCAGCACAAATTTACACCGAGTTTACTGTAAAAACTTTTTTAAGCGGAAGTTTTTAAAAAACTCTATTAGATAGATAGATAGATGATTTATTGAAACTCATTAAGTTGTATAATAACACGTAAAAATAGTTCAGTGATTAGATCTTAATCTTTACAGCTGCAATTGATAAATTTGCATTCTATTTGCTAAAACTTACGTTAATCTGACACATAATATGTTCCAGGAAAAATTTTGTTAACAAAAAATTATGCTCAGTTCGTGGAATTTTTCATTCCGCTAAATCTTAGTATTAGATTTTACTTCTAAAACTTTCGATTTACATTAAGTATTATGTAAATTAGTTTACAAATAGTAATGTAGTTTTCCATATGGCTACTTGTACTATTTACACTTTAAGTGGTAATGTTACATATGTAACTAGTAGATACTAGCTGTGTTTTTTTCAACTGGATCAAGATCAAAATCATTCGTTTTACATTGAAAACAACAACAAGGAGATGATCCAAAATCATAATGGGATCAAAGTTGGATTAGCTTTTTGCTATTAAAGCTGCTTTCAATTCATCTAAGCTTCCACGATTTTAGCATTTTCACAGCGCCCTGCGACTAATTCAATTTGTAGCAGGTATTTCCACCCAATAGTTTAGAATAGTCGTGGGAAATCAATACATTTTGTACGGAAATTTAAGTCTATGTGTAATATAGAGACAGCATGTTCAAAATTACTGAAAAAGCCTTTGTATCTTTTATACAGAGTTTCATCGCTACATGCAATAAAGGAAAACTACACGTAGCCCTGCCCATACAGTTTATCCAAGGCATTTACCAACAGGATTATTAACCCTGTTAAACTAGCTTTTGGGTTGATCCACATCGTTTTTTTCAATTGTGATCTGATCCAGTTGAAAAAACACACCTACTATAAATTACTTCAAAGAAGGTAATTTTACCCACTAAATTGTAAAATTACATATGTCATGTGATTTATGTTTGCAATTAAGCATGTGATTTTACAAGGACATGTATGTATTTAATACATTTCCGAATTTTAATTTTACAGTGGAAATGTAAGTGGTTTTGAGACATATAAATTTACAATATTCTATGTTGGCAATTAGTACCCATGAAAACTCGCCCATGGTTAACTGGCCTTTTTTTGTCCATTTAGTAGGTCAATGTTCGTACTTTCCGGTCATTAATTTTGAGTTTCTCCTATTTTAAATAAACTGTCACTCCCATTTATTAATCTTCCCTGCCATTGAAGTTCTGCATATTTTATGTATAAAAGAAGGTGATTTAAATTGCCATACGATTTCTTCAAATATAAATGACCATTCGGAACTAAGGGTAGTGTGTTACCAATGCGCAAAAGAACTGCTTTCAAACTCAACGTGGATCCGTCTACGAATAACCGCCATTCATCAGAGCGTTCATCAAGCCATTTACATTGTTACAGAATACTGAGCTAGTCTCCATTTTAAAGAATTGTAGTAGATCTTCGTGGCGTGTATGGAAAGCAGTTATGTCAAAGTCATCTTCTTAAAGGTTTCACTGCTGCAACCTCGATTCAAGAACTACTCTTTGGTAGCTCTAGGTCTTTCTCCAGATCATTCAATTTTTCTTGGCTTATCATATGTTATTGACATTGTGCACCACTGGGTGGAAAGTCAGGATCTGTTGATGTCGATGGGATAGGTTCTTCATAATCTGTACTCTCCTTATCGTCTGTGAAAGTGAATTTTTTCGGGAGCTATGGAATCGGAATTTCGTCACACCGTATAGTTAACAATAGATTTCCTCCTTTTTGAAACATCTTTTCCTTGTCCCACGTGAGGTACCATTCAGAAATAGCAATCGGTGATGTGATTCGACGGCTCTCGTCACACCATCGGAACAGCATATCGCAAGGACCGTTTTTGACTTTTATCAATTTTCGTAGACCCGAAGCCCATGAACTGCAGCACATATGTGGAACCCAGGATTTGTCCCGATCTCACACTTGCCAACCAAAATACAAATAACGCTTCTTGTATTATTCCAGTGGTGGAACGTTTCTGTGCTAAGAAAGTAGACTCACCACAAGTATAACAAAATTTATCTGGACTATTTACACATTTGCGAAACATCCTGACTAACTATAGTGTTTGGACTTCCCAAACATAATTTCTATTTTTTATAATATTTATAATTGTTATATTGCTAATTATAAATACTTTCGATCCGTACTGTCCACCCAATTTCACCTCGCCAAAAATTGGTCCAGGACAACGAAAAAAAAAGCTTAATCGGGCTATTTAAGCCACGCGCAACGTCGGCTCGCCCTCTTTGACACTATTTCATTGAGTACCACGATTGTAGGCCAAATTTGCGCTGCAAGAAGGGACCTCAAACGAAAATCAAGGTAGCAAATAACCGCGGTTATCATTTCAAATTGCATCCGTTGCAACCTCTCAAGTAGGCCAAATTTGCGCTGCTTGAGTTGTTTCAACGAGAACAATTAAAATATCAGACAAATTCTTTGGCATGCCGACTGCGCTGCCTTTGAAATTTGGAGAACTCACTTTATTTTATTTGAATTTTTGGTAGTTTGTAAAAAAGTAAATAGTAACATAATATTTTTAAAAGAAAATAAATATAAGCAACTTTATTCTAATTCTACAACATTTCGAGTTTTTATTTAAAGAAGAATTAATAATTTCAGAACAGCACATTCACATTAATTCATATAGTTTACCAAATAATTGTAGTTAACGACTATTAAATACCAGTTTAAAGTCATAATTTCATCTAATAATTTTGTACCCATACTTACCATTGAAGGTGTCGATAATAGTCGACTTCGTAGACGACCAAAACCCCTTCAGCTTGATAGATGGTTCCATCCGTTCTCATCCTAAACATATCTAAATAGCAATATATGGACGCTTATAGGAAAGAATTCACACTTGACTCCACAAAATGCACTGGTAACCACAGGACCACAACCTAGCATCAAAAAACTTTTCATACATTCAAAAGGGCACGTCATTTTGGTTATGAAGAATACTCCAGAAAACAGACAGAATGGCAGACGGACTGATGAGCTGAACTACATAAAACGCGCTGTTCGTCGAGCGTTTGAACCAGTACATGTATAACCTTCCGCAATATTCAAGAGTTTGTTGAAAATTCTTGCAATCAACAGAACGAAGCTAGTTGCAATGCGGTATGTGCTCTAATGAGATATAGCAAAGGTACAGGATACGAGCAATTTGAAGTTGAACATCGCATTCATTGCAAATAAGACCATTTCTTCGTCTTCTTCGAAAATAATAATAATTTCAATGTGAGGGCGTGGGGATTGGAAAATTGCCTAGTGTGGTTTCAAATGGAAGTCAGGGTGAATTTCGGAACGATAATCCGATGGAACGTGCAACCGTACATACAGATGACTTTAAGAAGTTTAATACGGAATTGTCTGCTAGACGTTCAAGTACGAGTATATCTAATTTTAGGAGCAGGTTCCTGGAATCCACTTATGTACGAAATTAAATCGATATCAGACTCGGTCTATTTTGATTCTATAATACTTCAAACTGCTTTGTACACTAAGCCCTTCAAGTTCCTGTATTTATTTTTTTAATAGAATAAGTTTGTCTTTTTATACTGTACCTGCATTAAGTTGAAGCACATGGCGATCAGTGCCATACCGAGAAGTAGATAAACCGCACATAGTATAAAACTTACTTCCACAATGTTGCCCTCTGAGTTATGGAGCTGAAAAAATAAAAAAATTATATGGGAATTGTTATTAACAGTCTCAAAGAGTATATAAAATAGGTGCAATCTGGGCGAAACTTTATTCTTATTTCGGGTCAAAGTGGTTAAAGTAGGGATGCAGTAGAACCACCCTTTAAATGCCAATTCGGATTTTTGGTCAAAATCCGGAATCTGGTCAAACACGAAATATAATACCGGTGGTTTCGAGACAAGGAGGTTATTTTCTGAGAAAACATTTTTGTTCTTAGATCTCAGCACTTGCAAAATATATGCATGTGAGTCGTCTCTTGGGTTAAATATACTAGTGTTAACGGCTCAAATACAACGTTTGCAAATTACATCATATCACAAATCCTCTAGCCACTAAATTTTCGGTTCTTCGGTCATAATAACGAAAAATAATAGTTCAAACGACATCTATCAAACTAAAATTGATTTAGAATCGGTTCATTATTTGTAGATTTTCTACAAATGAACCACTTTCTTTTAAGTTATGAACACTCATAGAAATATAACATAAAGAGTTATTCAAAAGGTACATTACAATTTTATATTTTAATATAAACACACCCTTAAACTTTTTTGGTGGTTTGTCAAAGTCAAAACATCAGTCAAGATTTACATGCTTATCATGGTGAAGTTCACGAACGAGAAATATTTAGAAATTATTAAAAACTACTAAAGAAATTCTGAGTCGGTGGTCGCAACTTTAAGAGCGCTTTCTCCAATTTTCGGACATAATAATCGTCCCACCAGACAGACTGTGCGTATTATAGTGGATAAATTCGAGTCAACATATTCACTATTGAATGTTCCTGTGTCAGTGAGACAACGCACCGGTCGAAGAACCGAAAATATCGCAGCCGTAAGTGCTTTAGTTGAAAATGAGCCAAATCAGTCGATTCCACGCCGTTCACAGCGATAGGGAATCTCTCAATTCACATTGTGGCAATTTTTGGGTAAATATCTTCGCCTAGACACATTCTTACAAGATCAATTTAACTCAAAAACTGAAGCCTATTGATCATTTGAAGCGCCGAAACTTCTTCGATTGGGCTATGCAAAAAAATTTGAAGAAAATTCTCAATTTCATCGAAAAATCATCTTCAGCACTGAAGCTCATTTTTGACTTAAATATGCGTTATTGGACAGCAACAAACCCACATGTGCTTCAAGAGCATCCACAAAAAGTGACCGTGTGGTGTGGATTTCATACTGGAGGAGTAATTGGACCGTATTTTTTCGTCAATGAAAATGATTGCCATGTTACGGTCAATGGAGTTCGCTAGTTGGAAGACTATTTTTGGCCAGAATTAGATGGACTTAACATCAGTGATATGTGGTTCCAACAAGATGGTGCCACATGCCACACAGCTTGTCAAACAATTGATCTATTGAAGGAGAAGTTCGATAATCGCATAATGTCAAGAATGGCCAGCGATTTAACCCCGTTGTCAACGTTCCGGCCGATATGTGTGGAAGTGTGGTGCAAAATTGGCTCCTAAGAATCGATCGCTGTAAATGTGCTTGCGTTGGTCAACGAGATAGAATTCCATACTTAAATTTAACATGTGTACTAATTTCAGTTTTAGGAAGGAGTGCCACGCTGGGCCGTAGCACACACTAGGCACCAAAAGAGGGCCCATAGCGATCCCTTCGGAAATATCGTAGAACTAACTAGTTAATAACCCCCAAAACATCCTAAATCCCTAATAAATTTGACCAACTTGTCATGCCCTATCAACCTCAGATCTTCCAAATTGTCGAAGAAAAGACTGTACACAACCACTTCAAGCGCCTTCTTGCAACTGCCTGACATTCACACAAAATGTGGGTAATGTCCTTCTAAGCATATAGATCAACATGTGTACTACACCTGGAATAAATTTCAGCCCGATATCCCAATTATTCTGTGTTTTATTTAAATACAAAATTGTTATGTCCCTATTGAATAAACCTTTACAAGAGACAGTAGATTTACCAATATTAATGACAGTCATAGAGTTCCTTTATTTTTTGCATAATTTATTAATTATAATTTTTGCTGGATTGATAGGTTACAAACACGTATTGCAAAAATTTCAGTTCATGTATACTTTGGCAATCCAAACAACTTATTATTGATATTAAAATTTCTAGAGAAAAACAGCAACCTTCTCGCATAACACTTCTCTTATATAATAGGTACTCTTTCGCGTTCCATGCAAACAACCGAATATGCTGAAAATTTCTCGACTAGACTATGCATTATATAAACGCCGCAGAGCCGGGGGAAAAAGTTTTTGTGCTGCGTGAGTGAAAAGACAATCTACTCGAAAGTTGCTTCCGTTGCGTCGTTGCTCCTGTTGCTTCCGTGGCTTCGTTGCTCCCATTGCTCTCGTTGCTCCGTTGCTTCCGTTTGTCCCGTTGCTTCCGCTGCGCCCGTTGCTTCCGTTGCTCCCGTTGCTTCAGTTACTCCCGTTGTTCCCGTTGCCTTCATTACTCCCGTTGATCCCCTTACACCCGTTACCACCGTTGCTTCCGTTGCTCCCTTGCTCCCGATTCTTCCGTTACTCCCGTTGCATCCGTTGCTCCCGTTACTCCCGTTGCTCCCGTTGCTCCCGTTGTACGATTTCGTCAGACGTGCACATCGAAAACTCACGAACTGTCGCTAAACTATATAAATCACACTTATTTGTTTGTGTCGCTCGCTACCTATCGTAGAATAGTTTTACTAATACAGAAAGCTTCGCGGGCCTGCGCTCAACTTATTAACAAAGTTTCATCGGAACCGGATGAATGGGATAGGAACAAGCAAACAAATAATTAGAGCACCAGGGTATTAAAATCACGAAAAAAAATTGAAAAATTTAGAAAAAAAGAATTGTTTTTAATTCTATCAGTACTAAACTTCACAGGAACCATCCCGGGACTATTCTACATGTTCTCTAAAAATTTGATCAAACTCGGTTGAGCGGTTTAGGAGTCTATAAGGAACATACATACAGACATACATCCTCTTTTATACATATAGATTACACTGTTTCTGAAGAATTCTGGAGCACAGTTCGTCGTTGAAATCGCAACTATGTTTAACACGTTTGAGTAGGTCTTTAAAATTGCCAAGTTCAACGCGGTATTTGGAGTACAAGTCTTCGTGCGGGTTTTGGTCTATTTCATACAGCGGGTTTTTCTGCCAACTATCTGGCAACCCTGTCCATTACTAAAGACCACGAGTGTTGGCTGATAACATAGAGATATAAATATTGGAGACGACAAAGGTTTTTGTTTGAAGTACTTTGAAGCATTTTGAAGCGAGATTGAACGTTGATTGATGCCAGATGGCAGTGAAATACAAATAGTAGCCTAGTATTCAAATGTATGGCGTTTTTCGTGTTCAAGACTGGAGTATAATATAAATATGAGTAAGATACTAAAACTCATAGTAGCATAGTGTTTATTGCCGGTCCTTTGCGAGGAATTGTCCGTCTTCAAAACAGTCGCTGTTCGTCATCCCCTCCAGTACATATATCTCTATAGCTGATAACTTCAGAACACGTCAAGCTAGAAATTTTTGAAATTGTGAACATTCATTTTAAAACGGTTTCACGTAACGAGATAAATAATCTGGAAATCGAGGAGCCATTCTTGCAGCCCCCATATGAAAGGCCTTGAAAAAGGATAATTTTACTTTCGGTGATTAACTAAAACTTTCAGGTACGAAATTGAGCAATGAAGATATGTATAGGGTGGGCCAAATACGAGTTTCTTTTTAAAAATGCAATAAAATGAACAAAATTAAATTTGTTTCCATGTATTATGGCTTTATTAGTAAGAGTAAGCATTCCTATTAATGATGGAACACAACTTCGTTCAAGTGGCTACCTCGTCTGGCTGCGCAGTAGCGCATTCTGTCACTCCAATTTTCCAAGACCTTGTTGATGGTTTCGGGCTGTAGCTCACGGATTGCTTGGATGATATTGGCCTTAAGTGCTTGAATCATTTCTGGATTGTTGGCATAACATCGGTCCTTCACGGTTCCCCACAAAAAAAAATGCAAAGAGGTCAAATCGCAACTCCGTGGCGGCCAATTGACATCGCCAAGACGGCTGATAACACGATTTGGAAATTTGGTACGTAAAAGATCGATTGTGGCATGGGCTGTGTGGCATGGCGCGCCATCCTGCATGAACCAGAGGTCGTCCAAATCCATGTCTTCAATTTCAGTAAAAAAAAAGTCGGATAACATGGCTCTATAACGTTCACCGTTGACCGAAACGTTGTTCCTATCCTCATTTTCGAAGAAAAATGGTCTAATGATGCCACCACTCCACAATCCGCACCAAACTGTCACTCTCTGTGGATGCATTAGCTTCTGGACAATAACGTGCGGGTTTTCCGAGCCCTAGATGCGGCAATTTTGTTTGTTAACGTAGCCGCCGAGATGAAAATGCGCCTCGTCAGAAAAGATGATTTTTCGCCCAAAATTGTTGTCCAATTCAAGCTGCTCTAAGGCCCAAATTGCGAAGCGATAACAAAGCGGATGGTCGTGCGCCTTCAATTGCTGAGTCAATTGGACCTTGTAAGCGAATAATCCGAGATCTTTGTGCAGAATTCTCCTCAGGCTAGTGCGTGAAATGTTGAGCTGTTGAGATCGACGGCGAGTTGATGTTCGTGGAGTGAGTCTGACACTTTCGGCCACATTCTCGTCTGTGCGCACCGTACGACGACGGGGGCCATGAGTGTTGTCCACTAGCATGCCAGTCTCACGAACTTTTTGCACAAACTTGCGTACAACAGGCTCGGTGGGTGCTTCATTTCGGCCAAAACTTCTTTTCAAAAAACGCACTGTTTGGGCTACACAGCACTCACTTTGGAAATAAGTTTTCAATATTTCCCAACGTTGTTCAAGCGTAAAGCGACTCATTTCGTTCCGCGGAGGTATGATACTGACTTTCTGTCAAGATTTCGAGCGGGAAACAGCTTTCAGTGTCAAAATAACCTATGATTTAAAAAGAAACCACTAGATAGCCCACCCTGTATACTGTCTCATTCGAGTTTCAACCAAACAAGAGTCCTTAAAAAAGGTCAATCGAAATATCTCCTTATTCTGCTGTATCTCTAGCTACAAAATAAATCGGAGGTCAAAATTTCATCTAGCGTATTCATCGGTTTACCATAGATGTATGAAGTCTTTAACATAGAAAACACATCGGATGTGCTACACTCATGTTCACTCATCCAAGGATATTTGAACCTAATAAGTGAGGTTCGGTGTATTTGGGACTAGTGGTTTCACTGAAGAATCCGAAAATCTGAAATAAAATACGGGAATAAAAGCCGGCGAAATCAGTGAAATCAATGCGATAGCAGGGTGGTAACGTGGCGCAACATATTCCTGAAAGTTTCATGATTGTCTCTTCAATACCTGCGCTGCATATTTTTATTTTTTACCAATGCTGATGTGCGCCATACAGCAGTGAAAATATTTCATTTCAAAACTAATTCGCAGGTTGAGATAGGCATATTTGATGTTGTGGATAATCGAAGAGTTTACTATTTCGCCACTGAATCATTAATGCAATTTCGTTTTAGACCTTCCCACAGATCCATCCAAATAATCCCTAGTACCTTAACACTAAAAACCACACCAATCACCGATCATATTACATCTCATTAAATTTGCATGGCAGTTGTGGATACACCAATGGATGTTTTCGTACCTGTGTTTTTCCAACGCTCGCAGTGAACTTTTGACCCAGAGCCTTTTGACTTCATTTATAATTTGTGTGAAAACAGATGGGAACGTCACTCCCTAAAATGTTTACGTGAACGTGACTTAATACAATAGTCTGTGCCACAAATCACAAGCGTAAGAAACGCTAGACAAAATTCACTATGCATAGTTTGTCTTCGTGGTCAAGTACAAGAAGTTTGGAGTACCAACAGGTACAAGAGTTGGTGTCTTCGTGGTAGCTTTTTAACTATTCATTTTTTCGCAGGATTACAAAACTGTTTTTCGGGTTTTGCGGCGTTCGTGCTTCTCATAATTCCCTGCTCTAATTGTTTCGCCGTACATGAACGGTTTTATGATTACGGCGAACCTCAAGGTGCGTACGTGTTACATTTTTATGACCATATTACGACAAGTTTTGCCATGGAGCACAATATTTAATTCAGTCGAATCGGTTCAGTTTTATAGCGAAAACATTGAGTCAGATCATTAACCTTTTTACGAATCGTTTCCAACATCAGGTTCAGATTACAAATTCATCAGGCTGTGGGTTGTAGGTTTCTACTCGAGTTTCGACCACCAATTGTTTGCATAGTAAGACACCTAGGGGGTGGTTGCTACAACCCTTGTCCTTCTTTCTACCCGAAAGGCTGCACAATATGGCACCTTTTCAGTCTCCCATTTCATTCATTATGCACCGAATCGAATTGAATTCAAACTGTTTTCGTCCATTGAAAAACTGACCGTAAATTCTACAGAATTTGGGGATGGGTGGTTGCCTTCAGATATTTCTTTCACTGGCTTGTAACCTGGATGAATGGCATTAAGGAAGCATTTTGAAATTCAACTCCCACCGTCTTTTACTCGGTAACGAGTTGGAAAATTGTAACTTGATACAGTCGATGGTCATGAATACCAGAACACGCTCGATATTCGTTTCTTAAATGGATTTTATACCTTTGCTGCAAGCTTAATGTTGCTCCACATGGTGATAATCATTCTTACCAACGACAGAACAGTCTTCATGACAAGTACCTTTATGGAACTATCAAGCAGCACTAGGTTTAAAAAAAGCCACGAGCAAACGCTGGGTAGTAGTATCTCGGATCCCGCCTTTCAGATTATATCCTGTAGACTTGAAAACCGTAATATGTGGCAAGCTATCCTTTGAGAATTTCAATCTTCCAACTCTTGAAAACTTTTCAATTGTTGATTACATCCGAATGTAGTTTTCATACTCTTGATGTTGGGTAAACATTTTCAGTTTTCGTATTTCAAGTATTTTTCGGTTAGTACACGAACGAACGAACTTTATTTTCAGATCTTTTAAGTTCGTTTCTATTGGGATTCGTGTAATTTTGGCACTAAGTAAGTAAGTACGAATAGTTTGTCTAAACTTCGATATCATCTTCAAGTCTTAATGACTGCGTGTTCTTGGAAGTTGATCATGAGGAGAAAATCTAGAATAAAGTTAGTTCACATTTCAGCATCGTTCAAATTTGGAATAAGTAATTATTTGAAGAAGCTTTTGATAAGCCTCGTGATTACTTTAATTCTAATAACACAAGATATACCTACATACAATTTGTTCAAGGATATGTCGTGCAAACATGTGCTTATATGTTTGCAATTTAATTTGTTTGAATAATTGTAATTGTCTTCTCGGTTTAATACCGTCTATAAGCCTTGGCCAGAATTCCCCGGAGATCCTACACTTTGTCAGCCACTCCCACCTTAGCACGTTCCCTGATAAGTGTTTTGATTCCGCTTAACGGTGGGCTAATACCCTCCTCTACCATTCCGGCTGACGTGGATCCTGATCTCGCCAGCTCTTCGGCCAGTTTGTTCCCTGGTATGACACTATGCCCCGGTACTCAGCATAGATGTCCTTTATTCTGACTACAAAGTACCTTAAGCACTTCTCGACAGCTCTTTACTACCTGGAATTTAATAGTCTCTGATGTCAATGTATTCAAAGACGCCAATATATCCTGACTGCAATCCCCCCCTCCCCCAATTTACGTGATGTTTCCCGCATGGAACACCACCAGAATCTCCACTTGGAATACACTGCAGGCATCTGGCAGATTAAAAGATTCTCTTGCACTCAGCTGCTCAGAGAAGACGACAGCATACACGGAGAGTTCTCCCTCGCTTAATACCCAATTGTTTTCCCAATCCTCTCTGCTTGCTTTATGGCCTTGAGGGGTGATCCAAAATCTTTGACCAACCATTGAATCCATTAAGTCAAAATTTCTTAGAGCGTATGCTGGATGGAACTTTAAAGTGTCACTATTTGGGGAGTGTGGGTATGATGCGAATGCTATCATTCAAGGAAATATGATTGTCATGGATGGTGGTATCTGAGAGTGCGGCAAAACGATGTTTCTGGAGAGTTCAAAGGCTGCAGTCAAGACATTCTAAAATGCATGTCTTCGGAACGATTAATGCCACAAAGTCGAAACTTGGTCATTTTTAGTAGAAGAGTATTACTATAACATGCAAGTTCATCCGAACTAAGGGCTCGTAAACCATTGAAGGCATTGAGTATGGTCTGTCAGCAATCATGCGAGCTAAATATTAGAAAATCACACGGATTTCAGCACGACCTGAAAGTAGTTCAATACACACCTACAACCCGATTGGATATGACCGAAATAGTTAAAGGAGTCCCCAGGACCATGCTCCCTCATGTAGCGAGCAATCTTTTCGCGCCTTTCATTGGATCCTTGGAAGAAAAGCCAATAATTTTTTACACAGACGGCTCGAAATCAGTAGAGGGGACAGGTGGAGCTTTCCATTTTAATGAGTCCTGCCAAATGAGCTTCAAACTGCCAGAAGTATTCTCGGCGGAAGCAATCACTGTATATATGCCGCAATATTCCCCGGGAAACTACTTAATTTTATCCGACAGCCTGTCAACAATACTCGCTATAAGCAACATTGGCAAGCCTTCCCATACATGCGTGTTCAAATGCAAGAAGGTCCTCTTACAACTCGTTAGTGTTGGATACAAAGTAACACTGGGCTGGGTTCCAGCACATTGCGGTATCCGAAGAAACGAACTAGTCGACAAGCTAGCGCGCGAAGGGGCGTCCTTATCTCTCATACAGACGCTCTTCTCAAATCCGCTTCAAGAAGACTTCATGACGACTCCGAAACAAAGACTTTTAGATAGCTGGCAAAAACACTGGCAAGAAGACGACATGGGTAGATACTGTCACTCCATAATGCCAATGATCTCAATACATGCATGGTTCCAAAGGCTGCTGGTAGAACCTAGCCGATCAATGGTAGTTTTTTTTTCTCGACTCATAGCTAATTACAATGGCCTCAATACCAATTTGAACCGACTAGGAATTACTGCAAGCCCACTGTGCGCCTATTGCAACCAATATGAGACTGCCGATCATGTCTTTTGGTCATGTTCCAAATACCCCTTTAGAACTACACTTCTTGCATCTCTGGCGACTTTAGGCTTCACTCCTCCTCTGTTTATACGGGACATCATCGCAGTCTCTATCATGCAAAATAACGACAAACCTCTTTTAGTGCTGTTTAACTTCGCTAAAGCAAACAATATACGTTTTTAAAATTATTTTAAATAAACATTTCCACGGCTCCAATATAGCTACAGCCTCTGTGCCTCTTAATTTAAGGACAAAAAAATGAGTATTACTATGAAATGTCGTGATTGTAGCGTGCTCAGGACAGGTATTACGATTACGATATCTTCGAATTGACTACAAATGAGACAATAATTTTGGTTTGCATAGATTACTGTACAAAGGAAGTATGTTCAGTATAACGGAACAATGGAGCAAGAATTTTTTCCCGAAAATCATCTCAAATCTTAAGAATGGTTTAAGATGGAATCTTGAAATTTGTACATTTGGTAATTTAAATAAACCATTACAGGCTGTAATATGAAAAGAAACGTTCAAGAAATCAAGCACCTCGAGCTCGAACTCGATCATCATCATCATCAATGGCGCGACAGCCCAAATCGGCCTGCAGGATACATTATTTGAATTCATCTCAGTTCAGCGCCCGCGTCCTCCAATTTATGCATCTAAGAAGCGATCTGCAATTCGTCGAAAAGTTTATTTCAGCATTTTTGATTATTCAACCCCCTACGTTTTCACAATTTTCGCCATATCTCTTTGGTTTGATGAGATATCAATTCGGGTTTTATTGTATACTAGCCGCGTACCGCGGCTACGCACGCTTCGCTTACGTTGTTCCATCGCTCCTGTTACTCCCGTTGCTCCCATTTCTCCCGTTGATCCATTGCTCCTGTTTCTCCCGTTGATCCATTGCTCCTATTTCTTCGTTGCTCCCATTTCTCCCGTTGATCCGTTGCTCCTGTTTCTCACGATGCTCCTGTTACTCCCGTTGCTACCATTTCTCCCGTTACTCCCATTTCTTGCTCCCGTTACTCCATCCTCCATCCCCCATCTCCAATCCACCATCCTCTATCCTACATCCTCTATCCATCATCCACCATTTTCCATCCACCATCCACCATCCCCATCCACCATCCTCCATCCACCGTCCTCCATCTTTCATCTGCCATCCTCCATCTTCCATCATCCATCCTCTATCCACCATCCACCATCCACCATCCTCCATCCTCCATCCTCTATCCTCTATCCACCATCCTCTATCCACCATCCACCATCCCCCATCTATCATCCCCCATTCTCTATCCTCCATCCTCTATCCACCATTCTCCGCCCACCATCCACCATCCTCCATCTTCTATCCTCCATCCTCTATCCACCATCCTTCACCCACCATCTCCCATCCTCCATCCACCATCCTCTATCCACCATCCTCCATCTACCATCCCCCAAACTCCATCATCCATCGTCCATTCTCTATCCACCATCCTCCATCTTCCATCCTCCATATTCCATCTTCCATCCACTATCCTCTTATACCATTTAGTAATAGGAATAGGCATAACTAATACACCGAAAACGAACTGCCGCTAAATCATATGAAAACCACTCAAATGTTGAAATAGCTCCATCATCCATCCTCCATCCTCTATCCGCCATCCTCCATCTTCCATCATCCATCCTCTATCCACCATCCACCATCCTCCATCCTCTATCCACCATCCTCTATCCACCATCCACCATTCTCCATCTATCATCCCCCATTCTCTATCCTCCATCCTCCATCCACCATTCTCCGCCCACCATCCACCATCCTTCATCTTCTATCCTCCATCCTCTATCCACCATCCTTCACCCACCATTTCCCATCCTCCATCCACCATCCTCTATCCACCATCCTCCATCTACCATCCCCCAAGCTCCATCATCCATCCTCCATTCTCTATCCACCATCCTCCATCTTCCATCCTCTATATTCCATCTTCCATCCACTATCCTCTTATACCATTTAGTAATAGGAATAGGTATAACTAATACACCAAAAAGGAACTGCCGCTAAATCATATGAAAAACACTCAAATGTTGAAATAACTCGCGAACCACCAACTGTTAAAAAATGTTGTTAACGCAGAAACCATCGAGGGCGTACCCTCAACAAATCACCAAAGTTTCATCGCAATTGGATGAGTGGTTTAGGAGCCTATACAGGACAAACAGACAGACAAACATTCATTTTTATATATAGAGATAATCGCTTACAAACCAATTGCGCTCAAAAGCTAACTCAGTTCTACTTTTAACTCAACTAATTCCTATAAAATCTCGACTTACTATAGCTCAACGATTTCCCAAGATAGAGTGGGTATCAACATATGAAGGATTATTGTATGGTACCTACACGAGGGACAAACACGATTGTCTTCATACCTTCTTCCCTATCCCAATCAACGAAAAATTAAATTTGGGACATATGGTATATGTAGGTACTTATTCAAGCTGGAGTAACAAAGTTTGCAATTAATTACAATTTCAACAACATACATAAAACTTGTATGATGTACGTTTATGAGCCGCAGCAACACCTGAATTGCATATTTTAATTAATTATGTTTCTACTTACTACTTGTGTGCCTGGAACAATATCACCAAATCCTATGCTACTTAAGGATATAAAACAGAAGTAGCTTCCATCCAGTACATCCCAAACTTCCCATTGGCTGAAAAGAGTGGCTCCAAATAGTACATACCTGATAAGAATAATTACTCATTAAAGATAACTACCCGCAACCTTAATCCTTTCAAAATTTACCCAATCATAATAATCACACAAGTAGTTAAAGGTACAATCACAGTATGAGAATCAGCTTCTATTACGGCCTCCACATCGATATCAACATCTGAATAGTCCGTTTCAGTGGAACCACTAACTTTTGAACTAGTTTTGCTGATACTCGAAGAACTGCTTCCGAACTATATTATGATTTAACCAAATTATATTATCGTGTATTCACGTGTGAAGGTGGTTTAATGGAACATTTAAATCGAACTTACCTCTTGCTGGTGTTCAATGGCAATAGTTTTTCGCCTCTCACGTAGAATCCTTCGCTTCGCTACGCCTGGGCAGATACGGCACAAACATACCTTGGCGTATATCCATTTGAATGACTTTGCCATAACATCGCCAATATTGGACAGGTACAGGAGAAATAGCGGCATACCAAACATGGCGTAAAGAATTGTTGAAATTTTACCTAAATTTGTACGTGGTGATACGTTGCCATAACCTGGAATAAATTAAAAGCAGTTTATTATCCAAACAGCTTGGGTGAAACTTTATAATTTTTCGGGTCAAAATTCAGGAAGTGGTTAAATTGGAAGTGCGGCGGCAGAACACATTAATTAACCTTAACACATTAATTACGTTTTGAAGTCGTAGTTCAGGACGCGGTCGAAATCGAATTGTAGCATCGGTTGCACCGAGACAATTTTTTTTTGGAAAGTTAATTTGGTCAAAATTTTTAACATTCATCAGTGGTTCTTGACACAAACATTGAAATAAATAAACTTTATGGGCATAAAAGTGAAAATATCGAAAAGTCCTAAAATCAATATAAAAAGCCCGCTCGAACTTCGACACATCTTCTTGAAAACGCCTAAGAGATAAGACGAAATTTGTGTAAACTTCCAACCCGATTAGCTATACTCCCTGCGGATTGAAAAGCGTAAAAAGCGCGTTGAAATAGAAATAAATTTGATATTTACGTAATAGCGAAAAATGACGGACTACAATTTTTTTGTATACTAATCCTGAATGTGAGAAAAAATTTCAGACTAGAAAATTTATAATTCATAATACTTTATTATAATAATAATAATAAAGTAAGTCGATGTTGTTACCTGGGTTCGGGCAAGCCATTTCAACAGGTTATACCTATTTTAAAAACTAATTTCAGGATTTTTTGATGCAATCCCCAAGGGTGGTAAGGGGGTTGTTCAAATTTTCACGAATTGCTACATTCTCTTAGATCTGATAAGATATCGAATTCATTCTTCCAATAAAATCGCTTAAAAATTGATTTAACGATTTTTGAATATAATATCAAGGTGGTGTAAAATGGTTGCATACGTTTTCAGAAATTTTAAAATATCTTAGAGGTCTGGTGAGATATCAATTTAGTTTTATCTTTTACACGCTTTTTATTTAACCGCCTAAAAACTGATTTCACGTTTTTTTTAAATTCAACACACAAGAAGTTGTAATAGCGTTGTAAACGTTTTTACGAATTTCGTCATATTTCTTAGGTCTGATGTGGTAGCAAATTGGTTTTTATTTCTATGGACTTTTTATGTAATCGCCTAAAAACTGAATGACGGATTTTTCGTAATTAAATCCACACGTGCATGTTATGGAGTTGTATACGTTTTCACGAATTTTGTCATATCTCTTGAGTCTGATGTGGTAGCAAATTGATTTTTATTTCTATGGCCTTTTTAAGTAATCGCCTAAAAACTGATTCCTGGACTTTTCGAAGTTCATATCTCTTAGGTCTGAATTTACACAGAGAGAAAAAAGAAGGTTTTTAAGATATTTTCTTCAATTTGTGTTCTCTGGAAAAAAAACTAACTACTGTTGTGAGAAAACAATATTTTATGTTGTAAGTATAATTTTTTATTTTCGATATCACATTTTTTTCAGTACAGAGTTAGAGGCATTTGACTCTATAAATGCGTCATGCATAATAAAGGGTTATTCAATATGTACATTACAATTTTGTATTTTAATACAAACGCACCCTTAAACTTCAAAACGTTAGTTAAGGTTTACATTTTTATCATGATGAAGTTCAGAAACGAGCAACGTTTGGAAATTATCACAATTATTCTGTGTTTTATTTAAATACGAAATTGTTCTGTACCTATTGAATAGCCCTTTAGTAATGATGGGCCTAAATGGGACTAATTTTTAATGTAACCAACTATTTACAGAAGATTACTGGAATAATGTTGGAATAATGGCATTATTGACCAAAAACTTTATTCAGGAAAAGATATAATAAACTAATTATAGAATTTACTCGAGTATATATATTTCGAATTGATTGAATTTGCATATCAACAGCAAAATCGAAGCCTTGAACGCGCACGGCATTTAATGGCGAATTTTGTCCATATGATTCTCGGGAGATCTCATTAGTTAATTGATAAAAAAAAGTGTTTTAACACAGCAGGCGTACAAAATTTACATGTAGTTGGCATTGGTATAGAGCGAAACTCACTATTGACCAAACTACAGTGCAAACTCATTGCAGACCAGCTGGACTCCTACCGAACCGAATTGAACGGTACGCAGTCCGGATACAATCCGCATAGTTAATCGGATTTCGAAAGTTATTAATGGCAATAAATAGGTCCAACGATGAACCCAATCGTCCTATAATAATTTATTGGATTTTAATTAATTAAGATCCGGAAATTATTTCCGGATTGTTGTAGGCTGTACGTGTATCAAATGACGTATTGGTAGTATGTAGGCGAGTAATTAGCAATATAGTATAATGTTTCACCACATGGACATGGAATACAATATTCCGATTAATTTTAGGAGGGAATTTAACCACGTTTGATTGATTATAGAAATGGTAAAACATATTAATGAATCCGCCATGATTTTAAACTGTTATTTGTCGCACATTTAATGCATAATCTGGTCGGTATTTTATAATAATATACCTGTTTTTCGATAAGCCTTTGTTATACTCACCACCAGTGGGTTCTTGTATTTTTCAGAGCAGGTGAGACTCACGTAAGCATGAACCAAACCTTATTCGAAGGAATTGGATGAAAGGCTGTTCCAAATTTACGAATTTAATAAATTAAAAAGAGGTTTCTAAAATGGAATCATATCAATACAATTGGGTTGGTACCAGACGCAACACGCAAGACACAGGCATTTATAATAGCATACACGATCGAATATGTCGAAAAAACTGCTGACGCTCACATCTTGAACTTCATCAAACATTTTCTGATTTGCTACAACGTCCCTGAAGTAACGCAGTACCTAAATCCACTGTCCTCGGTGTTCTGGGTCGTAAGATTTTCCTATAGGTATGCAGCATGGGTAATTCAGTAGGTATATAACGTGTATATTCACTGGTAGTATTCCAGATAATTCAGTAATCAACTATCGGGTATCATTAACGAGGAGTGAAAAAGACGGCGGTATTGAAGGAAAGAGGTGGAGAAATCACACGTACGCACACAGATACGAAGTTTAACAGTGAATTTTGCCTGGAGGTGAGATGTTTTAACTGAAAGATTAGCTCTGTAGTATCAATTACGATGCCACAGAGCAACCACGAAACTAACTGGTAATATTCTTGTTTGTTTCCACGCAATACAAAGAGGACTTCGATTTTATGGATTGTTGTCTTCTTGTAGTATTCACTTTTAATTTTTACGTACAAACCATCTTTGGTTAGATGGTAAAAAAGTCTGTATTTTAACCAAACGGGTCTTCACTGTGCGTTTAAATTTCACATTATAAGCTAGTAAAGGTATTCGAACAGTATTCGAATACGTTTACTACGAGTAGCTTATTATGTGAAATTTCAACGCACAATTAAAACTTTTTTTAACGAAAAATTGGTTGCACCCTACTACTTTTTAACCACCCGAAAAATCAGTTTGCCCTCCGTTTTCGTTGTTTCAAATTGGCAGGTATTCGATGTTTTTTTAGGGCGGAATAAAATTTGTCCAATTATGCACACGTAATTCGAAAAGTGGTACACTCGCCTAACAACAACCTAGAGATGGAACCTTTACGTTTGAACTAATCTAAGGGAACACTTCATTGAAGTGAGTAAGTGAAGTAACTCAGTCATTTTAGTGAACTGTAGTTCAATTCGAAAGAGGAAGAAAAAATAGTTGAGACGAATGAAGGGAGAACTGAGACGAAAATAGTGAATTGTACGAACACGGTGAGAAGAGAGACAGATAACCTACGAATAAAAATATTAGGAAATGAAATGGGCCGAGAGAAATGAAGCTGAAACGAAACTGCGTCATAGCTCTTTTGACACAGTGGGTTTGCTGTTTGTTTACATAAAAAAAACCCAAATTCGGTTAAAATTGAGCGTGTGTGGAGATGGTCTATGGCATAAAGGGTTAGAGATAGTGAGAGAAAACCAGAAATATTTCAATGTGTGCATGTTTTTTCAATTATTGCAAGGGCAAAGCGGGAGCAAGACGATTGGTGAAGGGTTCTTATCGGTGGAAATGTAATCAGTTGAGTGATGATAATATAAGCAAATGGTAATGCAGCAAGGTAATTAAAAGGCCCTTTCTGTTGGCATGATGCAATATATGATGAAATATTGTGAAATTTGTCGTTTTCATGTCATTTCTTGTACTTTGAATGAGTGAAGTGGCGTCGTATTAAAGAAAAGTGCGTACTGTGACTGTGATTTAATACAAGGTAAGCGCAATTATTTTTCGTTTAAATACTCTGTAGTCCTCAACTAAGTTTTAGTACGTATTGAATTTTATTGATAATTCTTCTTTGCCACTTACAGGTAACGATTATGAAGCAGCTTCTGCACCCCCAAGGCCTAAAAAAAATCTCCGGCGTATCTTCGCAGAAGAAATGGTAAATAATATGGCAAATCAGCATTAAAAGAATACAATAATGTCGTTGAAGCAATGTCTGGTAAAATGTGGAACTTATTGTTTTTAAATCTTAACAACTTTATTTTATTTACAGACGCAGTAAAAGCGGACGGAACAACGTTTGTCCTATTCTTGAAGGACTTGCGTTGTGCATTTTGAATTCATAAGAACTTACATTTTAAGAAAATATGCTTACAAAATAAGAAAAAGTAGAATATTTAGTTTCGGTCTTAAATGAAAATGAAGTAATTTTCTTTAATTTTGTTTTGTTTTTAACGAAGAACTTTTTTGAATTAAAAAAAAATTTATTTTGAACTTCCGTTGTTTTTTTTACTTATAATCAAAAGTGATATCGGGTTCTAAGGCTATTGCATTGACCATATACAGCCTTATTAACTTTCTTTGATTTAAGTACATTTCTCTTTTTTTAATTTAGAAAACAAATAGTAGATGCATTTCCGAAGGAAGATCTTAACTGGTCGAATTTTACTTTATTATTTTTTAATAATAAAGTATTTTAAAGAAGTATATAATTGGTCAAAAGTCTAAGCGTTAGACGGTATTGACGTCCTGCTAATTTAAAAAAAAAAAACCTAATTTTTTTCTTAATTACATATTCACTCATATAATTCACATTACCACATCATGTTTCGAGAAGTCATGTATCACTCATTACTTCCTTTTAGCTTCATTTGTAATCTGAAATGAAGCAGTTACCTTTAATGACATCGCTGTAGAAAAGTAATCAGAGTTTGTAATCGAGTCGGTAACTACTTCTGCTTGATTTGTAATGCGTTAAAAAACAGATGATGGAATGCTTCCAAGTTCGACTGGGAATCTTTTTGTTTCGTCCGCCAAGGAAGACACAACTTTAGGGGGTCATCCCGTGTGAAGGCTCTTTTTTAACGCTTTTTTGGAAAATTTGTTTTCTAGAAGTAAATAAAGATACAACAGTGAAATTTTTACCACATATTTATGCACATTTTGAGCAAACTTTACAATTTTTTCAGCCCGAAATTGTCACTCATTGCTGAGATATACGGGAACTTAGCCACTCATTTTCAAAAAATCTTGTTTTCGGTAGACACGATTGCGGGCGTTCTGCTTATCTCAAATAAAAAAATCGAACGGCATTTTAATCTGTGAAGTTTGAACTAGTTTCGGAACTAGGATTATCAAAAAATATTGAACAGTTAAAGGGGTTTAGAGAATATAACGGCCTGTAACTTGCGAACGGCTTCGAATATCGGAATATCACTTCGCCCACATATTCTACACTATATTTTTATGCAATTTGTGCAAAAAAAAACGGGATGACCCCCTTAAACTCTTCTCTCTCAGCGTTTTATCGTATATTTCATTCATATTCATTTTATATGCGTGCGAGAAGAAAACCATGATATTCCATTATAAGAATAAAGAGTAGCTGTACATGTATACCTCGCTCTTCTTTCTATTTCCCAACCCACAGGCACAACTGAACTGACTGACCAGTGAACGGCTATTTTAAGCTGCCAACGCACACAAGCCAGCACAATTGACGACTGACTGGCTAGTGAGTGACAACTGAACTGCTGGTTTGAGAACACAATAGAGTAAGTGAATAGTTCAATTGATGGAGTAGTGACTAGTGAGTGAGTAGTAACTACTGAACTACTCGTTCGAGAACAGAAAAGATGTAATGAACAGACCACTTGAAGGACTTTACTGAACTAACTCTTTGGAGTGAATGACTAGTTGTGAAGAACTTAACTGTAATGAACTGTTTGTCCATCTCTACTACAACCAAAATAGAAAAAGTATTTTATTCAGAGTATTATTAGCGATAGTTTGTCGTGATTGGTGAATTTTTTTATATCAGAAATTTCATATCAATGCCATAATTATATTATGTTCATACGTGTATTACTGCGCATATGTTTAAGTAAGATAAGAAATCTTTTTTCCTAGAATTTTGATTATACGCAAAATATATGGGGTACTCTGAACTGACGTACATATTTAGATAACGAAAAAATGGCATTTGTTCTTGAAAGTTAAGCATCTTAATGTCCCATACCACTCAGATCCCTAGAAAAAATCTGTCCATAAATTCTCTTATTCACCATTAGATCACCCCCTTTTCGCGCTGTTGAACTGCAACATAAATCTTGTGCTCTTTTTATTTATCTAATTTCGGAAATCTCTTTATTCTAGATATCTAAACGGCTGCCACCCCTGCCGAAAAAAATTGTCCTTTTTGCTCGGAATTTATTAAATGTCAAAAAGAAGTCGTTAAACGACCGAATCTGAAATGGGCGGGTATTACTGCCCTTCAATAAATTACCACTGTCCTTCGTATTGGGCGGGAATAGCGTTTCGTGGAAACGCACACTAATCCTTGCCAACGGCGACGACGATAAACGACAACGTCCATACCCACGAACCATTTTCTTAAAACTGCAATAAATCGTCGCGACCAGCCAAAAACAAAAGCTTGCCGAGAAAATGAAAGAAAACTTGGAGAAAATTTGAAAAATCTTATCCTTACCGATAGTTGTGATGACAGTTAACGAGTAGAGAAATGCACCGGGAAAACTCCATGGATTTTCACCAGTACCGCTTCCCTTTTGCGCTTGTTTTACGATCTTTCGTTGGAATGCAAGAATCTCTCGGTCCACCCTGAAAATAAAAGGAAGATTTTTTTCAGAAAATCTCGAAAATTTATTCGTTTTATGGTCATTGCAAATTCCCTTTTGGCTCTATCCTGGCAAGCAAAAGGACACGACAGAAAAATGGAAGTGAAGCTTTCTGACCTAATGGAAATTTACCTAGTAGACACTTATGCCGGACAACTTTAGAACTCTGTGGGGGCAGTTACTTAAGGATTTGTTCGAAATATATTGAAATCGAGTTCATATTGAGAAGGCATATATTTCGCTACGACCTTTTTTCCAGCAGTTGTTTTAGTGGAACGACAAATTCGATTCGATGCTGTCCGATAATGATCAAACGAGATAACTTAAACTACAATACTTACAGAATGACAGTAGGAAACAGCGATTTTGTAAGATGCTGGGGAGCTAGAAGCTTACAACCTTTAACAAACCCGTGATCATCCTAACAGATAGTCAGGCGGCGATTAAGGCGCTCGACTCACATTTGATCAAATCCCGCCCCGTGAGGCTATACAGGGTTACGATTAGTGCGTTATGCGCTAATTTTAACATAACAATTGATTGAGTTCCAGATCACAGCGGGATTCCGGGCAACGAGACTGCGGATGAACTCGCGAGGAGAGGTTCGGCGCTAAATCAAGCGCTAGCTCTTCCAGTGAGGAGGCAAATTGAGGACATTAAACAAGCTTTCGACGTGACGGCCATAACGGAGGCTAACACGAGGTGGTCGGGCCTCACATCGTGTCTCGTGGCCAGGCAGCTCTGGCCAACCCTGAGTGCGAGCAGGACAAAGTTTGTCCTACTCGGAGATAGGAATACTCTTCGTATCCTAATTGGTGTACTGACGGGCCATTGCCTTATCGGCCGGCACGCCAGAAGACTAGGTGTTGCGAACGTTGCAGATCTGTGACGCAGCTGTAGTGAACCCACATGCTTTACGAATGCCCTGGTCTGGCTTTGAGGCGGGAACGTACTTTAGGTACGCGCTTCGCCATGGACTTGGGTGAATTCGCAAACATTAAACTAGACAAGCTGCTGCAGTTTGTCAGGCTGGCGGGGTGGTTTACATAAGATGTGCTCTTTGGCACACGGGTACTTCTTCCCGTACATGTGGGATCACAACGGACCCATTGGCGGTCTATATGTTTGGTCGCATCGGCGGTCACCCACCTTATCTAACCTAACCTATGATGCTGAGGATGTGACTATTTTGGGTAAAGAATTAAATAGTTTTAATGGGAAGCATTAGTAACAAACAGCAACAAAAAAGATCAATAAACCGGATTATGCTCATCCAGATGCTAAACCTGCACTAGAAACCGACCGATCTTCCAATGGAAAACAAGATAATTCTGGAATCGACTTAGCATCATAGGTTAGGTTAGGTTATGGTGGCAGCCATCTAATCTATGGATCGACTCACTTAGACCATTCGGTTGGTTCATTGTGATACCACACCCGTGACACCCTAATGAAGTCCCATATAGGGAGTTATCGTTGTATTGCTACAGGGAATAACTCGCGGAACCAGGTATAGTAGGTGTCTAACGCTTTCTTCTTCTTCCTCACTTCAGCAGCTTCTGCAGAAGTCATTATATTGAACGCCTAGGCCAATGAGACAGTGTCTCGTTATGACTGCCGTAATGTTACGGGTCTCCAAACGACTTCTTTTCAGATGATCGGCAATCCCTCTAGGATGTATTACTAGCCATAGCTGCCTGGATGTTTCACACGACGTTAAGTTAAAGCATCTACCATTAGTCAGCTCCATTGCCTTCTTGTCAAGATTTTTCTTGACCTAAGTAGGGGGTATTTTAACCATGTACAGCAGTCATCTCAGATTCAGTTTTGGCTAACTCATCGGCTGGCTCGTTTCTTGATATCCCTTTTAGCCCCTGGAACTCAGCACAAGAAAACCTTATGAGCTACGCCCAGTGTTTTCAGACGTTCCCTACACTCCCTCACTAGCTTAGATTTGACTAAGTTGGAGCTTAGAACCTTCATTGCTACCTGACTGTCTTTATAAATTTTTATACACGACTAAGAAGATTTGGCGCGGAATTTAGTATATTTACTGCACTGCTCACAGCAAAAACCTCGGCATGAAAAATACTGCAGTAACTCCAACCTCCAAAGAGCGAACTGAGAGAATGGAACAGGCGAACTATCAAAAGGTGGAGAACCTGAAGTTGAGCTCTCTTCACACCAGCCGACGAATGAGAACATCTGAACCGAAACTTAAACTAAAGAGAACCAGTGAAGCCGAAACCTGCGGTAGGGAAGAATTTAATCATGTACCAAACTAAAGCCTCAGTTAAGAGCCGTACAGAATGAACGCATCGCAGTCAGATTGAAATGTCAAAATGACGAAGCGAAAAAAACGAGTTTCAAATACATGTGATTGTATGTATCTGCACAGAATGGGTCACAGAACGTCGCAAGTAAGTTGGTAATGTTTGAAATGGTCGCAAGTGAACGCATCGAAATGTCAAATATGACATTATCATAACCTAAAACATGCTGTGTAATTTAAAGAAGAAAATAATAAAATAGAAAATAAAAGAAATTTCGATGAGCATTAAAAATAATTCACCGATTTTCGAGTCCATATCAATTTCGCTTTGATTATTGACACTGATAGAACTGCGAACTCATTTACTTGCGGTTCACACCGTTTCATTGCATCTCGTTACGACATTTTGACATTCCAGTCCATAGAGCTACTGGAGACGACAAGCCACCGGTTTTGTATAAAGCGCTTTGAAGCCAAAAACACGGTGAGAAATGGGACAAAACAGGGTCGTTATATCAAATTGTTGTTGTTTTAGCGTGTGAGTGAGTGAGACAAAACAGGAGCGTTATGTCAATTTGTTGTTGTTTTGCGTGCAAGTGAATGCGATGTCGTTCGCCTTCAACTCAATCGCTGCTTGTCATCTCCAGCATATATATCTCTATGTTCCAATTCGACTGCGATGCGTTCATTCTATACGGCTCTTTACAAATGCGCCGATCCGGAAAACGGACAGTGTTGAGTTTCTCCATCCGGCATATGTACATCTAAAGGGAATTTCGGAACGACTAGTAACAATCGTTCCCTTGATTGGCCGAAACTCAAAACGCGGGGATAAAGTTGACCAACTTTCAACTTCTATCCGTTCCGACGCTAAGAGGTGAATTATTGAATTTCACCACCTCTTTCGCCTAACTGAAAATCTAAATTACACCTCGATAGTGTTATTTTGACAGATGTCGGATGGGAATCATTGTGCCTCGAAAATTTTCTCTTCCGAGGTTGCCGGATCGGATCGGAGCCATTGTAACTGAGACTTAAGCCAATGCCAATTTCGTGAAGATGCCGAAGGGATTTCGGAAAAGTAAATAAGCATTGGAAACATGCCATTCGATTAGGGCTAGCAGATACTGTCACGATCTGTACGCTGTAGAAGACATCACACACATCTTGTGTGGACGCCCAGGGTTCGCCAGAAGGCGAATAAGATGGTTAAGTAGTCTTTTCTTCAACAACATTGAGGATTTGAGGTCGATAGAGCATGACAAACTGGTCAGGTTCTGCAGGGATTTAGAGCGTTTTTGAGTGGATGAGCAGTCAATGAGGTTTTGAAGGGATCACAATGGGCCCGTATGATGCCTAGTGAGCGTAGTGGTTCTTAGCCCTACGCCCCTTCCTGAACTGAACTGAAATGAACTGTTTAGTACTTGCTCATAATTCGCAGGAAGACGAAACTCAGAGGTATAGACCTAGTTAAGGCTACCAATGGATTTTTATTTAATCGAGACAACACCAGCCGCATTCGACGTTTCGTACCTGTTGGCGTCAAACTTAAGTAAGAACAAATTTCCTTCTCAGTTCGTTATTATCATTTCTTTCATTTTTATAGAGAACACGATTTTAAGACAAGGCCCGACTCTCGGTGCACTAAATGTCCGTACTGATTTCGAAGACGAACTAAATATATAATAGTAAAAAGAACTTATTTTAATTACTCACATATTTCTATATAAAGTCTCATTGAACACGTTTGATAGACAGCACGAAATATCCCAAAGTTTCAGCGCTAAAAGGCTTTTCTCCTTATTTGACTCGGCTGTACGAACTATGGCTTCTTCGCCTTCGATGGCAATAAACATAAATGAGCCTTGTTTTTATCGGAATTTCAACGTCGTATCCAACAGCAACAGCCAATAAACCGCAGGAATCCATTTCCATGGCATGGACGCAATTGTATTGGTGCACGTAGAAAAATGCAACAACAGCCATCCAAAGACGCCAGCAAGAACCACGGAAAAAGAAGCATAAGAAAGAGGAAGAATCAAGCTCCATTTATTTAAAGATTCCTTAAGGAGATCTAAGCAGGATGCCGAAGCCAGAATTTAAAGGCAAGCGAAACAAAAAAACAAGCAACCAAGTGAAGTTTCTTACCTGCAATCGTATAGATGACTACCAGCAGGATAATACCGACATTGCTGAACATGAACGCTGTAAACTTCCGGCAATGGTCCTTGGCTCGTTCGGCAAACGGTGGCTTTTGGCGCCTTCGAAATGAACGCTTTCGACTCATTTTCTGCTAGCCGTTGGATGAACAATTTTTAAAGGATCCGTTTCGAATGATCAACGATACACCCGTTCTCACCGCAGGGTTTCTCACACAGGAGTCCGTCACAACCTTCCGCCAGAGAAGGATACTTACCACGAGGATACCTTTGTTATGGTATTTTTATTATCCTGTTTACTTTAAGCACTACTCAGAGCATTTTTCTTGAATTGTTTTTGGTGTTCTATCCTTTTTCGTCCTTGGCTATATCCTCTAAATACAATCAACTATTCCTTTTGTCTTAAGGTCGATAGGAGATTGGAAGGTCGGCGAAAACTTTATGAGGCACCTCATGAAAGTTCAGCTTCCGAGACCGTGGGCTCCGCCGCCATCTTCATATGAAACGTTCTCCAAAATTGATTTACTCCTGTGGCCGATTTATATGGGTAGTAGGTACACTTATCCGATTCATGAGGACCGCTTAAAAACGAGAAGAAAAAGAGAGAAAAATAAAGAAAATTGAGATTTACTACCATAAAGTGAGTTTGTAAGCAGAGATTTTTTCCAAGGAATTTCGTTGGGAAAATTGAGTCCGTCGGGCTTTATCCGTTAGTTTTTAAGTGAGGGGTTTACGATAATTTTTTTCCTTTCCACATAAAAAATAAATAATCGTGTATGGATTTGAAAATTTCAAGGTAATGTGAAGTATTTAAAGGCAACGAAAGACGGAAAATAGGAGAAATATCGCCGGGGATTTAGAATCTTGTCATATAAAATACAATTAGAGAAGGTCTCTTGTATGGAAAAACCTGTCAATAGTAACATGATCAAGTTTTTTGAGGTAAATGGTTCGTGTACGTCGAAATTTGTCGTAATTTCAGATTAAGTTACATGGCATGCGTTCTTTTCTGCTCCATGTGCAGAACAGCATCAGAGTCAGAGAAATTCGTACCAGGGTTTAATTTTCATATATAGATGGCACTGAAGTTTAAGTTACTCACATTATTATTGGGTCGAGATATATTTGGAGCAGAATTATAATTGATACAAGCAGTAAATAAAGAAAAATAAGTTTAGTTTGTTATTGTTTTAATTATACATTCATGTAAATAAGTGTTTTTAAAAATATAAATTGAACAAACATATAAAATAAATTAAGGGCTCATATACCCCTGACATTTTCAAAAAATATATTTTTTTTTTTTTCAGATTTTTATTTTTTATACTTTTAAGAATTAAAAAAAAATAGAATTTAGAAAATTCCACTCCATTACAAAGTTATAGCAATAAATGTCACCAGACATCGGTTTGGAACGGCTTCCTGGCTACTTGCCGCGCCACTCTCAACAGCAGCGTTTAGCATTTATTTTTTCGTAAAAGCTGGGTTTCATAGAAAACAAGGTCATTTATAGGACCATCTGTGAAAAACACGAAGATACAAGAGGAAGAAGATGTACAGTACGAAGCTGGCATGGGAGACTAGCCGTAAGTTCACGTTGTACCTACCAAAAACTTTAAACGCATTTTACTCGATATTATGTTTTTAGACATGGTCGGCAGGATAACTCAGTCAATTTTTAATATTTTTCAACTTTTTTTTTTTTAATTTTGATAACTATTTTCTCTATAGTCTATCGAGAGGTTTTTTTAATTTTTTGCTTGGAAATTTTTTTATAAATTATTGAACACAAATTTTTTTTTAAAAAACTGATTACTAAAGTTCAAAATACTGTAACTTATTTATTTTTGAAAAAAAAAAAATTCCCTCCGTGAGACTATAACTACTACATTATTCTACAAGATTCTTTTTTATTTTTGCAAATTGAATTATTTTTGGTGAAGTTATGATGCCGACCAGGATATTTTTGGTGAAGTTATGATGCCGACCAGGAGGCGCCATGGTTTTTATAAGTAGTCCATTTAAACCCGTAAAACACAATGTTAATATTAAAAAAAAAAAAAATTTTTTTTTTTATATAGTTAAATAGTTAATAAGATATGTGAACTCAACAATGTAATTTTTTTTTCACCATATAACCTTTATAATAATTTTTCAAATTTACTCGGTTTTCAGCGCGTTCAGGCCCTTAAACAATTCAACTAAATAAAATCTAAAGCAACTTAATTACTAGGTCAAACGTATTTTACTTTATTATTTCAATAAAACAGTATTGTGATCGATTTTTAAAAAAAAAATGTTCTACCCTCAAAATTTTCTTTTTCACGTTTCATTACTAGTAGACACGAAAAAAAAATTAAGTCCGTCTGTCCGCCGTACGCCGTACCCCGTACGCTGTACGCAAAATCGTGTGAGCTCGTAGCTCCCAAACCCTTTGAGCTATTAAATTGAAATTTTTTTTATGAATAGACTGGGTAGGCCCCTTGAAGTGAAGGGTGGCGTTGTAAGGAGGGAAGTGGGGGAAGCGTTTTAGCCGGAAAATTTTCTATATCTCAGCAACCGCTTATGCTAGGAGGCTGAAACTTATAAATTATATAGAGCTTCGATAGTACAAAAAAATTGCTTGTATGGATGAAGGGGTGTGGTAGTAGAGTGAAAAATAATGTGCCCGAAACACTCGAAAGCCGAGATCGACACATTCTGAAATCCATATCTCCTAAACGGTTAATGTCACAAAATTGAAACTTTGCAAATATCTGCAGGTATACCAGGAGAATAGATCGGAAACAAATTTTTGAGAGAGGTCAGTTGGGTACAGGGGTGTGGTTGAAAAACTTTAGATTACGATATCTCACGAACCAATTGCACTAGAAAAATAAAATTCGGATTGTATGTAAAGGTTGACAAATGAAGTCTGGCTGAAAGTAAAATTTTTTAAGGGGCGGTGGAGCATGGAAGTGGAGGGGATACGAATATTTCTAAAAAATCACGTCTCATATCTCATGAGCAGTGTAGGATAGATGCTTAAAATTTTTACCAGAAGTAGGCCTAATAGACCCCTTGTAGAAAGAAAAAAAATTTTGGTGGCGTGGGTGTAGAGGGTGAGAGTGAAAGAAGGTGAAAAGAAGAAGATTTCGATATTTCGAGAACCTATAATGGTAGAAATCTGAAACTTGGTATTTAGATAGCGCTATGGGAGTAGCATGTTGGAAAAATATAATTTTTTATACGGTACGGTGGTGAGGGGTGTTTTTCCTATCTAAAAATGGTACAAAGTTGAATGTACATATATGTAAATTAAATAGAAAGGTAATTTAGATAAAAAAAAATTATCAAATATCCATTGGCGTTTGGAAGGGGGGCGAAAAAAATGATCGGTAACAATGAAATGCATATAATTTTCACAATTTTCGTCATATCTATTAGGTCTTCCCAAATATTGAATTCATTTTTATTCTACGGCTTCTTCATATAAATAACTAGAAGTATTTTCAGGATTTTTTGAAATTCTACCCCTAAAGGGGTGTAAAGGGGTTGTATACTTTTTCACAAATTCTGCCATATCCCCCAGGTCTAATTAGATTTCGACTAACTTTTCACTTTCACGGTCTTGCGTAATAATCGTCTGAAATTAGTTTTTAAGTTTTTCCCTTTTCAACCCCTAAAAGGGTATAAATGGTTTGAACACGTTTTCACGAATTCCGTCATTTCTTTTAGAAGTGATAAGTAATTAAACTAGATTTTACTTTCTCGTGCTGCCTTCATATTTATTTATTAACTCCTTTCAGGATTTTTGGATATTCAACAAGTGGGTGTAAGGAGGTTGTCTATCTTTTCACAGATTCCTACATATTGCTTAGATCCGACGATCTATCGAATTCATTTTTACTTCCTAAGGTTTCCTATGAATATAATAATAAGCGCCAAAAGGTTAATTTCAGTATTTTTAGATATTCAATCCTAAGGGTTGTAAGGGGGTTGTATGCTTTTTAAAGCTTCGACATATTTCTTAGGTTTGATGAGATATTAGATTGCTTTGCACTTCCACAGACTTTTTATATAATCGCCTACAAACCCATTTTTAAATTTTTGGATATTCAACCCTCAAGGATTTGCATATGATTTCACAATTTTTGCCATCACTTAAAATTGGTTATTACATCATTTGATTTAATGGCCTAAAAACCAATTTCACGATTTTTCGAATTTCAGGAACCAAAAGGATGTGAAGGGTTTGCTTACGTTTTCACAAATTTTTCAAAATCCATTGTGTCTCATGAGATATCAAGTTGCTTCTTATGAAATCGTCTAAAAACCTGTTCCACATTTTTTTCAATATTCAAACCCCAAGTGGAAGTAATGGGTTTGTATACGTTTTAACAATTTGTCATATCTCTTAAGTCTGATAAGGCAACAAATTCGTTTTTACTTCTATGGGCTTTTATTGTACATAATATACCAAAATTTGAATAGTCTACATGGGCTTTTTAAATATTTTTATTTTAAGAACAAAATTAACTTTCCAAGATACGTCATAATCTCGAAACAACGGATGATATACTCCGACTTTGACCGCTTCCGAACTTTGACCCGAAAAACAATAAAGTTTCGCCCAGACCATTGGCAGATTTTTTTTTTATTCTTTTAAGTTTAAACTGGTTCATTAATATTTGGGGGATCTCCTTTTTTATTCAGAACCGCCCTGCATCTATTCCGCTTTGATTCCACAAGTTCGCGCATAATTGAATCGGAGATTTTGGCCCAATCTTGTAGAATCCTTTTCAACTCCGGTATGCTGATAATTGAGTGTTTCCTGCTTTTTCCATCAAGGTGCTCTCAAAGTTGTTCAATTGGACTTAGACCGAACGTTTGTGGTGACTTTTCACTTTGGGACAGTTGTAGACTAGCCGTTCTCGAGCGATATGTGCCATATCTTTAGGGTCAAAATCTCGATAGAATTGAAATGAAAACTTGAAATCTATACTCGGCTGTGAGAATCTTCGGATTTCAGAAGTTTTTAGCCTTAATTACATGGAGTTTAGGAAACTCCACTCTCTTCTTTTTATTAACGTCGCTAATAAATGTTTTCTTTCGTGCTACTCGACTATTATAGCCACACAGAAAAAAAACTATTGAATTTTACATTACAAATATGCCACACCTTTTCAAGTAAATTTACATTGGGATTTAATAGTCAATTTGAATGTAATTTTCAATTTTCGGTCAGTAAATTTAAATTTGCAATCAGTAAATTTCAACTTCGAAAGATGCAAATTTACTGGATATTCACCTGAATTTACACTCTAAGAAAATTAAGTTATTTGAGCTCCGAAACGGATTTTTATACCATCCATACCTTTTCGATGTAAAGTTACACTTTTCCGAATTATTGAAAGTAAACTTCCTTTCGGAGTGGGGACTTAACTCAACTTTTGTGTTAAATCCTACACTGTATATTTGCATTGTATAATTATAGTACCTACTCATTAAGATACACTTTATTACTATGTACCTCTAATATTATTTCTTACTTACTTACTCTAAATAAAATCCTTGTTAGGAATCGAACCCTCGATCAATTCTGGTTTTTGCCGCGTAGGGTTAGCGGGCGTAGCCACTGCGCCATCGAAGGAATTTCATTTCAGTAGAACCAACTTCGTGGTTTCATATATTACATGTTTTTCGTCGTAAAATTCAAATAGATAAGTAGAATTACACGAAAAAGAACCTAATTTTTCATTCATAAATAAATATAGTTAAATTTTGCCTTTTTATGTAAATTGTACGGTTCAGTTTAAAAGTACAGGAATTATTTACTAAAACCAGTAATTTCGTGTAAGAGTGACTTTTCCTTCAAAAAATTGAATATACTGGAAATTTCAAGTAAAAATTGGATTGAAAATTAAATTTTATTAAAACAGTGCATATATTACTTTATTATTTTAATAATAAAGTATTGTTTTCGATTTTTAAAAAAAAAAAATTTGCTACTCTGAAAATTTTTTTTTTCACTTTTCATGACTACACCAAAAAAGCAAAAAAAAATGTCAGTCCGTCTGTGCGCCGTACGCTGTACGCAAAACGTTAGAAAGCTTATAGCTCCAAAACTCTTTGAGTTATAAAGTTAAATTTTTTTTTGTTGGTAGACTGAGCAGACTCCTTCAAGTGCCCACCTTTTGAGTGCTGGGGGTGTGAGGGGGGAGATGGGGGGAGCGTTTTAGACGAAAAATTTTGGTTTCTAGATCTCAGTAACCGCTTAGACTAGGAGGCTGAAACTTGGAATTTATATAGAACATCAATAGTGGACCCATTTGAAAAAATATTGTTCATATGCGTAAAGGGGTGTGGGAGTGGGGAGAATATTAATGCGTCCGAAACGCTCTAAAATCCATATCTCCTAAACGGCTAATGTCACGAAACTAAAACTTGATGAACATCTATGGGTATACTAGGAGAATAGATCGGAAATAAATTTTTGAGTGGGGGCAGTGGCGTACGGAGGTGGGGGTTGAAAAATTTTAGATTACGATATCTCACGAACCAATTACACTAGAGAAATAAAAGTTGGTTTCTGTATAAAGGTTGACAAATAAAGTTTGCTAAAAGTAAAATTTTTTAAGGGGGCGGTGGAGCATGGAAGTGGAGGGGGTAAGAATTTTTTTAAAAAATCACGTCTCATATCTCAAGAATGGTGTAAGATAGATGCTTAGAATTTTTACCAGAGGTAGGCCTAATAGAAACTTAGCAGAGAAAAAATTTCAGGTATGTGGGTGTAGAGGGTGAGGGTGGGGGAGGGTGAAAAGTAAAAAGTTCCGATGTTTATATCTCGAGAACCTATAACGACATAAAACTGAAACTTAGTATTTAGATAGAGCTATAGTAGTAGCATGTTAGAAAAATATAATTTTTTATAGGGGTAGTATGGTACGGGGGTGGGAGGTGTTTTTGCTAACTATACAACGGCTTATGCTAGAAAATTGAAATTCAGTACGTGTATGTAAAAATCAACCAGAAAAGTAATTCTGATAAAAAAAAATTTAAATATCCATTGGCGATCGGAAGTGGGGTAAAAAAAATTATCAGTGAAAAAGAAATGCATATCTTTTCAGAATTTTCGTCATATCTATTAGGTCTCTCCAAATATTGAATTAATTTTTTTTGTACGGGTTCTTCATATAAATACCTAGAAAGTGTTTTCAGGATTTTTTAAAATTCAATCCCAAGGTGGTGTAAAAGGGATGTATACATTTTCACGACTTCAGCCGTATCCCTCAGGTCTGATTAGATATCGAATAACTTTTTACTTCCACGGGCCTATTTAATAATCACCTAAAACCCGTTTTCAAGTTTTTTCCTTTTTCAACCCCTAAGAGTGTAAAAACGGGTTGAACATGTTTTCACGAATTCCGTCATAAAAACTCATTTCAGGATTTTTGGATATTCAATCCCAAAATGGGTGCAAAAGGGTTGTATATGTTTCCACAAATTCTTACATATTTCTCAGTTCTAATGAGATATCGAATTATGTATTCATATGTTATAAGAGGCAGCGGCGTAAGTATTCTAGCGCGACCCCATTCTAACCGCTTCCCGAACTTTTTTTAGCTTTTCAGTTACATAGTAATCTACACCGCATCTCAGAATTAAACTCGTTCCGAACTTCTACCCAAAAAATAATAAAGTTGGCAGTTGGCAGTTGGCAGATTTTTTTTAAACTGCAACAGATATTTTGTAGAAGAACGTCTTTGTTGAAACTATTACAAAGATCTATTGCTATTTTCAGTGCACTTACCCGTGGATTGACCTTTTCGTACAATCCAACATTCTATGTATATGTTCTATCAACTTTTCAGACGTCAAGGATTCAACTGGCTTAAAATCGATCGGGTAATCATTTTCGTAGATCCGAACAATATTGCGGACAGAACAAGCACTAGGGTGAAAACCGGATGTTCCACTAATTTTCCTAATAGCGCCACGCCAGGCCATAAACAGTTTTTTTTTGAATTTGAAAAAAACTTTATCCTTCTGGTACTACTGGTTCAAAAGATATTCATATCAGAAGCATTTTACCCTCCACCCCACACCTTATTTCCCCTATTAAGAATTGCTCTATGCCTACAAACAATCGCAAGGTTCAGGAGATGGATTTAGAATGTCTCGACCCCAACTTACGACTCTACGGACGCATTATTTTCCCCCACCCGTCCACCCATCAAATCATACAGAAAATGTTTATGCTAATGACTCCACTATCATATCACTATATAAACTCCAAGTTTCAGCCTGTGCGGTTCCTGAGATCTAGAATCAAATACCTTCTTTTTTGGAGTTCACAAGTCCTAAAACGGAAAAATACGAAATTTCAGGGTAGGAAATTTTCTATTAAATTTCAAATCGACAGACTTGTTATTAAACTCTAAAGTATATGCCCGTTTTTTAACCAAGTAAATTTGTAGTATTTAATGTTTTTCGCTTGGTTTCCTTTGAGTCATAAACATAAAAACTGAATTTTGGTATCGTGATTGACCCAAGCCACACAGGATGTGCATTAAAATTTCTACAAAGCCAATTTTGGTAAAAAAAAAGGCGTCAGCACAACCTCAATATAATTTAGATCTGACGGAAACTACGTAACTGAGTCTACATTGTTACTTTTACCGCCTGAATTTCCCTAGCACTCTTCATTGCTTGTTAATTATAGCCATACTCGGTCTTTGTAAGCCGCACCCTTTAATCAACTTATGTAGCTGTCGAATGCATCGCTTAAATTTTCAGTACAATTTCCGCATCAAAGTAATTCCATCGACTTGCATACGTACAACAAATAATCCAAAATTGATTTATACCACCTATAGACAATGTGCTGGGGCACATATGAGCGCGATAGGTACTACTCGTATAAGTAACCCTGTAGGCTGGGCTATAGAGCAAGCAGGCTGGTCGTTTCAGCTAGCAGGATGTGGATGGAAAAATGAATGGCAGTCAGGACCATTGATCCTAAATTTCGCTATTGAATCACGCTACGGAAACTCCTGGACGGTCCATCAATCAAAGAGTCCATGCGAAAAGCTGCCATGAATCAGACAGCTTCCAGTTACAGACCATTTTATTTTTATTTTGTACACCAGCCACACCTATGACCCATGCCATATGTCTGACCACCGTACCTATACAAATTCAGAAATCAAACATATAATTAGGTCATACCTTGCAGGTTTCTGGTTGTGGCTAGATGGCAGAAGCCCACCCGACGGGGTCACTTCGTCCTGATGCTCAGCAGTCAATCATTGAATGGCCCCGGATTCGTGGCATCAGAGTGTTTGGGAAACTGATGAATACGGGAAATTTCGAATGTAAAAGCTTACGCTGAATTGCAATTGCATGGTGTGTGGTTGACCACTTGTTCTGTTTGGACATCTGACACTAAGGATAAACTCATTTTAATGGGAAAAAATTTGATTCCAGTTGGTGAGAACGGTCTCTACAAAAAGTATGAGTTTAAAAGGCAGTTAATATTTTCAGATTCGATATGAAAACGAAATATCGAGAGCAAATACCAAGAAGTCAGAGAGCTTAAACTGCAACTAAAGGCTGCTTGCGATTTCTCATTTAAACAAAAAAAATATCCTTATCGATTCCCAACAACATTTTATCGCAACAGAATCTGCAACAAAATTGAAAAAGCATCGAATAATGAAATAAAATGCGAACAAAACCTTTTTTATAAATTGTCCTTTTCAAATTTACTACCAGAAGATCTTTTATCTCTGCCTCTGGACATACCCTGGCTACAATTGTATTATGATATAAAACTGCTGCACATTTTAAGCCAAATTGGCGTATATTTTGCATATTGAAATCGATTCGATGCAGAGTATAAATACTCGTTAGAAATCGTATCGAATATTTTAAGTGTGCACTTGGCAGTTTAATTTTATCTCTTGTACAGGTAAGCAAGAGGGCAGTTGCGAAATTGTTTTGGTATTATTTAGACTATCAGAGATGTTTCGATAAAGTGCCATGAAATCTGTTCAAATAGGTTAAGTTATTTTTACTATATTATTAGGTGTACTTGGTTTGTGGGATAACAATACTGTAAGCCAAAAACACGTACATGATTATAAAATTCCATAAATTTTTAAAATCATAAGTCCCGTAATTGAGAAAAAAATCCCACATGATCAAAATTCCACATATATAGAAGTATGCATAAATTTAAATCCATTTTTTTTTCAAAAACTCAAAACAACAAATTCGAAATTTATTTAATTCATATTATACGAAGGGCGGTTGATAAGTCCGCGACCTAAGACATTAAATGAGAAAAAAGGAAGTGTATTTAATTTTTATTTTTCAACATAGTCTCCCTCGAGTAAAATACATTTTTCACATCTGGCGTATAACGCTTTTAAACCGCCCAAAAAATGTTCCTTTTCATTGCCCTCAAAATGGTCTTCCACAGCCGCTTTCATTTCATTGTCATCAGCAAATCTACGACCTCGTAGCTCCTTTTTTAAATTGGAAAAAAGGAAATAGTCGCTGGGAGCCAGGTCTAGAATGTAGGGTGGGTGGTCAATTTCAGTGAAACCCGTGTCCTTCAGTGCCTGCTTCGAAACTGTCGTACGGCGTCAGCATTTTTGGTACCCAACGCTCACTAATTATTCTCTAATTCAAATGTTTGTGCATAATTTCTACAGCCCGTTCTTTACTAATCTGCAACTCTTCTGCTACCTGCAACAATTTTATTCTTCGATCGGCCAGTACTAATTTCTCAACTTTTTTGAAATTTTCCTCGGTCACTACCGTCACAGGACGCCCCGGGCGGGGATCATCTTCACAGCTCTTTCGTCCTTGTCCAAATAAGTGAGCCCATTTTTTGACCAAGGTATACGAAGGCGCAGATTCCTTAAGAACTGATGCAATCTCTTCAAAAATTTCTTTCGGTGTATTTCCTTTTTTTACGAAGTACTTCAATCACGGCGCGGTGTTCAAAATTGGTGGAATGCGACAAATCGGCTGACATTATCATGTTTGTCCTTCAACAACTAATTTGGTACTGACCTTATTATCGAAATAGGGTTATATTTATACTACCAAGGGGTGTCAGAATTAGTACTAACGTAAGTGAAATAATGAGTCACCGATAAGTACCTCAGGTCACGGACTTATCAACCGCCCTTCGTACATCTAAATGTCATAATAAAACAAACAAAAGCAAACAATTAACTACATCCTAGCATTAAATCCATCCCAGACTTCCACCCTATAAATAACAAAGCCCCTCCTCGACTGTTGGCACATTTCGCATTTATTTATTTAGTTCTTCATGTTCAATAAAAACATGGTGATAAAATATCATGTAGGGGTTAAATACCAAAAAATTCTTAAATCAATTTTTGATGATTATATAGAAAACCTGTTAAAGAAAAAACAGTTCGATATCCAATAAGACCTAAGAAATGTGCCGGAATTCGTAAAAATGTACATAATCAATTCACACCCACTTAGGGGTTAAATATTACAAAATTGCTGCAATTTTACACAAAATTAATAAAAGTAAAAGCGAACGCGATATCTCATTAGACCTAAAAATTTGTCGGAATTCGTAAAAATTTACGCAGCCACTTTATATCCCATTAAGGAGTTGAATATCAAAAAAATCTTATATTGAATTTTAGATGAACATATTTAAAGCCCTTGGAATTGAAGATGTATTTCGATGGGGAAGAACAGCAATCTCCTAAGTCTATATGAAGTTTATACAGACTTAGGAGGTTACTATTCTTCACCACCGATTTTAAATATCATTGAGAAATACGTCGGAATTCGTGAACACGTTAACAACTACGAGTACATTACATCCCCTGAGCGGAGAGAACGCTGAAGGAAAATTAATTCGTTACCTAGACATTCCTAGAATAAATGAATTTCGTGAAAATGTACAAAAACTCCTTTTTACGGACAATTGCCCCATCTCAGTACGCCAATGCAAAATTTATTTTGCTTGAATTACTTTACATCTGCATATCATACCAAGTTTCAACTTTCTAGCATAAGATCTTCCTGACAAATCAAAATCAAACATATTTTACTTTATTATTTTTTAATAATAAAGTATTGTGATCGACCTGAAATTTCAAAAAAATCTGCTACCCTGAAATTTTGCATTTTCAAATTTTCGTCTGTTCGCCGTAGACGCCATACGCCGTCCGCCATACGCCGTCCGCCGTACGCCGTACGCCGTACGCAAAATCGTTTGAAAGCGCGTAGATCCCAAACCCGTTGAGATATTAAGATAAAATTTGTATGGTGAGTAAATTAACCACTACGACTGGTATCTTTTAGAGTGGTAAGGGTATGAGGGGGGGGGGGGGGGCAGGCGTTTTAGACGAAAAATTTTGGTTTCTAGATCTCAGGAAACATTTATGCTAGGAAACTGAAACTTGGAACTTCTGTAGTACTATGATAATGGACTCATTTGCAAAAAAAAGGTCGAAAGGGGTTGAGGGGTGTGGAAGTGGGGAGGAAAACAATGAGTCCAAAACGTTTGAAAGCCGGAATTGAAACATTCATAAATCGATATCTCCTGAACAATTGATGTCAGAAAATTGAAACTTTGTGCTTATCCTTAGGGATACTTCAAGATTAGACAAGGGCTAAAATTGTTAAGGAGAGTGGTGGGGTGTCGGGGTGGGGGGTGAAAAAATTACAATTACACCAGGAAAATAAAATTTAGTTTCTATATATGGGATCACAAGAGGAGTCCACTAAAAGTAAATTTTTTGAGGGAGGTGGTGGAGCACGAAAGTGGGGCGACAGCATTTTTTAAAAAAAATTCATTTTTATATCTCAAAAGCCGAATTAGATATGATCTTGAAAATTTTACAGGAGTTGGAGTTGGTAGATCTCTAGTAGGGAAAAAAATGTTGGGGGTGTGGATGTTAAGGATGATATTGAAAAAGGGTAGAAAGGAAAAAAATTCTGACTTCTATTTCTCGAAAACCGTAATGCTAAAAATTTAGGATTATATAGAGCCACTATAGAGACATCCTAGAAAAATAAAATTTTTGATAGGGGTATCAAGGTACGGGGGTGAAGGGTGCTTTTTTATATCTCAGAAACGGCTTATGCTAGAAAGTTGAAACTTAGTACGTATATGTAAATGTGCTATTAGAGTAATTAAAGCAAAAAAAAAGTAAAAATTTTTATTGGCGTTCAGAGGTTGAGTAAAAAAAATTTCCGTGAATCCACATTTTCATAAACTTCGTTAAAACTTTTAGACATGTCGAGCTATCAAAGCAATTTTACTTCTGCGAGCTACGAGTATTTATATAAGCGTCTAGAAACGGTCTTTAAAATTTTTCGATATCCAACCACTAAGAGGGCGTAAAGTGGTTGTGTACATACTCACGAATTCTAATATATTTCTTAGGTATATTGAGATTTGGAGTTCACTTTCACTTCTATAAGCTTTAAACACAGTTGATTTAAGTATTTTTCCCTATTAAACCTCCTGGGGGAAAGTTTCAAATAGCCTCCTGGTTATTCCTTAGGTTGTCAGTCTCATAGTAATCTACACCGCATCTCAGCATTAAACACGTGAAATAATAAAGTTGCGCCCCGACTGTTGGCAAATTTTTGTTCTAAGGTACACCCGATAATGGCTCTACACCGAAGACAAAAAAAAACATAATATTTGCTTTCCACCCGCTTTTGAGCGTTTTCGGTGCATAGTTTCTCTCCCACTGCAACAGCCCTCCGCACCCATATTGACCATTTTTTCGCAAATGACTCTACTGTCAGAGCTGTAATAAATGTCAAGTTTCAACTTCCCAGAATAAACCGTTTCTCAGATATAGAAACCAAAATTTTACATATCTCTTCTCACAGCCCCTCCCCGTCGCTACTTAAGGGAGTTATCCCCGTCTACCCACCAAAAAAATTGAACTTAATAAATATCTCAACGAATTTGTGAGCGGCGGTCTTTTAAACACGTTTGTGTGTGGCGTATACGACGGTGGACACCTTTTACCTTTTCGAGATGTACCGTGAAAATTAAAAAGTTCAGGGCAGCAATTTTTTTTTTAATTTTGATCACAATATTTATTAATTAATTATTAAAAAATAATACAATAAAATTTAAGGGATGTTGTGGCATGCAGCCGATTCCGTCGGTGTGTGGTAAAAAAAACGTTGTTTAATACAATAATAATTTTATTGTATTAAGGCAATTACGCAAGAAATTTAAAACATAATTTTAATATTATGCAGGTATCCGAGGGAACCATGCTGAACACAATATTGTTATAAATGAGAAAGCAAATGTGGCACGAAAGAACAAAAATGTTTCTTGAAAATCAAGAATAGTTTGAGTACCTTGAAATTTACATAATCGGTAGACTCGATAAGGAGCGACGTTGGAAAGGAAAACAGGTCATAGGACACCTATAGCTCGATAGTACCAACTTTGAAAAAATAAACCAAAAGCCTGTTCAGAAAGTTTTCCTTATTGCGATAACCACCGAACAGTCTGTTTCACATCTCAACGTTTGTAACCGGAGTGTTGGCAGATTTTATCTTAAGGGGCCCATACACAGGCATGCATGCATGTTAATCTTCCATGAGTGTTGGTTGGTTGGTTTAAGTGGCAGCCCTGTCCTCCAGACAGAGCTCAATTAGCTCAAAGGCCGCTTTGGAACCACAAACTCGTGTTAAACCCGGATGTTAGCGATTGTTGTGACTGGGGAATTTAAAAGATGAGTGTGAGGAAAATTGATCGTTATAACCATCCTGTGCTATTTAGGAAAAGTAATAACTCTCCAATTTTCTTCCTTGAAATCTCCATCAGGTCCCCGTAGAAGGGTTTACTTAGTGCTCGCTCTCGAGCTCTAGCTAAAGCCAGCCGGACATTTGCAAAGGAAATTAACTAGCGACTCCCGCTCATTAGTGTCCTGGCAGCTGCGCCAGTGTACATTGAAAGGAATGCCCAATTTGGCTGAATGATCCCCAATTGGCCAGTGACCTATACGCCGTGATTCTGGAGACGTCTGCCCGGGTCCTGTATAGAAGTTCGTCGTACTTGGCTCTGTTGCAAGATGGCCACATCTTCCTAGATATTGCGCAGGTGGTTAGGCTTTTCCATCAGGAGTTAGCTGCTGCTGGGAAGTGGACGGATCTGAATCTAGAGTGTGTGGGCCTGCCATCATGAGGCATAATAGTAATCAAAAAATATTGATTTTTGTGGGCGAAGCCAAAACGTATCGCGACATGCATGAATGACATACATGCATGCCCGTGTATGGGCCCCATTAACTAGCAAACATAACTGATGATAGTCTTATGCCGCATTTAAACTATCACGCAAGCCAGCACAAACTAGCGCGAGTACGATTGTGTTAACACCGAACTCGCGTCAACTCGCCACTCTAGTCACGCGTGCTGCGTGATGACGGGTTTTGGACGCGAGTAACACGATCTCACATCACATTAGCAGAGAGTGTGAGCAGAAGATTCGTGCCATCAATTGAATGCCAAGCGGATGTTATTACCATATATCAGCACAGAAACTTAGTGAAGCTATTAGACATATATGCTGACGAGGACATTACCCACTTTTTGTGTGAATGTCAGGCGGTTTCAAGGAGGCGACTGAGGTGGTTGGGCAGTCTTTCCATTAACAATTTAGAGGATCTGAGATCGACAGGGCAAGACAAGCTGGTCAAGTTCTTTAGTGATATACGAGGGTCCGAAGGGATGTCTAGTGACCTACGAGGCTCCGAAGAGAACGCTATGGACCCTATTTTGGTACCTAGTGTGCGCGGTGAATTAGCGCTTCGCCCCTACTTAAAACTAAACCAAATCTAGTGAAGCTATTCAAAACATTAACATAAATATTTCATGAGAGAATAAAACCATTAAGAACCCTTCAATTATCGTTTAGCTCCCGCTTTTCCAATGCAATTATCAAAAGACACACACATATTGAAATATTTTTGGTTTTCTCTCACACTTTAACCCTTTATGTCATAGACCGCCAAACAGTAAACCCCTTGTGTCAAAGGAGTTATGACGCTGTTCCGTCAGCTTCACTTTTTTTGACCCATTGAACTTCTTTATGTATTTTTTTTGCTCGAGTACGAGATTGGAAATCCAGCATAGTGCAACTCATATCTTTACTCTATCGCTTACAAGATTTAATGAAGATATTCAGTAATATTTTTATTTAAAAGATATCACATCGATATCTGACTTAGAATGTTATTGCGAACATATCGTTGAATTTGGACATCTTAAGCATACATTGTTACGCTATCGCGAGCGATGGAAATATCATGTTTATTTATCATCGAGAATATCTTGATCGCAATATCCTTATCGCATACGATATTATATAAGAGTATCGCTTGCGATATAGTTTTTGCGTAATATGTTCAAATTTGACGATATTTTCACAATACCATCCTCGATCAAATATCAGTTTGTATGTTTTAAACAAAAAATGGCTGATTACATTATTATGTCTTGTAAGCGAAAGAAGGTCTTCCCTCGGATATCATGAAAATGATTATCATCGGATTAAGTGTGTTTGCTGGGTAATAACCTTAGTCGCATTTCGACTTTAATAGCACAACGAATTTCGACCCAATAAATAAAAAGGTTGAGCCCGCTGCCTGGGAACAACTTTGTGAACAATAAAATCTAAATTAATCGACTATCATTACTTCAAATTTATTTCTCATAGAAAAAATACCTTTCAATTAATAATCAAACACTTAATGAATATTTATTACATTCCAAACTGAATCGAAACTAATACTAACACTCAAAAACATCCTAAATTCAAATTCAACTATTTATACAACTATCTGATTTCCTTTTGATCATTTATTTTTTCAGCTGGCGTGAACACTTTCGAATGCTTTCATAATTTAAAATTTATCGACTTGGCGCCTCGATATTTCAGCACCTCAAATTTGTTCAAAAATTCTTTATTATACTTTTTAAAATAACAAACAGTTAATTTCGTGTAAAAAATGCAATATTATTAGCTTTCTAACTACTTCTAAAGGCGAAAAAATATAAAAATGAAATATAGAAAAATCTGTTTAGCATTTGTTAATTTCTAATCGAATTGTGAATTTTTTTTTAACTGGTTGGGTGGTATGTAATCAGACTATTTTCGACATTTTCTGGACGAAATTTTTCTCTTTTTAATTTTTTATCCAGAAAAAAATGAATACATATCTGACCAGCAGAGTTTTGCAATCGATGAATCAAATCGAAGAATGATTGAGAATTATTTTTATAGAACGGATAGAAAATTATACTAGGCGTGCGTATTATTTATTGACCAGTTGTATATTTGCTGAATTTCACCGGATTCTTGTCTGGTACAAAATTAATTTTTTAATTCAACGTAGGACGTTCTGTGACAGTCCTTTTTGTTTTATCTTTTATTTTATACGTTTGGTATCTTGTATCTGATTTAACAATTTATTTTAATTTATGCTGACAACGTTTTTAATTTTCAACGTGTTGACTGGCACGCTGTCACTTTGATAGTGAATAATGAGATACACGACATGTTTAATATTTAATAATAAATATTTCGTAGAATTTCATCGTATTGTAAATTATTATGAAATATTATCGTCGACGTTGTCGTACAGAACGAATATGACTTTTATAACTTGCCTGATTTTGTTATCGTAGTGATTTAAAACTGTAGTAAATTTTTAATTAAAATTCTTTAAATGTTCTTTGCTAACAAATAACCGATCCGGTAAATCCAGCAATATTACTTCCAAATAGATACGGATGTTTGCCGATCTTGGCAAATCTACAAAATTTCATTAAACCTGAAAAGATTGTACCAAACAAAACGAAAACAAGCTTCATTTTCACACTTTATGAAATCTAGAGGGGCGAGGATTATAATACGAAAATGTTTTTCTTAAATGTGCAAGTAAAATAGCTTCATATAAGAACCAAGTTTCAACTTTATACCATTAGCAGTCCTCATAAAACTCCTTACTGTACCTTCTTCTTCTAACTAGCTAACACATGATAACTTTCAAATTATCATAACTCTAGTCGACGTCTTTCAGTCATAAAAACATAAACTTTTGGTCAATATTAAACTTTCGGTTCCAAACAGTTGGTCATTCAGTGACTAGAAGATATCTTTTAAGTTATATCCTATAATATGCTGGTTATGAAAATAATGTCATGCCGACTTACGTTATTTATCTTTGTACGACTGTCAAAAAATGCTATTTACCACTTCGACACGCACGTAGTCGGCGTCTTTCAGTCATAAATATACAACCTATTGGTCAAATTTAACCTTTTGGTTCCACACCACCAAAAATACCAGTTGGTCATTCAGTGACTAGAAGATATCTTTTTAGTTATATCCTATAATATGCTGGTTATGAAAAAAACGTTATTTATCTTTGTACGACTGTCAAAAAGTGCTATTTACCACGTTTTACATTTATAGAAAAGAAAATTAATAGCACATAATACGCACTTCCTGTTGACTATTTGATTGGTTGAGTCATGAACAATAAACAACAACATAAACATGAGACTGACGTTGCAATTACGTAAATACGACTATAAAGATTTTTTCCGACTTCCTAGTAAGGAATGTAAGTTATGTTTTTTGAGATACATTTCGCCTAAAAATGTGACTGAAAAGTTATTTGAATGACGTTTTGGTTACGTACCCAATGACTCAAAAGTTATTTCCGTAATATCACGGTGATATGTGTACTTGACCAAAAAGTTAAAATAATGTATAGGTACTAATAATAATACTGTAACTGCAATTCTATGTGACTGGAATGGTAGATACATAGATAGATTGGAAATAGGGGTTGGTATGGTTAACCTCTGTCACTGAAGCCATAGTTGGGCCTATTGTGAAGTCCCCCCGGTTTGACTATGATTCCTCTTCAATCCATGCGCTTTCAATGAAGCCTAGTATTTTGCGAAGAGGAATGGTCAGGAATTCCGATGGGAACATAAAACCCTGACCGAAGTGACGAAGGCTTTTGTTAGTTAAACCCTCACATTCACAGAGGATATGCTCTGGTGTTTCGTTTTCGTCATTGCATATTCTGCAAATTTTAGTCTCAGAGAGACCAATCCTATTGAGATGCTTCCTCATGTGACAATGTCCAGTCAGAGCTCCCACTAGGGTTCGTGGCTGATATCTGCTTAATTTTAGATAATCAGATGTTCTTTTTTCCGAATGTTTTGGCATAAAAAGCTTTGAGTGCCTGTTGCCCGGTGCCAAGTCCCAGTGAATGGCACCTTGCGATTTTTGCCAAATTCGGATGTTCATTCTGGCTGAGCTTAATGGTATCCCACAGAATGGATATGGTCCCACGAAGTCAGCTTCTGAACCTTTCATAGCCATTACGTCGGCCATTTCATTGCCTTCATAGCCGCTGTGTCCCGGAATCCAAATGAGATTAACTCTGTTCTTATTTCCGAGTTCAATCAGGCATTGGAGGCAATTCCAAACAAGTTTGGAGTAGATTTGAACGGACTGAAGTGCCATTATTGCAGCCTTGCTGTCCAAGAGAATATATATATGTTGGTTTTTGTAGCCCCGTCTGATATTTTCTCTAATGCATAGTTCAATAGCATGAGTCTCCGCCTGAAAAATAGTGGATGCTATGTGCATGCTACAGTAGAATTTGATATTTGGGCGCACTCCATAAACTCCTGCTCCTACACCTTGATCCGTTTTAGATCCGTCTGTGTAGTGTGTTTGTTTGTTGCCCAATCCTCCCTTTTTGGTAGGCCAACTTTGAATGGCTTTGTGAAATTAAATTTCTGTACCATTGAATTAGAAAGAGGTATCGCTAGTATCGGGTCCTTTTTGAGTTCCGCGAAAAGAGTTGGGCAAGCGGTTTTGCGCTCTGACTCGTCCTCCGAGCTCAAAAGTTTGTATGTGGTGAATCTAGCTTCTTTCTGTATTTCTAAGTGTAGAGATGCTAGGTTGAGAAGCACCTCTACGGCAGCTGTGGGAGTGGTGCACATCGCCCCAGTAATACCCAGGCATCTCAATCTTTGTAATTTAGTCAGCTTAAGTTGAGCAGTTTTCTGCTTTGTTTTCTTCCACCGGACGGATGTCGCGTAAGTTATAACAGGCCTAGCAACGACGGTATACATCCAGTAGGCTAGTTTTGGACTTAGTCCCCAGTTTTTGCCGAGAAGGCTCCTGCAGGTCCAGAGAGAGATTCTGGCCCTTTCAAGAACTTTGTCTAAATGAGCATTCCAGTTGAGCTTTTTATCCAGGATAATACCCAGGAATTTATAGATTTATACCGTATGTGCTCGGCGCGAATTTACCTCACAAGCCGTCGTCGCCTGTAGTCTTTGTTGTGTTCATAGCGATTTACAGCTTACACGTCTGTTTGGCGAAATGCGTTTTGTCAGAGTTCATTGGATGTGTGTGAATGCGTTGGAAGCCTGCAATGACGAAAAAGTCGAGCACTGTCTTACTGTGTCCTTTGAAAAGACAAAGTTTGCCTTACAATGCACTTCTGCATATCATCGATCAGACTGAATTGAAGATCAGGCTTTTCAGGGACTACACCTGTTCCCGACGCACTTTCAGCTTTCGTGCGCCAATGATTGAAAAAATAAAGAAATTAATATAAAAAAATTAAACCCTTCTTGTGTAACTTTCAGCGCGGCTACTTAGTAATTACTCTAGTCGTGTGAAATTGTAAATAATTAGCAATTATCCTCCTTATGCTAACTATGAAAAATTCCAATTTCTGCACGCTTTATTTAGAAAACTAATTCTCTTTTCTAATTTCTGTATTCCATCTGGTACAACTCTAACGTTAATTTTTAAAAGATGAAGTGTGTATCAGTTTTTTTTGCATAAATATTATATTTGTTGGTGTTAATTACATTTTGGCAGACAATAATATATGAAATATTGGATATAGTTTCCAAACAAAAGAAACGAGTTCATTGATACGAGTCTCTTCCAAGCATGTTTTGGCGTAAGTTTCATTGATATTTGAGAGCTTCAACTTCAAACATATCATGAAATTTGACAAATAAGACAAGATTGATCGAAAACACATGTTAATTTATTATTTTTTAATAATAAAGTGTTTTGATGGACCTGGAATTTCAAAAAATTGTATTCCCTGAATTTTATATTTTAACGTTGAACAAAATGTCCGTATGTACGCCGTACCCTCCATACCCAAACGCTTTTAAGTTCAAATTAATTTTTGGGTGGGTAGACTCGGATAAACTATTTCAGTGTTGAGTTTTGGGAGGCGGAGCATTTTAGGCAACAAATTTTAGCTTCTACCTCTCAGGCATCGCTTATTCTAGAAAGCTGAAACTTGGAATTTATATCGAGATATGATAGTTGATCCATTTGCAAGAAATGGTCGATATTGGTGAAGGGATGTTCGAGTATGGGAAGTACAATGCGTTCAAAACGCTTAAAACCTGAGATCGAGAGAGAATGCTGTAATCCATATTTCCTGAACGTTTGATGTTATTAAAGCTTGGTGATTGTTTGTATTTTTATTGTATTAAAAATAAACATTTTAAGGGAATAAGTCACATGTGGGAGGGGAACTTTAGACTTCAATATCTTGCGAAGCAATTACGCCTGAAAGATCATATTCGGTTTGTAGGTATATATCAGTAGAGTACGATAGATCCCTTACTGCTTCTACTGTAAGTTCTACTTAAGCAAAAAGGAACATAATCTAAAATTAACAACATTTTCTCAATTTCAAAAATTCAGTATCAAAGCCATCGGAAATTCGTCGAAGTCAATAATATACCAACTTTATTCCAAATCAACTCTGCATCGGATATGAGCAAAATATTCGAAAACATGAGGGAGAAGTTGGGAAGTCCAATTAACACGTCAACGAATCACATAGCTAAAAACGCTAGCGGAGCTCGTCCTTAATTATTGTCAAAGTTTGAATGCTGCATTTCGTTCAGAGAAAAAGAAATTATCTGTTTTATATCACAGGTTCCAAATTAGAATTTAATTGGAATCGACTGGATTGAACCTCTAAAATTGTTTGACATTGCAATTAATGAAATTTGCTGTGAAGCGGTATCAAATCATCACCCAATTTCATGATGGGCTCTCCAAAGGAGCTGCAAATGTTTGTGGTCGCCATACAAAATTCAAGAGTAGCAAATTTTTTTTTAGGATTTTCTCTGCTTATGAAACAACGAGAAACCAATGTTTAGAAATATTTTTTAATTGCTAAAGTTTAATTCGAAGCAGAGATAAAACGAGTATTACTGGACGAAGTTGGTAACTTGCCTGTAACCACCGAAACTATGTAAAACAGAAGACTAACACACTACCTTCCATAAGATCTTACCGAGGCTACGAGGCAGGCAATAACTTCGGTAAGGCCTTATGGAAGATGGTTTGTTAGTAGGGACTCCAGTTCATGAGATCGTCCTGGCCAAAAGAAATGCTGGACTCTATTCTCATGATGATTTTCAACAGACGGAAGGCTTTCAGTCGAGGTTGCATTATGTTTCAAGATAACATTTTTATTCTTAGTTTATTGCAGAGAATGCTGCTGAAGCAACCACATATTGAATGATACGTATGAAGACGCTTCCACGCAACTATGTTTACTGGCCAAATATGGACAGGAACACCACCCAGCTTGTTTTGCATAGTTGTTGTACTAAAGCAGCTCTTGTAGTAAAAGATCATCTTAAAAGAATATAAATCATAAATGCAGGTTCTGCCAAATAAAGACAGAAGCTCTGAACACATTCTGTGTTGCTGTGAAACAATTGCAATTCAGCGCTGCAGATGTCTTTGAGAACCCTTTGTGGACTATAGTACCACCGCAAAAACAAACCTACACCAACTAGAATGATTGCCGAGAGAAAGAAAGTTGGACGAGAATCTCTAGGTTGAAACTGGAGGAAGATCTATGGAGTATGGTGCCGTTGACAGCCAAGCAGCCATCAAGTCCCTTAGTTCAAACACAATACGATCCTAACTAGTTAGCCAAGGTCGTGGCATTCTTAACTTTATCGGCAGTGCCAGGCCACTTTGGAATCCAGGGAAAGCTGAGGAACTCGCTCGACCAGCTATTCCAAAAGAAAACTGTTGGCTTGGAATATCGACTTGACCTCCACTGGACAGGAATGGTTAGGTACAGACAGTCCAAACTATTCATGGAAAGTCACTCCAAGAAACGAATCTCCGTTTTGCTTAAAATGAACCGGAATCAGCTTCGGTACATGACCACGCTAATTACAGTACACTGTAAGCTAACAAGCATCTGCATACGATTGAACTGATTTTAGACGACATTTTCAGATAGTGTTAAGAAGAAGAGGAAACTGCAGAGCACGTTCTATGGCATTGTGAAGAAATCGCACACGGAAGACACAGGGTTCTTGGACATTACTCCCTAACACCATTGGAAATCATGTGTAACTCACCCAAGAGCATATTTAAATTTTATTGATGTAATTGACATGAGTGAGTTATAAATAAGGGCTGCAGTGAATCGAGAATTAGACCGGCCTCAGCCATCTACAGTCTACAATATACACGCTCACTTGTGGAAAACTAGTAAGTGCCTATTACCATCGGATCCCTAAAACAGTCAGATGGTCTAACCTAACCACGTGCTCAATATAAATAACTCTTTGACCTGAATATGACCACGAGAAAAGTAAGTTTTTCTTGAACCTGAGCAGGAAAGATCCTATCACACTAATCATTCTCACAGGGCATTGCCTGATCGCAAGATACGCTAGACGACTGGGTGCCTAGGCAAATGACTCAGAAGTTAAAGAGTCAATCTTACACGTCCTATGCAAGTGCCCGGTCCGATCGGAAACGCAGATACGGAACTTCGACACATGTTTCCTCGATGACTTCGGTGATGTCGATAAAGGAAAGCTATGTAACATAGCAAACTTTTGCAGGTTCCCTGAGTAATCATACTCAAATGAGATGCACAACGGATGAACACTAACGGGTAGGTGAAGGAGAATGGTATCATCACCACCCCACATACCATACCATAACATAAAAAGGAACATATCCAATGTACATACTATGTACGTATTAACATTTATGATTCTCCCACGAAATGCTGAAAATGCATATAATAAATTTTGAGCATTTTAACTCTACCATACAAAAAACAATTCTATCCACTCATCAAAACAGTTAAACAAAATATTTACGATGCCAAAAATATATACGATTTTTTCATTTAATTTCCTTGCCGTTAAAATCATTTTTATTTTCTATTAAAATCTTCTACCGTTCAAAACAATGAAAGATTGGTACAAAAAAATGTTGAAAAATAAAACGCCATATTCCCGGACCAAACAATTCGGGAAATGAGTTAAAAGCTTTTAGTGCTTACAAAGAGAGGACGAGGGCATAACAAATATTCATAAAAATGTATGGAGTTTTATCGTCGATTTCTGTTTGAAAAACATCCACTTCATACAGGTAACCATCCCTCCACTTCGAGCACACCAATCTTTAAGCTTATAAGCTACAATGAAATTGGTGTTTCTCAAGGTACAAGGTCTACAAATTGCTTAAGTGCTACCAATTTTATAGATGCATTTAATTTTACGCTCATCCGGATGGACAACAATCGATGGCAGTAGGAAGACCAGAGTTTTGTTACACCTACCTGTGCGTATATACAGTGCTTGCACTTCAAAGGATAAGTTTCTTAGAATATTAAAGCACCTAGGACCACACCCATTCTCTCCACAGGATATGCATATCCTTATGATCGATAACGAAAAGAAAATTTATTCTGCGTTTCGAGAGTGCTGTGGCTTCAATCGTCCCGGTAAGTAGTTAGCTGGTCTGGCCGTACCTGAAAAGAGCATTTACCGGATTAGAGATTCGAACTAGGATGCGAAGCAGGTTTCGCACCGGAATATACTATCTCGGTTATATTGGCATATGTGATGGTTGGAAAGAACGCCAAAGATGCTGCTGTATATGGGGGAGTTAGGACTTCAAATTTTAAGTGGACGAATGAAGGTAACAGGAACGGACGAAGGTGTGTGCAAGATTGATATTACACTGGGTTTGCCATAGTCGGTTAAATGGTATAATAAAATCGGGAGGTGACTTAAGTGAAATCGGATGTTATGAGTTTGGCAGTAAAAGCTGGTGGGAAAAGGTATTTCCAGTGTACCTGACAGGATACGTTACATAATACTGAGGAAGATATGTTTTACCTGTACATTATGCTGCATGCATGATTAATATGCCGAAAGAACCATATGCACCTTTCGATTTATTGCCCAGTTGTGGAAAGAAGGTGACTTTTGAACATTTCCGGGATACCTACTATCACGGTGGATGACTGATCAAAAATGTGCTCACATTTTCTGCAAGCAAAATGTGTTAAATATATACAAATTGTTTTATGAATAGTTCAGATTTCGCTCTTTTATACTCAAGATTATTAAAGTGGCCATTTTTTAAGTGTTGAGTCGAAAAATAACCAGGAAAAACGTCTGCACCGACACTGGTTCCCTACTCTACTATCATTTGTGCTATGTGAAAATCACAAATTATCACTTTAAGCAGTCAAACTCACCTCCTTCTCAAGTGAATGTATCTAGAAGGGTATAGTACTCCTAGGCATCAACATACTCTTTTAAAAGTAAAACTTCGGATCAAATAGTTGAAATGGCTCCAAAAAATTTAGTCAATAGGGAATATAGGGAAGTGCTCGAAATACAAATATTTCCAAAAAAAAAAATTTATTTTCAATGCTGCCAAGTTGTATATGTTCATAAATTTAAAATATTGTAGTTTCTGTAGTATGAAATTCTGCCAACAGTCTGGGCGCTACTTTATTGTTTTTAAGGTAGGAAGTCAGTTAAGCGGTTAAAGTCGGAGTGCGGCGGAAGTGCGTATGACAATGCGAACCATAAAGGGTTGAATATCGCAAAATCCTGAAATAAATTTTTAGACCATTTAAATAAAAGCGAATTCGGTATCACATCAAATCTAAAATATTTGTAAATTCGTGAAAACTTGCGCAACTACTTTAAACCCCATTAAGCCTCGTGTACACTAGCAAGTAACTTGAGACATTTCATGCAAGAGTAATTTGATGTTGTTTACACTAACTGTCAAATTGCATCAATTTTAATGTAGCAAGTAGCTCTACAAAAATCTTGCAAGTAAGACTTGCTTATCCGTGTACACTTTATCATCAAAGTTTCGTTGAGGTTATTCGTTTCTCGACCTAAACCTCACTTCCAATGCAACTGTACTGACTTGCTGAAAAATTTCGGAACCGATCGGAACTTTCTTGCGAGATTTCAACTCTCGTAAGTTAGCGTGTACATTCACAACTTGCTTGAAAATGCAAGTATTTGCTGTCTAGAGGAAAAACTTGGGCAAACGCGCTCTCGGAACCATGTATACATGCAGCAATAAATGTCCTAGAGCAACTCTAGCAAGTTTTACTTGCTAGTGTACACGATTCTTTAGAAGTTGAATATCCAAAAATGCTTAAATTGTGTATTATATTCAAAGTGAAATAAAATTCAATATCTCATTAGACCTAAGAAATATGTCGGAATTCGTGAAAATGCACAGAACCGCTTTACGCTCTTGAGGTTGAATATCGAGAAAGTTTGAAAAATAAGTTTTTAGAGACTTATGTAAAGAGTCAACAGAAGTAAAAATTAATTAAATATCTCAACATGGATAAAAGATATGACGAAATTCGTAAACATGGACATTAACAGACAATTTTGTTGGCCCACCTCCGTATACCAATGAAAATCTAAACTTTTTTTTTACTTTGATTTCTCATGTAGTACATCATCGTATACGTAATTTCCAGAATAAGCCCACCCTGAGATACAAAAAACCACACCCACCCCCATAGCTTGCAACCCCTAACAAATTTTTATTTTTCTAGAATAGGATCTGGGTATATGATGGCTTTATAAAGTCATAAATTGTTAGCTTTCTATCCTTTGCAGTTTTTGAGAAATAAAAATCAAAATATTTTCCTTTCTACCCCCTCCCACCATCACCGTGTACACCCTCACCATCCATATTTTTTCTGTTAGTGGTCTACTTTGCCTAACTCCTGACCATGTCTGCTACGATTCTTGGATATGAAAATTGTTTTATTTAATCGATATTCCAATACTTCCGTGAGCTCCACCACCCCCTTCTCAAACATTTTACATTCAATAAATTTCCCCTATAATTTTATATATTATACATAAACCAATTATTATTTTTTTGACACAATTTTTTCGAAATTGAAACTCAAAGTTTATCATACCCACCCCCACACCCTACCTCCCTCCTTTAAAATCTCTTTGTCTATGTTCACGGTATACCTTAAAACAATCACAAGGTTCCAAGCTTCTAACTTCAACCCTTCAGGAGTTTTTCGGACACAAGTTCCCGAAACCCCACTCTCACACCCATTCCCACCATACCAACCTTTTTTTCGGTCCACTGTCAGAGTTTTACATAAATTCAAAGTTTTTTTTTAAAGTTTCACCCTCCTAGCATTAGCGATTCCTGAGATCTAGGAATCAAAATTTTCCGTCTAAAACGGTCCTTACTTCTTCTTCACACCCTCACACCTATTACTTCCACCCAGTCTATTCAACAAAAAAAATTGCAACTAAATAGCTCAAAGGATTTTGGAGCTACGAACCTTCAAACGCTTTTGGGTACGGCGGACGGCGTACGACGTCTACGGTGGATACACAGGCATGTTCTCCATTCGGCTTATGTTAAAAAGTTTAAATTTGATGAGTATACGAATACGTAGATGTACTGGCAACGAAATTTAAGTAAAAAGCTTCATACCTACATTGGCGTACGAAGGTACAGATATTTTCACGAATTTTGTCATATCTCTCAGAAAGGTTCAATTAATCTTACTTCTACGTATTCTTGAGATTAACGCCTATTTTTGAATTCAACTCCTAAAGTGATGTGAAGGGGTTGTATAAATTTTACGAATTCCTGCCTATTTCTTAGGTCAGAGTAGATATAGAACAAGTGTGAAGTGTGAAGTACCTCTTCTGATGAGATATCGAAGTGATTTCAAATTTCCTCTGGTTTTGAATATAATTGCCTAAAAATTCATTATAGGATTTTTGGATATTAAACACCGAAGGGGGTGTTAAGAGTTTGCATATGTTTGGTGAGCTTTCAGTTTTTTTAGCGCAGGAGCGGGTACATTACGCTCTACAAGCTCAACCGTAAAAAACCGCATAAAACCCCAAAATCGAATAGCCATCCGACCAATTACATCCTTCCAAATTTTTCCAAATTTCATTTGAACATTATTGCAGGTGTAGTCATACTAAAATAATTCAATAAAAAAAAGAAAATGCAATAATTTTATAGATTTTCATTGTTTACACAGGAAAAACGTAATGATAGGTCAATCCACTCGATCACAAGAAGATCAAATAAACACAGCGAGCAGTACTTAATGGCTTTTCGTGGAGATTTGGGTGGCCATCTAAAAGAAATCCACAGCCGTCCAGTGTATACATCCGTTGTATTTGCACATATATCCCAAAGCTGAATTAGAACCAATTTCTAATATTAAACGGTTTTTTTTCTAGCTCGAGTCTGCTCAATGTTTATATAATGAAATTTTCCTGATGTAATCCTAACTAGTCAAGAATCAAGGTGTACTGTACACAAATACATACACTTTCACTTTTCTTCTGCCGTTCCTCAATCTGGTTCTATCGAATCGGTCAAATGACCCGTAAACGTTCAAATCACCAAACATGGCCGATATGATTAATAATTCCGTAGATAGTAACCATTACTCGTGGAATAAACACAAGATCTTGGTGCAAGGACAATTTAATTTTGACTACATCAATACACCATTGTCACTATATGATTGCAACTACTTTGTCTACACTATGGTCATTATATGTGCAGAATATATGATTTGTATTAATTTGTTTTAGCCTAAGAATTCAGATGCATCTCGAGTAGAATGTCACACATCTTTGTGTCTCATTGAGGCATCATTAGTCAAACAGCTGACTTGAGGACAATGGCACACTATCATCATCATTGTCCTCATCATCATAAATAAGTTCCCTACTTTGATGAAAAAGTTGGTGTCTAGCGAGACATTAATTTGGATTATACTCGTAAATGCCTAACACTCCTTTCAGATATATTCAACGAATTGTTGAAAACTTTGTAATAATGTAAAGTGCACTAAAGTACTGATGATGGCGTGACAGTAATGAAGACACATTGATTAATAACGCGGTATTTGAAGTTTGAACACTCTTAGTGCAAAGAAGACTGGCTGCATTTTGGTTATGCCAAATAACTTGGTACAAGTCTTACCGTCTTCGCAAGTCAATTAGGTGTTATTATTATAATTATGAGATCACTAGCTAGAGTCTGATGAGAGACCCGGTATTCCACGACACGTTCGGAGTATCAGTCACAGTCACAGTCCCAGTCCTAGTCAACAAGATTGGTTCCCGCCGGGTATCCGAGGCTCGTATGGTACCTGTCAGTTATATTTGGTTATTTTTTACGTCACAGTATTATTAGCAACAGAAAACCCATTTTATACCATACTTCCTGGCAAGAATGTTATGGAACCGCTCCTAACATAGAAAACTGTTGCTATTTGTCACCGCCTTAACTAGATGAATAGACGCGACACCCATCAGTACGTTGTGGATGTATTCTTCACCCCCATCTACAGGGGATTATTATTACTATTATTCACAAATAAATTCTTTTAGAAAACAATAGAGAATTAAAGCTGTGACACAATAAAAGCAGAAGCAGCGGAAGCAGCGGAAGCGGCAGAAGCAAAATTTTTTTTAGAAAGCACAGGATCATATAACTCCTATTTAAATGAAAGCAGTGGCAGAAGCAGCAACGAAAGTAGTACTGCTTTTTCGTTCTAAATTCTAAAATTCTGCTTCTGCTTCAGTACTGCCAACGTAAATCTCTTCAGAATTGGTAATGTTGTAAGCAATGGAAGTCTTAAAGGTGCCAAAATTGTTTCCATAGACTCGTATTTACTAATCATTTTAAATTAACAACTCACAAAACTCAACTGAATAACAAAATATTTTTGTCAGCTCAAACAAGACTCTAAAATACTTGGTGGCAGTTAGCATGGACACATTTTTCTCTGCTTTTATTTAAATTCATTAAGCAGAGCAGAGAGCAGCACTGTCGACGTTACCGCTGCTTTCTGCTTTTATTGTGTCACGGCCTTTACAATACAATTGGTGATAATACAGTCGACAACAACTTCATGAATTAAATAAACATTTACGAGTAATGGAAGCAATGTTGGTTACAAACAGATCAACAGATTTGCCAAATTTGTTACCAACTCTCATCAATCGTTCATCGTTCATCAAACCAATAACTTTAACATTAGATAAGAACAAACCGTTTAAATTGTAATAGAACTTAATAATATAATTAGTTTTGCAAAAGATGATATTGTTGCACTTTGACACATTCAGATATAAAAAGTTCTCATCATACCAAGTTAATATAATTTATCGAAAATATTCTGTAGCATCAAGCAGTTAATAATAGAATTTTCAAGTCATTCACAAACAAAAGGAAATCCACATCGCGGAATACCTCACAAAGATCATTAATGAATAGTAAAAATACAATCAGGTCTTCTGCTGGTAAAGAATTTTTTCAAAGAATTCCGAAATACTTTTCTATTCTTTCAACTGAAAATTTGATTGGTAAATTTTATTTGTTATTTATCGCATTGTTCCGATTTGTTTGAAACATTAATTTTGTGAAAAAAAAATAATCTTTCTTGTAATTTTCTCATATCGCACACCTGCTCAGCAGTGAATTAGGGCGCAAAAGAACATGACCTAAATTTTGTTAATACTATCAGTAGCGAAACTATGAACATCACATTAAAATACGCTCGTCGCTGCTTTGCTCTGCTTGTCGTGGCTCGCTCTGCTCGTAGCTGCTTCGCTCTGCGCGTCGTGGAGTGCTCTGCGCGTCGAGGCTCGCTCTGCGCGTCGTGGCTCGCTCTGTACGTCGTGGCTCGCTCTGCTTGTTGCTACTCGATTCTGCTTTGTTTGGCTCTGCTCTACTTAGCTCTGCTCCGCTGGGCTAGTCTCTGCTCTGTTTGGCTCTGCTCTGCCTGGCTCAGCTCTGCTCTACTTGGCTCGTCTCTGCTTCGCTCAGCTCTGCTCTGCTTGACTCTGCTGAGCTAGTCTCTGCTCTACTTGGCTCTGCTCTGCTGGGCTAGTCTCTGCTCTGCTTGGCTCAGCTCTGCTCTGCTGGGCTAGTCTCTACTCTGCTTGCCTCAGCTCTGCTCTGCTTGTCTCTGCTCTGCTCTGTCTGGACATGAACTTGCCGATCTCAAACCTTTAACGGGGAATTATAAATCCACAACCTTATCTAGCTTGGAAACCGATTAGAAACGGTTGTCGTCCCAGTGCGTCGTCCTCTTTGATTCTTGTATTGGTGGAATTATAAATCCGCAAACCAAAAGCAGGACGAATTTGTCGAGCTCAGCAGTTAACATTGCTATAAGGGGAATTATAAATCCACAATCTTATTCGTAGACTGACTGCTGCCGACTGCCTGGGACTGGCAAAAACACCAAATGTCAATCATAAACAAGGTAAAATTCTTTGTTTTCCGTGTTCTATGTTCATTGTTCTTGCTTATTTATTCTATGTTTGTTCTAAGTTTTAAAAATTCAATTCAGTGTTACAATTGAATGCTTGTGTGTGAAAATTGCTCGTGGAAATTTCTGCCCTCACACACTTTGTTTTAATTTAAGATCTATATTAACAACATTAAAAATAATATAGTGAAGGGTTATTCAATAGGTACATAACATTTTTATATTTTAATACAAACGCACTTTTCAAACTTTTTTTATGTTCTGTCAATAGGTTTACATTTTGGTAAACCTTGACATTCAGTCAAGGTTTACATTTTTATCATGGTGAAGTTCACGAACAAACATCGTTTCGATTATTATCTCAATTATTCTCTTTTTTATTTAAATACAAGATTGTTATGTCCCTATTGAATAACTCTAGAGTTATAATAACTAAACACAGAATAATTGAGATAATTTCCAAATGTTGCTCGTCTGTGAACTTCACCAAGATAAAAATGTAAAGCTTGACTGACGTTTTGACATTGACAAATTAGCAAAAAAAGTTTCAGAGTGCGTTTTTATTAAAGTAGAAAATTGCTATGTACCTATTGAATGACCATTTACAATATTTCTTCTCCACAAATATCCTAATTAAATGGTTTATATGAAAAGAATAACAAAAGATTTCACGGTTGATTTCATTTTTTTAATATCTTTCGTGTTATAAACACAATAAATATCTGTCAGCTTAATTTAGTCTTAATCCGAAGGCTAACTTATTCGAACTTTAAGTGATTTATCCGATTAATTAATTTAATTTGACGATAAATAGCATGATCCTTTCTGTAGATTGTTATATCTAAAATACATTTACTTTGCAAAGTAGCCACTTTCAAAAATAAAGAGGAATTTATTAAATTTTCCCAAAAGTTTGTTGTTTTCTGATTTCCATTGCGAATTTACGATGACGTCCTAAATTTCAAATGTCTGTTTTCTGTTTATCTTCAAGTTGCTCTTAATATTTACCTGGTTCAACATTAGTTAATTACGTTGCTTGTAGCACAAGGTTATAGCGTCATTTAATTCAAGCGTGACGTGTGGAAACACAACTGATCGCCGCTGTTTTTGTTGGTATCCCATAAAATTTTCAATAACACGGTAAGAGGGTTAAAGCTACTTTAAATAGCTGACCTGCAGCAATTTGCAGCGGTGATATTTTGATTAATCCTTTGATAAATTTATTGATATAATTTGCACCTAATAAAATTTGTCACAAAACATGTCTTGAATTTTTTAAGATTCGTTTTTTTTTTGTTAAACTTTAAATTCACTCGCTTAGAAAAGGTTAATAACTTTTCCGAACCGATGGATTAAAGTCATAATTCCAACACTAAAAATAATCCCCAAAGTTATGTCACCCACTTGGAAACGGAAAATGTCACATGTAATCTAAAACTAAACCGCATGACGCTAATTTTCACCGAACAAACTAATAGAACCGCCTGAAAGAATCGACCGCTACTATAAAACTGAGTACGCCGAATTAAACTAATTTGCGATAAATAAATAATGTCCTTTTATGGTTTAATCGGAAGTTTGTTTAAAAAAAAGCTTAACTATCGATGTCGTCTAAAAAGACGATTAGTGTCAATATTTGGAAAATAAAAATACCGCACAGAAGTTAATCCTAACTACAAAACTCGACTAACGTGTGCCTTAACACGATCTTTAAGTAAAAGACGAATAATTCTCTGGCACAAAACAGCTCCGAAAATTTAAATTTAGAAAATTCTCATTTTGAGTCCATTGTACTTGAGTACAGCACAGTAAAAAGCTGAAAAAGCTTCTTTCCAAAAAAAAACTATATTGTCTTAAAAACCGCCAAGGTTTGAGTGTTTGCATACATAAAATCTTTTAAAATTTCGGAATATTATTGATGAAAATTAATTCGTTGACGCATCTTAGAGTAAAAAAGTCAAAAAGTCAAAACAGCTGTTTTTGATGGCTCGCCATATTTTGACTCGATCCGTCAAAAACGGATCAGACACACAGCGTTAGGAAGACTGGAAATCTTTCGATTAAAATGTTCCGGCACACTTATCTAGTAGATTCTCTTCTGTACCGTAAATAGATCAACTACAAGCATCACCATCTAGTGATTTATTATCCAATTAAAACATGATTTATATGGGGCTGGTAATTGCTCGTTTACGATATTGCAATGTCTGTCATTTTCTATAGGTACATGGAGCGAAATGTTGTTTGATGTTTTTCTTGTTTGGCAAGTCAATAAAGGATGATATCTGAAATGATCTTCCAATTATACAGCGTTTGGTTCTTTTACCTAGCCGTTCACAAAAAACATCTGGAATTTTGAAAATTGATCGGAAATAGTGTCGATTTCACAATAGTGAAGGTATACTGGTTATTTTTAGACTATTGATGTTCGTATGAAATTCAAATTATTACACGTGGTGTTTCTATTGTTTATAGGAATATCATTCTAACCCAAAAGTTCTGTACACATCCTGTACACCTGCTGGGACAATGAATTCAAACGGTTCTCCATTAAAACAACGCAAGACTTTCGAAATTGTTTTCCCACTTCTTAGAAATGCGGATGTTTGATGATAGTGGAAAAGGTAAACCAAAGAATTGGTGGTTGAGGGAAATAGATCCTCCCCATAGGGCCGGGTGTAGTCCAGTGGTAGTGTACTAGGTCTTGAAAACATTGCTACCGGGGTTCAATTCCCACTCAATGCATAATTTATTTATATGAATTTTTCAGTTTCTATTGGTTTCAGAATATTAATATAAATCGTGACCAATGCGGAATGTTTAATAGGGTCACTTGTAAAGGATTTAAACCTGAGCAAATGAGTTCTGTGTACATTGTTATCAGATTCACAAATACCATCAGAGCAGCCAGACAGTAGTTGATTTGTTATAGGCAACTTTGCTGTTCTGGTAGATCGTATCACAGCCAATAGTACTGAAAAATTATGATCATTGCTAGTACACTGCCATACCCGGCCTGATTCCTGATATTCCTTCCCATTCCTCAAAACTGAATAAGTTCGGTATCCCATTTCTTCTCCACAATTCCTTCCAACTCTCCTGTCCTTCGCACCAAGAAACACGGAAAAATATTTGATAGAACAATACCGCGGCCAATTGGGCTCAGTATGTTCTTGAAAATTAGCCAAAAACAGCCATCAGCCGTAGGCGCCGTGCCTTGGTGCAGTGGGATCACAACGGACCCATCTAGCGGTCTATGTGCTAGCTATCTCTGTCTACCCACCTAACCTAACCTAACCTAACCCCATAGGCTTAATTACAATCAACTCTATCGTAGTGCACTGAGATGCCATTACATTAAGACAACATGTGACCAAAGGTGTTGCACCTCAGCTAACCTGAAAAAGACTGTCAGCAGTACAGGATCAACTGTGTTATAGAACAAGAGGCCGTAACAATTCTTGGAACGCTATCGGAAAATATTCTTAAACACGTGTCTTAAGGACTTTTTGTATGGGAGCTACCCGAAGGCAAACGAGCTGTAGGCCTTCTAGGGCACTCTGGCCAAGGTTGGACAGACGGAACACTCGGGAGATATGCGGTTACTTGTCGGAATACTGACAGGGCACTGCTTGCTAGGGAAGCATGCTATGCGTATGGGGATCGCTGACTCTGACGTGTGGAGGTACTGCCTTGACCTATATGCTGAGGAGGACATTTTTTTGAATGTCAGGCGATTGCAAGGAGGCAACTGAGGTGGCTGGGCAGTTTTTCCTTTGACAATTTGGTTGACCTGAGGTCGATAGGGTATGAAAAGCTGGTCAAGTTCTTCGGGGATCTGGTTTGTTTAGGGGATGTTTAGTGACCTACAAGGGATCCCTATGGGATCGCGCGGTGGCTTAGCGCTTCGCCTATTTTTAAAACTAAAACTAAAACTACCTGAAGGAGAAGAAAGATTTCGCTGACTAGTAAACTTAAACTTTGTTTTCACTCAAAACTAACTTGAACAAAATTTCGAATTCGTGGCTAACCTATTTCATGAGTAATAGTGTGTTCTGTAAATTGATTGAACACATTTTTACAGGATATTTGTATGGCAGCTACACGAAGGACTAATGAAATTTTCTTCACAATTATACCATTAGCACAAATTATTGATAAATCACCACATGCAAAATTTCAAAGTCGTAGCTTCAACCGTTCAAAATTATCGGTCAATATTCGGAAAGATGTGTTTTAAGAACTTTTTGTATAGGAGCTAGTGATGGGATAAATCGGCCATTTCATTAACTCAATATGACCGAGTCATTTCGCTGAAGTGATCGATTATAAAGATTGTGTCATTTGAGTCATCTCGGTCACTTCGGTCATGATTCCGTCGAAATCGCAGTACTATGACCGAAATAACTCGAGGATCCAAACATATGAAATAGAACAAGTCGGTCAATAGGTCAAAGGGTTCTGTTAACTCGTCTCGTATCATACCAAATGCTGATTGCCGTACCGCCCACAAACATGCTATTCGACTGTCGGTCGGTCGGTTATCGGTGGTCGGTGTTAGAAGGCAGCAACTGATTAGGCCATAGACACTTTTGGGGAATAATGCGCCAAGAGAAAATCGTGTACTCAATGGTTGGTTGGTCGCTTCTAAGAATATGAAATGAAGATGAAGCATTCGAATTTGTTCTAATGATTTAATTTTTGAAATTTTACTGACTTCGATCAAGGACTGATCATAGAAATATATGTACTGGAGATGACAAGCAGCGACTGAGTTGAAGCAGGATGACTCGAATTCACTCAAACGCAAAACAACAGTAATTGACACTAGGCTACTATTAGCATCTCAGCGGCTATTTACATCAGCTGACAATATGTGACGAGTTAATAAATATTTTTTCTAGTGACCGATGGAACGACTTATTCTATTTCGTATGATTCGAGTTAATTCGATCATAGTACTGACCCGGTCATTTTGACCGAAACGTTCACGACCGATCCATCACTAATAGGAGCTGCCCGAAGGAGTAGACAAATTTTACTGATTAATAAACTTGAGCTTTATTTGTCCTCAAAACTAATTTGTGTAAAATTTCAACTTCGTGGCTAAACGATTCATTAGATATAGTGAGTTCCGTAAATTGAGTGAGGATATTTTTACAGGATTTTTGTATGGCAGATACTTGAAGGATTCATGGAACTTTTTCATATCCATACCCTTAACTGAGAGAATTAACGTATACAAAATCTGAAAGCCACTACAAGAAAATTGAAAAAAATAGATTATTTTTATTTCATTTTCTGAAGCTAAACTTATTTATGGACAAAATGATACTATTCGCTCTGTAGGTTAGGTTAAGTTGAGAAGGGTGGACTGAAGCGATGTGCCCCAGTCCATCACGAGAGATCACTGTGGATCCATTGTGGTCCCTTCGTATAAATTTCGCTCTGTAAGGTTGTATTCGTTGTATAAGGGGTTGTATTCGCGCTATAAGGGGTTGAAATTCGTCTCCAAAGTTATCAATGACCGGCGGGACTGCCGCGGCACGAGCGGCTTTAGTCAGTAAACCGACCATTCCTTTTCATTTAACTCAGTTTAATAAACATACAACTCTTAATTTCATAACTATGTTTTATTTTGTATATTATAAATATAATAGAATATTTTTATAATAAACAAATTTTTAATTTTTTCGCTCTGCTGAAAACTCGCATTTTTTTATTTGTTGAAGTTCCTTTTTCTCTAGTCCTATAAAAATATTAAGCAATTTTTTTTAGTTTGTTCATGGCAACCCTGAAATCATCTTGTTACTAGTGAGAATTTTAAACTATAATCTAAATCAAATTTTAGTATTTCAAGCTCGTCAGAATAGGCTCAATTTTTCAAACTGCTATAAAATCAGTTTAAATAAATTTTTTTTAAAAAGATTGTCAGTCTTTAGATCAGCTACCTGAACAATCCTACAAAATTACAAGTCTATCGGATGTACGGTTTCAGAGAAAAAGAAACATGATAATGCATGACTTTCAATGTAAAAAAGTCGCTGTAGTCACCCCCTTAAGGAGTTCCGAAGTTTTTAACCAACATTCTTCAACAAGGTTTTTAAAAAATTTTTGTATGGCAGCTACTCGAAGGAGTAGGACCATGTTAACGAACATAGCCGTAAAAATTCGACCGAACATCCAAATTCAAAATTTCAAGATCTTAGGTCAATGCGATCTTGAGTTATCATGCGTACGGACAGACAGACAGACCGACAGACAGCACGCGGATTTGGGATTCTTGGCCACAAATGAACAAAAAAAAATATAACTCTTTTTCGACCGAGGCTCGGTTCTATGCGTTAAAAACGTTTGGGATGAAATAAACTTATAATACTCACAGATTTCTTATAGAGTTTAAAAAATCTGCCAACAGTCCGGGCCCAAATTTATTGTTTTTCAGGTAGAAGTCCAGAACGCATTTCATACTGAATCCTTAGGGGTTGAATATCAAAAAATTCTAAAACCGATTTTTAGGCGATTATATAGAAAGCCCGTTAAAGTAAAAAAATAATTCGATATCTTATCAGACCTAAGTGGTATGTCCGAATTCCTAAAAACGTACAAAATCATTACACACCTTCTTAGGGGTGGAATATAGTAAAAACCCGAAATAATTTTTACATCATTATCGGTTTTTCGGCGATTAAATTTAAAGCATTTGAAAGTCAAAGCGAATTCGATATATCAATAGACCCCAGAAATTTATCGAAATTTATGAAAACGTACAGAACTACTTTACACCCCCTTAAGGGTTGAACATTAAAAAATTTAGGAAGCAGTTTCTAGGTGCTGTTTCTAGATAAAGAGCAAGCAGAAGTAAACAACAACAGACCTAAAAGATATGGAAAAAATCTGACAATACTCTGGACGTAACTTTATTATTTTTTGGGTAGAAGTCCGGAGCGCGTTTAATGCTGAGATGCAGTGTAGGTTACTATGCGACTGACAACCTTAAATATAACTTTCCAAATAGCCTCCTTATTATACTTTCTTTGCCCCAGGCGGTTTAATATCGAAATCGAAAAATTTGGAAAAACTTTACGAAGCACTTATATAAAGAACCCGCAGAAGTAAAATCAATTTGATAACTCGATATATCTAAAAGATATAACAAAATTCGTGAAAATGTAGAAAACCCTTTCATTTTTTACTCCACTTATGTACGCCAATGATAAATCTGAACTGATTTCTTGCTTTAACTACTCTAGTATCACACCTACATATACGTAGTAAGTTTCAAATTTTCAGCCTTAACCGTTTCTGAAATATAAAAAACCAGCCACACTCCCGCAGCTACCCCTACCCCTATCGAAAATTTTATTTTTCTAGGATACCTTTTATAGTGGCTCTATGTTGTTGTCAATTTTACCTTTCTGTGGTTTCCGGTTTTTGAGAAATAAGAATCAGAATTGTTTTCATTCTATCCCTTCGCATCATCACCTCCTTCACCAGTACCTCCAACATTTTTTTCTCTGCTTGAAGTCTACTGGGCCTAACTCCTGTGAAATTTCTAAGATCATATCTGATACGGTTCTTGAGATATAAAAAATCAATATAAAATTTTTTTAAAAATGGCTATCAGCCGACTTTCGTCCTCCATCAACCAAATTTTATCTTCATGGTACAATTGGTTCGAAAGTTGGTCCAAAGTGTTTTACCCAATCGTAGAGGTTCATCAAATCTACCCACCATCAAAATTTCAACTCAATATCTGGATGGGTTTGTGAGCTATGATCCTTCAAACACTTTGGCATACAGCGGACTGCGCCGGACAGATGGACATTTTTTTTTTGTTTTTTTGGGATTTACTAGTCCTAAAACGTGAAAATACAAAATTTGAGCGTAGCAAATTTTTTTTAAATTTGAAATCGAACACAATACTTTATTTTAAAAAAAATTATGAAGTAAAATTTGTAAAAATGTAGAAAGGGTTTCCACCGACAATTTTTTTGCTCATCTGCGTAGGTCAAAACAAATTTGATTTTTTTTTAATTACGCCTGTAGTATATCTTCATACAAGTTTCAAATTTCTGGCATAAGTCGTTCCTTAGATACAAAAAATTGATTTTAGAATGTCTCAATCTAAGCTTTAACTTTTTGGGACACATTATTTTTCCCGCCAATCCTACACCTTTCACCTATATTGACCATTTCTTTGCAAATGGCTTCACTAATATACCTCTATATAAGTTCCAAGTTTCAACTTCTAAAAACCAAAATGTTTCCCCTAAACCGCAACTTAATATCTCAACGGGCTTGTAAGCTGCGAGCCTTCAAACGCTATTGCGTACAGAGGCCGACGTCTACGGCGGACAGACGGACATTTTTTTATTTTTGATTTAGGTATAAAACGTTAAAATACAAAATTATAAGGTGGCAAATTTTCTTTTTAAATTTTAAGTCGTTTACAATACTTTATTATTAAAAAATATTAAGAAAAAATCTTTTGATGAAGTATGAAAGATCAGGTGATTGGTGCGGTCATTTTATTATTATTACAGATACCTTGCTACATTAGACGTACTAAGAAATTCTGAAAATTACTATGTTATACTTTTCAGTTACATTTTATGTCAAAATTGAATTGCCAATTAGATTTGCACTCAAACAATTGACGCAAAGTTCAAACATTGCAAACGGCGGCATAATTCATTTTCTGAATAAAATCACTTATCCATGAGTGCCATAAAATCATTCTGCTCGCACATACTTTGCCTTGGATTGTGTTAGGTTTAGGCCAATCTTATCCGAACTTTCTAAGTAATACAAAGTCATTTTTATTATATGACTTAACTATAAGTTTTCGATTTCCAACACCATCGTTTTCGTAGATTTTACAAAATTTTAGTAGCCATCGTTTCATCATCTCCATTATTTCATGACAACAAACTGCTCAAGTAGTGAAGCTGATTCTGAACGCTATGGAAAGCGTATTTTGAAAGCTTGAATCCGGACGAGGACGAAGACGGAGACTGCTACGCTACAATCAAAGCGTCGCATAATAAAAATTATTTGCATCTCTCATAGTAACTCTAGTGGAAAATCTAAAAATAAAATTTTCTTTACAGTAAAAAAGAAAAGATTTAATGGAAAACGAAATCGTATTTTATACACACGGGCTAAGATATTAGGTCAATAATTCTCTTGCGAGAATATGTAGTACATGCAATGCTTGTTGTAAGGTGGAATTTTCTATAGCATGACATCACGAGAGTTTCAGGTACGATGATTTCATTCTTCCCAGGTAAAAATATGTTCGCATGAGTGAACACTGGAATCCAAAAAAAAATTCTGAATAAATTTGTCACAATCCATCAGTTGCTATTGAAGCAAAGTTCTTTCATTCAAATTTCTTCAACTATTCGAAAAAAATATTTTTTTTGTTCTTTAAGAGTGCGTGGCAGTATTAGGGCATCGATACGGAAACTATTTGCATTGTTAAGATTATTGAAAGATTTTTAGATCCATCGTTCAAGCAAACCTTCAATTCAACACTAGTATTGGGAATATAATTGCAATTTTCGGAATATTATTCACGCTACGGGCTTTTTTAGACGGTCAGTTCAGTTTTCAGTTCAGTTAAACTATCAGTTAAACTGAATCGGACGGTGTTGTTACATGTTCATTTATCAAATCAACATGAACGAGCAAGTGCTCCTTGCAGTTGTTCTGGCACTTACTAGTGCGAAAAGAAAGAAGATAAGAAGTTCATAGTGCAAATAATTATGTGCGAAAAAACCATATTTTGAGAATTTTCATCGAATTTTTTTCCACAAACACGTAAAACTTCGATAAATTTCGATGAATTCGAGAACAAAATCGCGATCTTTACTCATTACGTTGTGTTTCAAATGAGGACTGAACTGCTGAGTATTTACACGTCAATTAAACAAATACCGAAACTGAATTGATTCGAAATGGTTTACCAGCCTCGTCCCTATTTCAGTTTCAGTTAAATGCTTCAGTTTTGCCGTTTGCACGTCAGTTAAACTGATAGCTTTCACTTCAGTGAAGTACTTCACACCTCCACGTCTCCAATATGGCTATAGCCTCTGAGCCTCTTAATTTAATTTAAAAAAAAACTAGTCATTCCCTTCAAAGAGTTCAATTGAACTGTTCATTTCACTTTTCTCTTCTCTAACCAGCCGTTCAGTAATCACTAACCAGTCACTAGTCCTCCAACAATAATGGCTTTGCAGTCACTTCAAATCTACTCCAAACTTGTTTCAAATTGCTTTCAGTGCGTGATTTAACTCGAAAACCAAAACAGAGTTAACCTCATTTGGATTCCGGGACACCGCGGCTACGAAGGTAACGAAATGGCCGACTCAATGGCTACAAAACGTTCAGAAGCTAACTTCATGACACTACATCAATTTTATGGGGTACCGTTAAGCTTTGCCAAAATGAACATTCGAATGTGGCAAAAATCGCAAAGTGGGACTTGACACCGGACAACAGACACTCAAAGCTATTTATGCCGAAGCATTCGGAGAACGGAACGTCTGAATATCTAAAATTAAGCAAGCATCAAACCCAAACCCTAGCGGGAGCACTGACTGGACATTGTTACATGAGGAAGCATCTCCATAGGATTGGTCTCTCCAAGAGCAAAAAATTCAAAATTTACGATGACGAAACATCAGAGCACATCCTCTGTGAATGTGAGGAACTTGTTCACAAAAGACTTCGTCACTTCGGTCAAGGCTTAATGGAACCATTAGAATACCTGACTATTCCCCTTAAAATAATACTAAGCTTCATTGAAAGCGTAGGGTTCGAAAAGGAATCATACACTGAAAAAAATACTGTTCTTAATATTAATGAATGCCTTTCATCAAACGAAATTATTCGGATTAAGGAAAAAAACCTTGCAACAATGAAGAAAATCATCAAATATTTTTCATGATATATGAACCATACTTTAATACTATGAATCTCATTTCATTAAAAATATTTTCAGCATTTTGTATATATGGAGAGGATACTCATACTCTCAAAAATCAACACCTACGAATTTTGAGAACGGTGGCACATAGACATCGCGCCACATTCATCTATTTCTTTATACTTCCAAAATTTAAAAATATATAAAATTATCGAATTTTCGTTTCTCATTTTTAGAGTATTGATTACAGTGACAGGATTAATCATAACTATGAATTTGTACCTTAATATGAGGAACAACGTTAGTAACATCAATTACTCTTTTCATCAATATTATGAATTCGTTCATCATATTATGTTGAGAGTGACCATTTTTAATAGCGTCATAATAACGAATCCGTACTTTAATACGTATTATTGTTTTCATCAATATTATGAACTCGTTCATTGTAACAATGAATTTTAACATGCGTCCAAATCAAACCGAAAAATGATGATCAGTTATGCATAATATTAATGCATACTTACATCGGCTCAAAAACAATGATTTTACTTTATTATTTTAATAATAAAGTATTGTTATCGATTTTTAAAAAAAAATGTCCTACCCTGAAAATTTTTTTTTTCCAAATGAAAACAAATATTTATAGTCAAAAATGGCTTTATTGTTTTTCAAAATATTCTCCAATAAGATCAACACACTTTTGAATTTTTTCAACATTTCTTTGCACCAATCGACACGAGCTCTTTTTTGAGCGATTGTCAAATTATGTGGTATCCAACGCGAACAAATCTTTTTGACAGCCAAATGTTCATGCAATATTGAATGTATGCGAGTGGAACTAATACCCAGGAATGCTTCAATCTCACGGTATGTCACATGACGATCTTGCAATATCAGTTCACGCACAGCATCGATGTTTTCTGGCACAACTGCCGATTTTGGATGACCTTCACGAAATTCGTCCTGTAGCGAAGTGCGACCACGATTGAATTCAGAAAACCAGCGAAACACGGTGGCTCGAGATGGTGCTTCATCATCAAAAGTCGAAGCGAGTTGATCGGCACACTGCTGTTGGTTTAATCCACGTCGAAAGTCATAGAAAATCATCGCACGAAAATGTTCACGATTTAATTCCATTTTTCAACTAAGATGAATATTTCAAGTATATGTCAACAACACAAATAGCACTCGTATGACAACACGTTCTGAGTACGTTCACCACTAAAAATGTCAAACTTTACGACGACAATGTCAGATTTGACGTATTCACATCAGTGTTGCCATATCTCAAAACTTAAGTACCAACCTACGTAGCTCCCAAACCCTATGAGCTATTAAATTGAATTTTTTTCTCTGAATAGAGGATAGGCCTCTTGAAGTGACTACTTTTTGAAGAGTGGGCGTTTCAGGGGGGAGGTGGAGGAAGCGTTTTAGACGGAAAATGTTGGTTTCTAGATCTCAGCAACCGCTTATGCTAGGAGACTGAAACTTGGAATTTATACAGAGCTTCAATAGTGGACCCATTTAAAAAAAATTTGCTGATATGGGTGAAGGGTGTGGGAGAGGGGGGAATAATAATGTTTTCAAAACGCTCGAAAGCCGAGATCGAGATATTCTAAAATCCATATCTCCTAAACGGTTAATGTCACAAAATTAAAACTTAATGAATATCTGTAGGTATACTAGGAGAATAGATCAGAAACAAATTTTTAAGTGGGGCAGTGGCGTGCGGGGGTGGGGGGTGAAAAAATTTAGAATACGATATCTCACGAACCAATTGCACTAGAAAAATAAAATTCGGTTTGTGTAGTATAAAGGTTGACAAATAAAGTTTACTAAAAGTAAAGTTTTTTAAGGGGGCGGTGGAGTATGAAAGTGGAGGAATATTAGACAATTCATGCAGTACGCTAAAATCATGAATCCATTTTTATTCTGCGGATTCTTCATATACGAGGGCGGATTGATAATGACGTGGAAAAATCAAGAAGGAGTGGGCAGGTAAGGAATTCGTTATTTTTTTTTACCTGGACCATCCTTAAATAGATTACCTGCAAAGTTTAAGACTGATACCTCGTTTAGTTTTCGAGAAGCAGCCGTCTAAGCAAGTCGACTTACAAAAATTGTTGAAAATGGATAAAAGTGAATTTCGTGTGTTGATTAAACACAATTTTTTAAAAGGGAAAACAGCTAAAGTTACCAAAGAAAAATTAGATAGGCATTATGGGGCCTCTGCACCATCGATCCAAATGATTTACAAATGGTTTTCTGAATTAAAGTGTGGTCGTACGAGCACACAAACCATACCAAGTCCAGGTCGTCCAAATGAGGTCACCACGCCAGAAATGATCGATAAAATCCACGATATCGTAATAGAGTATCGTCGAGTAAAAGTGCGTGAGATTGTTAACGTAGTAGACATCTCATTTGAACGTGTTTGGAATATTTTGAAAAACCATTTGGACATGAGAAAGCTATCCGCAAGATGGCTGCCGCGTTTGCTCACAATCGACTAAAAACGCAATCGTGTGACAACTTCGCAGCACGGTTTGCAACTGTTTTAACGTAATACAAATTAATTTTTTCGTTGATTCGTAACTGTTGATGAAGCATGGATTCACCACTACACTCCAGAAACCAAACAATAGAAGGATGTCGGTTCAAGCGCACCGAAGAAGGCAAAACCGTTCTATCGGCTGGAAAGGTTATGGCGACAGTTTTTTGGGATTCCAATGGAATGATATTCACCAACTACTTGGAGAAAGGAAAAACAATGACGGGAGCATATTATTCTGAGTTATTGGTTCCATTGGATGTTGAAATCAAGGCAAAATGGCTTCATTTGGCGAAGAAAAAAGTGTTGTTTCACACGTCCATTGTTACAACGGCAAAACTGTTTGAATTACGGTACGAATTGCTCCCTCATCCACCGTATTCTCCGGATTTGGCACCCTGCGACTTTATATTATTTCCAGACTTGAAAAAATGGCTTGCTGGAAAGAGATTTACCACGAATACTGACGTCATAAGTGAAACCAACGCCTATTTTGAAGGGTTGGACAAATCATATTATTTGGAAGGGATCAAAAAATTGGAAAAACGCTGGACTAAGTGTATCGAGCTAAAAGGAGACTACGTTGAAAAATAAAATAAATTTTTCCGGATAAAATTATGTTTTCTCAATTTTTGCACGTCATTATCAATCCGCCCTCGTAAGTACCTAGAAATAGTGTTCAGGATTTTTTTAAATTCGACCTCCAAGGTGGTGTAAAGAGGTTGTATACATTTTTACGAATTCAGCCGTATCCTTTCCGTCTGATTAGATATCGAATAACTTTTTACTTCCCCGGGCTTATTTAATAATCACCTAAAACTTGTTTTCAAGTTTTTTCTTTTTTCAACCCCTAAGAGAGCATAAACGGGTTGAACACGTTTTCACGAATTCCGTCATATCTCTTAGGAGTGATAAGCCACCGGATTGGTTTTCACTTCCTCGGGCTTTCTTTACATATATCTAAAAACTGATTTCAGGATTTTTGGATATTCAGCCCTAAACTGGGTGCAAGGCGGTTGCATATGTTTTCTCAAATTCCTACATATTTCTTAGTTCTAGTGAGATATCAAATTAATTTTTACTTCCTATGGCTTCCTATATAATCGTCAAAAAGTTGATTTCAGTATTTTTAGATATTCAACTCCAAAAAGACGTAATACCAACTGATATTATACTACGACATAGACTGCGTCCCGGAGTATGACCCAAATAAGTAATTCATATGTTATATGTGGGAGCTGCGTAAGTATTCTAGCGCGACCCCATTCTAACCGCTTCCCGACCTTTTTTTAGGTGTTCAGTCACATAGTAACCTACACCGCATCTCAGAATTAAACGCGTTCCGAACTTCTACCCAAAAAATAATAAAGTTGCACCCAGACTGTTGGCAGATTTTTTCATTATGATGATGTACATTTTAATTGGTTGGATGTACCTTTTTGGTTCAGTGTAGATAATCCAGGGGGACGTAGGCCCAATTGAGACTTCAGTGACAGAGGTGACAAAACCAACCCCAACACCAAAATCTTATCTAATCTACCATCATCCTCCTGTAAGTACGCACCTCCTTCCCTGTATCTTCCCTGTTCATCACGATTGCCGATAAGAAGTAGCTCTAAAAAGATTTAGATGCGTTTTATAATGTGCTGTAACTACAGAGGGTGCGGTAAACATCGTTTTTATCACTCACATGAAAATGTTCATTGTTACAAATGTTAAATGTTAATCGCACATATTCGAGTATTATGCCAGCTGCAAGGATCTTCTGCTAGATGCGCAAAAAATTGTAGTCCATTTGTGTACTTTTCATGTCACTGATTTGAAACCTTTTATAGTCCCTACTAGCAAACCGCCTTACCGAAGCTATTTCCCTGCATCGTAGCCTTGGTAAGGCTTTATGGAAGGTAGTTTGTTAGTAGGGGTAACTTTGGTTACTTAATATCTCTCTGCTACGCTGGGATGATGACTAGCGGTATGCCATATAAGTAGTCCGTTGTCATATAGTGTGTAAGACTTTTTCAATATTTCATTGTTACCACTCTATCACCTTGCTGTTTACGTGCAGTAGAGAACATTTCCAGAAGCATGCATGTATCTAAATGGTCGGTATAACTACGCTACATAAAATTGAGGTAACTCTAGCAAGCAAGTAACAACCTCGAATGGAACTGGCATCATCATCACAGCACTCCATCATAATCTTTCATATCTCGTTTTACAGTGTCGCATGGGTGTAAAAATCCATGAATAATTTTAGTCAGCGCTCTGACATTATTCCCAGTCCAACTAACCGCTTCGTCATTCCAAAGCAACCCAAACAGCCCCCCCGGAAAACCGAAATAAAAAGAGCGAGTTGTCTCCTTTTTTCGTTTTAATAGAATTTTATTCTCAAATGCACTTTAGATAAGCGAGAAAAGAATTGCGCGAAACGACACGATCCTTGGTATCCTTCGTTTATCCCCCAGGAACCCATAGCACTCGTTCCACAGTCCTGACTTGCTCAACGCTGGGAGGTAAAAGTGGGCAAGAGAAGGCAACGGCAAAAGGATTGGTGTGAAAATGTTGTAACACTTCTACACATCAGACCAATAATTTTCAATTTAATGTCTTGATCCATCACATCCCCGTTGGGGTGAACTTCCAGGATATATCCTCGCACGGTGTATGGCACACACCTACACACATGACAGCCATTTATATATGACTTGGGAAATTTTGCCGAGAATAAGAACGCGTAGATATTCGAAACGGAAGGACGACTTTAAGGGCTGACTTGGGACCGACCGGTAAGGAAATAAACATAAAAATCTGTCAATAAAAACAAATCGTAAATTTCCTTATTTTTCTCAGCTTTTTATTTTAAGTTTTTTTCTTTATGCCATTTCTCTTTTTTAATAGTGTAGACACCGTATACTGATGGAAAACACACGAGAAGTCCTTATACGAAACGCTTTAGATCGTTTATTCACATGGCGGGACATTTATGTAGTCGTTTGCAATAAAAATATTTAAAAGCAAAGAAAGATTACAAAGACAACTACCAGTAGCTGGAGGTGGGTATATCGGCCATTTAGACTTTAGAGTCTTTGTTGTTACATTTCCCATTCGATAGTCAAGGTAAAGTCGAATACAATTTGCATAAGCTACAGCCCTGAAGGAGTCGCCCGCACTCAAAATATGTTGCCCTTATTGCCGTTTTTCTAAATTTATGTTCTTAAATCGTTCGATTTATGGACTTAGTATGCTCTTTGTTGTGTCTTGTTTAATGTCTTGTCCTTCTCCGGATTTCTTCGAACTATCAGCGTTATACGTCCTTATCGAATTGACAATATTTGCTTTATATTACAATATAGTATTTATTGCTGACTATAAAAAACTATATATAAAAGGTTTTTTTCGGTTTTATTTTTTATTATTATTAGGTGGATGAAAATATCAGTCGTCTGTTTCTTTTTCTTTTAAAATTCCTAATCGTCGTGCAACACTTTTAACGTTTGCTATCACTTCTTCCTGGACCAGATTGAAGCTCATTGCAAGCAGTGATATACCGAAAAGTAAGTATAGTGAGCAGAGTGCTATCGATACCTCTGAGTTTTCCTTAACACCTTGTGCTGGAACAAAGTCGCCAAAACCTGCAATATGAAAATAGAAACATAATAATTACTATTAAATAGAATATTATAAATACATGAACTAGAATCTAGAAATCGACGTTTTCTAACTCGAATTCCCTATAACTCGAATCTCCTATAACTCGAATTTTTCTATTATTCAAATTATCTGGAAAAAAACGTGCCATGATCAAAACTTTGTGGTTCGGTTTAATTCAATTAACCTTATTCTAATCTAATATATAAAAAATCTGCCAATGGTCTGGGCGAAACTTTATTATTTTCGGGTCAGAATTCGGGAGCGGTCAAAGTTTGAGTATATCATGAGTTGTTTTGAGATTATGACGTTAGTTGGAAAGTTAGTTTTGTTCTTAAAAAATAAATATTTAAGATAGAGATTTTTAGCCGCAAAAGCCCGTGTAGACTATTCGAATTTCGGAATATTATGTACACTAAAAGCCCATAGAAGTAAAAACGAATTTGTTGCCTTATCGGAATTAAGAGATATGACGAATTGTTAAAACGTATACAAAGCCATTACTTCCACTTGGGTTTTGAATTTCGAAAAAATTGTGAGACTGTTTTTTAGACGATTTCATAAGAAGCAACTTGATATCTCATGAGACACGAGGGATTTTGAAAAATTTGAAAACGTAAGCAAACTCTTCACGCCCCCTTGATTCTTGAAATTCGAAAAATTGTGAAATTGATTTTAGGTTATTACATCAAATGCCGTAATAACCAATTTTATATCTCATCAGAACTAAGGGATGGCAAAAATTGTGAAAACATATGTAAACCCTTGGGGGTTGAATATCCAAAAATTGAGAAAAGGGTTTGTAGGCGATTATATAAAAAGTCTGTGGAAGTGAAAAGCGATCTAATATCTCGTCAAACCTAAGAAATATTTCGAAGCTTTGAAAAGCATACAACCCTTTTACACCCCCTAGGATTGAATATCTAAAAATACTGAAATTGACTTTTTGCCGCCTATACGTATTGGAAACCTTAGGAAGTAAAAATGAATTCGATTTATCATCAGATATTCAACCTCATTACACCCACTTGGGGTTGAATATCCAAAAATCCTGAAAGGTGTTAATAGATAAATATGAAGACAATACGAGAAAGTAAAAACCAATTCAATTTCTTATCACTTCTAAAAGACATGACAGAATTCGTGAAAACTTGTTCAAACCCTTTATACCCTCTTAGGGGCTGAAAAAGGATAAAACTTAAACACGAGTTTTAAGCGATTATTACGCAAGCCGTTGAAAGTGAAAGGATATTCGATATCTGATCAGACCTGAGGCATATGGCAGAATTCGTGAACAAATATACAACCCCCTTTCAACCCCCTTAGGGGTCGAATTTTAAAAAATCCTGAAAATACTTTCTAGGTATTTATATGAAGAAGCCGTAGAATAAAACTGAATTCAATACTTGGGAAGAACTAAAAATATATGCATTCCATTTTCACTGATCATTCTTTTTGCCCCCTTCCGCCGAATGCCAATGGGTATTTGAAATTTTTTTTGTCTAAATTACTTTTCTAGTTGATTTACATATACATACCGAGTTTCAACTTTGTGGCATAAGCCGTTCATATATATGAAAAAACCCCCCACCCCCGTACCATACTATCACTATAAAACATTATATTTTTCCAACATGCTACTATTATAGCTCTATCTAAATGCCAAGTTTCAGCTTTATATCATTATTGGTTCTCGAGATATAAACATCGGAACCTTTTCCTTTTCACCCTCCCCCACCCTCACCATCTACACCCTCACCATCTACACCCTCACCATCTACACCCTCACCCTATACACCCTCGCCCCAAAATTTGTTTTTCTGCGAGGGGTCTATAAGGCCTACTTCTGGTAAAAGCATCTATCTTACACTGTTCTTGAGATATGTGACGTGATTTTTTAGAAAAATTCATATCACCTCCACTTCCATGCTCCACCGCCTTCTAAAAAAATTTTACTTTTAGCAAACTTCATTTGTCAACCTTTATACAGAAACCGAGTTTTATTTGTCTAGTGCTTGTCTAATGATCTAAAGATGTTCACCCCTCACCCCCGTACGCCAGTGCGCCCACTCAAAAATTTGCTGCCCATCTATTCTCCTAGTAAACCTATAGATATTCATTAAGTTTCAATTTTGTAACGTTAACCGTTTAGGAAATATGTATTTTACAATGTCTCGATCTCGTCTTTTTTACGTTTGGAACGAATTATTTTCCCCTCCACTCCCACACCCCTTCATCCATATTAACAATTTTTATGCAAATGGGTCTACTATCGAAGCAGAAAATTTTTTTTCTCAGAAAGAGGTCTACTGACAAAAACACTTATTTTTTTGAAAATTTGCTTTCACTTCCGTGCTCCATCACCCTCTCAAAAATCTTACATTAAGTAAACTCTACTTGTAATCCGAAGCTGGAATCTTTGGGGGTTCTCGACTAATGGCCCGTCAAACGTTTGCGTTCAGCGTACGACGGATGCCGATTATTTGTTTTGTCGGAGTCTACAGGCGTCCTAAAAGGCGAAGTAATGAAATTTCAGGGTAGCTGCCGTGCTTCCATCCAAAAAATAAAAGAGCAGATTTTTTGCTTAGACCACAAGCAAAAAGTCCATAGGTTGAATTGGATCTTATGATTTCAGTTTTTGAAGACCAACATACTTAGCTCCTTGACTAACAGGGCCCAATTACCATATCACATCCTACAACATTATATTAAAATGACAAAGGACTTAAGTATGAGAAGCATAATATAAAACAGTACATACCGATCGTTGTTAACGTAATAAAACAGAAGTAAGCCGAATCCAAGAAGCTCCAATGTTCCCATTCCGAAAATAAGAACGCTCCGGCAATGATGTAGCCCACGACCAAGAAAACGCATAACCAAATCGGAACTGGTCTATTTCGTGGTGATGCATCTCCATTGTATTCGGAATCCTCATAGGAGTAGTAGTCATCATCAGGATTTCGTAGTTTGGCTTGACGATGTATCGCAAATCCCATAGGAGACATAATTCTTGGTGATGGCGGTAAGACTAAAGGTAACGGATATAAAAGAGTACAAAAATAAACATGAAAGAAAGTCCATTATTAAAACATCTGAACAAAATTCTTGGCAGCTATCAACAAACTACCCAGGATACACCTACCACACGTTTCGATTTAAAAATTAAAAAAAGAAATTTTAAATTATTTATTACCTGAGGGACGTTCGCGTCGCGGTGCCACTGGTTGCCCATATGATGGATCGTCGCCACGTCCAGGGAACATTTGATATCCGTCATCATAATCGTCATCGAAATCCCGATCTCGAGACCGTCTGCCACCCACGATCGGTGTTTCTGGTATTTCTAGACGATCGAAACGATCTTCGTAGTTGTTTTGATGCCGTGGCATGGATTGACTACGCGTGCTATTCGTCAATCGCTTCGCTCGCGGATTCGATTCGCGATTATCCATGAGAAAAGCGAATCGATTTTCGACAATTCCATCTGCATCCGGTTCTAGAGCCTTGCGCATTATTCGAGGATCGACCGACTTTGCTCGAGATTTCGCAGACCGATCTGGTTGTTGTTGATTTCTGTTAGGACGCGGACTTGGCATCGTCTTAGAATAATCTCGACTAATTTCATGATTGCTTGACTGAGCCCTTACCGATCGAGTACTTTGCGATCGTGCAGGACTGGGCGAATGATCAAAATCTGCGATCGGATCAATTTTATTGGGCCGCATGATATTTCGTTCCCGTTCGACGGTATGACGATCACGTAACCGATCACGGGTGCGTTCACGATTACTGAAACGTTGCTGATGGAATCCTCGAGGACTCCGCTTTGCATCGTCATATTGACCCATTTCGCGATCATTGGTACTTACTCGACGGTTACGTTCTGGACACCCCCTGTTACGATCATTATTCCATTCGTTCTCAGGAGTTATATCGCGATCGTAGTAGCGATCGTTGCGGCGATCATTCCGTTCATTGTACATGTCATCAAAGTTGTTACGATCGTAGTCACAATTAGCAAGAGACCGCGAATTATTCGGTGGTTGCTGATCGCGATAATTCCCATATTTACGTTCGCGTTTTCGCTCGTCATAGATTTCGCATTGGAAGTCATCACGGCGACTTCTATGCGACTGTCTTTCGCTGTGTCTGCCATACCGCAATTGAGGATCGGAATATGAATGAACCATATTTTGTTCATATTCAGATCGTGTCGCGAAACCAGAATCGCCGGATCGCTGCGATACACGTATCGATCTTTTCATATTTGGAGGCGGTTGAGATCGAACTCGTTGCGGTTGACGCATGCTCATACGATTTGGACGCGCTCGTCGTGATCGTCGAGGTTCACGCGTACAAACATAGCAACAAACTCGCCAATAGAGAAATCTGTACGTAACACGGAAAAGTTAATGAGCTGATGACATTTTTTTAAACGCTATAATTAGTCTTGGCTTTCAACAATTTATAAATAGATTCAGAACTTAATTCATCTTTTCACTTCGCACTTCATTAAGAAAAATGCGAGATTACAAAGCGATTAGCTATAGCAAAGTGGCCAACTTACCTAAATGAGCTAGCCATAATATCACCAATGTTGGACAAACAAAGTAGCATGAGAGGAATTCCCAAAATGGCATAAAAAATTGTTGAAATTTTTCCCATTGCCGTTTTAGGTGCAATGTGACCGTAACCTGAGGAATACAGAAATACAAATTAAATCGACCTTCATAGCATGTGAAACTAAACGTGTAAATTCCCTGAAAATTTAACCATATTAGGTGCGTTTTAATGCTCTCCAGAGTAGGATAGGATAGCATAAAAAATTTATATACAAAATAACAAAAACAGGTTAAAATCTATATTCTAGCCTACTATCTATGGAAAAAAGTAATAAAGAATCGTAAAAACAGCAATGTTGTTGTTATTTTGTATATAAATTTTCTATGCTATCCTATCCTACTCTAGAGAGCATTAAAACGCACCTATTATTTCTAAATGATCCGAAGTTATCGATCAATAACTAGACTTTAATTTGGTAGGTCCATGAGGACTCCAGTTAATTTTTTTTAATAATCTGCGTCTTTATGACGAGGTACTTCACATCGTGCAAGCTACACTACATAGCTGAAATGGCAATAGTTCAGGTAGTGACGGATATGTACGAGTAAAATTTATGTCAATCTTTTAAAATTTAGGTAACTCATTGATGTTTTGGACCAAATGGAAGAACAAATTGAACAACACATGCATGCATCAAATTTTATTTAAAGCTTGGGGTTTGTCAAGTGAAATCAATCCGCAATACGAGTATTAAACAAGTGTTTGGGGACGAAGCAATTGGAACCATATAGAAAAAGGATTGGTATAAGGCACGTTCCAAAACTGAGGTTGTCATTGATCAAGGACCCTGGTGATGTAGAATCGCCGACTAACAGTCAGAGTACCTGCAAATGGTCAGTCTTGGATCCATTCGTCCAAAATATGACATTGTTCCATATGCTTCTGAGCCTACTGCAAACGTTTTTGCCAGGCTCCTAACGGAAAGCCTGGATTCAATGCAAGTAAGCCAGATTTTACAAGCCTTTCTCTCCAAAGTCCCTGAGATTTTCTTACCCTTTGCTCGAGTGTCAGGTGAAGTTCTGAAATGGTTCCAAAGATTTTGTACAATTAAGAAGCGATCTTCCACTGGGAGTAGTTTTTTGGTGGGCTCGTTTCTCGAAAATTCATGCCGCACAGAGGGATATCCAGTCTTACACCTATTTCGCGAGTAATTAAATTTTCTCGCGCCAAAACCAAAATATTGCTTTTATTTTCCGCACTAACTTTTCCCATTTTTTCAGTCAAAATCCACTTTATTGCTTAGTTAAGTAAATGTACATGTACATGTTCGAGCAATTTTTCAAGCAATTGATTGCCCGACGACTATTGCCAAAACTAGTGGAGCAATACAGGGCAATATCATGCTAATTGCGGCAATATTTATAAATATAATATAATAGCAATATAATATCACATGATATTGCCCTGTATTGCTCCATTAATCGCTCCACTAGTGTTGGCAATAATCGTTGGGCAATGAATTGCTTGAAAAATAGCTCGTGTAAGAGCACCTTAATAACTTGGAAAATTCTCCTTGTCCTTGTTTGGTCATTCAATTGTCAAGTTTCGTTTTGAATTTTAAGCTGATCCACATCGCCTGTTGCTATTCTTGCTGTGTGTTGCTTCATATTTTCGTAACGTCAAAATTGACGAATATTGCTGCAAATTGAGCAATTTCATTCGCTCGTGTAAGAGCACCTTAAGTCACCAACTGAATGAATTTCTTTCAAAAAGTTCAATAAATAAAACCAATAAGTAACACTTTAATTACTTACAAGAATTTTTATGAAAAATGGACTAAAATAGTTGGATCAACTTTTTTTTCCACCACTGTATATGTACAATATTCGTCGAGATATGCAATTGTACATGTATGACAACACACCTGGCTTGCTACGTTCAACAAAACGGTCAGTTATAACTTGCCTGTCACGCGAAAGTACGCTTGCCGGAGTGTGCTAATAGCTAGGGCAAGTCTTATTGATTAGTCCATGATTGTATGCCAGGTTTTGATGAACCAGAAATGAAATGGTCAATTAATCGCTCCAGTAACTGAAGCAATCCGAGCCGTGCAATTAATTGCTGTAAAAATTGCTTTAGTAAGAGCACCTATGCGTTTGAAATCGAAATCGTTTTAATTCGAGGAGCTCACCGAAAACAAATTTCAGGATTTTTCACATTCAACCTCTAAGGGGGTTGCTTACATTTGCACGAATATTCCTATATATTCCTTGGGTCTGGTTAGATATTCAGCAGATTTTTAATTCCATTGACGCATCAGTAATTATTTCAGGATTTTTATGTTCAACCCCTAAGAGGGTGTAAGGTTGTTGTATACGTTTTCACGAATTCTGGCATATCTGAGAAAATGGTTTTTAATTTCTCGGGCTTGTTAAACATATTGTTGCGAGCTAGGGGTTCGCCGGGATTTCAAGTAAAACACAATTCGGTTAAAATAAAAATAAGTGATTATTTATTCAATCGCACTTTTAATTCACAGAATTATACTCGCACAATAATTCGCACTGTATGGCAATACCGCCCGCTTATACCATATATCGCTTGACTCGTTCACTTTCGTTCTCTCTCAACACGGTCGCGTGTACCCGCTGGCTGTCACAGTCGACGTAATCAAAATTACTGTGTCCTCGCTGAAAGCTTTATCTACTTTTATACCAGTTGCATGTAGTCGAGACTGTTCTTGAATCTTCGTTCAGTGGTGTGTGTAGATGATACCCGAAAGCTTGAGATCTTTCCATTTGACCCTCTACGCTGTTCTAATACATTCGAGCGCATTTGAGCACATTTGATAAGAAGTGGGGTATAATCGTGTAGCTCCGCTCTCCCAATTTACTCTCAACTAGGCTTTTGATTGGGTTACTTTGCAGCTTAGGTATTCGGTTGTTGCTGTTTCCTATTCGTAATCGATCGAGTTGCGCGGTGGCCAGGCTTACACGTAACAATATAAATTTCAAGACTTTTGCGATACCCATCCACTCGGGGCGAGTAAGGGGGCAGAAAATGTTTCCACAAATATCGCCAAATGTTTTATTTCTGATTGGCTACTTCCACGGGTTTTTGTGTATGCAGAATCACTGAAGAATGTTGAAAGTTGTATCTTACAAGAAACTTATAAGAAATTATTTACTACTTTAACCTTTATCAGGGGCGGACAAAACGCGTCCGCAAACCACGCAATGCGGGCGTGCATCCCTGTCTAGGTGCGCAATGTATGATACATGCCACAGGGGTCTCAAAATTTCTTTGCGATTGTACTCCGAAGACTCTATTTCCGCCCCTGGTCATCATAACCATTTACCGCACTATCAGACGTAACAATCACTAGTAGAGCCCCGCAGATTCATGCATATTTAGCGCAACATAATTTCTTATGCCATATCCTTCAGACTCAATTCTCAGTTCGCTGCACATTTTTACAACATCTCTAGTTTGTTTATAAAGTGAAAACAATTAAACCGTCGAGGATAGGTAACAATAGACCGGAAAATATCATCTGTCCGTTGCGCGATTCTGCGAAATGATTTTAATTTTCCATGAGACGTCAACAAAGTATACCTGAATTGTTGTCTATAGGTAAGTATGGATTGCGTACCTATCAGGCTATCAGATGTGTAAAAAAAATTGGGAAAAACCCCAGTAAGTTAGACTTGCATTCATTGTACGATCGTAAAGCGAAGGCAGTCATGTGTGCTAAGAACGGCGATCACCCGGCGATGAAATAAAGCAAACTTTGTACTAGCTACGAGTATTTCGTTTGGCTTGCAAATCGTAAGTCGTTAACTTTTCACAGGTACGAGTGTGTATACAGTACACCCACTATACTCTGATCTGTGGCCGAAATGTGGGTGAAGGTCATTGCAAATTTTAAAATTAGCTTATTTTGTGTTTTACGTGAAGAATGGCTTGGCCAAGAAGCCAAGATGATTGCTTCATAATCTTTCTGGCCAATTATTTCGCTATGAATTGGACGATATTTTCCATTTACAGAGCAGAGATAAAATTCAAATTTGATTCCAGTTGGGAAATTCGACCAGTTCTGTGGTACTGGTGGGCGGAAATCAAAGACTTGATTAAGGTGTGTACAAATACATACCTCAGGTGTGCATTTTACATTTGTAGGCATATGCATTTTCTATGAAGCACACTATTAGGTCGTAGACTCGATAGTATAAAAATTCATAATGTCGGACATAAATAACATTGTGGTGCAGTCAAACACGTATATGAATCAGTTAAGGTTCTTGTATCATTTGCTAGGATTCCTAAAAATAAGGTACAGGTCGGTCAAAATAAAAGGTTCAAGATGATACTAGACAAACCCTGGCACTTTTCTACTCACAGGATCAACAAAACTGATAGTGTAGCAAATCCACATATGAACTAAATAACAAATAAAGAATCGGATGCAAATATTGCAACAATCCCTTGGCTTATAAATAAATATGGTGCAATAGTTTGAGCTTGTTTTTCAGTTGAGTTCTTTGCTTTATTTTTTTTAGTTAATGTAAGTAAATATTACGTCAGTTTTAATTTTACTCAAAAAAGGCTTTTCATTGCTCTAATTTTTAGTCCTTTAATATTTGGATATTTCTGAATTTGTATAAGTGACCAGCACCATATTTCCCTCATAGATGTAAAGACAATCTTCTGAAGTATACTATTGTCAGTTTGAATGTGTCCAAAAACTGGTTCCTTTCAATTCATATGTCCATACGAACGCCCGATAATTCAAGAACGCCTTAACCTAGGACGTTGAAATTTGGAATCAGAAATTTTGGTCGAATTTGTAAGGCTGAATTCATTTACAGACAAAATCGCCGTTCTCCTTCGGGTATCTCCATTCAAAAGGCCTTATAAACGTACTTACAAATATTCGCCAAGGACTTTAGAACGCCTTAAGCTACGAATTTTAAACTTTTTATACGTTATTTTTCCAATAGTTGATAGAAATGGTAGGAATATGAAATAAATGCCATTGGGTCTTCGCGTAGCTGCCATATGAAAATGCAATAAAAATGTCTTCACTGAATTTACGGAACTCACTGTAATTCGACAAATCGTTTAGCTACGAAGTCAACATTTTACACGAATTCGTTTTGATTTAAAATTACAGACAAGCTTATTAGTCAGCGCCAGTCCTCCACTCCTTCGGGTACGCTTTTTACAAAACGTAGTAGTAGAATATTAACGCTATGAAAGACCATAACATCTTATGTCCAGTCCACATTTGCTTTCACGGCCTCGATTCTTTGACCCTATTGTGCAACCATATGATAATTTTGGACAAAAGTAGCGTAAGATTCCACTGGACCCCTAGTAAAAAACGATTTAGAAACACTGCTTCACTCTTTTCCCCACAATTATATTATTTTCTGTGAGACATGGTATGCAGGCATGCACTTATCCCAGAAGGTGGAACAAATTGTCTTCGGACCAACCGCTATATGCAGGCTATCCGGTATTTGTACGAAACTTTTTTCAGGGTGGTAAAGAAAAGTCCTTCGGACAGGTACCCTCTATTATATCTTCAAAACTAATATTCAAAATTTAACATTTTATATCACGTTTTTAGGGAATCGAATTACCTTTTATTTGATGTAAGGTTCGACATTGTAGCTGTACCCAATGTTGAGATATCTCCTTTGAAATACAAATGTTTGCCACTGTGAACCTTAAAATTCTTTGATCAGTCTGATTTTTCTCAAAAAAACCCTGCTATTAAAATGTAATTTGCCTCTCTTTTCATTTATAAACATTTATTTGGATATTAACATAATTTCGAAGAAGTGTTTATATATTGGAGGCTTCACGGAATTAAAGAAACAATGTGAAAATTATAAAGAAAAATACAGAAAAATAAATTTCTATTACATTGCATTTATAAATAATCAGTTCTGCTTCGTGAAAGAGTTATTGCGGTTTGGGAACGAAAAATGTTGTCGAACTTTTCAACACTTTTTGGCCGATTACATTTCACCACAATATTTATGGTCACATATTTCACACAAAATTCTCAAATGACTTTACACGCTTTGGATTTAAATAATTTTATTTTTTTATTCAAGTCAATTTTTAAATCCTGAAAATCAAAATTAAATTAAATCATTTGACACAACAGTCAGTTGCTAAATTTTAAATGTGAATCAAATCCATTCAGGGCGCTGTAAACCCTTTCAGCGGGTTAATAGTAGAAAATCTTGAAAATGGTTTTTATACAATCATTTAAAAAAACCGTGAAAGTAAAAACTTATTCAATATCTAATCAGAACTAAGGGATCATTAACATCCCTCTTAGGAGTTAAATTAAAAAAAAAAATCCTGAAAACAGTTTCTAGGTATTTTGCTGAAGATTTCATCAGAACACAATTTGTATAATATTTCAAAAGGCCGAAGAGATATAACGAAATTCGTGAAAATATGTGCAACCCATTTTGACTGATCATTTTTTTGTCCTATCTCAGCACTCCGATAGGTATAAGAAATTTTTTATATAACTTATATAATATAAACAATTAAAATTTCAAGTTTCTAGCATAAGCCGTTTCAGAAATAAAATAAACATCATCCATCCCGTACCACACTACTCCTATTAAAAACTATATTTTTAGATTCATTCTCACTAGCTAAAATCAAGTTGCAGCTGTCCTTCATTAGCGGTTCTCAAGATATAAAAAATATAACTCTTCCTCTTCCACTTTCTGCCACGCTCAGTCCTTACAATCGCACCCCCAAAATTTTCTTTTCTGCACTGGGTCTATCGGCATACCTTCCGTATAAGTGCCAAGATTCTATCTCATGGCTCAAGAACTGTCGTGATTTTCTAGAAAAACTCCCATCCCCCACATTCATGCTACACCGCCCCTCGAAAATTTGGTATTGACCTCTACCTACTCCAAAGGCTTCACAACCATTGATCTATGTATATATCTAAGTTCAAGTTTCAACTTCCTATTGTAAACCGTTCATGAGATTAGCTATGATTTGTGAGATACGAGCATTCATATGCGTGAACTGAAATTTTTTTTTCAGTTTCTACTGGTCCTAAAAAGGGGCAACAAATTTCTTTTTTAAAGTCACAATGCTTTTTTTTATTAAAATAATGAAAGTAAAATATGATCAACATAAAATAGTGATCACTTACGACATCAAAATAAAATTGATATTTATGTAGAAGTTCACATCGTAATTCGTAACTAAAGAACCGAATAATGAAGATTGCTTCTATGTATTCAGACTACATAGTTGATTCTACAAAATAATTGGCAATTATTGCACTGCAAGCTTGCATCACTGGCACAGACAAAAGAAAAGAGTCGTCGACTATTTTTTAATATCATTGAAATTTATGTAAACCATTCGCATTTATGTACAATGGCTTGCGAAAGAATTTGAACACTTAAATTCGAGTTGTATGCGAGCTGTGTCTTATTTCGGATAAAGAACGCTTTAAAGTACCCTATATTTTAAGTTAGCTATTTCCTTATAAACATTTTTCTAAACACTTTTACTTACATTTAATTACTAAGCTTACCTGCAAAAAGTATTGTGAAAATTCGAAAATTTCAGAATAAGTTTTTGCTACTGCATGTAAAGTTGTAAGGAAACTACACAGTATAAAAAATTTTACTACTATCAAAGTAGACAATTTAGTGCCTACTCTGAAAGCAGTAAAATTATTATTGTCAAATTTCTTTACGCACTGTTGTGATTTTTACTATTTAAGCCTAGTACTGTGTTCCAAGCGAAACGAAATGAACTATCAAATTCCATATAACAAAAATTAATATTTCGTTAATTTTTCGCAACGAAATATTTCGTTCGTTTTTCAGTACTGTCTCCATGGGCGGAATGGGCATTTGCAATAGTCACTAATAGATGGCGCTTGGTTTTATCTCTAAAGGTAGGGTACCCTTTTATGACAATCGAAATATTTGACAATTCAAAATTTTCAACCGTACGCTGTCAATTCAGTTCGTTTGTGCTAGGGAAATTTTGTGTGAGTTATATTTTGTTTTGTTGTGTGCCGGAATTGTAATTTCTAGCCAATATTTTAATTTCTTTCAAATTTCGCGCGCTTTTATTTCACTGACATCTAGTAGCGAACTGTATAATTTATTTCACTCTACTTCGAAGGTACCTGTTCGTTTCGCTGAACACAGTACTATACTTTACGCTGAAACACATCACTATTAATGCAAAAATTCACACATAAGTGTGGAAATCAATCGCCTAAAATGTGAACATTTACTGCTGGTGCGGAAAGGCAAAATTTTACAATGCGTGAAATTACAAACGGTGTGGAAAAACGAATGAGTAATTCAAAAATATTACTTGTTTATGTTTGCTTATTATTATTATTATTAACCCATTAGTGCACAAAGTTTATTAAGCACAATATCCGTTTAAACGGAGTTTGTGCAGTAATGGGTTAATTTATTGATAATATAAATAAATAAACTTCAAGCCAATGATCGGCAGATGAGTTCCCAGACGAATTTTGAAGGGCAAAGGACACAGCAATCGACAATTTACTGAGATCAATCACAATTTACTGAGATCAATCAACACATGATAATTGGGAAAAAAATCAGGATATAGGTCAAAAAGGGTAGAAAGTATAAAACACTATACATGTTTATTATCTAAATTTAATTTATTTGTTTTAAAGCCACACTGAAAGAAAAACTATGTTTATTCCAAGGTTGCATTGACTATATTAAAGTTCTTCTAACTATTGTAAAACAGAAATGTTTCCAATGATCATGGATATGATGCTACTAGCCATAGCATATAATTCGTAAAAACATAGTATGGTTGCATTAAACATTTATCCGTATTGAAATTTAATATTGTTGTACCAATCATTCTCGTGACATGATGTAAAAGTATATTATAATCACGACAACAATATTCTATGATCAGTGGAACCATGAAACTTGATAAAATAATTTCCACAACCATACCAGATATGGTGTGTGCAATCATGTAAGGTAAGATATTAGATATTATTGTCGCAACCATACTATAATTGACATAACTTTGAATGATCAGTGCAACTATAACATTTGATTAGAGATGGTCAGTACAATCATGTTAGTTGACATATTATGATTGCCGTAACCATACTGTGATTGTGATAAGCATGAATATGAGTACAATCATGTAAGTTCATATGTTATAGTTGCTACAACCATACTGTAATATACTCGTAATCAGTGCAACTGTAGATGTTTATGAGATATGGTAAGTACAATCATAAAATTAAACATATTATGATTATCGCAACCATACTATAATTGTTACAACTCTATTCTTATAACTATGTCGATGCGATTATACAGAAAGAATCAAATTATCATGTCTCCCATTACGAAAAGTGTCGTTCGCGGTGTAAGTTCGCTTCTTTCAAGTTCAAGTATTCCTGAGAGAAATAAATATATATCAGTACCAATTGAAAGTGTAAATTTGGAAAGGAAGGCATGGAAAATATAATGTAATTTATAATATGTCATAAGAAATAAGATAGGTTCTCCCAAAATATGGTGACCATAATCATATTTTTTCTTTGTGTGCACAAACTTCAAACACTATAAACATTATTTTCTTTTTAAATTTTAAATCACGACTTACACAAAACCACGAAACAAGTGGTTTAAACAACGAAGCGGTCAAGTACATATCATAAAAAACAAATTACTACAAAATGCGTAATTCTATACACAATGACAAATTTTACACGTTAAGAGTGGGAAATTTCAATCGGTGTTGTAATTTTACTTTCCAGCTAATAAATTCCTGACGAAAATATGTAAAAACACAAACTTTTCAAAATTACTCGTCATTTTGTTAAATTTAATGAAAATTTGTAAATTTACTACATCAATTCGGAATATTTTACTGCCTTAAGGACAGTTATTTTCACAAAAAATTTTACTGTGTAGATACTATTACCGTGGAATCAATTGAGAAAATTTGCTGTAAAAATGGCATTTTGCATTAAATTTTTTTTAGTGCACGTTTCAGGAAGTATTTCGGTGAAAAGAAAATTTCGTTTCGAAGAAACTTCGTTATAGAGAAGTTTCACGGTGTAGCTAATGTTTATTAAATTCAGTGCAGTGATTTTTCCTATTTCCCAAGTATTCTGTAATTTCATCATAATAAATCACGTACTACGCTAATTTTTAAAGCACTAGTACTTTGTTAGGCATTTATTAGCTTCTCCTTTACACTGAACAATCATGTACTGTATTTTTTAATTGTCATTAGCAACTTCCTTTCCATTGTCAAACTTTTCCTTGACTACGAAATAAAAAGATTTAACAGACGAACGCATGAGAGGCCACGACCTCAGCAAAACCTGAATATAAATAAAGAAATAAAATAGTGGAAAATAATATACAGGGCTAAAATGACTCAATAATTTAATTAAACAAAATCGACTGATGCACTTAACGATTATTTTAGCAACTATACCTGTCCGTTTCTAAATCAACTGAGATTCATTCACCTGATACTCGAATTAGCTGCGTCAACAAAACATCTCGTACTATGCGTATCTATACTAAAATCCAAATCTGTCACAAACCACAAAAATCTCAAGGTCCAGATAACCATCTCCCACTCTAGAGGTCAACATTGCAAGAGTTTGTGTACAGGTAAAATTTGGTTCGGTTCAGTTCACCTGTGCGAGGCAAAGCACGACAATTTGGTAATGAGAAGCTATGATCCATTGAAGTTATATAAGAAGTAACTCCCCATTTCGATCTGCATCATTCTTGTAAAGTAGCACACACGTCGAGACGTCTTAGTTGCATTTTATCAATTCGGTAAGATTAAAAGTGAAGAAAACTGAAAGTCGTACTGGGACCGCATCGCCTACGTAAGAGTCCGGTGCCCGAGCGGAATTAACTCCGTGGATTCAATTGCTACAGGTGATCATTACAAATAAGGTGATTTGAATTTGAAAATAAGAGTGTTACATGTGAAATAACAAATAATTGTATCGATACAATAGAAGTGATTCTTTCGATTATTGAACTATCAGCGACCCCAATTTTGTTTACAAACTGAAATTAAATACTTTATAATTAGAATAATTAAGAAAATCCAGTGGATGACAATATAAATTCGTACTTATGAATATAGTTCAATTAAAACAAGTATTCTGCTTAAGGAAATTAATTTTGTGTTGAATTGATCACGAACAATAAGCCATTTAATTTCCTCTGATAAAGCATAAATTTGCTGAAACGGCCTCTTGTTTAAAATACATGAAATTAATACAAAATATTAGGTGCAAAATTTCATGGTCGGCATGAATAATTGATGTTTGAAACAATTTATTTCTTCGGAGCTACAAACGTGTAATTTATTTTGTTTCGTCGTATTTTAATATTTACTTAAAAAAACAAATTTTTGTTGTTGAAATCTTTGAAAATTAAGCTGTTTCGGAAATATGTCTTAAAAAGAAGATAGCCCTCGGTTTCTGTAAAGTATTTTGTTTGTTGGTTTGAATATTATACATTATGAACAAATTAGTTTTGGATGAAAACAAAGTAGCAGTTCACAAATTAGCGAAATCCTTCCACTCCTTCCGGTAGCTCCCATACAAACAGTCCTTACGACATGTGTTCAAAAATATTTTTCGATAGCTTTTGAAGCCTTGGAATTTGAAATTTTGTACCTACACATTAAATGGTTCCAGGTCAAAGGCTAAATATGCTAGAAATCGTGTGAGCCCTTCCTACACCACCCATGTGAAAGTACTTAAAAAGTGATAATTTTACTTTTATATAGTCTTTTACTTTCGAGTAACAACCATCAACCAAACTAGAGTCCTTAATCAAGGACAAACTGCATGCCTAATCCTTATTCTACTTAATCCAAAACTACAATATAAATTGTAATTCAGTATTTCATGTAGAATATCATACGATTGGCTTGCAGCCGATCGTGACTGCTTTACTTATTTTTTTCAATTTCAAGAACATAAAATATTGACAAAACCAATTTTAAAAATTCTGAAACCAATTTCTGGGCGATTATATAGAAAGCCATTTCGAATAAAAAATAATTCGATATCTCATCAGAGCTAAGTAATAAGTCGGAATTCATTTGATGTCATTAAACATAAAAGATTTCTCGAAATTCGTGAAAACTTGTACTATAACTAAAGCCCCGTTTACACGGTGATAGTTTTTAATGATAGTACTATCGTGAGAGCATTGGACGATAGTGTGAGAGTATGATAGTGCGACAGTCTGCTGTATACACGGCGCGATAGTACGACAGTGAAATTAGGCAACAGTTACATTGTTTATGTTGTCAAATGTGTTCATAATTCATGTAGAGTTGTTTGCAGCTGCAGTTATTGGTGTAGTAGCAAAAAGAAGAGCTAGAAATGTGAGGAAAAGGAAGAAAGCATGGGTGAGGGAGTGGATACAGAGACAAAATGCCTTGGGTGCCTCCGAGACTCTCATTTATGAGCTACGCAACAGACCATCAAAGCACTTTAACCGTTAAATCCTTTGTCCTTACCTTTGAATATATGTAGCAATATTTTTTGCAATTAGCAACACGTACTCACAATATCAATATTATTATTTTTTGCAATTAGCCACACGTACTCACAAAAATTATTATTTTTTTGTTTTCAATTTAGATATTTTTTTGTGAATGTCAATAATAAATTATAAAATTTCTTGTCAATGTCAGGATAAAATTATCGCGATAATGCTATCAACTATCTCGTCAAATGTGATAGTGCGATAGTGCTATCATGATAGCGCGAAAGTAACTGTCGAGAAGTTTACGATATGACGATAGTAATTATCATGACATCAACTATCGCAAAAACTATCACGTGTAAATAGGGCTTTACACACCCTAGGGGCAGAGTACCGAAAAATGCTTAAGTCGGGGTTTTCTCGATTATATTTTAATTCTTTATAAGTAAAAGCGAATTCGATATCTCATTATACCTAAGAAATATAATGTAATTCGTGAAAAAGTACACAACAACTTTTCACCCCCTTAGAACGTCGAAAAATTTGGAAACTATTTCTAGGCGATTATAAAAGCGCTTAGAAAGCCCGTAGACGGAAAATTAATATGATAGCTTAACATACCTAAAAGATATAACGGAATTCGTAAAACTGTGGAAAAACCCGTTTTCACAGCCACCAACCCGTTTTTTACGCCAATGAAAATCTTAGCTTTTTTGCTATAATTTTTTTTTCACATTTCAATTATATTAATTTCACATTTAATTAAAAATACAAATTACTATGATTTACTAAGTATAGGTCGAATAGCAATGCTAGTTCTCTAGTTACTACTGTAGTACCTTTCCACGCATCTCCACGCACTAAGTTTATCTTTCTAGCATAAGCCGTTTTTGAGATATAAAAAACCACCCTCCACCTACTTACCTTACAACCCCTGTCAAAAATTAGGCTTACTACCATTAGCGGTTTTCAGGAAAAAAACAGAATTTTTTCTTTTTCACCACCTCCCACCCCCTCACCTCCTACACCCTCGAAATTTTTATCTGCTAGACGTCTACGGTTATTAAGATATAAAAAAGTTTTTTTATAAAAAATTTATATAGCTCAACTTCCATGCTCCACCTCCCCACTCAAACATTTTACATTTAATAGAATCTACTTGTAATCCTATATGTATAACACAAACGAAATTTCATCAACTAATAAAGGGTTATTCAATAGGTACATAACAATTTTGTATTTTAATATAAACGCACCCTTAAAATTTTTGCGGTTTTGTCAATGTCAAAACGTCAGTAAAGGTTTACATTTTTACCATAGTGAAGTTGACAACCCAATTAAAACACGATAAGGTTATTCACATAACAATTTTGTATCTAAATAAAACACAGAATAATTGAGATAATTTCCAAACGTTGTCCGTTCGTGAACTTCACCATGATAAAAATGTAAACCTTAACTGACGTTTTGACATTGAGAGACCAGCAAAAAAGTTTAAGAGTTCATTCGTATTAAAATACAAAATTGTTATGTACCTACTGAATAACCCTTTACAATTGGTTCGGAAGATACTATGATCCAAAGTTTTTCTCCCTCCCAGACCCACAACCTACCTCGCCTGCAAAATTGTACTCTTTGGTAACGTTTACGTGCGGACTAGACTAGTCTGAATAAACAAAAAACACCAGTTTGGTCGTACGCATAAACGTAAACCAAGTCAGTCCATTTGGACTTATTTTGGCCTTGATTTTGGCACGAACCAAATGAAACCTAGTACTGTGAAAAGCGCACTTGAATGTAAGACCGAAAAATAACAAACCGGTCTATTTAGACTGGTCCGAATGTAAACACGACCCTTATCTAGGCTCCTAGTATGCCTCAAGCCAACCACAAAGTTTCAATCTTCTGACATTAACTGTTCAGCAAATATGGATTTTAGAATGTTTCGATCCCCGCTTTCGAGCGTTATTCACCCACACTCCTCAACCCCTATCAACAATTTTTTTGCAGATGAGTCCACTATCATAGTTCCACATAAGTTCTAAGTTTCAACCTCTTAACATAAAGGATTCCTGAGATCTAGGAACCAAAATTTTTCGTCTAAATCGCTCACCCACCATCAAGCAAAGATCCCAGGTTATTACTATGAACATGCGGCTTAGCAGTATAAAACCCAGACTTTTTGAGTCTAACAGCACTGTTTAATCCAGTGTTTTTTATGTGTAGGTCAACTGGTGGAAGGCGCAGTAGCACAGTCATGCATGACCGCATAGCATCTGAGAAGCCTATTGCCTCACTTCTTTAAACTCTACTGAGCTTAGTAATGTTTTAGTCTTTACTGGCGACACGCAGTTAAGAATTGGAGATAGTACAACCACAAAACCATCCTTGATTTAATTTCCCATTTCTTACAGGTTGTTGGAGGTTCTTTTACAACCTTAGAAAGCGATGTGGGCTTATTCACCTTACCCAGTGCTTCTTCCATGTCCTCACTGATCACGAAAGGGATCATTTCTGAAACTAAAATTATCAGGTCGTCCGCATACGCGATCACCTCTAAGCACTTCCCTAACTAGCATTACAAGGGCTTTATTCATGACCATTAGCCAAAGTAGAGGTGAGATAATACCACCCTGTGGTATTCCCCTACATACATGCTAGGTCAATTTGCTGTTTCCTAAGTTTGAGTGCACATATCATGGATGCTATCCAATCGCAAAGGCATTCCTCCATACCCAACTCGGTGAGGGGTTCTTAAATGGCTTCAGTGCGGACGTTGTTGAAGGCCTCTTCTATAACTAGAAAGGCGACTAGAGTATATTGTTTATAATTCGTCGTATGCAGCTTCGTGCGCAATACCGTTACTGTGCGGATCTCCCCTCAGGTAAGCATGCAGAGATTTGGATAGCAGCGATTGTTCCAAGGTCTGTCTTAAGTGTATACAAAAACGATATATTTATTAAAGTTACGACAGCGTTTGACACTCTCGCCAACCAATTGCCACGGTGCAAGATCCTTCAATCTTATACCATGGATACACTGCTTGTATACAAATTACATTATTCAAATCATGATATGCGATACAAGATGGCATGATACACAGCCCATACATGTTATACTTGTAGAAACCGGACCATCACATCACACACAAAAATGAAAACACGCTCAAATAAACCTACCTGATGGAAGGATAGAAAAGTCCACAACTGCCATTCATTGAAATTTCAGTTGATTTCAGTTTTAGGTGGCGCTGATGGCAGTTAAAAGAAGGCTATATCAGCTAAAATCATCAAATTTATATACAAGGAAACAGGTTGGATATTATGTAGATATCAGCTCGTTGACGTACTATATGCGTATATGCGATTCACTGGTGATATTGACGATATTATGATTTGTATACGAGCTGTGTATCCAAGGTATTAGCGTAATTATTTATATTGGGACCTAAGTTCCAGCCACTTCTCGACAGATGGTGTTATCTTAGCCTTCTTGCATCGGGCAATACTTCATCGTGAGCACCACCATAAGGCTTGAAATGACAGTCTATGTTATTCTTCCGAAGTGTAAACAACATATTTTTTCATAGCTTTAAACATTTCGTATTTCGTGCCAAAAATCGAGTATTTGCGTGGAAAGATGGGAGAAAGTAGTCGCTAGCGATGGAAAATACTTTCAATGACATGTTATTTACTCATTTTTTTTAAATAAAGTATTTTCACAAAAAAACGGCTGGAACTTATACAAGTCCCCAATAGCACATGTTCGGCCGGAGATTCCAAAAAACACAATGGTCGAGGTTTCATTAAAACTGGTCCAATAGTTTTTAGAGTTAAATCTGAATATTTTCACACTACAGTTTATAAATACTCTAGAAATTAAGTAAAATAGATAAAAGTAAGAAATGTCTCAAAGAAGGACAAACATGTAAGGATCAAGTTTTAAGCAACACAAGAAATTAACTTACTAATTAGGTAAGTTGATACTATGAACGCGTAGGTTAAATAATAATAATCATGTTTCGAAGAAATTTAAAAGAAAAGAAGCCATTAGCATCAACGGAAGGAAGCGAAAGCACCATGGAAACGAAAAGAAGCTTTCTCGCTTAACATATTCATACAAACAAACGAACAATATGTAAAGATCAACCCAAGTTTAAACAAACAATCGGTTACAATAGGTAAATTTCTTATACGTTTACCTCTGTAATTTCCATAAAATGCAAATGATATTATGCTTCTATTATCTCAAGCTTAAATCTTTCAGCTTTAACGGACTAAATTTTCCGTGAAATTTTCTTTTTTTACGCAATAAAAATTATAATGATCCACAAAGACCTCAGTATCGATCCTTAGACAATACAAGAATATCTGAATCTGAAATTACAAACGCTGATAGCTTCCCGACATGTTTTATGTTTCTCATTATAAATTCAACATTTAACAATATCTCTATCCTGGCTGGGATGCGATGATAGCTCCATTATGTAGAGTTATGGATAATACATTTGTGTTTATAGATACCAGCAGGTGTCATAAGAAACTAGGTCGGCTCACAAGTACGATATCAATTTTCATTGCTCGTCGTTGTAGTGAAGCGTTCTCTGACATGCAAATCAACATCCAATTAAACACAAAATGAATCTAATGCCACCGATAATAGTTACGAGGGCTATGAAATATATTTGAAAATTGGATACGAGTACCATCCTTTGATAGGATTCCCATTTCGTTGATTCTGTTTTCTAATTTAGAAATTATTTTATTATAATTATAATTCGGTAGATTCATATTGATTGGTTCTAGGTGCCTAGATACTACATTATAATGCCTGTCTACGAAGTTAGAAACAACTCCTATTTAAAACCCGGTAGATTTGTGTAGAATATTGTGCTGTCTACATACTGGAGGACTAGAGAATTCGAAATTATCCACATCATACATATGCCAAAAGTAGCTAGTGGCAAAACCACACAGTTTTAGCTGGTTTCGGGTCCAACCTATTCCCATGTGGAGATTTGCATGAAATCAAATATTGACGTGGTACTTGTTAATAATTACATTAAAAGCTTGTTCCGGTGTAGCTATATGTAAACACAACCGCACAAACTGAATAAACTCATACTACGTTTATAGTAGCATAGATGTTTTTAGGTTCCATATTCCTACACATACTAAATTTGATTTTTCGTTCATCTTTCAGGAATCACATTATAACGAAGCCATCGAGTCGATATGATTGGAAAGGCTCTGATTGCATTGGCAATACTGCTGAACATTGCCGTTGCTGAGGACAAATGGGTTTGGGCTTCTCGGCAAAATGAGAAATTAGATAGTAGCCATGAGAATATTCGGGTTGCAACTAATGGAGGAAATCGATTTCAGGACGAAGATATCGACCGATATGATGTTAGAGAGCCAACAACAAAGCGTCCGGAATTATCGAAACCGCAAGCCGATGAGCTGGAATTAAGTGGCGATGATCCAAGATACGGGTCAGGTGTATATGGAACTCCAAATAATTTCGCATATCCCGGTGGACAACAGCAATATCCAGGTGGACAATCCTTAGGTAATCCGAATAAGGGGGTTCTAGTTGGACCTGGCGGACCAACAGGAATTATTGGACGTCCGAAAGGTAATCCAGCAAATGGGATATTAGTCGGCCCCGGCGGTCCTACTGGAATTATTGGTCGACCTCCATATGGCGGTGGTGGTTATCCGGGACAAGGCCCATATCCAGGTGGCCCCGGACAGTTTTCTGGTGGTCCTGGGGGACCGGGTCAGTTCCCAGGCGGACCAGGACAATTTTCTGGCGGACCAGGACAATACCCAGGCGGACCTGGACAATATCCAGGTGGGCCAGATCAATTTCCCGGCGGACCAGGGCAATTTCCAGGTGGACCAGGACAATATCCTGGTGGACCAAATCAGTATCCCGGAGGGCCAGGAGGACAATATCCGGGTGGATCAGGACAGTATCCTGGCGGCGCAGGACAATACCCAGGTGGTCCAGGACAATATCCAGGTGGGCCAGGACAGTATCCAGGTGGACCAGGACAATTCCCAGGTGGACCAGGACAATTCCCAGGCGGACCAGGACAATTCCCAGGCGGACCGGGACAATATCCAGGTGGACCAGGACAATATCCAGGTGGACCGGGGCAATATCCAGGTGGTCCCGGACAATATCCCGGTGGACCAGGTCAATATCCTGGAGGTCCCGGTCAATATCCAGGCGGGCCAGGACAATTTCCAGGCGGGCCAGGACAGTTCCCAGGCGGGCCAGGACAATTCCCAGGAGGACCGGGACAATACCCAGTTGGACAAGGACAGTACCCGGGCGGACCTGGACAGTATCCAGGTGGACCAGGCCAATATCCAGGTCAAGGACCGTATCCAGGATATCAAGGATCCGACGGCCAGTTTCCTGATCAAAATCAATATCCTGGCGGACCCGGTGGGGACTTCCAACCCTACAACAATAATCAATTTGATGAATTGGATAGCAATTCTTTAGGAAAAAAATCAAACAATAAAAATAATAAGCCCAAGGATGACAGAAAAGGCCTACTGAAGAATGTGTAATATTGTGATATACAAACTATTCGACACACAATATTAAAATTTGTTAATAATCCATCACTATACTGCCAAAGCTGCTTAGGTTATAAGATTCATCTTCAAAAAGAAATGAAATTATTTATATTATATGTTATTGCTTCTAAAATATCCGATAGTAGATTCATGCCTGAATGTTCCGAACTGATGCTTAAAATATATTTTTAGTTTTTGTATTGATATAAAAAATATTGTAACTTATAGCACTAAAACGAAATTAAAATCATAAATAAAAAAAATCCACTTTGGATGCTTTATTTAAAAAAGAAAAATTCTTTTTTATATTAAATCGATAAATTAATACATTCTTCTCAGTAAAATTCAAAATAAAAAATACAAAAGTCTGAGAGACTTCTGCCGAAACCGTTTAAAACACATCCTATCGTTCGTCCTGTGAAAAGTTTCAATTTTTCCACTGATAAGTATAAATATTGTCACATGCTACACTGGCAACAGGCACAACTCGATCCGTTTCCAGTGAGCAAAATAGCAACTTCCCAATACCAATACCAATTGGAAAGCTGAGAAAAACATCCGGTTGGCCATCTTGTAATTTACATTTTTGGCGATCATTTCGCTGCAGATCTTCTAAGAGCGTTGAGAGTGTTGTAATTTAGTCTTAAGATCCTCCCTCTTAGGACGCACACAAAAATGAAGTGTATGCAACAAAAAATTTTTCTCTTGGTATGGTATAGGTTGACAAGTGTAAAAAGGCAGTGTTTATTTTAACCGAACTATAAATGAGATATTTTAACTATAAGCACGTAACTCTCAGCAGCGTACTTTACTATTAATGTTTTATGAATAAAAGACCGGCAAAAAGCCGTACCCACCTGTGACTTAAGTAACATCCGTAAGAAGGGGAACAAAAATCGACCCTGTTACCAATCTGCTACTACCTGTACAGTTTTTTTTCACATACCGATGCTATTTGTGGAAATTGTAATCAACGTAGGTTGGTTATGTATGTATGGAATGAGTACGGTCCAAGTACCCTACCTAGCAGTTAAGCGTTTCATTTGGTTGAGTTTAATTTCGTTTTATTCCATGTTTAGTGTAGGTAAAACTTTGATGAGGACTGTCAAACGCCATCTACTTGTCGTTTTTTGCATGTAGTTATGAAAGGGTTACACTGGAACAATATCCTGGACGATATTAAGGCTTTTTTGCATGGCATAATTTTTAAATTTTTGTCAGGCTTATATGGGCTACATAGTTTTGGAAAACTGTATAAATTCTACGAACGGGAATGAACCATGCACGTAGTCAAGGCGAAGGACTCGAAGGACGTATCCTCGCAAAACCGCCATAACTGCTTTTAGATTTGAAACTTCTTTATACTTACGGGATAAGCAAACTCGTGCTCTGTTTTAACAAGTACTGCGCCTTCACTTCACTTCACTCCAGGCTAGTTTGGCAACGACAAGGAGTATAGTACAAATCATAACACAGACTTCGACTGCAACTGCGACACCGATTTGCCTATCTTTCGGCGTGAGGTTGGACTACGCAGTTGGTGTTGAACAGAACACCGACTGCGACTTCGGTTCTATGAAAGCAAGAAAAAGAACGAGTGTCAAGTGCCACTTCGGTTTTGTTCAATATTTTTGAAAATGGACGTGTTTCTGGTAGCGTGTATAATTTATATAGTGTTTTTAATCACTTTCAAGTGTTTGCGTTTATTAATAACGAGGAAGTGAATAGGATTCAGGACGAATTTGGAGAATAGAAACCCAGCAGGCAGAGCGTACTCCCGAAAAATGTCATCAAAATTATACATGTCCATGTGTAAGATAGAGGCAGCATGTACTAAAATATTGCGGTCTCCTCTAAAATGTAAACAGAATTCAATTCACTTTGAAGGGGTCATGTAGATATTCCATATATAATGCTCGCACAAACTATAATAATAAATATATCTAACCGTTTATATGACTCGCATACGGTTTCGTTTCCATGAATAGTATATGAAACTTTTCTTGCTGGAAAATAACTGAAATCCGAGATTACAATTGCAGCCCTGTGCGAGCAGTCTCAGAATTAGAGCGTAGCACGACTGCGCAGGCGCAATTGTTGTTGTGAGTATCGCCATACAATCCTGTGTATTCTAAAGACAGGGACTGCGCAGTCGCAGTCGAGGTCCGTATTCTGTTTAGGCCTTATATCCTCCATCATTCGAAGTATTCAATCATGTCTCTGAAGTCATGAAACTTAAATCTAATTATTAATATTTACTTAGATTAAGCATTTTTATATTATAAATAGTCTTTAAGAACATTGAATAAATCAATCCTCATTTTACACGCACGGAGAACATATCGCCGTGTCGGAAGAACAGTGACGCAACTGCACTTTTGCTAATTTTTTGTTTTCACGTTTCAATATTTTGTGGTTTTGCTATTCTTGCATAAAATCGTTCCCCGTTGTTTTAAAAGAACGTGCACTTGATCAAAGCCGTCTATAGTAACTATTAATAAGCTCGTATGGCTTGTGGGCAATTATTAAAAATGATATTGTTCCTCCGAAAAAAATTAGATTTTTTTTGCAGTTGCGTCATTGTTCTTCCGACACGGCGATATTTCATTTTGCGCTCCCAGTTTCCTATAACCTTTATAATTATCCATTCCTTACAATTATTAGGAACGAATAATTCCCTTCCCATTTGTATTTACGGCTGGTGCCGTAACTATAATAAACCTTACCCTAAAACATTACCAGCTGCACTTCCATTCATAGCAGTTTGGGACTGCAGCTACACATTCGTACGACAACAGCGATAGGCTTATTCAACTGGTGTGGTTGCATTAAGCTTACTGCGATCGGCGCACGAACATTGGTCCGTCGAGCCGGATATATTCTGGACAGTGAGCCGTCGATATAGCAGCGTTTTGATGACTTTCTGTTGTACTATGTTCTGCTATTGAACAATTAGAGATGTGCTGATTACAATTTGGACAGATCTTAATTTCAATTAACGTGAAATAAACTGAACATCTTATTTGAGAGATAAAGGATTAGCAAGAGAATAAAAGTACCATTCTGGCAATTAAAGGTAATCAATACCCTTGATGGATTTTGTAGAGTATTACAAAAATTAAGGATTTGCTCCTTGATAGCACTACCCAGTAAATTGCAGCTGCTTGCTGTTTTAAGTTGATTTTCAAGCCATTAACGTGAATAAGAACAAAAGTTATTAGACCACTTTATAGCTGAAAAAAATGTCAAAACTCAACACCGATTTTGTTTGGATCGACATTTTTCTCCGTAATACATCAACAATAACGTAATAACATTATGTGATAACACTTTCTTAAAGACTAAAAACAACAAAATTAATACAAAAACCGAACAAACTTACCAATCGTAGTTATTACAATAATAGAATAAAATAATGCACCGAAAAAAGTCCATTGCATTTGTTGTTCATTTTCATTACCGTCCCAACCATTCGTTTTCATCGCAATTAAAATTGCTTTTTCAAAAACCTGTCAAATTTTATCTGGTAAGTTAATTTTAATTATAATTGAATTTAAAAGCTTAAAGAAATAATTAATTATTTAGTGCGATACGATTACATCACGTACCTCTAAGCGATGTTCAACTTGTTTTGTCCAATTATCCTGGCGTAAATAATCGAATGTTGTTGTCATATCCCATAAATCATCGGTAACATTTGCTCTCATTCCACGAACGCCACGCTTCACCTACAACAGTAAAATCAGAATCGATTATAAACTCGGTACCCTGTAGTGTGTATTTTATATTGGTGTGATCAATATCCTTTAAAGAGTTTCCCGGGATGGAAATCAGTAGATACTACACCACAATCAAATTAGACGAAAACAGTTGCACATCTATAGGGGCTACAGGTGTACTAGCCCCTTTATTAACGTCCTACAATACGATATGTATTTTGTGAGCTAGGGGTTCGCCCAAATTTCAAGTAAAAACACGATTTGATTAAATTAATGAATCTACAAATTGTTTTATTCAATCTCATTAATTTATTACACAATTGGCAATTACAAATCAATCAATTGGCGATTATACTTCGCGTTCGCTACACGCCGCTGTTATCATGAATATCACTTTCACATCCACCTTTCAGTATAACTAATCATCGGATCAGTTTCGCAGTAGAAAAATTTATCCTGTATATAAAGCCCTGCTGAGCCCTATAAAACAATAAACGATGACACGACCATACCCACGAGGTATACGCATTTCTTTCTAGCTCGCTCTGAACTAGATCCGCTGACCATCTCATCCCCTCTCATCGATATGACAGATTTCCAATCGTGCAATGTATTTAAAATTCGATTGAGCAAGGATTGAAAGGCAAGTGGGTATCAATATTGCCACCAGTAGGCGTGTTTCTTTGTGATTTTATCTATAGCAGAGTAGGAGCTTTGAACTTTGAATTTTTCATGAGCCAGAATAGCTGCACCACTGGTTGTGGTGGTGTAGTAACTCTTCTTGCTTTGCGCTTTGTTATCGTTTTTACATTTCGCTAACCTGCTCTGTACTGGATAAAGGAGCAAAAAAATACGCCCAAATAAGTACGAGAGCTGGCATGGCAGAGGTTTGTTCATAAGAAGCAATGAACTTTTCAGATTTTCGGCAAACATACTGCATGCGTTAAATCGAGCGATTTTCAGCACATTCAGTGGTGTGTGTGGAAGATGTGAACGAAAAGTATGAAAAACTTTCGAGAGGCGTGTAGAGCTTTCTACGCTATTCTAATTAATTATTGAAAGGTTGTAGTTCTCACTGGAACTATCGATTTCATTGATAATTGATTAAGTATGGCCAGGGTATGCAATTGTGCATGTAACAATATGTTACTTTCTACCTCCCCTAAATTGTTTGTGTTGTTTATCACACTAACTTCTTGGAAAGAAACTGAAATATGTATTACTTTGTTTGGTCGCTTTATTATCGCCATTAAGTAAAACGGAAACTGCTGTCAATCGCAAAATGGACGATTCCCTGATGGATAAAAATTATGGATATCGAACTAATCATTCTACTGATTACCTTTAGCATTATTTAAAAGAACCCTGTAAATTATGCGAAGAATTGCATAACGTATAAATGGGTAGAATCAAACGATACTATTCATTAAATGTTAGTTGTTTTCCGGCGTCAGTAGGGTTTCTGGTGTGAAACCCCAACACGAAATCCCCGACTGTTAATCGCTGTCCTTGAGGACATACATGACAGTTGGAAAACCTTCACTGGATACGCCAGTTTTATAAGATTGTGTTGGACTAGGTCCGAAGGAGCTGTTTCGTCATCGGAGGGCATAGACTCTTCAGAGGGTGTATCATGCCTACTATCCGAAACACCCTTACTATTCATTTTCCAAATTGATTCCTGCGCCACCCTAGGCTCAGGTATATCTCCAACTTTCTAAATTTTTCTATAACGAAATTTCTCAAGTAAACACTTGATAAAAGTAGGTCTAGATTATTAATTGTAACTTAAGTTATGGATATTAAATAAAATAAAACTGAAAGTCATGTTCATTCAATTCCTAGGATATGCCCATGTCCGTCATACATATAATATGTATATTTTGCTACTTGCGTACCCTGGAAACCCAACAATATTATCTTATCAATAACATCAAAGTTTCCGGAGAGCTTTATACACTTCTCGCATGTTCTAAACACATGTTCAAGATATTTCTTCTGTGTTCCATACACACAACCCAATATGCTGGAAATCTCTCAACACATGCCCTACCTTTATGTACGCCGCAGAGTTTGTAGACGTGACAAGTTTTTCTACTACGAGAGTGAGACGACGATCAGTTCTACATGAAATTGTATTTGTAAAGTGACTATCATTAATAATAGCGATCGAGTGATAAATATTTGAAATTGATTATTTTTTTGGCAAATGCAGTAAGATAATCTAATCAATCTGAAAAAGAGTTCCTTATATGGAGCAAACTGGATAATGAAGAACGGCGGCATTTAATGGTTAAAACGAACTTTGAACTGTTTCAGTTTTCTGTGGATCAAATTTTCACAATTTTTTCACCTTAAAGTGTAAGAAAATGCCATTTAAAACATTTGGTTTTACTCTTCGAGTTCATGTCATCAAAGGCAGCAATTCTGCTACCAGAATGTTCGTTGAAAGGAGTCCAAATGTTTCGCCCAGGGTAACAACTTCCCCCAATCAAAGAACCACAACTCTTTCAGGGATTTTCCGCCAACCAATCGAGCGTGACTTTCGAAGTCTCATGCTCCAAAATCTGTGGGAGATGCTTGGGTGCCCCAGAGGTCTTCATTCTATGACCAGAAACATTCAAAATATGTTCCAACCCCTACTGGTCTAATGGATTAACGAATGCCAAAAAATATCCGGTTGGCATTCGGGAGCGCCCTATTTCGATTTCAAGTGAAGTGATTTCAGAACGGGTTTAAGTGCGCCTGTCTATACAAGACTCACTCAGTTACAAAGAAGGGCTAAAGTTCACTAAATTCTTTGGAATTGCCGTCGACAACATCAAAGGTCGCCATGAAATATCGATCATGTCTTAAGAAGATGACATAACAGTTCAACATTCATCTGTGGTGGGTGCCAAGATACAGGGATATTCCAAGTAATTGTGTGGCTGATGAACTCGCTTGGCGCGGAACTACCCTTTAGATTCTGCCGGAACATCTGAATCCGAGTGTGCCTCTCTTTACTTGTAAGCTGCTACTGGGTTTGGACTCACTTGAAAAAACCAACTCAAGATGTGCAGAGGGTATTACATGTCACACTGCGAGACAGATCTGGTTGAAGATGGATCTGAGCCGAAAAGGCTGATTTTTTCCCAAAAAGGGCCAGTCGGTGTTCTGACCGGATATTGCCGGCATGCTAAAATACTCGGCCTCTTCTCAAACGACTTCTGTAGAACCTGCCTGGATGAGGAGAAGGACGAGACAGTCCTTCATCATCTTTGTACCCGTCCAGCTCTATCCGCTAGAAGGAAAGTTCATCTAGGAGCTTACTTCTTCAACAGTTTCAGTGACCTTGCTCCAACGGGGGTTTCGAGAATCCAACGCTCCATAGTAAGCTCTAAATGGTTTAACGGGTAGGACCAGATTCAATGATCCTCTGGTAACACAACGGACCCTTTTAGGTCTAAGTCTGTTCTCACGGGCAGCCACGCGTACCTATCTCAGTTTGGTAAATCTAGAGTATCATACGATTGATTGCAGCCTATGGCGACTTCACTATGTTTCACTATCTAGTAACTTTTAAAACCTTATTTCAATTTATTTTTGAAAGAACAAAGTTCTCGAAAAACCTAGGAATTAAAATTTGCGCATAGATAACTTACTTACCTTCTTCTCATTCGCCGCTTCCAAATGCTCAAATAGTAAGGCTCCGGCAATACAATACGCGACAACTAATGACACCAGTGCAACATGAGAGAAAACACATGTAAGTATTTTCCATGAGAAACAAATTACCGTCACTACAGGTTTACGTTTCGGTTTCTCCATTAACATCGGAGGCATAGACTGTGCCCGCCTTGACATATTGGCGTTGTCCTTAAAACACTAACCGAGCACTTTGCTATTCACTTTTCCAGGTCGGTACACTACATTTTTAAATTCCAATTTTCCACTCCTAATTGCTTTGCTGAAAACTGTAACGAAAAGAAAAAAATCAAGAAAAGGAATGGCAATTAATTCCGAGCCGCAATATTTCACAATCAAGGGAAGGACATGAAACATGCCAGGACAATGTAGTTACATTGGTTAAACCTATTCTACAACTAGTCCGAGGAGTCTAAGAGCCCTTTGATCAATTGAAAAGAGTGCAAGAAGACAACTGGTACAGGGCAAGGATAAACGGAAATAATTGGTCAGACATATCCACCTAGTGTGGGACTCTCGTGGCAAATGTGGTGGATTGTGCTGACAGTGATTTATGGGCTTTCAATAGCTCCCTGGCAAATACAGACCATATACACACAGCCATGGCCTGCATTGTCCAACACTCGTGGCGAAATGAAAGTAGTTCTATCGGTTTCGAAGTTGCATCAAGTGCGGTAGCAATACACTTCTGTATCTGGTTGGTGAACAGCAGACCCTTATGCGAATCGACTGGCCAAAGTGTTTTGTTATTCGGAACGTCCAGTGCGGTTTTTCTTAATTCGCAAGCATGTCTGGTATATTCTGTACTATCTGACGGCAAATGTGCAGTTCCGTCGGATTAATGGGTTTCGCAATTCATCAACTCATGTGAAATTGATTTTGCCGAAAAAACTTTAAAGTTTTCAAGGAGAACAACATCCAATCTCTCTGTACGAATTCGTCACTATAGTATACATGCATAGAGCATAGATGAAAGCTTGACCATTGCAGACACTCAAAAACAAGGGGTTTAATATCGAAAAATGCTTAAATCGGTTTTATCGTTTATATTCAAAGCCTTTAAGTGAAAGTTAATTCAAGATCTCATTAGACCCAAGAAATATATCGGAATTCGTGAAAATGCACACAACCACTTTACACCAGCTTAAGGGTCGGATATCAAAAAATTTGCAAAAATATTTCTAGTCGCTTAAATGTAAAACTAAATTTGATAACTCGACATGTCTAAAAGATTTAACGAAATTCGTGGAAATGTGGAAAAAAACCCTTTTCATGGACGTTTTTTAACTCCACCTCTGTACACTAAATCTGAACTTTTTTCGTTTTAATTACACTAGTAGCACATCTAAATATACGTACTAAGTTTTAACTTTCTAGCATGAGCCCCGTACCTTGCTACCCCTATCAACAATTTTATATTTCTGGGGTGTCTCCATACAGTTGCAGTTGTTGGTTTCTATCCTTTAAATAAAATTCAGGATTTTTTCTTTCCACCCCCTCCTACCATTACTCCCTACACCTGCAACCTCAAAATTTTTTTCTCTGCTATAGGTCTACTGGGTCTAACTCCTGAAATATTGTTAAGATCATATCTAGTACGGTTCTTGAGATATATATATTTTTTTTTTTTAAATGGCTAACTCTCCACTTCCGTGCTTCACCCCCTCAAAAAGCTAACATTTAATAGACTCCACCCGTAATTCTACGAGTCATGTTCAGATAGTAAGTTTACTAGATTTTGTTAGTTAGGAAAAGTGTATTTGAAAAAAACTGCAGGATATTGTTGATACACTTGTCGACTATGTTTCACATAATCGCCATCTAGTAATGCATGTGGTGAGCCGTGGCACAAGCTTCTTTATGCCCTCCTCGAAGAACTCTCACGCGAGCTCCTACCCCCACTTCAGAACCTCATTCTGCACCTAGTTGTCGATTGAAAATTTAATTCCACCCATGTGTGCCTTTAGGGAGGTGAAAAGATGATAATCTGAACGCGCCAAGTCAGGGGAATACGAAGGGTGGTCTAAAACATCCCAACCAAATGAATCCAAGAGCGCCTTGGTGGCTAAGGCAGTGTGAGGACGGGCGTTGTCGTGCAACAAGCACACTCTCCTTTAATTCCACTTGGAATTTGAATTTCAAAAAAAATATGAAACAGGTTTTTAGGCGATTTCATAAGAAGCAACTTGATATATCATGAGGCAAGAGGGATCTTGTAAAATTTGTGAAAACGTAACCAAACCCTTCACACCCCCTTGATTTTTGAAATTCGGAAAATCGTGAAATTGGTTTTTAGGTCATTACATCAAATGCCATAATAACCCATTTTATATCTCATCAGAACTAAGGGATGGCAAAAATTGTGAAACCATATGCAAACCCTTGGGGGTTGAATATCCAAAATTTGAGAAACGGGTTTGTAGGCGATTATATTAAAAGTATGTGGAAGTGAAAAGCGATCTAATATCTCATCAAACCTAAGAAATATGTCGAAGCTTTGAAAAGCATACAACCCCCCTACACCCCTTAGGATTGAATATCTAAAAATACGGAAATTGACTTTTTGGCGTTATATAGGAAACCTTAGAAAGTAAAAATTAGTTCGATATATCGTCAGATATGAGACCTCCTTACACCCACTTGCGGTTGAGTATACAAAAATCCTGATCCAAATATGAAGACAACACGAGAAAGCTAAAACCAATTCAATTTCTTATCACTTCTAAAAGATATGACGGAATTCGTGAAAACTTGTTCAACCCTTTTATATCCTCTTAGGGGCTGAAAAAGAGAAAAACTTAAAAAAAAGTTTTAGGCGATTATTACGCAAGCCCGTGGAAGTGAAAAGATATTCGATATCTGATCAGACCAGAGGGATATGGCAGAATTCGTGAAAAAGTATACAACCCCTTTCCGCCCTCTTAGGGGTTAAATTTCCAAAAAATCTTGCAAAATATTTCTAGGTATTTATATGAAGAAGCAGTATAATAAAAATGAATTCAATATTTGGGAAGACCTAATAGATATGACGAAAATCGTGAAAATATATGCAAGCCATTTTCACTGATCAATTTTTTTGCCCCCCTTCCGAACGCCAATAGACATTTGAAATTTTTTTTAATCTAAATTACTTTTCTAGTTGATTTACATATACACACCGAGTTTCAACTTTGTAGCATAAGCCGTTCTATAGATAAGAAAAACACCCCCACCCCCGTACCTTACTAAAAATTATATTATATTTTTCCAACATGCTACTACTATATCTCTATCTAAATACAAAGTTTCAACTTTACATCATTATAGGTCCTCGAGATATAAAAATCGGAAGATTTTCCTTTTCACCGTCCCACACCCTCATGCTCTACACCCTCACCCACTAGGAGTCTATTAGGCCTACTTCTGGTATAAATTTTAAGCATCTATCTTACACGGCTCTTGAGATATGTGATTTTTTAGAAAAATTCGTATCACCTCCACTTTCATGCTCCACCGCCCTCTTAAAAAATTTTACTTTCAGCTAACTTTATTTGTTAACCTTTATACACAAACCGAATTTTATTTTTCTAGTGCAATTGGTTCGTGAGATATAGTAATTTAAGTTGTTCACCCCCCACCCCCGTACGCCACTGTTCGATCTATTCACCTAGTATACCTACAGATATTCATTAAGTTTCAATTTTGTGACGTCAACCGTTTAGGAGATATGGATTTTAGAATGTGTCAATCTCGGCTTTTTTACGTTTCGGACACATTATTTTTTCCCCCCACTCCCACACCCCTTCACCCATATTGACAATTTTTATGCAAATGGGTCCACTACCGAAGTTCTATATAAATTCCAAATTTCAGCCTCCTAGCGTAAGCGGTTGCTTCTCAGCAAAAACCAAAATTTTCCGTCTAAAACGCTTCCCCCTCCTTTCCTCTCACACCCCTACCCCTTGAGAATTTAGTCACTTCAAGAGACCTTCCCAGTCTATTCATAAAAAAAAATTCAATTTAATATCTGAAACCGTTTGGGAGCTACGAGCCTTCAAACGATTTTGCGTGCGGTGGAAACGTGAAAAAAAAATTTTGAGGGTAGCAAATTTTTTTTTTTAAAAATCGATCACAATACTTAATTATTAGAAAATAATAAAGTAAAAGAATTCAGTGGATATCTCACACACAACTTGTTTTATTTACATTTAAAAATTGAACGTCCTTGTTGAAAGACCCTATAGTTAGTTACGTTCGCAAAATTGACATAAGTGGTCAAAATACATAAACCATCCCAAAAATGTAACTCGTAATTTGTCAAAATTAATTCATTTCAACATAAATTAATATTAAATTAAGCAGAAAAACAAATTACAGAAATTGTGTCAAAACAATTCGGACAGTTTATCTGTACGAGCCAAACATAAGAAATAAATGAAAATTCATTTTCATGTTATGAGTTTTATCGACACAGAAACCACTTTCAAAATATTTTCCTCCACTAACATTTTATTTCCCAATAAAAATTCGCGATAAAAAAAAATAAATAAATTCCGTCCAACAAAACGCCGAAGCTCTGGTGAACTGTGTCCGTTCACAAGTCCGACGTAATATTCTATATGAAAATCGTATTCATGAATTTTCATCGTAAATTTTCCACCTCATAGTCGTTACGATACGTCACATATTCAAAATGTCTATGTTATTTTTTAAATAATCGTCAGCACAATGACGCCACGTCTTCTTCAGTAGTGGAAAACATCGTGTAGTTAATCGTTTCGCCACTGATTCGAATGTAAACTTTTGATGGAAACGCATTTTTAACCCCTTTTTAATTAAGCACGTCCAACAACAAAATATCGAAAATAGAAAAGTTAAAGCGGCATACGAGCACCAACAACATACGAAAAATTATAATAAAAACCATAAAAACTACTCACAGCATGAGCCGCGTAATGTGGAGGATATTTTCGGAACTCTCGAATAATTGGACGGTGAAAACTGAATATGACGTCCAGTACATGGACGGATGGACCCACACATAAAATTACTGACGAAATAAACCGACGGCTTCACTTTACACCCAACGAAACCAAAAAAAAAAATAATTAAAACACTTAAATATTTAAAAAAAAATATAAGAAAATTAAAAGCCTGACCACGTTCACAATTACGATCGCTCCGATCACGAAAAAGATCTTTCTTCGAAAAATCGTTCAAGCAAACTGAACCGTCTCCGGAAAATTGGAAAATTCACACTACGGCTAAACTTTTCTTTTCACTGAGAACAACAGCAAACCGAAAATCCAATAATTTTCATGAAAATCCGAAAATCTCAAAAGAATAGTGTTCGTGAAGAGATTTTCCCACAAACGTGAGTATGTGGAAGTTTTCTTTTTGGCAAGTTCAAAGAATGAATTGCACATACCTACAAAAATCGGTTCAATAAATTCAAAGCTATTTTCAGATTTTCGTCGGAGCAGTACTTGATTTGCATGGAGCAATTGTTGTAGCGGGAATGTAAAATTTTCCGAAGAACGATTTTCTGGGGGAAAATCGAAAAGCAACAGGTGTATGTCTGCCTGCAGGTATCTCCTTAAGCGGATATGAGTTAAGTCTATCTGATGAAAAGGCTACCGTGTAGTGAAATTTCGTTAATCGTCGATTTTGTTCATACCCTGCAGGAAAGGTTACTAGTTTCAATCAATAGTGTAATACTTTCGAAACCAGATTAAATACCTACTTAACGCATTATCATCACGTTACGTGAGATGATGTACTGTCACGCCAACTCACATAACATGGAAAAAATCTGCCAACAGTCTGGGCGCAACTTTATTATTTTTTTGGTAGGAGGTTTAGAAGTGAAAGTGAATTCGAAATCGCAATAGACCTAAGAAATATATCGAAATTCGTGAATATGAACACAACCACTTTACACCCCCTTAGAAGTTGGATATCGAAAAATCTGGAAGATAGTTTCTAGGCGCTTATATAAAGAGTCCGCAGAAGTAAAATTGCTTTAATAGCTCGACATATCTAAAAGTTTCAACGAATTTCGTGAAAATGTGGGAGAAACCCTTTTCACGGACATTTTTTTTACTCAACCTCTAAGCGCCAATAAAAACCTGAACTTTTTTTTTTACTTTAATTACTCTAGTAAGATGCGCTACTACATATACATACTAAGTTTCAACTTTCTAGTATAAGCCGTTTCTGAGATATAAAAAACAGCCCACACCCTCTTTCTCTGCTACCGCTATCAAAAATGTTTAGGGTGTCTCTATAGTGACTCTATATAGTTCTAAATTTTTACATTTCTATTCATTACGGGTTTTGAGAAATAAAAATCAAAACGTTTTCCTTTCCACCCCCTTTCACCATCACCCCCAACATCCACACCCCCAAAATTGTTTTCGCCGCTAGAATTCTACTGGCCCCAACTCTTGTAAAATTTCCAAGATCATATCTGGTTCGGTTTTGGAGATATAAAAATTAATTTTTTTTTAAAAAATGTTATCCCCGTGCTCCACCTCACCCGGCAAAAAGCTTAAATTCAGTAGACTCTTGTGATCCCATATACAGAAACCAAATTTTATAATTGGTTAGGAAGATATTGTAATCCAAAGTATTGGAAATTTCAAATCGATCACAATACTTTATTATTAAAAAATAATAAAATAAAATTGGTGAAACTTCATTTTACTTTATTAATCGGACCTAGTCCAACCCAGTTTTAAACTGGCTTCTCCAGTGAAGGTTTTTCAACTGTCATGTTGTCAATGGCAGTAGCTAGGACAGCGATTGATCCCAGTCCGGCTTTCGCGTTAGCCTTTCGCATCAGAAACTCCTCTGACGGAGAAAAGCAACCACCCCTTTCAGTGGACACTTTTTAGGGGTGTTGGTTTGAGGGGAGAGTGGTTTAAAAATTGTGGTTTCTAGATCTGGGTGAAAAACTTTAGACTACGATATCCCACGAAGCAATTGCGCTAGGAAAATTAAATGGAGAAAATATCAAACCTCCATTGGCATACGGAAGGGCAAACAAAATTATGAGTGAAAATGGGATGCATATATTTTCACGAACTCCGTCATATCTCGTAGATCTTCTGAAATTCTGCATTAATTTTTATTTTACAAATTTTTCACATAAATACCTAGAAAGCGTTTTCAGGATTTTTTGAAATTCGGACCTAAGAGGATGTAAAAGGGGTGTATACATTTCAACGAATTCAGCCATATCCATCAGTCCTGATGGATGATAGACGAATAATTTTTCACTTTCACGGGCTTGTTATATAATCACCAAAAACCCGTTTTTATGATTTTTCCCTTTTAAACCCCTAAGAGGGTATAAAAGGGTTGAACACGTTTTCACGAATTCCGTCATATCTCTTAGGAATGATAAGACATCGAATTGGGTTTTACTTTTTCGGACTTTCTCTATATTTATTTAAAAACTTCTTTAAAGATTTTTGGATATTCACAATTTTTCACAATGCGTTTAACAGAAAACATGTAACGCTTCCCTTGCGGAAATCGAAGAAAACTTTGGAAGAAGCTATTTAATGGTGTAGAAACTCAATTGTGTACTTGTGCAACGAAAGCATTAGCTAATAAATTCACTATCCATTACTGCCATACAAACATTTTAATTTCAAATAATTTAGAAACCATAAATTTCCTAATTTAACACAGCTGAATATCTATTTGTCAAAACAAACCACGTCAAGCTGTCATGTATCAAAATTAAACGAGTTGGGTAGTCTGAACACTACTTTTTAAAAACGTTCATTTTGACTACTTGAACGCGTTTGAAATGCATAGTATACACAGGGAAGGCTTCCTATATAATCGCCAAAAAGTTAATTTCAGGTTTTCTAGGTATACCCTAAGGGGTATAAAAGGGTTGCATACTTTTCACAGCTTTCGACATATTTCTTGGGTTTGATGAGACATTGGTTTTTACATCCACAGACTGTTTATGTAATCGCCTACAGACCTATTTCACGGTTTTTGATACTCAACCACCAAGGGGTGTAAAGGGGTTGAACATGCTTTTACAATTTTTGCCGTCCTTTAGTTCTGATGAGATATAAAATGGGTTATTACTAATTCGGGTATTTCATGTAACGCTTAAAAACCAATTTCTCGATTTTTCGAAAGTTGCTTCCCGAACTTTGATAATAGTAATGTTTCGCCCAGAATGTTTGCAGAATTTTTTATTTTAAAAAAACAGTTAAAATACTATTTTGGATTTTCTTATTTTAAAATATGTATGAGTGAAGGTCACAAAATACTCGTATACCTTCTTGAAAATAAATAGGTGGCGATGAACCGAAATTTATTTTCCTATCCCGAGATTTGCAGACTTATCTTCGAGATTCGGGGCGCGTTTGACTCGATTGGTGTATTTTTTCGAAAGGGCATCGCGAAGAATTTTACAAACCTGCCAAGACATCTGCAAGATTCTCACAGATTCGACCATCAGCTGTCAGATTTACGTTTGCTTTGTGACGTTACGTTCGATAGGTTTCGGTAGTTTCGAAAGCTTAACAAGCATTGATTATATGTAGCCCTTCAAGTCTCACCGCCAAATGTGCTCTTATTGATCGTCAAGAGCAGATGTTCCCCGCAAATGTATAAACACTTGGATGATCATCTGTGCGGAGTGATTCACTTGACGGTACGATCTTCATTACCAAATATGAACTCAAAAAATATGATCCCGGAACCCATAACTATGACGACTATTACGGTTAAATTCATCATGGCCCAACGCTGACGAAATAGTATATATTATAAAAGATGAAAAAAGTCCTTTTGCAAACAAATACAGCTCAACTATTTTACAATCAAACTCACTACAAACTCAATTCACTTTTTCTTATATTTTTCTACGTTCAAATCCGGCCCGACGGACCAACAAATGGACGCAAGGACGGCTCAAGTGATATTTTTGTACACTTTTTCCAAAAGTAAGGCCTTAGTAGGTACAAAGTAAAGTGGTGATGGCAGGAAAGAGGAAGAGAAAATTTAAGTTAATTTTAAACAGTAGTTGAATAGTGTCAAGAAATTACAAATATACATTTTGCGAAGAAAGTGGAAATGAATTTTATTTATTTACTAATTACAGCACCCATTTTGAGTTTTCTGAAATTTTAGTGATCTGTAATGAAAATGAACAATCAATTGTATTGAAAGAAACGCACCTACTAAAAAATTTAAATTTCTTAGCTAACAAAACTTATGTTATCTTAATAATATTTCTCTGATGTCGTACGGCTTTATTAAATTTTTTTTTTTGTTTTTTTTTTAAATATTTGATAGCGCTAGTGTTACACATGTGTGGGGTGCACTGGACTATTGTCTACTATTACAAAGAATTAACTATCTTTGCTCTTGTACTCCATGTTGCATAATATTCGTCACATGACTGTACCTTGTAAGTCGTAGTTTTGCCCCTTCCTCTAAAATGTGGTATGCTATGTACGCCCTTGTTCGCAAATCGTAAGTTCTTAGATGAATTTGTTCCCGAGTGATAATCTTTTTCAGCGATTACTTTCGAAATTGTTCATTGCCGTTTCATCGCCGTTTATTTGGTTTATAAGTCATCGCAAACTCTTCCCAAAATCCCTGTTGTAGGAAGTTAAGATAGAACATTAGTTGCTAGCAATTATCTATAATTTAAGCGAATCTACCTACCTACTTTAATATACATATCTCTCAATAGCCAAACGTTTATATCAATTAATTTCAAACAAATTACAAACTAAATTGTCATCCCGAACCATTGTAATTCAATCAAACTATTGATTTGTTTGTGTGTACTAATTATATTTGCTGTTTCAACATCACACGGTGTTATGATAAAGTGTTACCACATCCTAAGACAACACAGTCCCTATCATTAATTCGCTTTGATGAATTACCATTCACTATTTGCATAGAAGGACATTGGATTACACTATAGTCCGAGCCCGGGGCGGTCGGTCCTTTCACTACCCTTACCAAGATTTTTTAATATACCGAGATCGGCATTTAGAAAATGAATGAAAATTGGAAACCATCAAAATAGTGATTTGCTTAATTGAGCATCTTATGGGTAGATACACGCACATTGAACAATTTATGATTATGTAAAGAGACAAAATTGATCATTGTTAGCACATCAACTGTGGATATTCTGATGTCCTGCATTCATAACTAACAATCTGAAATTTCGGGCTTATTTGTTAGACCTTACGGCTTCATCAAATACATCAAATATCCAGCAGGACTATCTTAATATAAACGGCAAACTACGTTGTCCTGAATTCTGGGAATGTTAGGCAATCAATCCTCCAAGTCTAGGAGCTGCAGAATAGTTTCTTGAGTATGCGGCTGTTTGAGACTACCTTCATGCAATCAATTTATGATAAATTAACTTAGAAGATGATTACTACATGCCATACTGTGATTGGTATTATTTTTTACAGTTTCTGGAGCTTACTACCTTATGGTTTACTTTTTGTTTAATGGGTAATTTAGTCAATCATGCAAAATATTTTCAGTTATTGCACAACAATAAAAAGTTTATTAGTAGCTATCAGAAAATGACCAACAATGTTGCGAGCCAATAAATTTAACTCGTACACATCGAAAAGTTGAGTTTTAAGCGATTGATTGGTTCAAGGTTACAATTACTTTCTATCCGAATCCAAAAACTTGGGTCATAACTACTTTCGAAAACTTAAAAAGTGCAGCTTTTTGATAGTCGTAAAATAGCCTTAGTTAAGTGGAGAGTTCGACCTTCAATATACTATAAAAAAAAGGAATAAAATTCATATCCATGAAAAATGCAAGTTTTTATGAATTTCAAATAGCTTGCAAAATACAGAAGCTAGTCTGTTCCATTTTTGTATAAATTAATGTTATTATTCTTCGATACTCATGATAAGCTACCATTTGAAAAACGAAACGTGTTTCATTTATAATCAATTAAAAATAGTATTTTGCAGGGGATCTCCGCTGATTTTTAAGTTCATAGTTTGTTGGTGGATCGAGAAAAATAAATCTGCCAACAGTCTGGGCGCAACTTTGCTATTTTTTTTATATGCACCACATTTACACTAATCAGTTTTTTACCCACCTCCTCCGTATGCCAATGAATTCACGAATTTGCTTTTATCTATATTACTTTACTATTAGATCTACATGTACCAACCAAGTTTCAAGTTTCTAGCATAAGCCGTTCCAGAGATAGGAAAAACATTCCCCATGGCTATACCATACATCTACCACACTCGTTAAAACTTTTATTTTAAGACCGTGCTACCACTATAGATCTAACGGTTCTGCAGATATAAGAATCGGAATATTTTAATTTTTACCCTAATATCGAAAATAATGATTTTTAGCCGATTAAACAAATAAAAAGGCCGTGTAGACGAATTTAAGAGATATGACGAATTGTGAAAACGTATACAAACCCATTGCACCCACTTGGCACTTGGGTGTTAAATATCGAAAAATTGTGCAATAGGTTTTTAGGCGATTACATAAGAAGGAACTTGGTATCTCATGAGATAAAATAATTTCTTATATCTTCTACGGGTATTTCATGTAATGGCCTATAAACCAATTTCACGATTTTTCAAAAGTCAACGCCCAAGGGGTTGTGAAGGGGTTGCTTGAAATTTGTTAAAACGTAAGCAACCCCCTCATACTCCTTTGGGGGTTGACTAACAAAAAATCGTGAAATTTGTTTTTAGGCCATTACATGAAATACCCGTAGAAGTAATAACCAATTTTATATTTCTTCAGAACTGGATGGCAAAAATTACGAAAACATATTCAACCCCTTTATACTCCTTGGTGGTTGAATATCGAAAAATCGTGAAATGGGTTTTTGTAGGCGATTATATAAAAAGTACGTGGAAATAAAAACCAATCTAATATCTCACCAAACCTAAGAAATATGTCGAAAGTTATGAAAAGTATGCAACCCCCATAGAGCCAGTAGGGATGAATATATTATAAAATCCTGAAATAAATTTTTTGCCGATTATATAGGAAGCATTAAAAATAAATTCTATATCTCATCAAATCTAAGAAATATGTAGCAATTTGTGAAAACATATGCAACCCACTTACACCCACTTGGGGGTTGAATATCCAAAAATCCTGAAAGAATTTTTTAGATAAATATAGAGAAAGGCCGAAGAAGTAAAAATCAATTCGATGTCTTATCACTCCTAAGAGATATGACGGAATTCGTGAAAACGTGTTTAACCTTTTTATACCCTCTTAGGGATTGAAAAAGGAGGAAACTTAAAAACTGGTTTTAAGCTATTGTAAAACAATCTCGTGGAAGTGAAAAGGTATTTAATATCTAATCAGTTCTGAGAGATATGACTGAATTCTTAAGAATGTATACAACCCCTTTACATCCCATAGAGTTGCATTTCAAAAAATCCTGAAAACGATTTCTAGGCATTTATGATTAAAATCCGTAGAATAAAAATGAATTTAATAGTTCAAAACACCCGAAAGATATGACAAAATTCGTGGAAATATATGCATTGCATTTTCACTGATAATTTTTGCAACATTTCCGTACTCCAATTAATATTTGAATTTCTTCTATCTAAATTACTTTTGTAGTGTTTTGTATTTACATGTACTCACCAAGTCTCAACTTTCTAGCATAAGCTGTTCTATTGATAGAAAAAAATATCCCGCCACCGTACCATACTACCCCTATAAAAAATTTTATTTTTTCAACATGCCACCACTAATACCAAGCTTCAGCATCCATGATGATGGGTTCTTGAGAAATAAAAAATCGGTCAACAGTCTGGGCGCAACTTTATTATTTTATGGGTAGATGTCCGAACCGTGTTTAATGCTGAGATGCGGTGCAGGTTACTATGAGGCTGACAACCTAAAAAATAACGTTCCAAATAGCCAGCTTGCCAGTCCCATAGCCACCTACCTACACCGCATCTCAGCATTAAAAACGTTTCGGACCTCTACCCATAAAATAATAAAGTTGCGCCCAGACTGTTGGACGATTTTTTTTTAGTTTTAATTACTCTAGTAGCACATCTACATATAGGTACTAAGTTTCAACTTTCTAGCATTAGCTGTTTCTGAGATATCAAAAACCACCCCCCAACCCCGTACCTTGCTATCCCTATCAAACATTTTTCTGGGATGTCTCTATAGTAGCTCTACACAGTTTTAAAATTGTAGTTGTCTGTCCTTCGGGGCTTTCGAGAAATTAAAATCAGATTTTTTTCATTTCCACCTCCTCGCACTCCCTACAACCACACCCTCAGGTCTACTGTTCCTAACCCCTGATAAAGATAAACCATATCAGATAAAATCTGATAAGGTTCTTGAGATATAAAAATTAAATTTTTTGAAAAATGACTGTCCCCCCACCTTCCACGCTTCACCTCCCCCCTCAAAAATTTTACATTCAGTAGACTCCACTGGTAATTCTTTATACAGAAACCAAATTTTATTAATAATTAATTAATTTCTTCAACACCACCCTCCCCCCCTCCTTACAATTTTAACCCTTTTCCAATCTTCTAGTATCTCTTAAGGCCAGGTATCAGTTCATGACGATGAAAAAATGCATTTTTTTTATTAATTTTCATCCTTAAGTTATTGAGAATACATGGACAAAAGGATATTTCGATATCGAATGTATTTCACGAGTTACAGACCGATTTGTGGAATGGTGGAACAAACATTAAATACGATTTTTTATAACGTCAAACTTTTAACGCGTTTTCCTCGAAACCACTTTTTGCGGCGCGAGGTACGTTCTACAGCTTCAATAGTTTTTTTCCATATATACATATTTATTTTATATCCAAAAAAAAATCTGAAATTAATTTTTTGGGCCTCTCGACTGATACCTAGCCTTAAGACAACTACAAAGTTTCAGCCATCTGACATCAATCGTTCAAGAGATATAGATATTAGAATGTTTCAATCCCAACTTTCAAGCACACATTGTTCCCCCCTCCCCCCACTCGCACACCCCTCGACCTCTATCGATCATTTTTTGCAAATAGGTTCACTATCATAGTACTACATAAGTTCCAACTTTCAGCCTCCTAACATAAGCGGTTCCTGGGATCTAGAAACCAAAATTTTTCATCTAAAATGCTTTCCCCTCCTTCACCTTACACCCCAACCCAACCAAAAGATACCACTCGTAGGGGTTCTCCCATTCTACCTATCATAAAAATTTCAACTTAATATCTCAAGGGGTTTGTGAGCTACTCACCTTCAAATGGTTTTGCGTACGGCGGACGGCGGACAGACGGATATTTTTTTTTTGCTTTTTTGGAGTTTAAACGTGAAAATACAAAATTTCAGGGTAGCAAATTTTCTTTAAATTTCAGGTCGATAACAACATTAAACATTAAAAAATAATAAAGTAAAATCGAAACTTTTTTCTTTTTTACTCTCCCCCACCCTCACCTCCTACCACCACACACCCAACATTTTTTTCTCTGTTAGGGGTCTATCAAGTCTTCTTCTTGTGTTCTTGAGATATAAGACGTGCCTTTTAGAGAAATTCTGCCACCTTAAAAAATAGGAGATATGGATTTTAGAATATCTCAATCTCGGCTTTCAAACGTTTCGGACTCATTATCCCTCCCCTCCCCTTCCCCCAACTACCATTTTGTGTACGGCGAACGTCGTACAGACAGACTGATTTTTTTTTTACTTTTATGGGTTTTTACTAGTCATGAATCGGTTAAAATAAATTTCTGGTTACCTATCAATTTTTTTTAATTGATCACAATACTGTATTATTGAAATAATAAAGTAAAATTAAAATTAAATTTTTTATTCATACATTTCTCTCTGAGAATCTGTAATATGTAAAATCTGTGAATGTTGGGCGGTGGTTTTGCGCCATTCATCCAGAGCTAAGTGGGGTAGAAAAATTTCATATAAACCAATAAAAACACTGCTGTTTTTGTGATTTTCACAAATGTTGCCTACTATCTTTCACGGAGATAGTAGGCTACATTGGACCACTTTTTGAACATTTTTTGCAGCTGTATACGCTAACTGTGGCAAAAAATATTCAAAAATTGCTCTAAATTAACTTACTATCCTATTGTACAGTGGCGAGACATGAAATGTTTCCAGGTAAAAAAAATCGTTTTTAAGTGCTCCTTTCTAGGAAATTTTGCGAAAAGTGGTAAACAGGTATTTTTTTTGTTTAGAGGTAAACCTTATCCCTAAAATTATGTCAGTTAAAATTTGTACGTTAAAGCTATCGGTCGACAATAATTAGAAAACAGAAAAATGGTGAAAAAAGGCAAAATGGATGAATTAGTGAAATCCCGAATAATCGCATTCTCCGAGGATAATTTAAGCACTCGTGAGATAGCAGCTAAGGTAGGGTTCAGTCACACCGCTGTAGGTAGATTTCTGCTGAGTTTCAAGAAAACTGGTTGTTTGAAGCGTAAGAAAGGTAGTGGAAGGAAAAAAATTACGACTGCCGCAGAAGTACGGCCTATAAAGTGCGCCAGTCTTCGGGATCGTTTTAAAACTGCTGTGGATATTCGAGGGGAACACGTGAGAGCCGAAGGAACTGTCATCGGTGTTCATACTGTCCGAAATCGCCTGAGGGAGGCTGGTTTGAAGGCAGCTAAGCCCGCAAAAAAAACCATTTTTAACACCGAAAATGCGGAAAAGTAGACTGCAATGGGCCAAAAAATACGAAAACGGGACAGAAATGAATTGGAGAAGTGTTATTTTCTCTGACGAGAGCAAGTTCAATTTGTTCGGATCAGACGGATTGCAGTACGTAAGACGAAGACCTGGAGAGCGATACAGCGATGAGTGCATTAGACCAACAGTAAAACATCCGGCTGGAAATATGCTGTGGGGATGCTTTTCCTTTTACGGAGTGGGAGAGCTGGCCTTTCTTTAAGGCACAGTGAACGCTGTAGCCTATAAAAATATTTTGATCAACAATTTATTTCCTTCGATTGAAAATCATTTATCGTTCACCGATGAGTGCATATTTCAAGATGATTCTGCACCATGCCATCGCGCCAAATTGGTAAGTTTATATATTTTACTAATACTGGCAATGTTCTGAATTGGTTTCATACGAAAAGATATAATTTTTTTATCTCCTTCCTTCGTAGATTAAGGATTTTATTTCCGAAGCTGCATTTTTAACACTCGACTGGCTCGGTAATAGCCCCGACCTCAACCCCATCGAGAATCTATGGTCCATTATGAAGGTCAGAATATCAAAAGCAAAACCGACTTCAAAGAAAGAGCTCTTGAAATTGCTCGAAAAAGTTTGGTAAGAGGAGATAACCGTTGAAACACTCCAGGATCTGGTGAACTCTATGCCTAGAAGGATAAAGGCGGTCATCAAAAGTAAAGGAAGCACCACAAAATATTAAAATCGATTTATTTCACATTATTATACTACATATCCTATGAAAAATAAAAAAGATATTCAGAAAAATTAAATATTGTGAAGTTATTTTCAGTATTTCATGTTACACGATTTCGATAAAATTTGAGTAGAAAGTGAACAATTCATATATCTGGCCAATACTTGAATAAACTAAACTCAAACTATATATTTTATATAGTTAATATTATTATTTAATATTGTAAAAAACGTATTTTATCTACCGATCAAAATTTTTATAATAATTTCGCACTTATATATAATTTTTTGGGTGGAAACATTTCACGTCTCGCCACTGTAAGTTAAATTCAGTCCAAAAGTTTGTAGTGCATAGAATCGATCCTCAGTTGTGGCCAACAACTCTAAATCCGCTTCCTGTCCGTCCGCCCGTAGGTATTTTGATCCCTCCGTCTGTCCGTCTATCCGTCCGTTCGCTGACTAAACGCACTATAATTCTAGAACGTATTGACGTATAATGTTGAAATATGGAATCTGAAAGTTTGGTTAAGGCTAAGTTCGTTAACGGGCAAAATCGTCTTACTCCTTCGAGTAGTTGCCATACAACAGTCGTTAAAATACGTGTTCAAGAATATTGGCCAATACTTCAGTATGCTTTAAGCCACGATTTTGAAATTTTGTAAACGTTGACTTTCCAGTAGTTGCTAAACTGTAGAATTTTTTTTAGAAATTTGCTAAACTGTAGAATTTCTATTGTGCTTTAGTTCGCACTGTATGCCACTCTGTCAAATATTTGAACTACTTTCCCTGGCAAATTGTTGTTAGATATTGTTGTTAGATAATGTTGTCGTCAAATTTCTGTTTGTCATATTATTTTTTTATCTACGCAAAGCCTATTTTGACGGGGAAAAATTTGACAGAATTTTTGGTCAAATTTTTTTAGACAAATATATGACAGCATGGCATGCAGTGCTTAACAAACTCATATCTGTTATTAATTTTCAGGAGCACTGCTTTCAATTGACCTGAAAAATCCCGAATGCATTGTTTTTGTTATTCACGTTAAACGCAATTCTCATCGTCATCAATGGCGCGACAGCCCAAATCAGATCCTAGCCTCCTGAAGTCAGTCCTTTCCGAGGCTGTTCTTCAGGTTTCTGGGCAGTTTTTTTGTCGGCTCGTCGCCCAACCCCCGACCTGGAGGTCCAGTTCTACTTATTTAGTACACCCTGTTAGAAAAAAGGTAATGCTATTGTAGCCGAAAATATACCTTTAACAATCAGTGTACTACAACACACACTCACTCACCCCGTACCATCTAATCACGCAACATTTATTACCTACGTAATTAATCACGCAGAACCCCAATGATATCGACTATTCAGTTGTCTTCATATCTTAGATTTGGACACGCCACACTTCTTCCAATTTAGGTAATTGGATAGAATTTACCAATTACAGGCAAACCTTTCATACACCAATCAGTCCAATTAGAGCATCTTTTTGAAGATGAACAAGTTCAATAATATCGTCCTGTTATTCATGTTGATCCTTTACGGAATTATGAAAATCATGGGACAATTCCCATATGCAGTTAAAGTGCGCGAATTAATTTCGAATCGGAGCCGATTTTGGTATATCTACTCCGTAGTTTTTACCATAACGATTTTGGTGGCGTTTATCATGTCCGGACTGCCGGTCCTTCAGTTTAAAATTAACGGTCGCATAATACGAGGCTTGTACAGCCACTTGACAAAATTCCACTATTATTCAAAAGCGTTTATTGCAGTTGCCATATGCCTCTCGCAAATAAGCAATGCTGACGAATCGATCGAATGGGTTGGAAATTGTCGACGAGTCTTTTTAAAGCTGATAAAACTCGAAATTACTTACGTGCAATATCGAGTGACTATTATGCTGTTCGTTATACGCACTATCCTCCAATTAATCGCTCATACCGTCATAAATGTCCTGAAATTGGTGTATATCGTCGATCCGGATGTCCGCGGAAATTGGTTCTCAGTGGCCGTATTAACATTGCCCAGCCTACTAATATCGATAAGTGCCAACAAATTCACAGTGTTGACGATAGGATTGTCCCGCGGTTTGGTCAAATTAAATTTGAACTTAAGGAGTCACGTGCGAATTTTGAACGGTCGCGGAAACATCCACAGGACGAAGATGCAACATTTGAACGATCATGTTGAGGCCAGCGAAAAGATCGATGCAATAGCCGTCCTGCATGGCGAATTGTATCAATTGATTCAGAAAATGGCCGAGTTGTACTCGTGGCGAGTATTCCTGATTGTTTCGTTTCTATTTTTGAATATCATAATTGAGGTTTGGACGCTTTAAAATCGAAAGAACAGAACTTAAGTAATTGTCCTTTTAGTTGTACTTCATTTGCGATCATATCACACGCAGAGCTAAAGGTCTAGAGCCACGGCCAGAAATCTTAGAGGTATTTGGATTCCTAAATTTTTTTACGTTTTCCACCGAATTGTATTTTATTACAAATGGATGCCAACTATTGAAGGAAGCTAGCGAAGAAACTGGTATATTGATTCACAAAATTTGTGTTTTCAATCTTGATGAGCGCTTAAAGCAAAGTGTAAGTTGAAATTTCTGCCATGTGTACCATTTCACTTTATTATTCTTTAATAATTGAAGTAGTGTGATCGACCTGAAATTTAAAAAAAAAAAATCTGTACCCTGAAATTTTGCATTTTTACGTTAAGCCCCAAAAAGCAAAAAAAAAAAATGTCCGTCTGTTCGCCGTACCCAAAAGCGTTTGAAGGCGCGTAGCTCCCGAACCCGTTGAGATATTAAGTTGTATGTTCTAATTTTTTGATGGGTAGAATGGGTGAACCACTTCGAGTGGTACTGTGGTGGTTGGGGTATGAGGAGGACGTGGGAGCTCTCACATTCACAGGTGAGGGAAGCGTCTTAGACAAAAAATGTCGATTTCTAGATCTCAAGAACCGCTGATGCTAGGTGGCTGAAACTTGAAACTTATGTAGAACTCTGTTAGTGGACCCATTTTCCAAAAAATAGCCAGTATGTGTTGAGGGGTGTAGGAGTGGGGAGGAAAACAAAAAGTCCGAAACGCTCGAAATCTGGGATCGAAACATTCTAAAACGGTTCAGGTTAAAATATTGATACTTTGTGGTTGGATACTAGGAGCCCAGGCAAGGACTAAAATTTGGAAGGGACGGGATGGGGTCTGCGGGTTGGTGGGTGAAAAACTTTGGATTACGATATCTTTCGAACCCATTGTATCAGAAAGATAAAATTTGGTTTGACTATATTTGAGAGGGGAGGTGGAGCATGGAAGAGTGGATAGCGATTTTTAAAAAAAAAATCAATTTTTATATCTCAAGAACCGTACCAGATATGATCTTAAAATTTTTACAGGAGTTAGACCCAGTTATTCTTTAGCAGAAAAAAAATAAGGACGGGTGAGTGTAGGAGCAGTGGTGGGACGTGGTGAAAACCAAGGGGGTGGAAAGTGGTTGTGTACATTGTCACGAATTTCGATAAATTTCTTAGGTCTAATGAGATATCAAATTCGCTTTCACTTCTAAAGGCTTTAAATGCAATCTGGAGAAAGCGATTTAAACATTTTTCGATATTCAAATCCCAAGGGGGTGTAAAGTATTGTTCAAGTATTCACGAATTCTGACAAACCTTTTGGGTTTAATAAGATCGAATTCGCTTTTACTTCTATGTGTTTATATTGTACTAAGACGGTACGACAAGTACCTAGCCTCACCGCCCGATGGCGCCACTATCGCAAGAGAAATTTACTTATGTGTAGTACATTCTCGTAGACGGCTACTGTCAAAATTTCAGCCGAATCGGGCTCGTAGCTTTGTTTTGACCGCGTGCGGAAGCGGGCGTATCCGCGGATTTTAGCAAAATGGAAAAAGAGCAATATCGGTCGGTGATTCGATTCTTGTTTTTGAAAGGGAAATCGCGCAGCGAAATCAAAGAGCGCTTGGATGCTGTGTACGGTGACTCTTCTCCTTCGATGGCGACCGTCAAAAATTGGTTTAACGAGTTTCAACGTGGTCGCACGTCGGTTTTTGATGAGCCATGCCCCAGGTGCCCCGAAAACGGCTACCACGGAGGATAACGTGACAAAAATCCACGATCCCGTATTGGCAGACCGCCGATTGAAGGTGTGCGAGATAGCTGAGACAGTAGGCATCTCAAAAAACCGCGTGGGTCATATCCTGCATGAAATTTTGGGCATGAGAAAGCTGTCGGCGCGATGGGTGCCGCGTTTGATCACTCCGGACAACAAGCGCAACCGTGAGACCACTTCAGAGCAGTGTTTGACGCTGTTTAAGCGCAATCCGAAGGAGTTTCTGCGTCGTTTCGTGACCGTCGACGAAACATGGATTCACTGGTACACACCAGAGACCAAGGAACAGTCGAAACAGTGGACTTCACCCGGCGAACGTGCTCCGAAAAAGGCGAAGACTGTCCTATCGGCCGGAAAGGTGATGGCCACCGTTTTCTGGGATTCACAAGGTGTGATCTACATCGACTACCTGGAGAAGGGCAAAACGGTCACAGGGCTCTACTATGCCGAATTATTGGGCCGATTCGGCCCCGAATTGCAGAAAAAACGGCCCCATTTGGCGAAGAAAAAAGTGCTCTTCCACCATGACAACGCACCGGCTCACACCTCCGCCAAATTGGTCGAATTGGGCTACGAACTGCTGCCCCATCCACCATATTATCCAGATTTGGCCCCGTGCGACTTCTTTTTGTTTCCAACCTTGAAAAAGCCACTCACCGGGCAGAAATTTGAGTCGAATGAGGAGGTCATCGCCGCCACGGAAGCCCACTTTACAGACCTCGAGAAAACGTATTTTTCAGACGGGTTAAAGAAGTTGGAGCATCGCTGGGTCAAGTGTATCGAGCTAAAAGGAGACTATGTTGAGAAATAAATCGCCACTTTTCCAAAATTTTCGTTTTTCTTTTGTAGGCTAAGTACTTATCGGACCGCCCTCGTATATAATGATCTAAAAATCCATTTCGGGATTTCACGATATTCAATCCCTAGAGGGTGTAAAATGATTGAGTACGTTTTTATGAATTCCGACATTTTCCTTAGGTCTGACGAGATATCAAATTGTTTTTTAGTTTAACGTGCTTAGATAGATAGATTAGAAATAGGGGTTAGTATGGTTAACCTCTGTCACTGCAGCCACAGTTGGGACTATTGTGACATCCCCCCGGATTGACTATGATTCCTCTTCAATCCCTGCGCTTTCAATGAAGCTTAGTATTTTGCAAAGAGGAATGGTCAGGAATTCCGATGGGTCCATGAAATCCTGACCGAAGTGACGAAGCCTTTTGTGAGCTAAGCCCTCACATTCACAGAAGATATGCTCTGATGTTTCGTCTTCGTCATTGCATATTATGCAAATTTTAGCCTCATAGAGACCAATCCTATTGAGATGCTTCCTCATGTGACAATGTCCAGTCAGAGCTCACACTAGGGTTCGGGTCTGATATCTGCTAGTCAGATGTTCTTTTTTCCGAATGCTTTAGCATAAAAAGCTTTGAGTGCCTGTTGCCCGGTGCCAAGTCCCAGTGAATGGCACTTTGCGATTTTTGCCACATTCGGATGTTCATTCCGGCTGTGCTTAATGCTATCCCACAGAATGGATATGGTCCCATGAAGTCAGCTTCTGAACCTTTTCTAGCCATTAAATCGGTCATTTCGTTACCTTCGTAGCCGCAGTGTCCCGGAATTCAAATGAGGTTAACTCTGTTCTTGTTTCCGGGTTCAATCAGGTATTGGAGGCAATTCCAAACAAGTTTCGAGTAGATTTGAACTGACCGACCCATTATTGCTGCCTTGCTGTCAACCAACCCCTAAGGCGGTGGAAAGTGGTTATGTACATTTTCACGAATTCCGATAAATTTCTTAGATCTAAATGAGATATTGAATTCGCTTTCACTTCTAAAGGCTTTAAATACAATCAGGAGAAAGCGATTTAAACATTTTTCGATATTCAAAACCCAAGGGGATGTAAAGTATTGTTCAAGTATTCACGAATTCTGACGAATCTTTTGGGTTTAATAAGATCGAATTCCCTTCTACTTCTATAGGTTTTATATATTATATAATATAATGACCTAAAAATCCATTTCGGGATTTAGTGATATTCAACCCCTAAGAGGGTGTAAAATTATTGCGTACGTTTTTATGAATTCCAACATTTCACTTAGGTCTGGCGAGATATTAAATTGTTTTTTAGTTTAACGGGCTTTCTATACAATCAGCTAAAAACCGATTTCAAAATTTCGTAATATTCAACCCCTAAAGGGCTGTGTCGATATTTTGAAGTAGAAAAAAAAAATATGTAAAGCCATACGGACCCTCGTTACACCAATATCCATCACGTTTTTCCAGAATTTCTTCTCCGAACAGTCCAATAATGTCCCACTTAATTCTGTCTATGGCGTTTTCAAATTTAGCCATTTTTTCGTCGGTCCTTAAGTTCTTTTTCTGGAACAGGAACTAATATTGGAGTAGTGTTAAATGCAAACCCAGACAATTCGAACGACTAATCAATGAAATCGTAGTTTGCAGAGAAAACTACAAACTTCCAATATCCAATCAGAATACCGTAGAAAGCTCTACACACTTCTCGCATGTTCAACACACTTCTAAAATGTTTCACTTCACACCCACCAACGAAAATGGAGAATATCTCTCGAATCAACACACTCAGGCCGCGATTCGAATTATGTTCACGGTGCTTACATCACTAACAGTGCTTACAGCCGTCGGTACGCTTACGACGCTTATAATTCGGACCAATCGTGTGCACACAGGTACTCACAGTGCCTATCCTCGAAACCGTGAGCAGTGTAAGCGCCAGAAAATTACCCCTCCATGGAAATTGTATGCATCGTGAGCGCAATTCGGACCGGTTGTAAGCGTGCTAAAAGCGCAGAAAGCGTATTTCGGACCGCGGCCTCAGTATATAAGTGCAGTTGGGCCTGTACACGGGATAAGTTTTCTATTGAGAAAGCTTGACGACGATCAGTTTTACTGGAACATAGATGTGCAGTGTTAGCAGCGAACGTATAGCAAATGAAATCGGAAAGAATTGCCAATAGTGTGATCATTGAATTCGATTATTATAAATCCTTGTTATTTTATTAAATTAATCTAATTTTCTCGAAAGCACTTTGAGCTTTTACTGATAGCGCTATAGTAAAATTCATTGAGGAAGAACGATTTATAAAGGTTTATAAAGATAATAACAATGTTTCTCTTTCAGATTGAATCGCTATCATTACGGATAAGACTTACAGCCTTAATAGTACGACCAATGCATTTGTTTGAATTGGACAGCTCTACCTTATACAAGGTATTCTTTATAGAATTACGTACAAATGTTATTAACTGAACATCATCTTAATTCCAGATGGCGCATGCTATCACCACATATCTAATAATTTTGGTACAATTTAAGATGTCGGAAGATTTTGAACGTACAAAAAGAAGATTGGCAAATTCAAGTGACAATGTACTCAATAATTAGAACAGGCTGAAGTGTTACCTTCTTTCTTGTTCAAGCTTCAATCACGCACGTTTCTTAATAAATAAATTTTGAATCCAAAAGGGCGATAAAGCTTTTGATGTGAATGAAATTGCAATAAAGTTTATGATGTGAAAGGAATTATGTTCTACGTGAAAGCTTGTTGTGATCTGGTAGTAAAGTTTGTGTTCACACTTCGGCAACTTGGCGACGAGTCAAGGGAATCGGAATCCGGTGCACTTTTAGAAACATTCTTTTTAAAATAACAATCCCAATATTTCTTGTTTTTCTTTCTTTTATTATGATTCTTGTCGTTATTATAACGTCGTATAAATATTGTTTTTATTTAAAGTACGAAAAAAAATTAACGAAACTATAATAAAACTAAAATTGGAATATTTTTCACGAAAAATTAAAGGTTAAGGAAATCGACAGCCATGTAAAGCGCGTTGAATAATGACGGATATACGGAATGAGTACAACAGTAAAAATAAAGAAATCGAAAGCGAAAAATAAGACTATTAAATGAAAAATTGAACGTTCACATAAAACTAATGGTCTCTTGCAACTGATCATCTCCAGATCACCGAAACAATTTTCATCACCTCCTGTTTTCATTAATTTCTGATTTTGTAATTTTACATCTTTTTAAATAATAATTTATGTATAAAAAAAAAATTGTGCCTAGCCATCGATTAAGTTTTAAAGCTCGCCTCGAGGTGTTTGAGTCTCTGAATCCCTCTCGTTATTTTCGGTCACGACCGGGGTATCGTCGATTTCGATTGGTACTTCGCTGTCGTCTACCGGTGGTGCTTCCTCAACAGGTTCGTCAGACTCTGCTGAGTTGGGCAATTCAGAATCCGATGGTAACGTTTCGTTCTTATCGGCCTTTTCTTTCTTGATTGGTTTTTTAGGACGCCAGATTTTAATCTTATTTACTAAGTATTTTACTTCGCGATCGAGAAGAGTCATTTTGTCCGTAAGAGTTTTAACGGTCAGACGGATAGCCTCATTTCGCTTTAGTTTCTCTTGTTCCTTGATTTCGTTCTTTTGCCACTCGATAGTTTCGGTTATGACTCGTCCGAGTGTATCGATTTCGACTTGTGTAAAGACATCCTTTTCGGGATTTGCGTCTTTTGTTAGATTCTTGGCGGAAATAAGGAACTTTTCGGCACCTTCAATCATTCCCTTTAAAGCTTTTATTGCTTCGGGACGCTCTTCGTGTTCCCAGTGGCGAGCATACACTTCATTGGTCAATTTCCGAAGAGTGTCTAAACGCTTTTCGTATGCATCTGCGTCGGCAGTTTCACCATCTTCGTAAAGCCAGTCAGAAACTAATGTACATTCAGCCAAAATTTTTTCGATTTCTTTTTCAGTTGCACAGCTTGAATACTCGTCGTTGCTAAGACGTTCGCGAGCATCAATAACATGCGATTCCAGGGCGTTTAGAGCGGATTCGCGCCTGTTTCTTGCCTGATCGATAGAATTCAGTTCATTCAATTTCCCTAGTGACTGTTCGAATGCATCACCGGTCATTGGAGCCGTGTACAGATAACTTGATCTGTGCTCCACAGGTTCCTTGATTGTAACGATTTTCACGGTCTCATTTTTGGGTGGTTCAGTAGTTTGTGTTGCATTTCCTTCAGTTCCCGTTTGATTAGCAGTCTCAGTGGCTTCTTCAGTAGCATTTACGTCTTTCTTTTCCGCTGTCTTATCCCCAGAGAATAACTTACTAATCGTACTTCCCAGCTTCGATAAAGTGCTTTCATCGGCATCATCATCGCCAATTTTCTGTTTCTCAAAAACAAACTCGACTCCAGTTAAATCAAAGAGACCAGATTCTCCCATGAAGAAATGCGCTTTAATGCCCTTTGACTCGATATTTTCGCCCTTGTTTTGCTCCAAAACATTCGCCACCCTGCGCAATTCAACGTGACTAAGATTCAGTTTTCCAATGTAGGATACTTCCAAGGGGCTCAAATGATTCAAGTCAGCGTAGTTCACATAAAAACCAAAGTCCTCGGTATGCTTATTGAAAGTTATTACTTTCTTTTGTGGGTACGTGTTCATTTGTCCAAATAGAATTCGCTTGACTTGTTTGAAACCACCACCCTCGCCTGCATCTCGTTCGAATACAACCTGAATCGGGAATATCACTGCATCCTTTATTACGAACTTCTTCACTTTGAAACCGGTGGCCAAGTCAGCAGCCTTATAAACAGCACCCATTGTTGCAGCCTCATCAGCATTCAAATTCTTGCCTAAATCTTGCTTGATAACATCGCGAAGAATTTCCTGCACCTTCGGCACTCGAGTACCACCTCCAACCAAAATTACCTGCTGAATAACATCCAACGGTAGCCCTGCCATTTTCAGCGCCTGCTCCAAAGGTTTCTCAACTCGTGGCCAAATATCGGCACACAAATCTTGCAATTGATCCCTAGTAACTTGCAGCTTGAAATCATGATCTTCGATTAGATTCTCGATCTGTGCGTAGTGATCGTTGTTGGCACTGAGAACATTCTTGAGTCGTCCAGCCTCCTTGAAAAGTTTGGCCAAAGCGCGTGGATTTTTCAGAACATCAGTCTTCGTTTTTCCCAGCTTATTAAATTCACGGGCTAGATGATCGCGCAATCGAAGTTGAATATCCAATCCACCAAGAGTACGATCGTATCCAACGCCGAGAACTTGAACAACAGGATTGGTTTCTCGTGTTGCCTTGTCCTTAACTAATTGATAGCTCACAACTGAAGCCGATGTCTTTTGGGCACCCATGTCATAAAACACGTAATACTGTGCGGTTTCGTTGATCTCCGTGCGACGGAACACTCCATAGTTTAGCGCAACTGCTGTGTAATCATTGATCAGCTGAAGTACTTTCAAGTTGGCGAGTTGCGCTGATGTCACGATCGCAGCACGTTCAGCTTGACCGAAAAAGCCTGGTACGATTATTACACATTCGGTAATTGGTTGACCTGTTGGAGAAAAATTAAGGGTTTTTAGTAAAACTTAGCGAAGAAATAAATTCTTTATTATTGCAAATTGAAAAAAAGTTTCTAGATGGAAGTGCGATTCGGAGCTGTATGTTTTTTTTGACCTTATCCCACGTTTAAAGACATTGGGTTCTCGGTTGGCCTTGGGGTTAGAAGGGGGTGTTTCCTCTGAAGTGATGCGTGCGAGGCCCGTATGAATAGTGCATTCGCAAGGACCACCCTGAATCCATCATTAAGTGAGTTGCTTTGATCGATTTCTTCTTCTAAACTTATAATTAACTTCGTCTTCTCTTCTTTGCAGGATCTCTCAACACGGGACCGTAACAAAGTATCAAATTGGTTTTTACTTCTACCGGCTTTTCCTATGATGGCTTACTGATTTCACAATTTTTCGAAATTCAACCAACACTTCCAATTCCACCAAGAGAAGTAATGAGGTTGAATACGTTTTCACAAATTTCTTTATTTCTCTGAGGACTGATGAGGTATGACAGTGGTTTTTACTTTTACGGGCGTTTTGCGTATGTCGTGGCTGAAGTAGGGTGGGCAGACAGAGCGCTACAATATCAGAGCGCCCTGACAAGTCGCGAAGTCACGCAAACCATCGCTTCTCCGTCTCTCATGACCTATTGGGAAAGATATCCCAAATTTTAATTCATAGGGCAAGTCGGCAAGTTGTTGTACAGGCCTAGGGTTTATGGTCTGATTTTTCGAGCAACGTACCTCCCCACAGCCGCAGCTAGCCCGGACGCCAGCAAGCGCGTTGCTGCAGCTCCAACTTCCGACGTTGTTGGAATTGGCCCACTGTTTCCCGTACCTTACCTTTTCCTTCGAATATTTTGACTTTTTCAAGTCAAAATATTTACTCCAAGGCCGCACAACACAAAACAGTGTAATCGTCCTAAAAACTAATTTCAGGATTTTGTGATATTCAAACCCCAAGGCAGTTTACAGGAGTTCCATGTGTTTTAACAAAGATATGACGAAATCCTAGATGGTTTCTCGTGGTTTTTGTATGTATAATCAGCTAAGAATCTATTTCATGATATTTTGTCTTCTATGGGCATTTTATTTGTTTCAATGTTTGTATACAGATGAATGTTGAAAATTCATATCATACAAAGAGCTATTCTAGTGCCAAAATTTACTTTCCAAAAAACTTCGTTGTCTCGAAACAACCGATGTTACATTTGAACTTTGACCACATCTCGGAATATGACCCAAAAACATAATTCATGTGTTAAAGGCGGTAGTGGCGTAAGCATTTCTGTGGCACCCCCACTTTAACCGGTTATAATTAATAAAGTTTCGCCCAGACTGTTGGCATATTTTTTCCTACAAATTAGGACAGATAAAATGTTTACGAAATATTTAGTCAAATTTTTTCCGGCAAAATAAAGTTTTAAAATAATTTGACAAATAAAAATTTGACGATTAGGGGAAGGTGCTGTACCTCGGTCCAAATTTTACTTTAACCTTTAGATTTATTAAACCAATAACAAATGAAACTTAGGTAATAGTCAGGAAATGGGGAACAAAGTCCGCAATGGTTAACTGGATGTACATCTCTAACGTAAGGCCCATTCTTCTTTATGGTGGCCTGGCATGGTGGACAGCCCTGGACAAAAGCGTGCACAAGAATAGTCTAACGAAAGTGCAGAGAGCGGCTTGCTTAGGCATCACGGGCACTTTGCAATCAACGCCAACAGCTGCAATGGAGATTATGCTGCTTCTGCTGCCAATAGATATTCAAATCATGAATGCTGCTGCCAAGAGCGCCCTGAGACTAAAAGAGTCTGGTGGCTGCTAAAAATCTGCGGATTATGGGCATAGCAGAATTCTTTCATTATTTCCAGATTGTGGGCTTAGTGAACTCACCGACTACATAACTCCATTTTTAAGCTTCGATACAGGATTCCATACCATTTTCCCTACTAGGGGGACTGGGATAATCAAAAAGTGATAAGGGAATCTGAAGTTGCTATATTCACGGATGGGTCAAAAATGGATACTGGAACGGGGGCAGGGATTTTCTCAGCCGACATGAACATTTAAGTATCCTTTCGTCTGCCGGACTACTGCAGTATTTTTCAAGCCGAGGTTTTTGCCGTAAGCAGTGCAGTGGACATACTAAATTCCGCGACAAATCTTCCCGAAGAGTCGTGTATAAAGATTTATATAGACAGCCAAGCAGCAATGAAAGCTCTAAGCTCTAAGCTCCCACCTAGTCAAGTCAAAGCTAGTGAGGGAGTGTAGGGAGCATCTGAAAACATTGGGCGCAGCTCATAAGGTTCTCCTATGCTGGGTTCCGGGACACAAAGGGATACCAGGAAATGATGCAACCGATGAGCTAGCTAAAACTGGATCTAAAATGGCTGCTATACATGCAACCCAAGCGGTAAAAATACCACTCAATTACGTCAAGAGTAATCTTGACAGGAAGGCAATGGAGCTGACCAATGGCAGATGGTTCAACCTAACTACGTGTGAAACCTCCAGGCAGCTATGGCCAGTAATACATCCTAGAAGGACTGCGGATCTTCTGAAAAGAAGATCATTAACATTACGGCAGTCATAACGGGGCACTGTCTCTTTGGCAGACATGCACAACGCTTAGGCGTTCAATATAATGACTACTGCAGAAGTGAAGAAGAAGAAGACAGCGTTAGGCATCTACTTTGTGAGTGTCCCCAGCTAGCCAGCTGTAGGTTCAGAGCCATGGGCAGCTACTTCTTCTCCAGACTGGGGGACATGGCTGGAGCACGAATTGATGAACTAGACAAGTTCATTCGCATCTGTGGCTGGTTCGACTAGTTTTTCCCCTGTAGCAATGCTACGATAACTCCCTATATGGGACTTCATTAAGGTGTCACGGGTGAGTCGATCCATAGTTTGGATGGCTGCCACTATAACCTAACCTAACCTAGGTAATAATCAATATGAAAGCTTATTTGTTTTGCCACAAAATTAATTATAGCTGCTGTGAGTAAATTTGATGGATCCTGAAACGGTTTTTGGAGTAAATCGTAAACGGACCAAGGTACAACTGCATGTTGTACCTCGGTCCGATGCTAGTTGTACATTGGACCTTTGAAACAATAATTCTATTTGAAAGTTGTAATCGTGAGTAATAATAGAACATTCTTTTATTTAATTTAGCTCATGTTTGTATGTAAAAAAAAAATATAGTAAAGTTTTAAATTGAAAGAAAAACAACAACAAATTGATAATAAGAATAAGCAACTTCAGAACATTTTTTGTCTAGCTGCAATAAACAGTTGTGTAACAGAAGATTCGCTGCTGTCTTCTGCAAAATCCCCCACTAGCTCTGCGGGTGCAATTTCAGCAAGAAAGTTCCTTGTGTTTACAAGAAATTTTGTAATGTATGTAGCTTAGACCGGTTCAAGGTACAAACAAAAAAAACGGTCCAAGGTACATTCCATCACCCATCGGTACAAACAAATTGTTTTTAATTATTTCCAATGGTAAGGAAGGATTAAATTTACGGTCAAGACCACGATGAACTAATTGTCTTACCACTTAAAAATGCTATATAGTAGAAATGATTATACACGATTTAAAAAAACAGAATAACTTAACTTACAAAAAAATACTTTTATGTCAAAAATCACTTCTTCTGTTTCATCGCAACCAATTTATCTTTGAGACTCGCTTTAACAATTTGGCGATCTTTCATTGAAGAAACTTTTTCCGGCGGCTAAAGTTTAGTTGCAATTAACGTTAGGACTGAGGTACATTCGCTCTGAGGTACAGCACCTTCCCCTACACTATCTAACAACAATTTGCCAGGGAAAGTATTCAAATATTTGACAGTGTGGCATACAGTATAAAAATAGCTTTTGTAACTTTTTGCATAAAATTTAGAGCATGCCAAGCAGCTCTATACGATAGCATTCACGGTAAAGTAGAATTTCCAAACAAGACTATTCTGCCGTTTTCTGCTGAGCTCCAGTATTTAAATCAATTTTATTAATATTCAGAGTAAAGCAAAAGTGCCGGATCAACCGGTTTCGATCGCTCGAACTTTACTTTCTATTTCATTTTAAGATATGCAAATGTCTTCGTCATTTCAAAACAAAAGTAGCACCGTTTTTCGACCTAGCAACCGAGTTCACTGTTTGGATGACGGTTTCAGTGATTACGCCTAATGGAGTATGTACATATGAGGCTGTTAGAACCTGAGTGGGCCATCCCCATCAGAAGCTCAACCAAAATAATGACAAGTGAAGCTTTGGTGAACTCAAAAAGTTCATATATTATTTAGAAATTGAGCAACTCAATTAATTTGTTGTACTTGGTGAATTGATTGGATGCTGTTTTGACCACTCTGGTCGTTTGGCCAAGTGGTTGCCAAGTCGATTTCTGTCTTAAACTCAGTTTCTTAAAAAATTAGGGCTGTAACCGCCTCATATAAATCAATCAGACAAACTTGAAGAAGTGAGTCTTCGTCTTTCATAATGTTTTTAAAGAATGCAAGAAACATTAGCCAATTGTAGGCAAGAAATCATTTGTTCAGTTTTATGTGGAGTACCACAGATTTAAATGTAAGGTGACTGAGATAGGCTTATTCCCAGTACCACAGAAATTAGTGATTAAACGTGGAATGGAGTGCTATACAGTAAAATCAGGTAGAATAAATAAGATAAAGTACACCATCCTCTACATTGGCCTAACTTCAAAAAATGGCGTGGAGGTAATTCGTAACCGAAGAGAAAAACTGGTGGTATTAGCAGAGCTCGGCCAGGAGAGAAGAAAAGAAGAAAATAAAATTTCTAAGATCAAAAATCTGCCGCATCTTTATTATTTTTGGGTAGAAGTTCGGAACGCGTTTAATGCTGAAATGCGGGTCAGGTTACTATGCGACTGACAACCTAAAGAAAAAAACCTTTCAAATAATCTCCTGGCTATTCTTTAGATTGTCAGTCGCATAGCAATATGCACTACGTCCTGGCATTAAACGCTTTCCCGACTTCTATCCAAAAAAAAATAATCTAGTTACGCCCAGACTAAAGGGGGTCAAACAGAATGAATACGCATATAGTATGCCATTCTTCAAGGACAATCTTTGGTTGCTACTCGAAGAACCTGCCGTTTACAATTTTGTATCAGGAACTGTAAGTGAATCACATATCAAAGACTTTTACAGGGAGGCTGCAGGAAGAACTTACTTGATTTTCTGTAATATCAGAACGCGAATTTTCGACAATTAAATATTTTAAGGGTTGGATATAGAGGAATCAGTAGGAACGAAATCAAGTGAGTCCTTTGTGTTACCGCCATACGAAGATCCTTTGTGTATTCATCATTCGGAACTCTATAGCTCTAGAAATTGATGAACCATAAAGTCAAAGTTCCGCAACAAAAGCAAGGTCGGTTTAGTATTGAGTAAAATCCCTTTACCGCTTCGGATAGCTCTCATACAAAAGTTATTTGTACTCGAGTATTAACAGAACGCTTCAAGCTAGGAATTTCATTTGCATCTTTTAATTGTTCCATAAAAAGCGATTTGTTCCCCTGCTAGACTCAGCCTATTCTCCTGCATGCCCGTACCAATTTTAGGGATGTATGCACAACCTGTCGACTCGAGACGCCGGAATCATGTACTAAACATCGAGTTAGTCCTTCCTGCAGCAGCCCCATAACAAAGGGAAAATTTATCATACGGTGAGTTCGACAGTCTTTAAAAAAAGAATCAAAGTCCGGGAAGCGGTTAAGGTGCCACCGTCAACATAGAAATTACGTTTTTGGTTCAAAATCAAAATGTTACATCGGTTGTTTCGATGCAAAGGGTTTTATTGAAGTCACTAGAATACATCCTTGTAAGACACAATTTTCAACAGTCTTTATACAAACATTGGAATAAACAAACTGCACATAGAAGTAAAAATATTGGAAAATCCAGAAATCGGTTTTCTGGCAGATATCTCGAATCATATGCAACCCCTTTACACTCACTTGTAGAATATAAAATTAGTTGTTGGGCGACTAGAATAAACTAGAAAGCCCGAGGAATTAGAAACCAATTCGTATTTGTGCAGAATGTGGTGATCTATGCACATTTAATGCACTTGCGCGCTTACGAATGGAAAGGTTCGGACCGTCACTAACAGACTGATTTACACTCTCCATGTTTTCGTCCGTTCTTAATGACCTTGGTAGTCCAAATTTTTGCTTTTGCAGTATTGAACCGGTCTCTTCAAACTTTTCGACCCATTTGCATATGAGGTGAACACTTGGTGAATCATTTAAGTTACGAAAATCCTGAATTTCCTCCGCGCTATAGTCGCCAAATCACTGTTTTTTTTTTTAAATTTTCGCACACATGAAGCAACTGAATTCCTAAAAGTCAGGGTGTCGATTGGCATAGCGCACGCCTCTTTAGATTTGTTGCATTTAGCTAAACAAATATAAATTTCTTTTGAGACATCCTGTCCTCACATTGAAGGATCTCATCATAGTCGACACTTTGACGGACTAACGCATTAGTATGTGAAGAGGCCTTCGAAAGAAACGTCCTCCGAAGAATTTGTGAAGGCAGGAACGGACTGGCGAATAAGATACAACCATGAGCTGTATCAACTCTCCGAAGAGCCAGAAGCTTCAACGTTCATCAAGCTACGTAAACTGCAGTGGGCTGGCCATGTAGAGCGGAAGGAAGACAGAAGAATCCCCAAACGTGCTCTGAAAGGCAAAGCGAGTGGTAACATGCCAGTAGGCAAACCAAGTCAACGATGCGAAGACTCGTTTGATGAAGATAGCAAAGCCATCTTAAAAATTAGCAGCTGGAGGACGCAGTCTTTGGATTGAGACTTTGGAGGCGACGGCTTTAGAAGACCAGGGCCCCCCGATTTGATGTAAAGAGGACGCGGAGAAATACTTCAAGGCCCGTTCTTTATGTATTCCTTTATTGTGCGGGGAGCTGCATCCCTATGAAGCTAATTGTTTCTAACAAACCATAGAGCACTTAGAGGTGATCTGTGTCAAAGGTTTTTCTTGTATTGGAGACGAGTGATGTGAGATTTAACTAGATGACCCCAAGCGGGAGAGGCGTAGTAAAGGATGGGGAGGACTATACTTTTATATAGCAGTAACTTACTTCGTCGGGAGAGTTTACTCCAACATTTAATAATCGGGTGGAGCATTTTTGATGCTGTACATGCTTTTCCCACAGCTGATTGAATATTAAGACCGAAAATCCAGTTCCTGCTAGACTCAGTCTATTCTCTCCTGCACGCCGGGAGGAATGTCATCTCCGAAGATAAAATCGTAACTACTAGTAGGCGCACTCTTCCTAGCCAAGAGTTCTTCATTTCACTTTTCTTCGGATTGACATTGAGAGCTTAAACAAGTTTTCCATGTCGTTTGCAGCATTCTGTAAACACCTGGTGATCTTAACTGGGCTCCATGAGCTACACAGGAAAGCTGTTTCATCATTGTAAAAAACGGTAGTAACGTTTTTGGTGCGTCTGCTATGTAAATCGAGAACAGAAAGGACGATAAAGTCGATATTTGTGGCAGGAAGATCTCTCCCATTGATCTTAACCCTGGATGTCATATTCTTTAAGAATGAGCTAATAAGGCGCACGAGATTCAAGTGGAAATCATGATCTACAAGTTTGAACACACGACCATTTTGTCAGACCTTATCGAAGGCTTTTCGACATCTAAAAATAGCGCCCGCTGTACTGGTTCCTGTTGAACCCATCCGTGACAAACCTTACCTATTGAGATGCAGTCGAGTGGCTGAATCTGAATTAAAATTGCTCATCGGGTAGTAACTCATTTCACATGTTCTTGTAGACGAGACAAGACAACTTTTCAGCCACTTTTTTTTCTTTTTTTTATAGCACCGAACTGAACTTAGGGGTCAACCTTTAATACTGTTATGTACAGTCCAGTCAGTATAGGATGGGGAGAAACACAAAAAAAAATTAATATGAAAGTAAAAATATAAATAAATAAAACAAAAGAAAAATAGGATTAACAGTAAGAGGAATCAGAGGAAAACAATCGGTGGATGTTACGTTCAAGAGACTGTAAGTCATATCCGCTAAGAAATACCGTCGAAGGCAATGCGTTCCTCATTCTGGTTGCACGAGAAAGAAACGACTTTTTTTGTGGCTCAACCATATACTCGTGAACGCGTAAAGCAGAACGAGTATTACGTGGGAACTGGACTAAAGGAGGTATAAGACGACTGATTTCATTACTACAGCGACCGTGGAAATATCTGTAGTAAATGCTGAGTACTCCGACATTTCAACGATGTTCGAGGGAGTCAATAAATTACCGCAATGGCATCGTCTCCAATAAGTCGGAACGCAAATCTTTGAATACGGTCAAGCAAAGAGAGATTAGTTTTGGGTGCTCCTGCCCAGATAAGTGAATTGTACTCAAGTCGGGGCCTGATATACGCCTTGTAGATTTTTGCGAGGTCTAATGGTGTGAAAAATTTCTTGCACCTTCGGAGGAAACCTAGGCGCTTGGAGGCGTCAAGAGCTACATCATAAATGTGTTGACTCCAATCAAGTTTTTTACTGATGTTCATTCCTAGAAGGTGGAAATGCTCCGAAGTGTTCAATGTGACACCATCAAAAATAAGATCAGGCACCGACGTGTCGTGTTTAACGGAAAGATGACAGGCTTGTGTTTTTGAGGCATTAAACTCTACTCGGTTGACCCTGAACCATTCCAGGATTGAGATAAGATCAGAGTTTAAAGAACCAATTAACTCATTACGTTGAGAGTGTACCGAAGACTGGCGTGCCTCTACTATCATCTGCGAAGCTATGGATAGGATTGAGAATGGACGACAAAAGGTCGTTAATAAAAATTGGGAATAAGGTAGGTGATAAAACTGAGCCTTGAGGGACGCCGGAGTTGATAGGGAAAGGGGATGATGAAACGCCATCTAATACAACCTGTATAGTACGTTCCGAAAGAAAGCTCTCAATCCATCGAATACAAGTGGCATTAATACCAAATGCATTGAGTTTGGATAGAAGGGCTTTGTGCCAAACTCGGTCAAATGCCTTCGCTATGTCAAAAGTGCAAGTACTTGACCCTCACCGAAGTTATGGATACAAGCATTCCAGCGTTCAGTCAGGTATACCAACAAATCACCGGTGGATCTCCGTGGCCGAAACCCATATTGACAGTCATCAAGGAGACGACTGCTTTCCAGCTATTGTACGATCTTACGGTTGACAGAAGTTTCCATCACTTTAGACAAAATAGAAGTAATGGTAATGGGGCGGTAATTTGCGGGGTTCATTTTACTACCCTTCTTAGGTATCGGCTGAACATTAGCTAGTCTCCATAGATAAGGAAACTTACCAGAAGAATATGAACTATAGAAAAGATTGCGAAGAGGTTTAGCCAAAGAAGAGTAGAATTTTTTAAGGGTAATGGGTGGAATGCCATCTGGACCAGCGGATTTATTAATATTAAGGGCTTGAAGGATTTTCGAAATGACAAGTGTGCGAAATTTGATGGGAGGAAGTTCTATATTGCTAGATAACACAGTTGGGGAGGGGGGACTGTGCACTAGGTGGAAGAGTAGAGTTTCTCGCAAAAATCGAAGTCAAAAGATTAGCTTTTTCTATGGAATCAACGACTGTGCGGTTACCATCAGATAGAGGTGGTGTGGATGACGAAATAAAATTATTGCTAACCGCTTTCGCAAATGACCAAAAGGATTTCAATCCTTTGGGGCACTCCAGGATCTTTCGTCTTACCGTTAGATCATGTTGTAGTTTTGCATGATTAATAGTGGACTTGCAGGTGTTTCTTGCCTTAATGAATTGCTCCCTATTAAATTGTGAGGAATATGCCTTAAATGTACCAAAAGCAATATTTTTAGTCTGAATGGCATCGAGACAGTCTTTGGTAAACCATGAGTCCTTAGATGGTTTGACCGAGAATTCAGGCTCCCACGCTTGAATGGCGTTACCATCCCGCTTTCCCCTAGTGTGAAGTACTTGGGAATCTATCTCCATCCTAGGTTGAACTGGAAACTCACGATTGACGACAGGATCAAGAAGGCATAAAATGCTTACTACGCTTGTCAGAAAATGGTAGGGAAAACCTGGGGCCTTAACCCGAGAATAGTGCACTGGCTGTACATCACGGTAGTTAGACCTGTTCTTACTTATGGGTCACTGGTGTGGTGGCATGCGTTGGAGATCGGGACTAACAGGGTAGCCATGAGCAGAATCCAAAGAATGGCACTCATTGGGATCTCGGGGGCCTTACGCACCACGGCCTTGCAGGCTCTGGAAGTAATGCTCCACATAATCCCATTGGAACTAGCGGTAAAATCGATAGCAGCAAAGGGTGCCTTGCGCCTGCGTGAGGCAGGCTATTGGTTGGGAGGCAGTGTGGGCCACACTAGGATCTTGTCAATTTCCCTGTGTTCCGCCATGCCGGAGCGCACCGACTACAGGACACCGTCTTGCAGTTTTGGACATTCCTATGCTGTGAATATTCCCACCAGACTGGAGTGGCGATCTGGAGTCATCGCCCCAGACACGGTTGCTATCTACACTGATGGCTCCAAAACGGAAAGCGGAACGGGCGCGGGAGTGTACTCTTGTGACCTTGGCATTATGGAATCGTTCAGGCTACCGGATAGCTCGAGCGTGTTTCAGGCCGAGATTTTTGCGCTGACAAAAGCAGCGGAGTTGATTGTGCGAAAACAGTGCGTGAATGGTACAATAACTATTTATGTTGACAGCCAAGCTGCCATCAAGGCTGTTGAGGCGCACATTACTAAATCCAGGCTTGTGGGAGAATGTAAAAGAATATTGCAGATGGTGGGTATGAATAATAACCTGAAGATTAGCTGGATTCCTGGTCACAGTGACTTCCCTGGTAATGAAAAGGCAGACGAGCTCGCCAGAAGGGGGTCGGAGATGAGCATGGATCTGGCCGACGAGTCGGTTCTATGTCCCATTGAATGTGTAAAGGGAATGATTGATATTGAAGCGCTCAGACAGATGGAGGGGGCCTGGGTGAATCTCTCGGGATGCCGGCAAGCAAGAATCTGCTGGCCGAAACTTGATAGGAGGAACTCTAGCTTCATTTTGTCTCTGGGCAGGGACATTTGCAGACAACTTATAGGGGTCCTAACGGGACACTGTCCCTTTGGGAGGCATGGAGAAAGGCTGGGAATACCCATAGCTGACCTGTGTCGCTGTGGTGACGAGAATGTTGTGCCAACACTGGAGCATCTAGTGTGTGAATGTGATAGTCTGGCGCGCACCAGGCATCGGTACTTGGGGAAATTCTCCTTAACCGATCTATCAGAACTTGCGATGATTCCTTTATGGAGAACTACTCTCTTCATAAGGAAGAGCAATATTTGGAATCAGTAGTATAGAGCCCGGTTTTTATACGAGGAGACCACAATGGATCCACAGTGATCTCTCGTGATGGACTGGGGCACATTGCTTTAGTCCACCCTTCTCAACCTAACCTAACCTAGATGGTTTGACTCTTCCTTTTAAAATTATCTTGGTAATGAGTATACAGTCCTCATCGCAATCATTGGATGTATAGCACAGGTTCCAATTAAATGCCCTATAGAATTCGTTTAGATCTCCCCAATTGGCTCTATTATAATGCCAAACGATTCGCCTTGGAGCTTTGGTTACCGGTGGTGATAGTGCCGAGAATGGAAATTGTACACGAATCAGAAAATGAACGGTGTTGCCAATTGGCGATGGTGCAATAACAGATACTGAGTATTTCTCAGGCTGGTGAGAAAAAGGTCACTTTAACAACTGCAGATAAAGGGTTAACTGGTCGATGGTTCTGGGGAAGAGATTTCATCTTTCTGTCGTAATCGGTTCGTGAGAAATATTAACCTAAAGTTTTTGACTACCCCCACCATTCAAACAACTGGGGAGGCCCTGCGCCGTGGAACACACAACGAGCACAATTTACAACTTGTCCATACTTTGCTTGCACCGGAAAACTAGTTGTGCAGCTGCATTAAAAAGTAAAGCAAAGAGCAACTTGAAGTAAAACAGCAGAACTACTAAATTATGTTTAAAAACCGAGTTGATTACCTGTGGAGTCTTCCGCAAATTCCTTAGCCTTGACCAGCAACTGTGCAACCAGCTCTTCAACCTTGAACTCATCGTCGCCGCTTTTAAACACCACCGTGTTCCTTAGCTCGTCCGGAACAATTTCATAGTACGGAAAACGCTTCCTAATCAACACGAAAAATTAAATCAATCCAGAAAACGCACGCATTCCGCTACCGTACCTGTACAGCTCAACGATTGGATTATCCACGGTTTTTCCCAGCAAGTCCAAAAGATAGAAGTAAGCGCTGGCAGGGAAACGAACGCCTAGCGACTGCGCATCCTCTCCAAAGGTCCGCAAGCCGTCACGGAACGAAACAATAGCCGGTGTTTTCCTCTTCGACTCCTTGTTCAGGGCAATCTCCATTGGAACGCCGGGCGACACAACACCGACCTTCATCCACTCGCTTCCCAGATCGACAGACATCACGGCGGCTCCATCGGACACGTTAACAAGCGCAAAAATCAGCAGCACGACGATCCCAGCTGGAAGCAATGGTATTCGCGTCATCGCTGCACGAGAAAAACCACGAAAATTACACGCCTTCGAATAATTCAAGGTGCTTTTGATTAACAATCGAAACTGACAACTTTCTAATGTACGACAATAAAAAAAAAAAAATTTCTTTATTTGATCGCTACGTTGATTTTGAGGTTACAAGCACTTCATTGGATTTTTCCGGGAAATTTACAATTAACTTACCCGAAAAGGTGTTTTGATTCGATTCACTTGATTCTTAGGCGATAAATTCACCAAGATTTAGCGATTTTATTCAAATATTTCGTTCAAGAATCGCCGAAAACAGAAGCACGAACGCTTAACGACTCGACAATTTGACTGACGTGTTCCTTTGCGGCGAAAGCTGTCAAAAGTGCAGGAGGTGCAATCGTTTCGGTCTACGTTCGATTTCACTTCGTGACGTGTGGTGAAATTTTATTGGACCACGTTACCAGCTGATGTTGGTAATACAGTGCGGTTGGTGTCTATGAAAACCGCTATAATTTTTAAATGTTTTTGTAATTATTTATTCAATTGGCTTAGTGTTAATTATTTTATTCGCAGCTCATTTCACTTTAATTCAGTTTTGTAACTAACACGCAGCTAAATGGCTAGTATTTAAATAATTTAAAATGTCGCTGAGCTATTAATGATCTGTCCAACTCAATCTTAGGTCTGTTTCCAATGAACAACTCAACCCTGGAGGAAGTTGAGGCTGTTGAGGAAATGACGTCACTCGAAGTAACTGTTAAATTCGCAGAGTTTGGGGTGTTTTTTTTCGGATCCTCGATCACAAAAACAACAAAATTTCCAATTGGAAATTGGTTTTTCTTTTCGTTACCTTTTGCAGTAATTTTTCCTGTCCCGGGCCCTATGTTCCGCTCGTACCCGTCCCGCCCCGGTCCATTCCTTTTTGTTCCTATTTCGTGGCTCCTATTGGCGGTTCCAGGGTCGTTGACCGTTCGCCTTGACATCGGTTCGTAGGTTCAAGTGCACTGGGTCACTCGTTCCGCTTCGCTCGCCTTCAGTTTGCAACTTTTGTTCCTGTCAGGCGGGTGGTTTTGTCGCGTGTTGTTTTTGGCGGGTTTTTCTTTCGGGTTAAAGAACGGTGGAAAATCGGTGCGGAAAATTCGCTTTTAGTTACGCGATCGAAGTGCTGCGACCTTGAGTTTTCCGAAATATTTTTTTTCTTCGACCGCGAAATTTTCCGGAATGTTTTGTTCGGTTTCAAGGAGAGAAGGTGGGCGCATGGGGTGGAGATCGGATTACCTGTGAAGTGTCCTGTTTTTCGGTGTGCTTGTTGCGATTAATTTCGCGAAAATCGGTCACACAGACTGCGTGTCGTACCTTTGCAAAGAGCCGGGAAAATTCTCGAATTTTCCAGTGCAAGCCACCCCGAAACTTCACCCAATTGTCGCGCGCTGGTTTCCGCCACGTGTTCCGAACTTGCAGAGCCTTCCGACTCCATTTTTCCGTGTAAAGATTTTCGAACTTTCCGCCGCATATTCTCCGGAAAACTGTCGACATTTTTATTAATTGTTGCGATCTGGTGTAACGGCCCTAAGTTTTCGCCACGTCTTCTGAATTTTTCGGGACTCTCGACTCGACTGTTGGCTTTGGTCGGCAAATTTTCCGCGACCATCCGGTCACTTTGTCCGAAGGCGGCTAGAAAGCGGCACTCTTGAGTGTCTGGGGCGAGGATTCGAAGTTTAGTGACGCGTTTTTTTCTTCGCTTTTCTTCTGGAAAATCAGAATTTGGTACGTAAGCGCACGTTCCACCTGTTGTACCTGTTGCACGCGAAATTTTTGACAACGAGTCGTTGGTTCAAGTGCACTGGGTCGGGTGTTTTTCGGCTTTTCCTTTTTGATGAATTGGCAGTGGAAACCCGGTGAAAATGTTGCAAAAAAAAATTTCTTTTCGGTGCGTGTTTAAAGTTGATTTTTAATCGATCGCGAAATTTGCCCGCATTTTTCACATTTTCACGAATTTTTCAGTGCGAAGCGTGCCGAATTATAGCCCAATGTCACTATCGGTGCTTACGACTCGACTGTTCGTTTTTTCGACTTTGAGATTTTCAGGATTACTTTGGTTTGGGGTGGTGCTGAGTAGGCTGCAGATCGGGAAACCAGTGAAGGGTTATTCCACGAAAATTCAACCAATGACTTACATGAACATCTTGGATCTTTATGGAATTTTAACTATAGACAGGTACTTTGTTGTGAACGGAGGCCTTGGAGTGAATATTTCGACTTGAAAAAGTCAAAATATTCGAAGGAAAGGAAGGTTTAGGAAAGAGTGGGCCAATTCCTACGTCTGAATTGGTGGCTGAAAATCGAGCGGAAGCGACACGTTTGCTGGCGGCCGGGACTAGCTACGGCAGTTGTGGGGGGGTTCTTGCTCAATTCTCAGACCATAAACCCTTGGCCTGTACAACAAAAAATTTCGTGTCGGCTTACTCCAGGGATTTAAAATGGGACTATCTTCCCAATAGGTCGTGAAAGACCAAGAAGCGGTGGAGTGCGCGACTTCGCGATTTGTCAGGGCGCTTAGGTGTTATAGCGCCCTGCCTGCCCACCCTACCTCAGCCATGACTGTCCAAAAATAAACATTCTTCATGGCCCCTTATTGAGGTTCAGGGCGGAGGAGCTCAGACGCTCGGGTTCATTTTATTTGTGGCCTTCTAGCCTTTATACATCTCTAATTTATGCAAGAAGGAAAAATATAACCATATAAGGTCCCTAAAATATCATAAAAATAATTCTGAAAATTAAAAAAAAATACAACAAAAAATATTGGAAAAAAAAAGAAAAGAAAAAAATATAGAAATAATGACAAAAACTCACCCCTTTACCTTTTCTTTTGCTTTTATATTATTATTCTTTCACTAGTTTATTTATTTTATTTTTTTATTATTTTTTTTTTTCTGTCCGTCTGTCCTGTCTGTCATGTTATTTATTATTATTTTTTTAATGGGGATTTTCTCATTATACTCTAGATGAAATCATATAGAGTATTATAAGTTTAATCCAGCCGAAAAGTTTGTAACGCATAGAACCAAGCCTCGGACGAAAAAAAGTTATATATTATTTTTTGTTTATTTGTGCCCAAAAACCTCAAATCCGCCTGACGTCCGTCCGTCCGTCCGTCCGTCTGTCCGTGAACACGATAACTCAAGAACGCCTTCACCTAGGATCTTGAAATTTTGAATCTGGATGTTTGGTTGAATTTGTAAGGCTAAGTTCGTTAACGGGCAAAATCGTCCTACTCCTTCGGGTAGCTGCCATACAAAATGTCCTTAAAACACGTGTTCAAGAATATTGGTCGATAACTTCAGAAGGGTTTAAGCTACGTCTTTGAAATTTTGTATGTGTTATTTTTCCAATAGTTGGAGCTAAATATATGATTATGAAGAAAATCCTTTTAGTCCTTCGTGTAGCTGCCATACAAATATCCTGTCAAAATGTATTCACTTAATTTACAAAACTCACAATAACTCAAGTAATCTTTTAGCGACGAATTCGGAATTTTGTACAGGTTAGTTTTGAGTGAAAAGGAAGTCGGAGTTTACTAATCAGCGAAATCCTTTTACTCCTTCTGGTAGCTGCCATACAAAATGTCCTTAAAACACGTGTTCAAGAATATTGGTCGATAACTTTAGAAGGGTTTAAGCTACGACATTGAAATTTTGCATGTGTTATTTTTCAAATAGTTGGAGCTAAATATATGATTATGAAGAAAATCCTGTTGGTCCTTCGTGTAGCTGCCATACAAATATCCTGTCAAAATGTATTGACTTAATTTACGAAACTCACTATAACTCAAGTAATCTTCTAGCTACGAATTCGGAATTTTAAATAAGTTAGTTTTGAGTGAAAAGGAAGTTCGAGTTTACTAATCAGCAAAATCCTTTTACTCCTTCTGGTACCTGCCATACAAAATGTCCTTAAGACACGTGTTCAACAATATTTTTCGATAACTTTTGAACGCTTCAAGCTACGAATTTGAAATTTTGTACACGTTCATTTTTAAATGGTTCCAAGGAAAAGGATAAACATGTAAGGAATTGAGTGAGTCCTTCCTGCACCCCCCATGCGAAAAGGACATTTTTGTTCGATGACTTACCCAGTTTAAGATATGAAATTAAACACTGAATATTGTCTTTTAGTTTTGAGTAGCAATCTAATGGGAGTCCTTAATAAAGGACATACAACATACACACGCGTAATTCTACTTTATCCCCAACTACAATATAAATCGGAGTTAAGTATTCATCTAGAGTATTATACGATTGGCTTGCAGCCGATCGTGACTGCAGTATGTTTTTTATGTTAAATTTAATCATTCATTTATAATTTTATAATTTATTAGGTGGTTTTTTCTTATTTTCATTTTTTTGTGATTTTAAACTTTGTTACTCTACCATTCAATTCATTCTCTTTTTTTCTTCTATTATTATTCAATCATAATTTATTCGCAAAATATTCACGAGCACGACACCCACGAGACGTTGTTGAATCGACACTGATCTGACTGGCGGCCTAGCGAACGCATAATCGTGGCGGCTGCTCGAAAAATGAATTTCAGACTTTGAAAAATGCGAATTTTTCAACGCGATTTTTATTTCCGCGAATACTGGTCGTTATTGGTCATAAAGCGTGAGACTGACTTTAACGGAGGAAACTTTTAAACACGAAACGATTTGCGACAAATTTGGGAGTTGCATACGATTTAATTTCTTTTCTCATATGGGACTCGAATTTCATAAAAGCACACCACTCAATCAAACATTCACTGTTCAAAACTGGACTCGAAGCCTCAAAAGAAATTTTACACCGATTTCCAAGCAAATGCTACGCTTTGAACGATCATTTTAAGGAAATTGCCATGTCAGAAAGTGAAAATCACGTCTGGAATATTTCGGGTCGGCCCCGGGCAATTTCTCGTCACTAACAGGACACGCCGCGCGACACTCCCGGTTTTTTTCTTCTGTCGGAGGGGTTTTCCAAAAAAAACGCAAAGCACCACTTTTTCCCACAAATCTTTCTGCACACTCGAGAAAACTTCCCTTTTTTTTTTGTGATCTATTCGATTGCGCTACAAGCGCACATTTTCTACGTTTTGGTGCCCCAAATTTTATATTTTGTTTTCGAAAAATCAAAGATGATTTTCAAGATTTGGTTGGCATGATATAAATAGAGGAGAAGGTGGTAAAATGACCCCTGCTGTTAATTTGGTCCCCTAGATAGATAGATTTGGGAATAGGGGTTGGTGTGGTTAACCTCTCTCACTGCAGCCACAGTTGGGCTTATTGTGACATCCCCCCTTTTCCTCTTCGATCCCTGCGCTTTCAATGAAGCCTAGTATTTTTCGAAGAGGAATGGTCAGGAATTCCGATGGGTCCATGAAACCCTGACCGAAGTGACGAAGCCTTTTGCGAGTTAAACCCTCACATTCACAGAGGATATGCTCTGGTGTTTCGTCTTCGTCATTGCATATTCTGCAAATTTTAGTCTCAGAGAGACCAATCCTATTGAGATGCTTCCTCATGTGACAATGTCCAGTCAGAACTCCCACTAGGGTTCGGGTCTGATATCTGCTTAATTTTAGATAATCAGATGTTCTTTTTTCCGAATGTTTTGGCATAAAAAGCTTTGAGTGCCTGTTGCCCAGTGCCAAGTCCCAGTGAATGGCACTTTGCGATTTTTGCCACATTCGGATGTTCATTCTGGCTGTGCTTAATGGTATCCCACAGAATGGATATGGTCCCATGAAGTCAGCTTCTGAACCTTTCCTAGCCATTAAGTCGGCCATTTCATTACCTACATAGCCGCTGTGTCCCGGAATCCAAATGAGATTAACTCTGTTCTTATTTCCGAGTTCAATCAGGCATTGGAGGCAATTCCAAACAAGTTTGGAGTGGATTTGAACGGACTGAAGTGCCATTATTGCTGCCTTGCTGTCCGAGAGAATATATATTTGTTGGTTTTTGTAGTCCCGTCTGATATTTTCTCTAATGCATAGCATGAGTCTCCGCCTGAAAAACAGTGGATGTTATGTGCATGCTACAGTAGAATTTCACATTTGGGCGCACTTCATAAACTCCTGCTCCTACACCTTGATCCGTTTTAGATCCGTCTGTGTACCAGATTATGGATCCTGGTTTTGGAGTGGGTTTGTTTGTGGCCCAATCCTCCCTTTCAGGTAGGACAACTTTGAATGGCTTTGTGAAGTTAAATTTCGGTACCATTGAATCAGAAAGAGGTATCGCTAGTATCGGGTCCTTGTTGAGTTCCGCGGAGAGAGTTGGGCAAGCTATTTTGCGCTCTGACTCGTCCTCCGAGCTCAAAAGTTTGTATGTGGTGAATCTAGCTTCTTTCTGTATTTCTAAGTGTAGAGGTGCTAGGTTGAGAAGCACCTCTAAGGCAGCTGTGGGAGTGGTGCACATCGCCCCAGTAATACCCAGGCATGCCAGTCTTTGTAATTTAGTCAGCTTTAGCTGAGCAGTTTTCTGCTTTGTTTTCTTCCACCAGACGGATGCCGCGTAAGTTATAATGGGCCTAGCAACGACGGTATACATTAGTTAGTTAGTTTTGGACCGAGAAGGCTCCTGCAGATCCAGAGAGAGATTCTGGCCCTTTCAAGAACTTTGTCCAAATGAGCATTCCAGGTGAGCTTTTCATCCAGGATAATACCCAGGAATTTTACCTCACTAGAATACTTTATGGATTCTCCAAAATGAGTAGGCTTAGATAGCTTGTTCTTACACCTCCTTTTGGTGAATGCAACAATTGTGCTTTTCTTTGGGTTGATACCCAATCCTGCTTTAGTGCACCAGGTTGCTACCTGGTTTAGGGTATTCTGAACTAGATCAGTCACCGTCGCTTCAAATTTACCTCTAACAAGGATGGCAAGGTCGTCAGCGTAACCCTGTACCGTGACTCCGGAATTAGTTAGGTGTTGAAGAAGGTCGTCCACTACTAAGCACCAGAGGATGGGTGATAGTACCCCACCCTGCGGACAGCCTTTCGCAGCTGTGACTGTTGAGACGGCTAGTGTCGAAGTTATTTTCCTGCGTTCTAGCATGGCCTTGATCCAACTGCAGGTTTTTGGATCAATACCACGCTTTTGTGCAGCAGAGTAGATACTTTCGTAGGCAGTGTTGTCAAATGCCCCTTCGATATCTAAGGCCCCCTAATTATTTCTAATGATTCATAATACCATTTATGGTTTGTGTTACATATCGGGTATTCTGATATGAAACAGATAAACACCATAGAACAAAAGCGAAGTGCATTGCTTATTCATACCATTGTATTTATATATTATAGTAGTATCACGAAGCTCGCTTTGATGTTTTAACCGGCTTACACTAGAGGCGCTGCATGTGCTTTGCCAATTCCCTCTTATCCTACGCGTTCGTTTCATCAGTTCATTCAGTTGCTCTTTCTACTATCCAAAAGGTTGGTTGGTTCCGGTGCGGCGCGCGGGGAAATTGTGTAGTGAAATCTTTCTCTGTCAGTCAGTCCCATATATAGTGTAGGTGATGTCGAATTTCAATTTCTTGCTGACAGACTGGGCGGGGAGAGGAAAAGGGTGACTTATGTCTCGCTTTTATATTTTTTTTTTCCATCGTTTGGACGAATATTTTTGCCAGACTATTGTTTTCTCGGAAATTTTTGTACTTTAGGAATTTCGACATTTCGGTTTTTCAATCTTGCAAAATTATTTTTTTTGCAATGATATTATTTGTTGTATGGAAAGTAAAAATTCGACTGGTCCAATGAGGAATATTAACTCTGTTTGCAACACTTCGGTGTAAAATCGTAGTGAAGTGGAGCGAGATCGGGTCAAAATCCCGATTTCACTCAATTTGTGGAAATGATATCATTTAGCCACGAAGTCGAAATTTTGTACAAATTAGTTTTGAAATTTAACTCAAGTTTATTAGTTAGCGAAATCCCTTTACTTCTTCCGATAACTAACATACAAAAAATTCTTAAAGCACGTGTTCAAAAATATTGGCCAATAAATTCAGAATGAGCTAGTAATTTTTTCTCAATTACGCATAATAAACTACCTAAAAAATAATAAAGATGCGCGCAGACTTTAGGAAGATTTTTTTATACGACTACCATTTTGTTCGACTTGCAAAGTCGCGCAATTTCTTGACGGAGTGAAGTCGTAATGAAGTTGTAATAAGATCGGGTCAAAGTCCCAGCGACGTCATTTCAGTTTTTTCTAGGGGGAGGGGGGGGGGCAAAAGGTTATGTTTGTATATATTTTTATATATAAATATACATACATATGTTATATTATAATCTATAAAAATACATAATTCAGGTGCATCTCCCCTGCCCCCCACAAATGACGTCCCTGCAAAGTCCCATTTTATAAAATACCGTCTTACGAAACTAAGTTAGAGCAGCGCACCTTAACGGTTAGGTTAAAAATTTATCCCGTTTCCCAAAATTTTATGAATAATATAAATGTCCGAGCCCGAACGTCCGAATTAATAAACATTAATTTTATACATTAGGTGCCTCTTTTCTTTTTTATTTTCACCACTATTTTGAATTTTTTACAAAAATTATTATTGCATAATAAAATTTAACAGGTTTATAGTATTAAAACATCACCCGAATTATATTAACGTCTACCAATATTTTTAAATTATTTCATACGTAAAACCTTAAATATTTTAATGTATAAAAAAATGGACTTATACCTCTTTCAAATACAACGGCCATATTTCTTAGTTCTAATGAGATATTGAATTCATTTTTACTTCTTACGGTTTCCTATATAATCGTCAAAAAGTTGATTTCAGGATTTTTAGATATTCAAGATATTCTTAAGATTGATAAGGTATTAGATTGGTTTTCACTTCCACAGACTACTTATATAATCGCCTACAAACGCATTTCCGATTTCATGTAATAGCCCAAAACCAAATCACGAAAAACCTCCTAATCACGTAATAACTACGTAGTATTATACTACTACTTAGACTGCGTCCCGGAGTATGACCCCATTATGTAATTCATATTTTATATGTGGTAGCAGCGTAAGTATTCTAGCGCGACCCCATTCTACCCATTTTTTTAGGTTTTCAATCACATAGTACCCTACACCGCATCAATCTTAAACGCGTTCCGAACTTCTACCCGAAAAATAATAAAGTTGCGCCCAGACTGTTGGCAGATTTTTTTTTGATAATTTTTAAATTGTGCGAAATCCAACAGAAATAAATTTTTTTGGCGCAATTTGGCAATATTTTGCCAAGGTATGTCTCATTTTCACGATAGGTCACATGACGGTCTTGTATTACCAGTTCGCGCCCAGCATCAATATTTCCTTGCACAACGACCGATTTTGGACGATCTTCTTTAAATTTGTCCACCAGCGAAGTACGTCCACGATTAAATTCACTAAACCACCGATATATTGTGGCGTTGGATGGTGCTTCATCACCAAAAGTCACATTAAGTTGATCAGCACATTGTTGTTGAGATAATTCACGTCGAAAATCATAAAAAATCATCGCATGAAAATGTTCACGATTCTAATCCATTTTTTTGGCGAGTTAAAATTTGACAAAAAGGTTTTGACTAGTCAAAAATGTCAAATTTTACGACGGCAAAGCCAGATCACACCTAGCAACACTAGTGTACCCAATTCTCAGTAAATTAATAGAAAACCTCGTATAATGGAAATCTTTCAGGACCTGTAACTTCCTTAGTACAATGTCCTGAAGTTGTTTTTTTCGTATGCCTTGTGATTAATTTAACGAAAGGAGAAAGACATGTAAATCAAAAAATCGATAAAAGTGAGGTGATCAAAAAAGATTTTTTTGTGTTTTGTTTAAGAAATATCATCAGCAGAAACGGAACCAGGCGACAGCAGCAACTGGTGAGTCCTATTTTATTTTACCCCTTTTTTCGGTTTTTTTAAAAAAATTTATTATTTTTTTATTTTTTTTGAAATGTACACCCTTGCAGTAAAAGTTCCTGATGAACGAATTTTTTAACCGGTGGAATTTAATGTTTAAATCAAACTGTGCTCTGTTTTAGCGCACTGTCGATATAGTTTGCACAGTTTTTTCACCTTGAAGTATAATGAAGTCTGCCCTAGTTTAGGAGTCGGGGGGCGGTACAACCTCTTTGCTGTAACCAGAACGGAACAGTACAGCCTCTCTACTCAGTGAAATGGAAACCAGTTTATGGGTACACTTTCTCAGCTCAAAGAACTGGAGACAATACTGTCACTCAGTTCAATGAGCTGGAATTTTTTTTAACATATCAACATATTCATGCAAGTGTGCTAACATTGGGTTCAATGCCTAATTGTCTACCTTAACCCCAACTACTCCTTAGTCAGTACAGCGCACTGGTACAACTACTTGCCTGGTCCCAACTATCCCAACCCCTTCTGCAAGCTAACCGAAACTTCGTAATGCGGGTCGTCAGTTGCATATGAGAGTGACTAAGACCAGAATTTAGAAAACGCATATCTAGCTTAATAGGAAAACGGTTTAGATACACAGATGCGTCTAAAACATTATCCGCCACTACATATGCAATTGTAGAACACAATCCAACAGACAAGTTATTTCTTACTCTGCGCATCTAAATAGAACCGTAGATGTCCACACAGCCGAAATATGGGAGTGGTCCTAAGTGGTGGTCTAAGGACCTTGAAATTTTGAGAGGAAAGGCAGTGAGGCTTTTCAAAAAAGCTTACTTCGACTGGGATGCATACAGATCCAGCTAAAAAGAATTCAAATCGTCGCTGAACTTCGCCAAGCGTAGCTCCAGGAGAAAATCTTGCAAGGAAATAGAATACCTTAATGAAGCGTCTATAATGCACAAGATCCTCGCTAAGAACCTCAGTATACCTGGGTACTTGAGGAAGACTGACGGAGGCTGAACGGAGACGTCAAGAAAGTCTGCATCTGCTGATGGAGTTGCACTTCCTGGGGTGCATCTGGGAACTTGGGAATATTTCTCAGGTTGCAAATCTCGCTGTGGTGGATGTAGCCATTGAAATCGGACTATCACTCTTGAGAGGGTTAGGTGTGTGGTCTTACATGAGGTCGTCTCCACGGCAGAAAAATCTTTGAATGCTAAAGAATATACTCTATCGATGTTTTAAGATGTTGAGGAACCCCGCTGGGTGGGTGTTTTTTCCACTGTTATGGGTCATAGTGGTTGACGAAGTTTTACAGGCACCAATCTTTTAACCGCCGTTAAGGTGGTTGCCTACGCAGATGATATCGTCTTGATAGGGAAAGATAAATTCCTGGACACCTTGAGCGATTTACTAGACGTTGGCCTCAATTCCTTGAACGAGTGGGCTGGTAACTGCAAATAAAACCGACCATATCCTCTTCATGAAGGAAAAGACCGATTCAGGCTTCCACCCACGTCTGAATGGCATTACTAACCCGCTCTCCCATAGTGTGAAGTTCTTAGGAATCTACCTTCATCCTAGTTTGGACTAGAAACTCACGACTGATGACAGGATCAAGAAGGCATTAAATGCTCACTAAGCTTATCAGAAAATGGTAGGAAAAACCTGGGGCCTTAACCCAAAGATAGTCCATTGGCTGTACATCACGGTAGTTAGACCTGTTCTTACGTACAGGTCACTGGTGTGATGGTATGCGCTGGATTTCGGTACTAATTTTGCAGATGGTGGGTCTGACTAATTCCCTGAGAACTGGTTGGATCCTTGACTTCAAAAGTCAGGCGAGCTCGCCAGAGAGAGGTCGGATATGAGCATAGAGTTAGCTGATGAATTGATTCTATGTCCCATCGAACGTGTAAAGGGAATAATTGACATAGAAGCGCTCAGACAGACAGAGGGAGCTTCGGTGAATCTCTCGGGTTGCCGGCACGCAAAAATGTGCTGGGCTAAACTTGAGGAACTTTAGCTTCATATTGTCCAGGGGTCTTAACGCGGCATTGTCCTTTTGGGCGAAATGGAAAAAGACTGCGAATACCCATTGCTGATCTATGTCACTGTGAGGACGGGAATTTAGAACCGACTCTGGAACATCTAGTGTTGGAATGTGAAATTATACTCCGCAATTGTTATATTCTGTCTGATTGGCGTTCTCTATCTTGTTTGCGTCATTACTTTTGTTTTGCTGTCGTTAATGCGCAGTCCGACTTCATTTTGCGGCGGAGTCAAGATTGATAAATACCTCCTTAGCACTAGGGAAGGATCTTGCGAGGATGTGCTACTAGTTGGGTGGACTCTCGTTTCTCGTTCTTAAATCTGAAACTATTTCATCGAGCAACGGATTATAGACGGATCTGCGAAAGTAGTCTTCAGGTGAGGTTGCGGGTGGATTTCGCGTTTTGTGTTCTAGGGCTGATGTAAATTGCATTGGCTGATGTGTTTTTTAAAAGTTCCAGAATTTTTGTGTCCCCTGCTTCTATTCTGAAGCGAAGTAAAGCTCTGAAGTTACTCTCATTTGATACGGATCCTGTAGATTCGAAAACCGGGTCGATCTTACTTGTTGAAGTTGAAGGTGTGGAAGGTTTTGAAAATAATGAACCGAAAAGGACACACTATTTACAATATAGTCCTTAATCCTTATGAGAAAGAACTAACAAGTGGAACTTGTCCGAGTGTGATCTATGCGCAAACTTTTTGGTGGCTTTCCCTTTTTTCCTTATCACGCAATAAGGGAATACATAGTTTTTAGAGGGAATCCACGGTTGTTCCATAAGCTGACATTTCGTAAAATCTGGCATGCCCGACTGGTCCACATAATTTCCAATATCCATGTCCGTGTTCGATTGGTGTCGACTGGGGTTTTTCGGATGACATACTCTAGTGCCAAGTTGAAAACCATGGGGGCTAGACCATATCCTTGCTTTAAACCACATTCCGTTCGAAAGCTGGTTGTGGAATCGGTTTGTATTCTCACTTGGGATTCAGTGTTCGTCATTGTGAGTCTTGTTAGTCGGACTAGTTGGCGCACATCTGTATTATATTCCCAGCATTTCTCAAGTACCTGTTTCACCGAGAATATCTGGTCTGTTTTAGATCGTCCGGTTCTGAATCCACGTTGGTATTCGCCAATTGTTTCGTTAGTATAGGCATGCATTGGGGTCACAGGCTCACAAGCACCCTCAGAACCACACCCACGGCAGCACTGCAAACTATCCTCCATCTGCGGCCAATGGACATGCAGATCAAAAGTATAGCTGCAAAAGACGCTCTTCGACTCAAAGAGTTAGGTTACTGGAGAACTAGACCTGCTGGTCACAGTACCATACTCAATGACTTCTTGGAGTGTGATATAAATAGGGAAACGGACTAGGTACATTATGCCAATAGGTACATTATGCCAGAAATAGGTTTCGGTAGGGAATTTTCTGTTAAAATCCAACACAGGGACGACTGGAATGTAGAAAGCTACCTAGACAACAGAACCACAATGATTTTCTCCGACGGTTCGAAAATGATTTCTGGTACAGGCGCGGGGGTATTCTCACAGGAACTCGATGTTGCACGAGTCCTACAGGCTACCGGACCATGCCACTGTATTTCAAGAAAAAATCTTTGCAATACTTCAGGCATGCTAAATTATTGAAGCAAAGGTGAATGCAACAGAAGACATCACTATTTGCATTGACAGCCAAGCGGCCATCAAGGCCCTTAGTTCGTTCACAACACGATCCAAACTAGTTAGACGATGTCGTGGCTTTCTTAACTCTATCGGCACACGACACAATATTACCCTCTGCTGGATGCCAGGGCACGGTGGAATCCAGGGGAACGAGCTAGCTGATGAACTCGCTCGAGCAGGCTCCAGCCTAAGCTCACTATTGCAAAACCTGCAGATAACTATTCCGATCAGATCCATAAAACAGTCTATCGACTCACTATGATTGCAGTGGGCAATAGATGGTCAAACCTAACTACATGCTCAATATCAAGAACTCTTTGGCCTGAATATAATTACAGGAAAAGCAAATTTGTCTTGGACCTTAGCAGGAAAGATGCTAGCACACTAATCGGAGCGATTACAGGGCACTGCCTAATCAGTAGACACGCTAGACGACTGGGTGCCGAGGCAAATGATCTCGCAGCTGCGGTGACCCAAAAGTGGAAGAGTCAATCTTCCACGCCCTAAGCGATTGTCCGGTCCTATCGGGAACGAGAAGACGGAACTTCGGCGCATATTTCTTCGATGACCTTGGTAATATCGATAAGGGAAGATATGAAACATAGCGAAGTATATAAAATCCACAAAATGGTTTTAGGTTCCAGGAGTAATCGCACTCAAACGGGGAACACAACGGACGAACACTAACGTCTATTAAGGAGAATGATGACATCACCACCGCACATACCATGCCATACCATACCATAGGGCTTAAGACGACGTTCAATTATTTTTGGCAGTATTTTGTAGGACGTACACAACAATGATATTCCTCTGTAATCGACTCCAAACATGGCCAACCTTTAAAAAAAGGAAGTATTCTTGAACACTACGGTTGGCGCCCAACACTCAAAATTCTACGATGAAATAGATTAATCCTCCGCCGGTCCTGCAAAGTCCTTAACTCTTTATACCTTTGAACCAGGAGCAAAGATTGCTCATCTTCTATACTTCATTATTTATTTATTTTTGGCAGAGCCTGTAGAAGCCTTACTGCTTCTCGAACCACGACCTAAGTGGTCTTTTGTTCCTGGCTCTTACCCACTCCCTACGCCATATCTATTCCCTTAAGAAAGGATGTGATTTTACTCAGGGGAGTCTTCGACATGTCTTCATAGGTGAGAGTAAATCCGCCGAGAGTCTGCCTTCTTGATCTAGCCACAGCATCACAATCACACAGAATGTGCGCCGTAGTTATCTTCTATACTTACAAGTATCTTATCCATCGGCGATTTATGTCTGTCAATCTCAACACGACAACCACTCATCCGATCGCTCCAAAACTCTGAAAAACTTCCCAATTTACCATCCTCCTCTCCTCAAATAAAAAATAATTCTCATTTTTAATTTTTCAATGACATTTTAATAATAATAATAGTTTTGTTTTTTTTTTTAATATTACTTTTTTACACATCAAATATTTGAGTTACGATCGATCTTAATCAATTCAATTTGATTTTGTTCCCAAATATCATTTGATTCACATCAAATTGTTGGTTTTTATTTTGTAGTCGGGAATTCCCAGAATACAGAAGCTGTTGAAAAAACTCAAGTTCGTTCAATTTATTTGAATTTAATAAGTCCGTATTCCAGTCGTGAATTTCACGTGTAACTCTTAAAACATACCTCGATTGTTCTACGACTGATTTGTTCTTTTTTTTAGTTAAAATATTGATGGAATTTTTTGATCATTTTTTTTTTGTAATTCTATAACATTTAGATTTTTGTTTTTAAATATATTTATTTATGTTTTGTAATAAAAAAAGTTGCTATTCATTTTAATGCTTAACTACTACATTGTTTTTTTGTTTTTTAATTTAATTTTGTTTTGCTTGAACAATAACTTTTAATTATTTTTTTTATTTTCTTAAAGTGTAGTCTGCCGGTCCTTTTGTTTGTTCTTAATAAATAACTTAAGTTTACTGTATTGGTGCTTAACTTAGTTTAGTTTTTAATTTAAATTGTAATTTATAAATGTAATATTATATTTTCTCATTAGTATTTTACACGTTATTGTTGCTTTCTTCTATTTTATTTTTAATAAATTATCTTAAAAATTTATCACAGCACTTCTAATGACCTAATTTCAATAATTGTCAAATTGATTTCAATAATTTAGCTTGTGTTTCACTACAATTTGTCATAGATAAGTTGTAGATATTTTTTTTTTGTTTATAATTAAGCAATTTTTGTTTTAAGCATTTTAGAATCTAAAGTAAATATTCTCCATATCACATTTTGTGTATTTACTTTATATTTACAATGTACACAACTGTTCTTGGGAAGATTTATAATAAAATAATTTTTGCAGTAGTTTTGTGTCTTCTTTAAATTGATCCATTACAATTAATTGCAAATAGCGCGTCTTAAATAAAAGAGTAAAGAAAAAAAAACATCGGGATTTTAACCAAAATATCGCTAATATCACGCTAGATGTCGCGATATCCATGATCACCGTTAAAAGTCGTTAGTATAAAAGTACCTTAATTTGACTGGTCTCTGTAACAGCTGTATTAATTTTTATGTTAGTGCAAAACTGTTAAGCCGACTCTCACTCAGCTGGCAAATAAAAATTTAAATAAGCGAAAAATAGAAATAAAAACAAACAAGCGTTTAATTTTGAAATATATCTTTTTTAATTTTTCTGTGTTTTTTTTTCTTAGTATAATATTTGCAAGGTATATAAACAATACAACTATATAAAATTAATAAAAATTCATTCTAAAATTGAAATAATAAAACAAAATTTCCGTAATATAAATTATTAAATACAATAATTTCGATAAACAAAAAAGAAATATAATAATGCTAAACAAAAAGAAATGATAACTTAGTTACGTAAAAAATCTGTTTTAAATTTAATATAGAATAGTTTTTTTTTTTGTTTTTAGACTTTCACTAAATTACATATTAAAATTAGAATAGTTATTAAAAATCATTTAGAAATCTTCATGTTTCTAACGATGTAACAACTAAATTATGAAAAACACCGGACTCGCTCATCATGGCCGCTTGTCCGCACGAATCCTGAGCACTTGGTGTCGGACTGCTCGTGCCCAAACGCAACGCATCCATAATAACTTCGAACTCTTTTTGATTCTGATGATTGATGTCCAGGCTTAGATCGAGATCAAGATCAGTGATCGAATTGCTTCCGGTTAACGATGAACCGCAATGATGATGATGATGATGCAAGTGATGATGAAGCGAATGATGATGGCTGCTGAGATTGTGCGTTAGTTTCGAGCGTTTTATATCGGGCGGATAGTCATCGATTGCGGAAATAAGTCGTTGCGATGGCAAGTAGAACTGAGAGAGAGCTTCGCGTACTAAACGATCGTTTTCTTCTTCGGTTCGCGATCGTTTTCGCGACGATACCGCCTTTTCGAGCTGTTCGGCACCTTGGGTAATTTCGGGATCGATTAGTGGCATCGATGCATTGATTGCATTCAATTCGCGATCGAGAATTTCGAGATCGGTATCAACACTGGACGATGATAATGATGACGACAGCGAGGACGATATTGATGTCGTTGTAGTTGTTGATAGTGACGAGGTGATTGTTGTTTGGCTACTTGTCATATAGGATGATGACGATGATGATGCTGTTAGCGAGGCAGGTGATGAATAGCTGTGATGATGATGTTGTTGTTGTTGATGATGATGACTGTCTATTGAATGTGTCGTATGGAGGGTTGACGATACCGTCATGTTGTGTATCGATGTTGGCGGGTTTGTTGTTGACTTGTTGCAGGTGTTATTGTTGTTTTGGCTATGATGGTTGTTATGATGGTGATAGGAATTTTGATGATTTGATCTATGATAGTTATCATGTCGTAATTCCATTTGATTATTGTAATTATGCTGATACGGACTGTACATGTTGTCGTGTGCTGTTTCTGGTTTGGTTTCTGACCTGGAATAGAAGAAGAGAGTGTTGTATTAGTTTCACCGTCCGATCCAGAGTATGTTTTACTACTTAATTAACCAATTCAATCAGTTTTCAAATCAAATAAAGGCAAGACTGTGGTCGAATAGGAGGATTGACTTAAATCGCTGAGCCGGTCAAAAAACGTATCCAATCGAAACATTGTAAAAATTGCTTCAACGAATTGTTTACGCAAAATTATACACCAAAGCTTCTTGGAGGCAATACTGGCAATAACAAAAGTTCACACCTTAAGGTCAGAATCTCATATCACAAATTCCCAATGAATATCAGAAACTTATCTCGGAAGCTTCAATTGCATCACAACTAGCCGTCTTTGTTCTTATTTTCCTTTGCGGGAAAAACACAATTCTTACATAAATATGTTTTTATTCACCACTACAGGTGAACTGCAATGTCTTATTCACCACTACAGGTGAATTGCAATGTCTTATTCACCATAGAAGTAGCATATATGATCTACCGTTGCAATTCTTTGTCAATTGCTTTTCTATAGAATTTACGCCAACTTTATGTTGTTTTTATGGCTTTTCATGTACTTGGACGTTGTAAATTGAATGCAAACCACAAGTAGAGGTACAGGCTTATAAAAATATAAAAAGAAATAATCAACCTTAATTATTATTGCGTAAAGAGACATTTTTTTTAAAGCTTATTCCTTTGGCTTAGTAATAAATCTCGTCTATTTTAAATTAACAATTCTTCTCCTTTGAGAAATTCCCTTTGGCTTTATGCAATTTTTTTTCGAACAGGAGCAAGGATATCGTCGTTGGTTGTAACATTGCACCACATTGCACATTACAACATATCGTGACCTCACTAAAAAGCAAATTGTAAATTTCCGTTACGTATAAAAACTTTCGACAATTTTTTAATCTATTCGAATTGCTCTATTAAGAAATCGAAATTTCGATTGATTGGAACTGGTAGGATAACTAGAGTTACGCTTTATCCGTTTGATAGGAATTACACAGGATATAAATGATTTGATTATCTGTGTAATATTCATTATAAAAACTCTAAACCTTTTTTCTGTAATGCGGCCGTTTATGGAGAACTATCAGTCCGGGTGTAATTGTGAATTAAACGCAGATTATGGTTTTTAGTTTTAGTTTTAAGAAGGGGCGAAGCGCTGAGCCACCACGCACACTAGACACCAAAAGGGCCAATAGCGATCCCGTCAGAGCCTTGTAGGTCACTAAACATCCCTAAACAACCCAGATCCCTAAAGAACTTAACTAGCTTGTCATGCCCAATTGACCTCAGGTCCTCCAAATTGTCAAAGAAAAGACTGCCCAGCCACCTCAGTCGCCTCCTTGCAACCGCCTGACACCTACACAAAATGTGGGTGATGTCCTCCTCAGCACGTCAGAGTCAGCGATCCCATAGCATGCTTCCCTAGCCAGCAGTGACCTGTTAGTATTCCGACGAGTAGCCGCAGACTTCCCCTACTCCATGTCAATATCTCCCTAGTCTTCCGTCTGTCCAACCTTGGCCAGAGTGCCCTAGAAGTCCTACAGCTCGTTAGCGCCTCCCATCTAGATTTCGCTGCGTCCGCGGTACAATCCTTGATACGTGCTCTGATTCCGTTTAATGGTGGACTAACCACCTCCTCTACCATCCCGGTTGACGCCAATCCTAGTCTCGCCAGCTCATTGGCCAGTTCGTTGCCTGGTATGTCACTATGCCCTGGTACCCAGCATAGTCGTACTCTATTCTGGCTACAAAGTATCTTGAGCACTTCTCGACAGCGCTTTACTAGCTGGGATTTGATAGTCCCCGATTCCAATGCATTCAACGCCGCCTGGCTGCCAATGTAGAGTGAGATATCCCGACCGTATATCCTCCCAAACATAGAGATAGTAGTTAATAATGTTAGAATCTAATCCATACCCCAAGCCGGAATATTTGCTACGGATCAAAACCTAGAACGGAACAACTTAACCTAGAAGCTAGAACAATCGGGACTCACCACTTATGTACTTATTTAAAATTTTAGATACTCGACAATAAAACATAGGACAGTTCTTGGAATTCATTCACTTAAGTGTGGATTATATTGTACAGGGTGAATCAAATGTAAAGATGAATTATTTGTATGTTGTTCTACGAGGCAAGGCAAGTAAGGGTCGTCTGGTTATTAAAAAAAGGTCTTATTGGCAGTTTTCGTTTACTACAAATCTACTTCACTTTTCCACATGGTTGGTTGGTTGGTTGGTTTACGTGGTGGCCCATCTGCCGAAAACAGGGCCCAATTAGCACAGGAAGCGCCGTTTTAACACCACAACTCGTTTAACCTGCTCGGTGAGGGTTGATGAAGTAGATACATGGTTTAACAGAGACCTGGGGCTCCAATGGATTATCATATCCATCCGGAGCTGTTCAGGAAGGCGATTAGTTTTCCAATCTTGTTCTTCGAGATCTCGTCAAGGTTATTAAAGAAGTCTGGCTCTAGCTAGGGCTGGACACTCGCAAAGAAGGTGGATAACAGTTTCCCCACTTTTCCACATAATCGCCATTCAGTTCTAAGCCCTCTCCGAAACGCTATACCAGTTCCTTTAACCACTCTGCATAGAAGTGCATCGCCTGGGAATTGAACGGCAGTCCTGAATTCCTAATCGTTTTCAAACTGTTGTCCACCAAGCCACTGTTTCAAATGCAAGAGGAAGTAGTCGCTAGGTGCAAGGCCGGGACTATATGGAGGGTGGTCAAAAAGTTCCCAACGAAAATTTTGCATCTTCTTCTTAGTTAAGGAAGCGGTTCCCGTCAATTTTGGATCGCGCGTCTCAGTTTAGTGAGCGTTTCGCAGTACCAGCTGTAATTGTCGACCCACGTTCCATGAAATCAACCAAAATGAGGCCCTTTTCGTCCCCAAAAAAGGTAGACATCATTTGCCTCGAGTACGCAAATTGCTTAAACTTTTTCGGCATTGGTAAACTTGACTGGCGGTACTGCATTGAGTCTGTGTTGGTGTTAGGATATCCACGAGTCGCCCGGGTAATCAAATCATCTCCATAATGTCAATAGTAGTGATGGGTCTGTCGCGAACGATTCGGTCGAAAGGAACGATTCGGTCGAAAGGAACGATTCAGTGCTATGCTCGAATTAACTCGAGTCATGTGAAATGAAACAATTCGTTCAATCGGTCAGTAGAAACAATGAAAAAATATGTACGCGTGGTATTATCCCATGTAGTTGCAGTACGTATACACTGACGACTTTTTTTTTTTTTATGTCAACAGATTGTACCTCATGACCTTTTTTTAGGTCTCCACATTCATGAGTACGACTCGTTATCGTAATGTCGCGAGTCATTTCGGTCGGTCGCTTATTTTGACCGAATCATCAAACAAACCCAAATGACCGAATCGTTTCAATCGAGCACTTCAGCGAAATGATTCGGTCACACCGGGTTAATGAAATGAACGATTTATCCCATCACTAGTCGATAGCGGTCCAAAAACGCTGGCAGGAGAAACGATTATCGTAGCCACTGCATTCACCGGCAGACAAAAGCCTGCAGTGGTTTCGCAAATAGCCGATAGATGGCCCTGTGTTCAGACCCGCTAATATTTAAATATAAACCGAGGTCCCTTACTTTCTGAATATGCCTCGTATGTTGAATCGTAAGTTCATTTCGTATGTGTCTAGGTTTCAATACAAGTTTGTCCTGGAAATCATTTTCAGCAAAAGGGTCCGACCTTGCATGCTTCGTTGTTCATTCACAACAAATTTATTATTCTGTGACGCTTCGAGCTTTCCCCAATTTCTTAAAAAATTAAATTGTTTTATGATTCCTCTTAATCTTTGGCTTACATGCCGTAATTCATTTAGCGATAAGGTCTACACGCCATATAAGTCTTAAGAAATTATAAAAAAGGGGAAAGTCCCTTAGAACGTTTCTTTGATTTCAAATTAAAGCAAATTGTTTGGTTTAATTAAATAACACAAATAAATCTATTTTCCAACTACCGTTCTCTCAAGTTAATCCAGCTATTAACCCGCATAACTTAATTTTATAAAAAACAAATCCACTTACGTCTTACTACAGCAAAACAACAATAGAGAAAGTTCGCAGAGAAGTACAAAAAAAACCACACGAAGATTGTCTATAAAAAAAAATTACCTGCCTCCGCACTTTTCAAAATTCTCCTGAACTTCTACACCGAGTTGAATTCCTGCCATATAAATGTTTGCCCTTTTAGTCCTTCGCATAGAAAATCCTTCCTTTCCGAAGAGATTGTGTAAAAGACGCCCATGAAAAAGTGACTACGTGACCATACAACTGTCTGTATACAAAACGCGTATGTAAGTCGGTCGTCCTTTCGCTTGGCTTCGCTCAAAGGGTCCCAAACTCCAAAGCCGACACGGCGGTAATCACACATACTAAACACAGCACATGTCATACGAGTAATACACCCCAATTATAAGCATCCCTGAATGCATTTTCTCGCATTTAATGACCTGTTGTATGTATTCTCGTTTGTATGGATGTATGTCAGTCGAAGATATGTATGTAAGCTGGGAACTCAACCGCGATATGACGAAATCATCGCAATCAATCAGTCGATAATCGTTGCTGATAGAGCGCGTGACGAACGCGAAAAATACAGCCCATAAGGTCTAGGTGGGTGGACCGTTTTTTTGGAATTCGCCCATGTTGTTGCTTTTTATTTTTGTACACTTGAAGTATATGATGAAAAATTCAGTGGCCGCAATCTCTGGCTGCCAAACCGAAGATAGAGACGCATCTTCTCAGGGTAGCAGAAAAGCGGTTCAAGACCGCACGGCGGCAGGCGGGCATCAATGCAACAAATGCCGCGCGGAATTGAATAAAGAAAGCAAAGCGTACACGACAATGAAAGCAAAAAAAAAAAACTTTCACTCGCTGCCACACACTCTGCTCGACTACTAGGCTTTGGCTATGTCTTGCAGCGAGAGAGATGCCTCCGTCTAAGTCTAATAAACACTTTTATGTGCGCTACGCTAACCCATGCCCCGTGCTCCGCCCCGGCTGCGTAGAGGCTATCGCAGCGAATACCGTCGTCAATAAGCAGGTAAGCGAGCTGGGCTATCGCGGTAACGGTTACTTTTTCGTGTGTGAACACTGAAAATTTCGTAACGTTACAGAAATGCGAGTAGGTACCTCCCAGCGTCCCAGCTCCCAATACGCGAAATCTTCAGGTGGTATATAGGTCGATTTCTTACATCCTCCAACCCCGGGTTCGGGGCCATGCTAAGGTAACGATAAACGGTTTGCGCGACCGACTAATTTAAATCAGTTTTGGTTTGTCACTTACTTTGGTAGGTTGGCCAAGTATCGGCTTTGTTTTTCGCGTCGGACTTCGTCGGTTAGGCGCGAATAGGTGTTATTGATGCAAACGCTTCGACGTAGATTCGCCTCGGAATCTTTGATTCGTTCGAGCTTGTGTGCACAGAGCTGCAGGATGCGTTTACGTTCTTCGCGTTGGCGTAACTTTGGCGATATCATTGGCACCCGGGAGCGTTGATGATGATGATAGCCAACCGGAGATGACCGCGGTGGACCAAACATATCCGAATCGTCGTCATTGCCGTTTAACGGGCTTGTTGTCGGCAGTGTCATAGTTTTAATCTCACAGATTTCTTATTCTTTTGTACTTTCGAGTCCTTTAGAAGGGCTTTAGTCCTTATTTTCGATGTTCCACTCACACACTATCACTTTATTGTTATTAATTTCGGTCGAGTCCTTACATTGATCACAAACAAAGCATTTGAGGTAATTGCACTGTATGTTCAAAAATCACCACCTTAATTAAACTTTTTTTGGGGGGGTTACTAAACTGCCACTCAGTCCCTTCTTTATTCCTTTTGTTTTTTTCCTTGAACAGTTCTTGTCTTACATTGCTTTTGATAAATTGTCTTAAATTAAATTTTCTCTTTCACAATTGTTTTTGTTCAAATCATCTGTTTCCCAAAGCTTGTGGAAAGTCTTTTTTTTTTGAGTCTGTTATTTTCCAGTAGTTCACTTGTAAACTGTCCACAACACAATTTTTAACGAGTAATTGATAAAATGAGTTAAATTAGTAATCAGGGTCAACACAAATTATAGTAATCCTTGGCAGAGTGTGATAATCCAAATTGGTCGAGAGCGGGGGTATCAGTTGTACTAGAAGAGTATAGTCGAATTTTTTTGTATTATTACTTTACAATTTTTTCAAAAAAACAACAAAAAATCTTTTTATAATCCCAAATGATTGTTCAGTTCGTGTTTGAATTTTCGCGACTTTTATTTACAATTAATTTTTTTTATTTAATAATTTTTTCGAATTTAATTGAATATTTCGATTAAATGCTCGTGCATTTCTCTAACAATGGGAAAGAAATGAAAATTTTGTGCCGCGGAAAAAAGCACGTCCAAACCGTTCTCTCGTTCGAATTGAACTGAAAAGCTATAGACACGACTGATACCGCCCGGTTGTGTCTACCCGACTGGCATTCAAGTGAAGTGCACAAACCATTCAATTTTACACAGACACTTTTTTTTTATTCTCTATTCAATGCCCGTTCGACTCTTTCTCCAAAATTAATTATCTCTCCCAGTTCTCTTCGAAAAATCTCCGCTCTCTTTGAAGGTGAAAATCCAAAGAGCTTTTGACGAAGTCGACAAGGTGTTAGTGAGGTGTACGTACACCGTGTATGGATACAAAGCTTTATGCTACGAGAGAGCGAAGGAATAAAACATGATTTCATCGGGAGTGGGTACTCTACACGGACAGGGATTAGACGCAACGAAGAGACGGTCAAAAGAGAAATTGAAATACTATACGTACATGTTACACATGCACGCTTATTGCCAACTTCACATACATTTGTACATATATTAAACGCGAATTTACTTGGGCTGTGCTACTCTCTTTTTTTTGTATGCCGTGTTTTGGGTTTTTGTTTGGTTGATTGTGATTCCCACCAGTGTCAACTGAATTATCGATAAGTGTTTGTACATGTTTTATTCCTTCGTTTGTGTCTTCTTCGTCTGTGTTTTCCCGCTCGGGATTAGTGAATTATAATTTTATAAATAACGTAATGGTGTAATAACACTAAAATCGAATACAAAATGAAAACTAACGCATTGATGTAGTTAATATTTCATTGTTTATTAAATTAGCGACTTGGTCTGAAAAAAAACGAGAAAAACATAATTTCAGACTATGTTCTTCATACTTCAAATAAAATTAATTTCTCAAGAAGAGAAGGAATTCGAGGAAACTTGATGAAACTAAAAACTGAAAACAAATCGGAAAAAAACTGCCAACTGCAACTTTCCGGACAAAATCCGGGAAGCGATCAAAGTCGGGGTCACCGAATTCTAATGTCACTGCCAGGACCGTATTTATCTCTAGGCAGATTAGGCGACTTCTTACGTCGCAAATTATTTTTGTTTCGTAACGTTCCTATTACAGTGGGTAGTTTTGGCGCTGTAAAGCTACTAGAAAGTCCAAACCAAGAGAGATAGAGAGTCTAACATACAATTTAGATATTGGTGTAAGAGAGACAGTCACAACAGCTAAAATCTGCCAAACTGTAAAAAAAACCCGCAACGTACCGAATGCCATGCAGTGTTTCGCAACATTCTAGCAGTTCAATCCAAGAAAAATTCACTGCGGACTCTTATTTCACAGCCACGTAAGACTTGTTTTTGACTGATCGTTATGTATACTTTGTGGAAAGTATAATTCATCGCGCAAAACCAATATTTTCATTAAAAATCAGATGCTTATTTCGTTTACTAGATGCCGCTAGCATCGGAAATTGTTTTTTTTTATCGGTAATCTCTTTCGCGCAAAATTGGTCGCACAAAGCGATTTTCTTGCAGTTTTTTTTTCAACTGAAAGATAGCCAGTTTCATAACTGCATAAGAAAACTAACGGGGAACCATCTAAATAGGAATGCAACTAGCTTCTTGTAATCATTAAAAGTGAAGAGATTTTCCTGCACTTTTTTTCAACTGAAAAATAGCCAGTTTCATAACTGCATAAGAAACTCAACGGGGAACCATCTAAATAGGAATGCAACTGGCTTCTTGTAATCTTTAAACGTGAAGGGATTTTCCTGCAGTCTTTTTTTTCAGCTGAAAGGTCGCCAATTGCATAACTGCATAAGAAACTCAACGGGGAACCATCTAAATAGGACGGCAACTGGCATCTTGTAATCATTAAACGTGAAGGGATTTTCCTGCAGTTTTTTTTCAGCTGAAAAATAGCCAGTTTCATAACAACATAAGAAACTCAACGAGGAACCATTTAAATAGGAATGCAACTGGCATCTTGTAATCATTAAACGTGAAGGGATTTTCCAGCAGTTTTTTCAGCTAAAAATAGCCAGTTTCAAAACTGCATAAGAAACTCAACGGGGAACCATCTAAATAGGAATGCAACTGGCAACTGCAACTCTTGTAACCATTAAACCGACAGAAATCGGTATTGATATCTACAATCTGGGAAAATGAATAAATGCTATAAGTAAAAAAAATCTGACAACAGCCCGGGTGAAACTTTATTGTTTTTCCGGTCGAAGTTCGAGAAATAGTTTAAGTCGGGACTTACGCCAATTGGGTCATTCTTCGGGACGCGGTCAAAGTCGAAATTTAAAATCGGTTATTTCGGGACAAGGAGATTTTTTATAAAGTTTAATCACTAAAATAAAAATCTGCCAATGGTCTGGGCGAAACTTTATTATTTTTCGGGTCAAAGCTCGGGAGCGATCAAAGTCGGAGTGTATTATGAGTTGCTTCGAGATTATTAGATTTCTTGGAAAATTAATTTTGTTCTTAAAATAAAAATATTTATAATAGCGATTTTTAGCCGATTAAACATTGGAAAATTTCTTTCTTCTTATCATTTATACTCTCTTAGGAGCTGAAAAAGGAAAAAACTTAAAAACAAGTTTTAGGCGATTATTACGCAAGCACGTGAAAGTGAAAAGATATTTGATATCTGATAAGACCTGGGGATATAGTAGAAATCGTGAAAAAGTTTACAACCCCCTTTGCATCCCCTCAGGGGTCGAATTTTAAGAAATCCTGAAAACACTTTCTAGGTATTTATATGAAGAAGATGTACAATAAAAATGAATTCAATATTTGGGAAAACCTAATAGATATGACGAAAACCGTGAAAATATATGCATTCCATTTTTACTTATAATTTTTTTTGCCCCCCCTCCGAACGCCAATGGATATTTGAAATTTTTTTTAATCTAAATTAGTTTTCTAGTTGATCTACATAAACATACCGAGTTTCAACTTTGTAGCATAAGCCGTTCTATAGATAGGAAGAACACCCCCCACCCCCGTACCATACTACCCCTATAAAAAATTATATTTTTCCAACATGCTACTAATATAGATCTATCTAAATACTAAGTTTCAGCTTTATATCATTATAGGTTCTCGAGATATAAAAATCGGAACTTTTTCCTTTTCACCCTCCCCCACTCTCACCCTCTACACCTAGACTTCCAAAATTCTGCTAGGGTTCTATTAGGCCCACTTCAGGTAAAATTTTTAAGCATATATCTTACACCGTTCTTGAGATATGAGACGTGATTTTTTAGAAAAATTCTTATCCCCTCCACTTTCATGATCCACCGCCCTCTTAAAAAATTTTACTTTCAGCAAACTTCATTTGTCAACCTTTATACAAGAACCAAATTTTATTTGTCTAGTGCAATCGGTTCGTGAGATATCGTAATCTAAAGTTTTTCACCCCCCACCCCCGTACGCCACTGCCCCCACTCAAAAATTTATTTCCGATCTATTCTCCTAGTATACCTACAGATATTCATTAAGTTTCAATTTTGTGACATTAACCGTTTAGGAGATATAAAATTTAGAATGTGTCAATTTCGCCTTTTTTGCGTTTCGGACGCATTATTTTTCCCCCCACTCCCAAACCCCTTCACCTATATCGGCAATTTTTTTGCAAATGGGTCCACTACCGAAGCTCTATATAATTTCCAAATTTCAGCTTCCTAGCATATGCAGTTGCTGAGATCTAGAAACCAAAATTTTCCGTCTAAAACACTTCCCCCTCCTCCCCCTAACACCCCCACCATTCCAAATTTGGTCACTAGAGGGAGCCTACCCACTCTATCCACGAAAAAAAATTCAACTAAATAGCTCAAAGGGTTTGGGTGCTACGAGCCTTCAAACAATTTTGCGTACACCGGTAGACGTACGGCATACGGCGTACGGCGGACAGACGGACTGAAATTTTTTTTTGCTTTATTCGTGTCTACTCGTTATGAAACGTGAAAAAAAAAATGTTGAGGGTAGCAGATTTTTTTTTTTTAAAAATCGATAACAATACTGTATTATTGAAATAATAAAGTAAAATATAGATTTTTAGCCGATTCCCTTCTTGGTTCAATATCAAAAAAATACGAAAAACAACAATTTAGACGATTACTCTCAACACCCATTGAATTAAGAATCAATTCGCTGCCTCATCAGACCCTAACACATATGACGAAATTCGTGAAAACGTATTCAAACCCATTAGATCACCTTGGGGGGCGAATATGGAAAAATTATGAAATAAGTTCTTAGGCGATTTCATGATTTGATATCTCATTAGATACTACAAATTTCGCAAAATTTGTTAGAACGTAAAGCTGACTTCCGAAAAATCATGAAATTAGTTTTTAGGCGATTAAATGAAATGCCTGTGGAAGTAATGACCAAACTTTGGTTTGGTGAATGTTTTGACAGTACATTTTTAAACTGACAATACCAGTTTTCCGGGTACAATACTGTTTGTTTTTGTTTTGTGTGACGTTTGGGATTCGACTGAGTCCTGTGGTTTACATATGAAATAAAGCAGGTAGAAAAAAGGTTATAAAATTATAACAGGCGGGTCAATTAAGTAAACTGGTTAAGAGAAATGACAAAAAGAATTATGAAGAAAGGGGGTCATAAAACGGTAACAAGAGTGGTAATAAAAGGTTATTTAAAATGGATGTTTGCAAAATTAAATCAAACAGGTATCTACATGCATCATCTCACCATCACCCACTGCAGAAGAAAGAAATGCTAAGAACACATAGAGTTCAATGTATAACCAACGTTAATCCGCACTCCCTTCGCAAGGAAATGAGACATTTACAGGATCCTTTTGCGGATATACGAAGACACCACAAGTTACGAAAGACCAAGAAGATAAAAATAAGATTGTAAAGAAAGCCGGAAAACACTTTTTAGGAAGAACCCGTACAAAAAAATTGATTTAATATTTCAGAAGGCGTAAGAGATATAACGAAATTCGAGGAAAATATATCCACCCTATTTTCACTCATAATTTTATTTGCTCTCTTTCCGTACGTCAATGAATACTGGAGGAGTTGTTGAATGATAATGACTTCTAGAGCATCTGTATACATCCACCAAGTTTCAACTTTATAGCATAAACCGTTGCAGTGATAGGATCCACACGTATCATACTTTTTTCAGCTTTCTATCTGTCTGGTTCTCGACATATAAAAATCAAAATGTTTAACCATCCGCAGCTCTTACTCCCTCACCCCAAAATTGTTTTTCTACTAAGGGATAAGCAGATTTACCTTGTATATAAATTCCTACTGTTACACCAGTTTCAAAAGATCTCGGAATACTTGTATATAAAAAAATACCCCGCAAAGCAAGGATGTAAAGACTATTGTCTAATCTCTGGTTATTAATAACATAAGTTTATACTCGAAATTATCACTGAATATTAAATATGAATTCCTATATCGTTTTTGAATTAGTTCTTGCGATATGCATTTTTATCCTCCCCATTTCAATACTCCACCGCCACTCTAAAAAAAATTTATTATCAGGGAACCCCATTTATATTCAGGAACCACCTTGTCCAACACTGTTTTTGAAAAATTGAATTTTTAATCCAATTTTTATTTGAAATTTTCAGTATATTACATTTTTTTGAGTAAAAGTACACATTTCAATCACTTTTACACGAAATTTTTGGTATTAGTAAATTATTCATGTACTTTTCAACTGAACCGTATAATTTACATGAAAAGACTCCCAAAATTACGCAACATTTCGTGTAAAATTAACTATATTGAAATTTAAATTGAAAATTACGTTCTTTTTGTGTAATTCTACATGTCTATTTGAATTTCACGACGAAAAACATGTAATATATAATGAAACCACGCTTCGTTCGATTTTAATTTCTACTGAAATGAAAATGAAACGCCTTCGGTGGCGCAATGCGGCTACGCGCGCCAAACACACGCAGCAAAAAAAGAATTGATTGCGGGTTCGATTCCTTGTCATTTTTTTGCGAATGGGTTCAATTTATTTTGAACGATCACAAAACATGACAATATTAAAACAATAAAATGAAACTGGATCCTATACGCGAGTAGCCACACGTCATCAGTAGATTTGAAATCACTCAGCCCATCAAAGAGTCATCAAATCGTCATCGAAGTATTGCCAGTAGGTTACATACTCGTAGTACTTAGATTAATATTTGTCAACTTGTTGTAATTTGAACAAAGGAAATGACGACAATATAGGCCAAGTCCACAAGAATCGGGGCAGTACAACATTTTTGGTGACGTAAGAACACTTTAAGATAGAGTTGTTTATACGAATACTTATTGTGTTTTTTCGCCTCACATCGAATTATGTATTCAAATCCTTATCCTTCGCTTTATCGTTTTTTTATCAGAATCTCCAATTGTAGGGGTCATTACCATTCGATTTCAAGTTTAAAAGTTTTTAGATTACTTGCTTACGTCGACGCAAGTTTCTGCGTAGACGCTACGCTTATCGGTAACGTTTTCTGATAAGTTGCTACCTAGCTACATGTGTGTACATATTAGATAATTTATTCTGATTACATTGCACTGTGAAATTAAGTTGCAAATCTAAGTGAGATTAAAATTTTTAATTATACATAATGAAACATTTTTCATATTTTAATTGTTTTCTGCATTTAGAATGAACTTCGTTACAAGCCAAGACTTGATGAGCTTATCAATTCGTTTAAGGAACTGATTATGCAACCCAAATACACCCCCTTGGGTCCTAAATAGCCACAATCCGTCTTTCTAGGTGATTACATAGAAAGCCTTACGAAGGAAAACCAATTCAATATCTTATCAGTCCTGGGGTATATGGCGGTATTCGTGAAAAGGTATCCATCTAACTCCTAAATATAATGATGCATTCTAAAATTGAATCAGATTTGATTTTAGTTTGAAGTTCCTGCTCCCAGCGGCAGCCTAACTTTTGGGAATTGAATCTAAAAAAAAACTGAAAACGCTTTCTAGGTATTTATCTGAAAAATCCGTAAAAGTCAAATTATTTGAATATTTCAAAAGACTTAAGCGATATGACGAAATTCGTGAAAATATATGAACTCCACTTGTACTGAATATTGTTTTTATCCCGTCCGTACGCTTTATGGAGACATGATTTTTTTTATTTAAATTACTTTCTAGTGCATCTATATTGCCCCACCAAGTTTCGAAGTTTTAGAGTAAGCCAATCCAGAGATAGGAAAAACACCTTCCACTAGTGTTGCTTAAACATCGATAGTGTCGGATTTCGAGAGTATCAATATTTTTTCACTAAACCATCGATACTATCAAAAGTGTCGTAGAGTTTTCTTTAATCATAGATTGTGTAGAATTTCAACAGTATGGTCATTTTATTTTAAACAATACGAAAATACTAACAAAGGCATGAATAATACAAAAATTATTGCAAGAATATTATTTATTATGCTGTTATGACACTGGCTATTTTTGCGGCTATAAAGCGGCTAGACAACCCAAATGGAGAGGGATAGAGACTTTAACATACAATTTAGACATTGGTGTGAGAGAGACAGTCCGAACAGCAAAACTATGGGTAACTGTCAAAAAAGAATCCATAACTGTCAAAAAAAAGAGGCAACAAAGCGCATTCGAGCAGTGTTTCGCAACATTCTAGCAGTTAATCCAAGAAAAATCCACTGGCGGCTAGATTTTCCAGCCGCTACAGACTTGTTTTTGACAGTTCGTTATGTATAAATTATGGAAAGTGTCATGTTATGCTATGAAACGCGCTAAGATCAGTATTTTTTATAGCAAATCAGTCGTTAATTTCGTCTACTAGATGCCGGTAGCATCAGCAAGGGTATTTTTATCGGTAATCTCTTTCTCTCTATATTGGTCGCCTTGTCGCACGATTGGCTATTATTGCACTTTTTTCTAGCGAGGAAATAGCCAGTGTCATAACAGCATTAGTTATATGCAGGAAAAATTCTTTACGCAGAAACTGATGTAGCTGGAGTACCTATATAAATATTGCTTTGAGAATTCCGCGTTGGTTTACCTGGATCCAATAAAAGACGCGTATTTAAAGTAAAATTACACTAAGCGTGAATTTACATTAGTAATGGTCTAATATAATCATGACGCCTGAATTTACTCGTTTTATAGAGCAAGATTGATGTAGTTCCCCACCTTATTGTGTAATATTACCTATTTGTGCGTTAAAAAACGGTTATACGTCAATAAGATGTGCAATTACATAAATTATGTATTTTTGCACTTATTTTTGATTTTAATACAGATTTTTTTACATTCTGTTTTTAGAGTGTAGGGAAGTCACTGAAAGTTTTCCTTTTTCAAGGACTTCACATGGAGTTGCAGGAAAGACTCACTCAATTTTTAGCACATTTATCCTCTTACCAGGAACCATTTAAAAATTAATGTTGTACAATGTTGAACAAAACATCATATTCCTAGCTTGACGCGTTCAAGAGCTATCGGAAAATAATCTTGATTACGTGTCTTAAGGGCCTTCTGTATGGAAGCTACTCAAAGGAGTAGATGGATTTCGTTGACTGTCAAACTTAAACTTTGTTTTTCTTCGAAACTAATTTAATCAATATTTCGACTTCGTGGCTAAACGATTTCTCGAGTTATACTAGTGAGTTCCGAGAATTGAGTGAAGATATTTTTACAGGTTTTGTATGGCAGCTACCCGTAGGACTCATGGGATTTTTTTCATATTCATATTTTTAACTGCAACTTTTGGAAAACCCACCTACAAAAATTTCAAAGTCGCAGCTGTAGGCGTTTCGAAGTTATTGGCCAATATTCTTGAACACGTCTTTTAAGGACTTTTTGTATTGCAGCTACCCGAAGGATTAGGACGATTTTGTCCATTGACGAACTTAGCCTTTCATGGGTCGCGTTTACGTGCAGACCAGATCAGTTTGAATAGACCAAAAAATTAGTCTGGTCGTACGCATAAACGCAAACCAAACCAGTCCATTTGGACAGATTTTGGTACGGACCGAATGAAACCAAACCAGTCTCGTACCGTGAAAATGCGCACATAAATACCAAACCGGTCTATGTGGACTGGTCTGGTCTGCACATAAACACGACCAAATTCGACTAAACAGCCAGATTCAAAATTTCAAGATCCTAGGTCAAGACGTTATTGACCGGACGTCAAGCGGACTTGGAGTTTTTGCCCCAAATAAACAAAAAAATAATATAATAGGTACACAGCAATTTTGTATTTTAATACAAACGCACCCTTAAACTTTTTTGCTCTTCTGTCATTCAACCCTTCAATAGGGACATAACAACCCTTCAATGGGGTCAAATCAGAATATAACAGTTTTGTATTTAACACAGAATAATTGAGATAATTTCCAAAAGTTGCTCGTTCGTGAGCTTCACCATGATACAAATGTAAATCTTGACTGACGTTTTCACATTGACAGACCAACAAAAAAGATTAAGGGTGTAGTGTCATCTGTGGGAATTGGTGCGGAGATCAACTAATGTAGGTGGCATTACTGGATCTCCACACTAATTCCCCACAAAAAATGCGTTCAGTGGATAAGTTTTTCTGACAGCTGGGGAAGTTTGTTTTGGCGCGAAGAGAGTTTTTGGAGAAGAAAGAAAAAGCAGGAGGTTAATGCTGTTATGACACTGGTTATTTTTCAAGCTTAAAAAAAAGCGCAGGAAAAACCCAATCCTACAACAAGGCGAACAACATTAAAAGAAAGAGATACCGCTCTTTCCGACGCTAGCGGCATCGAGTAAACGAAATTAACAACTGGTTTGTTAAGAAAAATACCGGTTCTAGCGCGTTTCATAACATAACATGACACTTTCCATAATTTATACGTACCGAACTGACAAAAAAAGCGTGTAGCAACTGGAAATGAAGCACCCAGTGGTTGTTTCTTGACTTGAACTGCTAGAATGTTGAGTCTCCAATAGAACGTAATGCTTTCGACATATTTCTCAGGATGAGATATTAGATTGGTTTGCACTTCCACAGACTTTTTATATAATCGCCTACAAACACATTTCCGATTTCATGTAATGGCCCGAAACCAAATCACGAAAAACCTGGCGTAACAACTGATATTATACTAGGACTAGACCTCGTCCCGGAGTATGACCCAATTATGTAATTCATATGTTATATGTGGCAGCGGCGTAAGTATTCTAGCGCGACCCCATTCTAACCGCTTCCCGAGTTTTTTTTTAGGTTTTCAGTCACATAGTAACCTACACCGTATCTCAGAATTAAACTCGTTCCGAACTTCTACCCAAAAAATAATAAAGTTGCGCCCAGACTGTTGGCAGATTTTTTTTTTTTTTAATTACTCTAGTAGCTCATCTACATATACGTACTAAGTTTTAACTTTCTAGCATAAGCCGTTTCTGAGATATACAAAATAGCCCCTCACCCCCGTACCTTGCTACCCCTATCAAAAATTTTATTTTTCTAGGGTGTCTCTACAGTGGTTCTATATAATCGTAATTTTTTTGCTTTCTATTCATTACGGTTTTCGAGAAATAAAAATCAGATTATTTTCCTTTCTACCCCTTTTCACTATCTCCCCCAACACCCACAACCCCAAATTTGTTTATCTATTATTCTACAGGTCTACTGACCCCAACTCCTGTAAAATTTTCAAGATCATCAGGTTTGAGATATAAAAATTAAATTTTTTGAAAAATTGCTATCCCCCCACTTTCGTGCTCCACCTCCCCCCGCAAAAAGTTTACATTCAGTAGACTCCACTTGTGATCCCATATACTGAAACCAAATTTTGTCTTCCTAGTACAATTGGTTCGGAAGATATTTTAATCCAAAGTTTTTACTTGTACTGAACGCTACTGCTGCACTGGTCACGGAGCAGGTAAGTGCAGCGCTGCCGAACTTGCTACTATAGTAGTATTTTACTACTATTTCAAGCCCGTACTACTTATACTACTCAAATTTCAATTATGCTACCCGGATGAAAAAAACTATTTATAATTATTTTTAATTTTTTTTGTAAGACGATACCCAAAATACACATCGCCAAAAAAAGTTCTCTTCCATCTGTGTGATTGGCATTTGGCAACTCTAATCTTTATAACTATTGTGAAATGAATTCTTGCCTGCATTGAATCTTTACGGCGATTCTACGTATAATATTTTAGGTGCTTATACGTAACATACCTACGTTCTTTGTACGTACAAAATTCACTCCATTTCTACGAGTGGTGCAACGTATTTGCTTGCGGATTTTTTTTATTCCCGCCTTTTACATAGAGAAAAAATGAAGGATTTGAAATTTGACTTATGAAGTCCTGCGCTGAACTAGCTGCAAAATTTCGAATCCTTCTATTCTAAATGTAAGACAGAAGTAATAAAAATGAGTATGCAAAATGTACCTGAAATGTGGCTTTAGAAATACGATGCCAACTCGAAACTCGAACTTGTTAATAACAACTTTGCCGAAAAGTGGGAACCGTCAAAAACTTTGATTTTTAAGTACAGAAAGTAATAAGCATCACGGCTATCTCATTACACAACCCAATAAATGCTTCTTAGAAAATTTTAAAGTAGAGTCTTAAAACTTATATTTACTCAACCTTCATAAATAAGTATTAATAATCCAATACATAGTGGTACTCTCAGATAAACTGGGAGAACTCCTAAAATATCGAGATACCAACATTTATTTCTGAGGACTGACAAAGTTTTTGGGTACTCCTATACATTTTTTTAAAAAGCACTTGCTAAGTTTTGAAATGAGATAGCCGATTAAGTCAAGATAAAGTCTCATTTTTTATATTCAAAATATGTAATTATTCAAAGATTTCATATCTTTATTTGGATTTTAAAAGAAGATTTTTTTGTTTTGAACTTAATTTAGAATATACATATGTGTATGAATTGTTGTACATTGTTATATTTATATTTATTTATGCAGTTGGGACAAAAAGTAATATATTTTTATTGAATATTTGATAAAATAAAGAATTTTTAGCTTTCTTAGGTAATTATAATTTATGTAAAATGAGAAGACTGACTTTTTTACACCTTAGCTTGATGGAATATGAATAGTTTTGAGAGGCTGTTTTGAACACAACTGGAATTTGTTTTTAATTTGAATTTTTTTTAATGAAAGATTTTGTAGGTCTATAAGATATTTTTATAATTATAAAGATGAATACTGTTTTTTTTCTGATATAATCATAATTTGTATGAATAATTTCATTTTATTTTGTTTAGTTATAACGAAACTGAGTCCGTTTTTATAATAATTTAATCACAAAAAATAAAAAACAATTAGTACAAACGAAATGTTGTATGTGTTTATGCATTTCAAAAGTTTTGACCGCTGCTACATTTCGCATCCAAATACTACTCAAAACATGTAAATTTTGCTACCCTAAAAAACTTCAAAACGACAGCACTGATCAAGTATCAGCAGTCGCGCGGCCGAGTCGCAATTCGCAAACAGACAGTACAGCTTGTTTTTGCCTGAACCAGTAGTCTACTGCCGACGGCGACGGTCGGCAATTCCAGCCAGACAGTACCTTAAGTCGGCGTGAAATTTTTGTTGTACAAGGCCAAGGGTTTTATGGTCTGAACTGTGAACAACGTAACCCCCACAGCCGGAGCTTGCCAGAAAGCAAGCACGTCGCTCCAGTTTGCATTTCAGCCACCAATTCAGACGTGGGCGGAATTGGATCCATGTTTCCCGATCGCCAACCTTTCCTTCAGTTATTATGACTTTTTTAAGTCGAAATAACCACTCCAAGGCCTCCGTTCTCAACAAGGGTGGGTTTGTATTAAAATACAAAATTGTTATGTAGGTACCTATTGAATAACCATTTATAATTTTTTTTCGTCCAAGGCTCGGTTCTATGCGTTACAAAATTTTGGGATGGATTAAACCTGTAAAACACTCAGATTCCATCTAGAGAGTAAAAATCCCGTTTAAATTTTAATCGCTTATTAGCTTTAGTTTAGTAAATAATAACGTAATTTAAAATGTACGTGTAGGCAATTGATTACAAGTAAAAACAGCAACAATAAATTCTCTGAGTCAAACAAATTCTAAAGAGAAACAAAGTCATAAGCTAACAACAGCGTCGACCGTCGGAGTCATAAGGAAAATCGAATTTCCCCACTGCCGGAGACGACGAAAAAAATATAAAAGATTATTCCTCTAAAATTCCGTAATTGACTTTTACTAAGTGACAGCGAGCAAAAAAAAACCCGCACCAAAAAGCGAAGAACTCATCTCCGACATTCAGCCTGCCTGCTGCCCGTAAAATCATTGAAAATCGTAAAAACTAAATTGGAATGAAAAGGTGGAAGCAAGATGGCATAAGCGTACTCAAACGCGACCAAGTAAGATGTAAGACAGCACGTATCCAACCAAGAAGCCAAAGGCAGTGAATGCCAACAAGTATCTTGGTGTGTATAAGACTATCGCTTTTCATCTAATAAACGACCAAAACAACAACAAAATCAGAAGAAAACGTAGTGAAATTTTTCACAAAGGCAGGCAGCCAGATAAGCCGGGAAACGACACTTGGCATTGACACCGCGGCAGCTACTTTTGGTAGCCTGTTTTAACTGCAACAACCTCGCCGGAATTCCCCAAGCTGGGCGAACGGAAATTAGATAAATTTTATTAACAAAAAAATTAAATTATAAAAGATAAATCGTCGAGGAACAATTAAATTCAATACACCGTTTAGCTGCTCTGTTGTTATCTAGAACAGAAATCATGTCAGCACCGCCCGTTTGGGGCTAATTGGGTTTCTGTTTTGTCATAATACGCTTTATGCCACATTCGAGCGTATGTCTGCTCCGAACGCTGCATGTGTGTCGTCGCAAACACGTCCCAGGTCCAGATTGCCGCTGCTACAAAGTAAACAGAACGCAGTCCGTAGCAAGCGACTACTGTACACAGTGTACATAAATATTAATATCTTAAGATACTCGGTATCTGTTAAAAGAGCGCCCCGCATCCGCAAGAACTCGGATCGAGCCTCGAGCGTGGCTTTGTTGCTTGTTGGGATTTGGGATGATGCGCGAGCGTGAAACACAATTTTTGTGTCTATTCCATAAACAAACTGGAAACAACAAAAACAAAACTGTCCCAAGTACACCACACATGATATGCTTATGCTTGATTAGAATTTTTTTTTTTTGTTTTTTTTTTTAAATTTCAATATTTGTTTCCACTTTATCGCTTATTTAACGAAAATTTATCGCTTGAAATAGATAGCATGAAAGGCTAGGCTAGGCAATTCGGAGACAAGTTGGTTTTCGTCGCGATAATCCCAAAGTTTGGCCACAAAATGTCAACAAACCGAGACAAAAATAATAAAAATATCTACCATAAGTGGAAACAATAATTTTAAATAAAAGCCAACTAACTGAATTTCCATTATCTTTAGGCACGAAGACGGGGACTTTACCTCATCTTCCGGAACAAAGAGACAGATAAGTAAGTAAAGGTAAAATGCATTATTCTTTATTCTCAGGTTGATTGGTTACGTGCCAGTGATGTCAATTTAGTGCTTTCAGCGTTAAATTTGGTGCCCAAAATTTCGTCTCAGCGGAATTAGTTTTACCACTTGCGTGTTATTTGAAAATTCCTGCGATTGATATGAAAAAATAAATTTTTAGTGCCTCCCTTTAAGTTGAAATTAACGCTCAAAATTTCATATTCTAGTGCTCAACCAAGAAAAATACTTGGCAACACTGGTTACGTCAATCCAACTTTCAATATAACCTTGCCAGCCTGTCTCTCTCTCTCACCCCTTGGCTTATCTCAACGAGATTGTGTGAACATTTTTATTAATTATTAAAATCTTTGGCGTTTATCGAGCGACAAATTAACGGCGACGTTATCACAGAATAACGCAGAGGTACGTGTCGATATCTACGAGTAATTGAAATTGAAAGTGTACTGAATATTATTTAAGCATTAAATAAATAGATGATAACAAGACATGTGACGGGGGGAAGAGCGGATTGTACCGAAAAAAAACTATCAAGCAATTCAGGTAATGCGAAAACGTTACCTGAGCGTAGCTCATACGGTCATACCTGTAACGTTTGGTAAATAGTAAAAACGATTATGATGTTTACTACGGTAAAGTTCATAAGAAAAATAAACGAGGTAAGACTCGTAGGTAGCCGATATGCTTATGCTGTACTGTCTGAAAAACACACTAGGGTATGCTGTTATGACGCATATCTAGTTGACGGACGTCATTAAACGATAATAAAGTTTGTCGGGTTCGAATAACGTGACCGCTTTCAGTAATGTGTAAGCAAAATATATGATATCATTTTATTTGCATAGTTAAATTAAGGGGAAACAATATCCAACCAATTTACAAACTACACTTTTATCTAATTTTGTGTGAAATATTTTGGATTGCATGTACTCGTACAGTAAGGCTTATTTTACTTTATTATTTTTCAATAATAAAGTATTGTGATCGACCTGTAATTTCCGACAAAATTTGCTACCCTAAAATTTACTATGCGATAGACAACCTAAAAAATAATGTTCCGAACTAGAGATGGACAAAGCAGTTCCTTTCAGTGAAGTACTTCACTCCGAGTTACTCACTTTAAGGAACGAGTTCAGTGAAGTACTTCCATGGAACTATTCGTTCCTTCGTTTTCGTTTCATCGTTCGCTCGCGAACTAGTTCGTTCTTTTAGTTCATAGTTCATTACTTGATGGGAGTTCGGTGATGAGTAGTCGTAGTCGGAAGACAGTAGAGCAAAAAAAAAGGTCAGTACATCTAGAAGATGATGAGCAATAAAAAGAGGTCAATAGATTTAGATCTAGATGAGCAACAAAAAATGTCAGTAGATCTAGATCTAGATGAGCAAATAAAAGGTTCCTATAGTTCACTCTGTTACACTCTATTTTTCTTGAGTAGGTATATCGTTTTTAATTTTTTTGTCCAATGGAACTGCAGTTCACCAAAAGGAGTGAGTTACTTCACTCACTCACTTCAATGAAGTGTTCTTTTGGAACAGTTCACTCGTGAACGACCCATCTCTATTCCAAACAGCCTCCTGGTTATTCTTTAGGGTGTCGGTCGCATAGTAACCTACACCGCAACTCAGCATTAAAGATGTCCAGACTTCTACTTAAAAAATAATAAAGTTGCCCCCAGACTGCTGGCAGATTTTTTTTTTTACTTATTTACGTATTTTTTCCAATTTCAATCATAGAAGATAAAATTTTGACAAGGTGTGGCCTTGTCAAAATTTTAATATTAAAGAATTCTGAAACCGATTTTTAGACGATTATATAGCAAACCCGTTAAAGTTAAACACAAATCGATATATTATCAGATATAAGTGATATGTCGGAGTTCGTAAAAATGTACAGAATCATTTTCCATCATACTGAAAAAAAATACTGTTCTTAATATTAATGAATGCCTTTTTCAAGAAAACGATCATCACACAGCTCATGGTTGCGGATCCTCTGTTGGCTGCTAATTTATTGTTAAGGTTCGCGCATACACATCATTGGACCGTAATCAAATGGTGTCAATTGTTCCGATGAGAAACAGTCGCAGCAGTAGCAAAAGTGTGCGGGGACCTTGATGCGTTTTCATATGGCATAAAATACTTACATTGAGAACGGTGACACATAGACAGCGCGTTGTCTATGTGCCATATTCATATTCATCTATTTCTTTGTACTTCCAAAGTTTCGATAGAAATATATAAAATGATCGAATATTCGTTTCTCATTTTTAGAGTAAGTATTGACTACAGTGACAGGATTATTCACAATTATGAATTTGTACCTTAATATGAGGAACAACATTAGTAACATTAATTACTCTTTTCATCAATATTATGAATTCATTCATCATATTATACTGAGAGTGACCCATTTAAAAGTAATGAATCTGTACTTTAATACGAATTATTGTTTTCATCAATGTTATGAACTCGTTCATTGTAACAATGGATTTTAATATCATTTCTGTTATTGTGTGTGTGTGTGTGTGTCAAAAGCAGACCGAAAAATGATGAACAGTTACGCATAATATTAATGAATACTTACATCGGCTCGAAAACAATGATTTTTTGATTATAATGACGTACATTTTAATTGGTTCGATATACCTTTTTGGTTCAGTGCAGGCGGATGTAATTACGGATGCACAGAAACTTAGGGAAGCTATTTTAACACATAAACATCAATATTTCATGGGAGAACAAAACCGGTAGGAATCCTTCACCTATCGTCTTGTCCCCGCTTTGCCCTTGCAATTATCAAAAAAAAAACACGCACACATTGAAATATTTCTGGTTTTCTCTTAATTTCTCTAACCCTTTATGTCATAGACAATCTCCACGACATGCCCGATTTAAAACGAATTTGTGGTTTTTATGTAAACAAACAGCAAACCCACTGTGTTAAAAGAGTTACGACGTGGTTTCTTTTCAACTTCACTTCCTTCTAGTTTTACACCCTCTTAAGGTTTGAATATTGCAGGATCCTGAAATTAATTTTTAGATCAATTTATGTATAAAACCCATTGAAGTATGTCATTAAACCTAAACGATTTGACGGAATTCGTGAAAACTTGAACAATTCCTTACACCCCCGGGGATTTAGTATCGAAAAGAAATTAAATCCTTTTTTCTCCAATTATATTTAAAGCCTTTAGAAGTTAAAGATAATTCCATATCTCATTAGACCTAAGAAATATATCGAAATTCGTAAAAATGTACACAACCACTTTACACCCACCACATTATGGGTTGGATATCGACAAATTTGAAGAAAAGTATCCGTCATAGCCGGTCCCAAATCCGTTTGAGAAACGAGGAGGGAGCATGGAGTTAACCTGAATGGCCAGCAACACCAGTGCGTCTCAGGAAGTAGGCAAAAAGTGTGACATTGTTGGACTCGCAGTATAGCCGGGAGAACTCCAACATGTCATAGTTAACTGAAAACTCCTACTCTTTTCCTACCGGGGTGTAAAAAATAAGTGGAACTGGCTCTCCAAGTCGGTGGTTGGACGAGGCGCCGACAAAGCATCACCGAAAAAAAACCACTGTCCAGAAACCTGAATCAGGAGGCCAGGTCCCGATTGATTTGATTTGATTTTTTTTGTCAGGTTATTTTGTGATTTTTCGATTTTTCGATTTTTATCGGCGGTACACTTTTAACCCGCCCATCTCAGATGTTTTTTTACCCAGAGAACGATATGCTCCCCTTAAATAGGTCTTATTTTCCACAAACGCCTAAAATATAACTCAGGACTTCTTCTTTGATATTGGAGCACCAAAGAAGCGAAAAACGGATTAGTATTTATTCACGAATTCCTCAATATCTCTTTGACCCTCTTCTCTTCTACATGCATGAAAACCCGCATTCGGTATTTTAAATATTAAACCACTAATCGGATAAAAAAGATCTTCGATACGAACTCACGAATTTTGCAATATCTCTTAGGCCCGATAAGACAACGAATTAGTTTTTGCTTCTGAAGAATTTATAGACGCATTAAAACTGATTTCAAAATTTTTTGATTTCATTTGAAGGAATTTTTGATAATGACCAACTGAGGCAGATCATTGTCGAAATCAACGTTTGGTGAAAGTGGTGTTGAATAAAAAGGTTGTTCTGGCAGGTTTTGGAGTATCGATACATAAAAAAGCTGTAAACGCACCTACGCTAGCGGCATTTTCTGTCACCTGCTTTATTGATATGTTCAATCAGTTGTAGATCGTCCGGCGCTAAGTCAGCCTTAATATTCTCGGACTATTTTCTCCGTACACGATTTAAGTCGTTGGTCAATATTTTGTAGGGCGTATTTACTCATAACTACAATATCTCTGTACTTGTCTTACTCATTACTTAAAGCAGTTTATTTGTTATATTTTTGCGTCAATCTTCGGTTTTTTTTTCTTTTTGTTTGTTATTTCAAAATGTTCGCACTTTTCAGTGTTTAAATTACTAAGCACACAAATTTATAGATTTCTCAGCAATAAAATATTGCGTACATGAATATGATTAAAATCTGTCAGAAAATTGAGAGGTACAATAATTGAAACCACAGAAATACGAGCGTAATGAACCTCTGCCCAAAGTAAAAGTGAAAAAATTGTTGAATTGAAATAAAAAGCAATGTAGATATACTCGCATGTACATATATCTCCATATTGATAATATTGGCTGATGTTTTTGTTCAAATTGCAAAGTGGCAAATATTTGTGTTTGTAAAATAGCTACGGTGAAGAGCCCACAACACCTTGTTATCACCTTTTGCTTACCTGGCAGAAAATAAAAACACTCGAACACATTACAATAATTTATTCGAAAATCCAGAAGCGCCCACATTACGAGCTAAAGATTTTAGTTGCAGCGCACTGCGAAGCCTGCACTGTGCAGCAAGCGGCATTATCACATTATTTTTTGCTAGCTGCAGCCTGCGGGTGGATTAACACATTCGATGAATGTGTGGTTACGCACGTGTGTAGAGCCTTTTAGTTGGAAATGGAAATGTTGCGAGTGTTGTCGGCACAAGAAAGTGTCGGCCGCGTAAACCCGCCACCAGAAAAGCCTCATGTAGCGTGTCAGCGTTCGCAATCTGATTTCAGGTAGGTCTGGCCAATTGTCCTATTATCACGTCGAGCTTGTAAATTAATTTGAACCCTGAAACATTGAGGTTTTGAAATGTATTTTCATATTGTTCTATGTTTTGCTCATACTCGGCTTGTGTATTTAATTTTTCAATTATCACAATTATTCTAAAAATACTGTCGGTCCGTTTAATTATCACACACAGCACCCAAACTCTGTACGCATCGTTTCATTTCAATTTCAAGAAAAATAATGATAAGCCCTCACATAAGACGAAGACTAAACGGACTAATGTGACCACCCGTACCACCACTGTTAACATTATGTAGGTACCTACATATGAGATATGACATGAAACTTTTTCGAAAAATAAAGTCGTTAACCTGCGCGACCAAAGCGCAGACAACGACAAAACGGACGGGACGGTTCACATACCATTTCGGAGTTTGGACACAGGAACGAAGGGTTAGCAGAAATAAAAGTCAAAATCAAACTGGAGGCAGAGCAGAAATCAAAATACCTGTCAATGTTCAAACACCGGTAATAGTAAATTTACACCTGAGAAAAAAAAAACATCGGGCAAGTTTAGATAGTCAAGCAATTGACGGTCAAATATTTGAGCTGCATTTCTCTAGTGATTAAAGCAATTTTATTGTGCATACTGCACATTTAAACATTTATGTTGCTTTGGCTAAACACCTAACAGGTGAGTACACATGATCGTGGGCACATCGATTAATTTTAGAATGGTTGTTGTAGTTTCCATTCTCGGTATTGATTTGGAGAATAAAAGAAGCTAATCCTGTGTCTACACTGGCAATTTATCCGGCAATGGCAATATTTCCATTACGTTACATGTCAAAATGTAATGAATCGGCATTTGATTGCCAGGTAATTTTCATTTGAGAGAGTGAATTCGAAGTGTTAAGTTCTGAAGCAAAGGAAAATGTCGGACATTGCATCAAAAAAAAATCTATTGATAAGTTCAATAGTTTTCTCTTAAGTTAACTTATTTTCAGCCATTTCGCGATTAAAGCAAAAAGAAAACTTATTCCTACCTGTTGACAAGCGATGCTCACTTCTATCAAACGATAAATTTTCTGGCAATATTTCTCTCAAAATTGAAATGGCAATGTTGAGAGCAATATTGCCATATGCGTTTCATGTGTCTGCACTGTCAATTTGTGTATGGCAATATTTCCGTTGTCATTGCCATTACCAGATACACTGTTTAGCTGCTCTGTTATCTAGAACAAAAACCATGTCAGCACCGCCCGTTTGGGGCTAATTGGGTTCCTGTTTTGTCATAATATACTTTATGCCACATTCTAGCGTATGTCTGCTCCGAACCAGTGGCGGCTCGCCACATGAGGCTAGTGAGGCTGAGCCTCACCATTTTACAGAGGAAAAGTCATCTAGCTACTAGTAATTTTTTGTTTTGAAAATGTTACTTAATGACTTTCCGCAGTAAACCGACGTCCTTACTTACAAAGTTTTATTTCGACAAAGTCGTGTTTTAATATTCCAATTCAGCCTCACCTGCTGAGAAATGTACGAGCCGCCACTGCTCCGAACGATGCATGTGTGTCGTCGCAAACATGTCCCAGGTCCAGGGCCGAAAAGTTCATAACATTTGCTTATCATACAAATTATGGAGAAAGTCATGGGGTTCAGACTCGCACCGCCAATCACAAAACGATCAAGATACATATTGTTACATGCATACCCTGCCGCTACAAATCGCTAAATCAAATCGCAACGTACAGAGAGATGGAATAAGAACCAACTGATGAATTCTAAACTCTACGTATATTCCATACACATCATCGAATATACTAGATTTCGTGATGCATCAGATGTAGCATAACAAATCCGGCAACAGCCTGGGCGCAACTTTATTATTTTTTTGAGTAGAAGTCCGAAACGCGTTTAGTGCTGAGATGTGGTGTAGGTTACGTACTACGCGGCTGACAACTTAAAAAATAACTTTCTCAACTGCCTCCTGGCTAATTCCAACTTGTGGTTTGTGAGCTTCAAACACTTTTGCGAACGGCGTCTACGGCGGACAGACGGACATTTTTTATATTGGTTTTTAGGGTTTCCTAGTCCTAAAACGTGAAAATACAAAATGTCAGGGAAGCATTTTTTTTTTAATTCCAGGTCGATCACAATACTTTATTATTAAAAAATAATTAAATAAAATGTAGCGCACGCTCGCGGACTTGTTCAGTTCTTGATAAAGCGACACGCGTGAATGAATTTCCGTGATAACCAACGATTGGGTCTAGATGTCACTGCAATACGATAGCTACGTTAGTAGAAGCGATAGAAGAACCGCGAATCTGTAAGATTAAAATAAAATCATTGATCATACATAGGTTTAAATCTACATACGATTACGACCCTACATTATCTTTCTCGTACGCACACTTTTTATAAAATGAAAATAAAGCGAGCGATCTTAAGCGAAACTGTCCGTGATCGTGTGTCGCGCAACGTTACTTCTTGCTTATCTGCCCGTATCTTTAGTGAAGTATTAAAGCAGGCTTTGCATTTTTGCAGGATAGTGTAATACATCGCAAGGTACATATTTGTGTACGTATGCAAGATTGTGATTTGCAGTAATGATAATCGCAACAATTTTAATTGATTGCTGTAATGTTTAGGCGAGGTACTAATATGGGATATTGACATTTAATTATGACAACTAAACGCTTACAAATTAAACAATTTTTGTTAACAATCTTCACACTTTCTGTATGGCTTATACACACTTGTTTTCTAAGCCGCTAGAGAACAACAACTATTTAAACTCAAGGGACATTTGACAGGTAAGTATGTCGAGTGCTTTAATAACAGTGTAATCTGCTATGGGATTATATCTTTCGATATCTAGTGTTAGGTTTAAACTGGATTTTTATAGACTTAGCCTGTGTTGAAAAAATCAAGATAATGGGAAGGGTTTTAATCTTGAAAGGTATAAGACATTGATTAACTTGTAATACAGACGATAGGAAGTATGTAGAAATATTTTCTTAATTTAAATACGATTTATTTGGCCTTTACAATTAAAAGTTGATTTTCATAATAACTAACATTATCTCCAGGCCTGATACCTGGTTTTTTTTTTCTCAAGATAAATTTATAGAGGAGAAACGGTGGAGGTTATAAAGAAAGTTCGACAGCAATCTACTCGTTATTGCCAAGGAGGACTAACAATAAAATAATTTCGACCGTAACTAAATATTGAAAGATAAAATGTGTACTTGTACTAGACTTGCTTACTATTTGCCCACACGTATTTTAAGGACTTTTGTATGGGATCTACTCGAAGAAGTGAACCCGATTCTACTTTTGACTTGTAAAAATTCGACTTCCTGGGTCAATGATTTCTTCAGTTACAGTTGGTTCCCAAAGATACGTATTTTTCAAGGATGTTTGTATGATAGATGACCCACTCGATTCGTTTCATACTATCCATTAAATTATAAACTTCTAGCATGAAGCGTTCTGAAGTTTTTTGGCTAATATTCTTGAAGAGGTATTTTGAAGACTTTTAACTACCTTCATTTTTACTCAAAACTATTTTGAACAAAATTTTGACTTTGTGGCTAAATGATTTCTAGAGTTGAGTGAAGATGTTATCACAGGATTTTTAAACGGCAGCCACACGAAGGACTCATTCAATTTTCTTCATGCTCATATACACTGTTTTAAAAAAATTTAATTTTCAATCTAATTTTTACTTGAAATTTCCAGTATATTTCATTTTTTCAAATAAAAGTACACATTTCAATCACTTTTACAATTTACATGAAAAGGCAAAATTATGCAACATTTCGTGTAAAATTAACTATACGAGTATTTATATATGAATTGAAAATTACGTTCTTTTTCGTGTAATTCTACTTATCTATTTGAATTTTACAACGAAAAACGTGTAATATATGAAACCACGCTTCGTTCGATTTTGTTTTTTACTGAAATGAAAATGAAACGCCTTCGGTGACGCAGTGGCTACGCGCGCTAAACCTACGCAGCAAAACCAGAATTTCTGGTTTGATTTCTACCTACAGCCAAGGGTTTTATTAAGAGTAAGTAAGTAAGAAATAATATTAGAAGTAGAAATAAGTGCATCTTAAAGAGTGTTAATTATACACTTTTTTTTAGAGTGTAAATTGAAAAGAATATCCAGTGAATTTGCTGTTTTTGAAGTTGAAATTTACTGATTGCAAATTGAAATTTACTGACCGATAATTGAAAATTACATTCAAATTGACTATTATATCTCAATGTAAATTTACTTGAAAAGTTGTGGCATATCCTACTATTCAAAAGATGTAAAATTCAATAGATTTTTTTTACTGTGTACTATTTTAAAATTACAAATTTCTAGCATGAAGCGTTCTGAAGTTTTTCGGTCAATATTCTTGAACAGGTATTTTGACGAATTTGAGTATGGAGCTACCTTCATTTTTACTCAAAACAATTTTGACTTTGTGTCTGAATGGCTGCAACTGTAGATAAATCAACATATTTAAAATTTCAAAGTCGTTGCTTAAAGTGTTCTGAAGTTATCGGCCAACATTCTTGAACACTTGTTTTTGGGACTTTTGTATGGCATCTATCCGAAAGACTAGCTTACCTTAGTGGGGAGAATGCTCGACGAATAGGAGTTTCATATATTTTCACGAAATTCGTTTTATTGAAAGACTTTATGGACCTCGTCATGCGAAGTTGCACAGCCTTAGTTGTACGGATTTCGAAATTTAATCCCCTTGGGGGACAAACTATAGCTTCGTGGAAAATATCTAATATCACGTAATCCTTGTGTAATTACCTGAAAATACAGGCACCATCCTCCAGTCTTCATCAGTCTGCTATACAGCATACAACACCTTCCTTTCTCTCAGGCGAAGTATCTTAGAAGTTAAATACTTTCAAAGGTACCTGTCCCTTCATTTCTTCGGATTGTCCCGATACCATCAGAGATTAAGCTGCTGTCGTCGTTCATTTCCCGATGTTTACTTCTTGAAAGCCGTAACTGTTGGTCCTCGAACATCTTATCTCCATCCGATGGTGATACCTTATCCTTTCACGTTATTATCTCGTTGACTAATTGTTTTTTGGGATTATGACTAGCTCTTCATGGTGTCAGACAGCGTTATGTGTTTTTTTTTTTGAAAATATGTGCCACTTTCGATACCGTAGTCATACAAGTTTCAAGTAGCTTGTTTTGTGTTAAATTCGCAAACATTCCGGTCGGTTGCGATAAGAAACCGATAAGTAGCCCTTTATTCGAAAGGCTTAAGGAAGCTGCTAAAAAGATACTTCGAGAGATTAGATTAGAGATTCTGAGGAGGACACTATCGTTTTCCGGTTTATTTTGGAATACTATTAAGATGTTGTTATTTATAGATACATATATTTGCATATGTTTGTGCTGTACTAGATTCGTTGATATGGCGCATACGAAAACTTTTAAACTGTAGAAGTTTTTTTTTATACATAAGCAAACCAAAAGCCGCATAGCAGGCGATATAAGTATGCAAATTTCAAGATAAATTTATGTTTTTCTACTTTTCTGTGAAATTCGGCGTTCCTTTACACTTTAGTAGAGAGCAAAACAGAGAGAGAGAGAGAGAGAAAAAAAAAGTGAACAAAATATGAGAGTCGGTTAATTTTACATAATTATAATATTTTTTAATAATAAAGTATTGTGATCCAACTGGAATTAAAAAAAAAATGGTTACTTCTCTACCCCAAAAAGGAAAAAAATCCGTTTGTCCGCCGTATACTCGGCCAAAAAAAATCCGTTTGCCCGCCGTATACTCGAACAAAAAAAAATCCGCTTATCCGCCGTATACTTCGTACGCAGTTCACAAACGCGTTTCAAGTTCAATTTCTTAGTGAATAGATTGGGTCGCTATATTTTCGGTGATATGGAATTGGAAGGAACATTTTAGAACGTCTGTGAAATTGACCCCACTTGTTCCAAAAATTTCAAAAAATTTTAAAAGTTTTTTTTACTCCTCACAGAGTTCTAGAGAGATCTTAAAAATAGTTACAAGCAGTAAAATAACATCTGGAAGTTCGGGAGCCAACTTCACAATTGTAAAATTTCAAAAAAGCGCTATAACTTCTTTCGATTAAGTTTTAAAGAAAATGTTTTAAGGGTTATCGATAGAACATTTTGGGGGCAAACGGCACTCTAACTTAAAGTATCCCAACTCTTACGGGAAAAAAATTTTTTCTCTCTGACTCAAAAATTTTTGAAGACTGCACGAACAATGATTAAAAATTTTCACAAAATTTAAGAAAAAAATCGCTAGAATTTCGTTATTTGAAGTTTTATCACATGGAGTTTATAAGCAAATCTGTAGTACTCTATGGTGGGGGGGAGGGAGATAGCACCCGGAACTCTAAAGAAATCAACCGATTTTCTAAAAAATGTAGTGCAGTACTTACAAAATTTTTGTGTACAGGGGAGGGGGGTGCTTTATGGTAGGATTCCGTTTGTCCCCAAAGAGTTCTATCGATTATGAACATTTGCACTGAAACTTGCGAAAGAAGTTAGAGCGCTTTGAAATTTCTCCATTGAATTATGTGTGGTGAGTCAAACAGAATTCCATTAAGTTTTTGAACTTTTTGAACAAGTCGGACCAACTGCACAGACGTCGTTTTAGACGAATAACTTTGGTTCCTCTATCCCAATTTCAAATGGATTTATATAAAGCTATGAGAGCAGAGCTATTTGTAAAAAAATGGTTGATATGGATGGGTGGTTTGAGGGGAAAACAATGCGTCAACAATGTTAGGAGTGACGATGTAAAGCAATCCTTATTTTTATTTCTCGAGAATCACTAAGGGTAAAAAGCTAATAGTTGACTTCTGTATAGAGCTACTGTAGGGTACTCCAAATATTTTTTGATCCAGGTGGGAAGATGCAGATGAAGGGGTAGTGTTATGTATCTCAGGATCGGCTTGCAATAGAAAGTTGAAACTTGGTATATGTAGATGTACAAGAAAAGTGAGCATAGAAATTGCTTCCTTGATTTTTTGATATTAAACCCCTAAAGGGGTTGAAAAGTAGTTGTGCCCGTTGCCACGAATTCCGAAATATATTTCTCAGATCTAATGAGATATCGACTTCACTTTAACTTCTAACGGCTTTAAATATAATAAATATAATAAGGTGGTTGTGTAAGTTTTAGCAAATTGTTTTTACTTTTATGGGCTTTAATCGCATCAAAATATTGTTTAAATTTTTTTTTAATTTAACCCCGGGCTTACTTCGATATTTCACCCACTATGTTGTTATTGAAATTGAAAAAATAACTAATTAAATAAAAACAAAATCTACCAATAGTCCGAATCGCGTTTAACACTGAAATGTGGGAGAGGTTACTAATAGAATTTTGCGATTTTTCCTAGGATGTCTCTATAGTGGCTCTATATAATCCTAAACTTTTAGCTTTCTATTCATTACGGTTTTCGAGATATACAAATCAGAATGTTTTCCTTTTTACCCCCTTTTACCACCAACACCCACACCCCCAAAATTCCATAATAGAGGTCTACCCACCCCAACTCCTGTAAAATTTTCAAGATCATATCTGATACGGTTTCTGAGATATAAATATTAAATTTTTTGAGAGATTGCTGTCCCCCCACTTTCGTGCTGCACCTCCCCCCTCAAAAAATTGACTTTCAGTAGACTCCTCTCTTGATCCCATATACAGAAACTAAACTATTGTAGTCCAAAGTTTCACACCCGTCTAAAACGCTTCCCTCTCCTCCCCCTCATACCCCCACCTCTTCAAAAGATACCAGTTGTAAGGATTCACCCAATCTACCCACCATAAAAATTTCATGTTAATATCTCAACGGGTTTGGGAGCTACGCGCCTTCAAACGATTTTGCGTACGGCGGACGGCGTCTATGGCGGACAGACGGACATTTTTTTTTTGTTTTTTTGGTGTTTACTAGTCCGAAAACGTGAAAATACAAAATTTCAGGGTAGTAAATTTTTTTGAAATTTCACGTCGATCACAATACTTTATTATTAAAACATAATAAGGTAAATATCAAAAATATCGCTTTTTAGCCGATTATACACATAGATAGTCCGTATGGTCTCGAATTTTGTCACGTTTGTAACTCCTTGACACTCCCTTAGAGGTTGAATTTAAAAAAAATCTGAAATGACGTTTTAGGCGATTACATAAAAAGCCGACTAAATTAAAAATCAATTTGCTACCTCATTAGACCTAAGAAATATGGCGCATAAATCGGTGATTCTATTAACTCAGTATGACCGAGTCATTTCATTGAGTGGTTAGTTTACGTGGTGCCCCGTCAGTCGAAACAGGGCCCAATTAGCACAGAAGATGCCATTTGATGCCACAACTCGCTTAACCTGATCGTTGAGGGCCGATGACGATGAGCTGGAATGGATATCCATCCGGAGCTGTTCAAGAAGGGAAAAAGTTTTCCAATTTTATTTATCGAGATCTCATCAAGGCTATCAAAGAAAGGTTGGCCTAATGCACGAAGTCTGGCTCTAGCTAGAGTCGAACACCGGCAAAGTTTACATTCCCACAATTGCGTCAATTAACCGATTAAAAAGATTCGTTCATTTGAGTCATTTCGGTCACTTTCTTTTCATGATTCTGTGTCTGTACTGTGACCGAAACGACTCGAGACATACGAAATGGAACAAGTCGTTCTACCGGTCAAAAGGTTCTATCGTATCGTGGCTGATGTTGATAGGCGCTGCGCTCACAAACATGCTATTCGACTTTTCGAGTCGGTCAGTTCGAAGGAAGCGAATGATTAGACCATAGACACTTCAGGTGTATTTATAATGCGCCAAAGGGAAATCGTGTACTCGATGGTTGGTTGTTTGACCAGTTCTAAGAGTATGAAATGAGGATTAGATGGTAACTTAACGATCTGCGAGTGGATAGAGCGTATGGGTCAGAGCCGGTCAATAACTATCATCTTATGTTGGAGTTCAATCAAGTTACGTTCAGGATAATGATATTTTCATTGCCATCATGTAGTAGCTACATATCCCTTTACATAATTACAATAATCAGAATCCGTCATAAGTATCAAAATTTTGCATATTTGAGAAGGGACAAAGTCCTAATCCTCACTGGCATTATGCTTCTTCCACTTTGTATAATTACGAAAAGTGTAAACATGTGTACGGTCTACGCACATCTGAATTTATGTACCTACATATCGTACGAGTATATGTACACATGACAAGTAAGTCAACACAACACACGATCCATATACGGAAGATTGTTTTCTAACTAATTTGTCTGTTTCTAATACCCACTATGTTCCGTCATCGTATTCCAGAAATTCCTCCATTATCTCCTTAGCACCACACTCTACACACGCTACACGAGAACGGGTGTACTACACACGAAAAAAATGTGAATCATCTTTCGAGTTATTTTTAAACACCCGCCTTGTGTCGACTCTCAAGAGTCGACCGACCGACTTACTCTTTATCGTCGTTCATGGAACGTGGACATCGCAGCTAGCAAACGAATCGTCGTTCGTCGAACGACTATCAGTCGCGACTCGCAAGACGAATAATCAGAGCCTCCATAAAAAGTTAAGAAATATTCAAACATCAAGCCACCATCCACCCACACATGGCAGTGCATTTAAAATTGAGCAATTATTGATGGCTGGCCGTTCGGTATATGCGCCCTATTATAATTCACTCGTTTGTGCACTAATAAATGGCTCGCACGGTTAATTTAATTAAATTTCATGGCGACCTGTTCCCGGTTTCCGAAGAGCCAGAGGAGGACGATATCAACTCAACGAGCGCGCGAGTATTAACAGCACAAATAAAGATTTCACCCTCTTGAGCTAAATATTGTGCCAGGGACGACCAAACTATGCAACCCTTGGAACGAACAAGAAACAACCCAACTAAAGACCCTCGTCAACTTCCGATGTAGTCCTTTCGGAGTGGCGAATGACAAACAGAAAGCACCCGAACGGAGATTACCGTGGAATCAGTACTGTGATAAGGAAGGGGTGGGACCAGCCGAAAGACTCCTTGCCGTTCTCCTTGTGCAAAAGTCTTAAGGCATATCGATACAATGATGAGGGGTCGATTTTCGATATGTTGCTCTGCCGAGGGGTTCGTGAGGGTCAAGAAGTCCGGTAAGCATAGCTGGATGGAAAAACCGGACTACCCAACCTAGTACCACTCAAGCTACAAAGTACTTAAGATGCAATCGTGGACATCGTGAATTGAACTAGAGGATAAGCGAGGGGTTGGAGTTGTGAAGGACCGCGCGGGTTGCAAACAAGATTTCATAGAGCTATGAAAAGGAAGGTACAAAGCAGCTGTCCGATACTCACTGGAAACACCCCTCTAACTGCTTCCCTAGAACCATCATAATCATGTCGATATCGTTCTTTGAATTGCTCTCTTCGATGGATTCGTCCGTAGTTCCCATACCCAGGAGTAGCGTGAACAAAACGCTCATGTAGCCCGTTTTACACTCTCTTTTACGCGACTCTCCCTATAAAGCACACTGCTCACATACAACACCTTTCACACAGGTGTAAAGTGTAATGTACTTAAAGGCTTTATAACTCGAATCGTATCAAACCGGAACATGTGCACAGACTATGTACGGGAAGACCGTGTGTGAGCTTTCCACGTTGATTAAAAATATTCACCAACTAGCCCGGATGGTGGGTGCGAGAGTTTTAAGCCTTGTACCGAACAAAATGAATTTGCATAAAGTTACCCCGATCGTTTTATTTTACCATTTTACAACATAACAGTGAAGAGATAGAGAATCTATTGTTTGGAGAAGGCTATTTTTCGGCGTAACATGGGTAAGATGATGGTCTTGACTTGGGGTTGGATTTTATGGATTTAAAAGGTGATGTACCTAGGTTGTTGTATTTTCATTTTGGTTATTAGACATAATGGAAAGTCGGCCAGAAAAGTGCTGTTTTGGATAGCTTGGGAATTTGTGCTGCTGCTGGTCGAAATCATCTTTGAGTAGAACCTCTTTCATCGAACTGAGATATACTCGACCACAGTCCCAACACCTATTTTTGCTTCCAATAGAACAAGATCTGGTGCTGTGCCGAAGTAGCACCAACTACATTAGAGATGGGCCGTTTACGAGTGAACTACTCTAAAAGAACACTTCATTAAAGTGAGTAAGTGAAGTAGCTCAATCATTTTGGTGAACTGCAGGAGTAGAAAAAAAATTAAAACGAATAAAGGTAGAACGACGACTAACCGAGCGAACTGCACGTACACGATGAGAAGATAGACAGACAACCAACCAATCTTCTAATTTCGTCCGCTTCCGTGTCCCTCAGAAACATACACAGCGATGACACAACTTCGATCATGCGTGTTGTATTTTGTGCGAGAAGAATGCCATGACGTTACATTATAAGAAAGACTAGCTGCACATGTTTACATCGCTCTTCTTCCTATTTCCGAACAGGCCAAACTGAACTGACTAACTAGTGAACGACTGTTTAGAGAAGCCAACCCACACAATCCACCAAAATTGAACTGTTGACTGAATACTGAACGGCTTGTTAGAGAAGAGAATAGAGCTGTTCACTTACTCTATTTTCTTCTCTAACTCAATTGAAGGAGTAGTGACTAATTACTGGTGAGTGACAAGTGACTACTGAACGGCTGGTTAGAGAAGAGAAAAGGTGAAATAAACAGTTCAATTGAAGTACTTCACTGAACTAACTCTTTAAAGTGAATCACTAGTTGTGAGCTACTTCACTCAAATAAAGTATTTTGCCCATCTCTAAACCACATTACAACATTTAGATTCAGTTGACCCTCTTTCATTTGGATCCGCTTTAGGCCTAGCGCTTACTAGAGACTAAACTGGCGGGCCACTGTTTAATCACATCGAGCAGCGCACATTGTTATCTGCCCGACTAAACTGTTTAGTCGTTGTTCATCCGTACACCGGCCGATTGTTACAGTCAATTGGTAGGTACTAGAGAAAACCGGTCGTGAACGATTTTTAATTTGGTCAATGTGCGCATCTAGATAATCCGCCGTGCATATAGAGGCCAAAGCGGCAGTTTAGTCGCACATCGAGCGAAAGGGATCTGGCCTGCCTATTAAACTGTTTAGTTTGGACGATTGTTTAGTCTCAGTGTGCGCCCTTCCATATAGCTTCATAGCCATTAGCCACCCAACTAAACTATCGGGCGATTTTAAATCTCTAGTGTGCGGGTACTCTCAACTAGTGCTGCGTAAACCAGTGAACTATAATTCTTCCTCAACGCGAAGAAGTTCCTGTTCACTTCTTAAACGTTTGTATCAAAGCCAATGCGTTCTAGTTCTCCCTCTTATTGAAAACTATAGTCAGTCAGTCTCAAAACTGACGTTCTTCCCCGATCCAAATTTGAAGTTCCCACCGTGACATGTTAGAAAGCACGAGAGCTCCCCAAAGGAGTAAGGGAAATTGGCTCGTTCACGAACTTCGAGTTTCAGACTAAATTTTACGAGTATATATCATCGCTGGAAACTGCTGAATACGACAATATTTCCGGCTTTTTCGAATGTTGTGCAAAACTCCCTGAGAAAACTTCCTGCGCAATACCGTTCAATAAGTTTCAGAAATGCGGGGCGTAAGTACATTTTATTTAAAAAACAGAAGTGAAAAAGTAAAAGTAAGTAACTTCTAAATTAGTTCAGCTATCGGGGTAAGCTTAGCTTAAAACTAATGGTGACAAAATATTTTGGCATTTTGTAGAAATTTGGAGTTCAATAAACAGTACTAAAAATAACAAAGCTTTATTCTAACGCATTCAATAATCGCACTACTGGCTACTCTTCTCATTTTCTTCGCATTCAAATATCGCACTATTGGCAACGCTTCCCGATTTCATTTAGTACTCGATCGCTGTTACCAATGAAAATCGCTTTAGAAACGCTTTCGCATAGAACTGACCGACGTCGCGCTTCCACAATAAACAAACCTATGCGGGCGTATCCTTGCGGCACTTATATACTGCATGTGTTGAGTCGATAGATTTCACGCATATTTGGAAGTGTGAAGAACATGCAAGTAGTGTTCGAGAAGTGTTTTTGAAGTATGTAGATAGAGGTGCGCAAAGTTTTCTACCCTTATTGCAAGGTTGTTGTCTTTCTCGGGTGTTGATACATGAGTTCGGGTTCGGAACCGATCTGTATTAGATGCGCTTTTTGAGCTCTTATCCGGTGCAGAGCAGGTTAGCGTTCGATATGGCAGACAGAACCATAACTAAATTTGTGTAGGTTTTTTTTCCATGTAGTTTACCTACTCTGCGCTGGATAAGGGCGCTAAGGATAAGGAACACAGTTATTATACGATATAATGATTTTATCTAGAGTAGAGTACAATAATTTTAAACCGGGTGAGGGCGGACAAGCGTGTAGAAAATTAACTCCTTTGAGCTCTGGTTGATCTACATATCGTAATGAATAATGCAGTCAATGTTGTTGCATCTCGTCCTTCTCAAACTTTGACTGAAAAATAATGCAGTTGCGCACATATTTTTGGAAGACTTTTTTTTATTAGCTTGCAACGACTTGATTTTCCGGGGTAAGCTTAGCGTGCGCCAGGGTTCGTTACAAACATTTATTTTTATTAAAACTTTTCTTCATTGATGACATTAAATTTGATTTTACATGGTTTTCTCCTTGCCGTTTCCGTGTTTTCGGCATAGCTCGCCTCCGCTCGTCTGTTCTATACTCGCCTTAACTTGATCCTGCTCGTTATCTCTGCTCTGCTCAACGTGATTCGACTCTGCTGGTACGAATCTGCTCGCCTTGCCTCAACTCGTATTTGCTCGTCATCTCTCCTTGTCTTCGTCCCCACGTGTGGCCTCTGCTCTGTCATCTCTCCCTGTCTTATTCTCCGCCTGTGGTCTCTGCGCTGCACGTCATCTCTCCCTGTCTTAGTCTCCGCGTGTGGCCTCTACTCTGCTCGTCATCTTTCTCGCTCTTCGTCTCCGCGTATAGCCTCTGGGCTGTTCGTCTTGGCTCAGCTCTTTCTGCTTGTCGTGGTTTGGCGTAGTTCGTCGTGACTTGTCGTAGCTGGTTTTAGCTCGGCTGCTGGCACGACTCTGCTCGCTTTGGTTAGATCCTGTCGCTGATCGTAATCTTGCTCTGCTCTGTTCGCCTGATCTGCTTTGTCGACGGTAGCTCTACTCTGTTCGTCTGCTCTGCTCGTCGTGGCTTGATCTGCTCGTCGTGGCTTGATCTGCTCGTCGTGGCTTCGCTCTGCTCGTCGTGGCTCGCTATGCTCGTCCTACAGTTTGTGTGCGTGTTTCAAATTCATGTCCACATCAGAATCAGTCCAGAATGCGGATAGGCTTTAGTGTCTTCGGCAGATCTTTCCAAGACGGAAATGCCCAGGGTAAAATGTTCAGACCGCATACAGTCATATTTTCTGCACCTCTCAAAGTTTTATCTACACAATTTTCTCGTTTGCCATGAGGGTAACATGCAAGACAAGTAAACAATATTTTCAATCAATTGCGGAAGACGATATTAGAATTATGTAAAAACATGAAGGTATATTGATTTTATTTCAAAATTGTTGGTTTTTAAAATTAAACGTGTGGTCCGAATTGTGAAACACAGCGGTAGAAATCTTCCTTGGAGCTGACACCAAGGTTAGCGATCATTTCAAACAAAAAGTTACTTTTTAACTGGTTTACGAATCTCGACCAGTCAATTTTCTTACAAAACTACTGCATAAGTACCTACGTTCGTAAAGTGCCTCTGAAACGGCAAATTAGTAAGTTACCGAAAGCCACTCAATTTGGCTGCATAAGATTTTTTTTTTTGTAAGTACAAGTACGTTACACGGAAGTTACTCAACCGTCTGTCGTCATCAACTAATAGGCAGTTAAACGCGCAACTTTCGCCCTTTGGTGATAGAAAACGGGTTGGTCGACGCAAAAATAATATGCGTGAGTAAAAGAGGTCCAGGGAAATTGCAATTTATGACAATTTTAAAATAAAATGATGCTCGAAAAAATCATCAGGTTGGTTTTCTCTTCTCGTCAAATTCCACATATTCAAAATATGCGTATGTGGCATGTTTTGAAACGGTAGTTAAAAGAAAAACCCATGTTGTGTCTATCTAGCGGTCGTTAAGTGCTTTAGTTTGACACTTTTATTACCAACCGTAAGTAGATTTAACTGAACTACTTAGCGTTGGCACTCGAAGAAGCATGCGTAAAACTTAGCGTTTCCCTTTCACTAGGTCAGTCATCTCTTCAAGTTTGTCCATTGCTTTGTACCGAGAAGTGCGACGACGCGGCAGACATTACGCTCAGAAGTGTAAGAAAGTAAAACATCTGGAAAGATATTGTCACCTGGGAAAAGCATTTTCTCCGTTTATCGTAGCAGCGGTGTGCTGTGTGTTGCTTTGCTACACGATGTTGTCGCTTGTACCTTTTTCATAACAAGCGCTGGGTGTTTTTTTAGCTTCTTATTCGTGCTCAAATGACCCACTAACCACAATAAAAAAAAATATGAAATAAGATAGATGAATGTACGAAGGCGAAGAATATGGTAGCAAAGTGTAGCGACGACATTGTCGTAATTATAAGTATCGTATACTCGCTGCCATCAGAAAGTGTAGAGTCGTAGATTGTACAATTTATTCGATACATGAACCATGACGGACACTGTTATATATAGGCATTTCGTATAGTCAGACATTATCCACTGTGTATCAATGGGGGTGGGGGTAAGGGAGTTCACCCCCAAGTAGCTCGGCTCAGCCATCCGAACGTTGTTGCGAAAGTAACCATTGGTCGGAATCACATCATTCTGACGAATTTAGGGAATGACTTCAGAGTCGTCTCGACGTCGTCATAACTATGCAGTCACCCAGAGCCAACCTCTATCCGATTTATCAAAAGAAGTCGCCTCTGGGTTATTTATGCAACCTTTAAGTTGTTTTATGTCCAACTAGTTATTTCATTTAAGTTTCGTTCCAAAATTCGTTGAAAAATAACCCCATGCCCCCCCCCCAAGCATGGGTAAACATACACGCTTGAAGAATGTTGAGACAGTTTTTACAGTTTGTTTACATATTGAAGTAGAGGTTTAAAGAACTTTACATTCGTATACACTTTTTATTGCCACCACTGTAAACTCATGAGAAGTAGTGGGGCAAGTACGTCAACATTTCCGACAGTTCTCGCGAGAATAAATTCAGCCGAAACGCTAGAATCTGGACAGGACACACTTTTACTTATTTTCTATTTCTTGCCAAGGCTGTACTCGGATGACCTAAGCGTGTAATTATTATAAGTATCTTTGAATACTGGTTGCATCAATTCAGGCACCTTAAGCAATTAACTCTCTAAATATTTTCCTAGTAAATTTTACTCTCAAGCGCCATCACTCCTTAAAAATGATTGTTTCCAATATATTGTTACATGTACCCCGGTAACCCGAACAACTCAATGACATCAGTTTCCAGTGAGAAAGCCACGCCTCCTAATATCCAACTGGAATACGGAGAAACTTCTGCATACTTCTCTCTCACTCTTAACTCGCATATTCTCCACACTTTTCGATCATACTGAAAATGTCTCGACTCAACACATGCAGTGTATATAAGCGCAGCTGAGTTTGCAAACAAGGAGTTTGTCTACAGTGAAAGCGAAATAACGGTCTGTTTTACGTGAAATTGTTTGTAAAGCGATTTTGATTGATAGCAGCGATCGAGCAGAGGTAATACAGTGTTTTCGTAATATAGTCGTCGTTAGACTCTTTACACCATACGAAAAGAAAACGGTATTATTTATGCATTTGCCAACACGAAGTGGCATTAATTGAAGGTCCACCAATCGAAGCATTGCTGCAGATCGTCTTGCAGTGAAATATTATCGTTTTCTTTAGTAGAGTACACGAAAATTTTTCGCATCGTCACCATAAAGAAGGCACTTCAAGTTTCAAATAACCAAACTCACCTCGTTAATAAATAAAATAAATAAATGTGGTTCAAGGTGACATACGCCAGTATTTGAAGCACAATGTAAATTTTCACCTCACGGCAAAATTGTAACCCATACAATATTATGATATCGCACATCCGCGATATATCGTGATCAAGTTATCATTTAGTTCAATTACCTACGAATAGTTTTGGCAGCAGTCCCAATATAACAAGAAGGAGCCGCCATGATGGTGTTTTCATAATATATTAGAAAAGTCACGAAAATTATTAAAAAGGTATTTCTTAGGCATTTCATGAACTGTACTTACTTTTGGTCTAAAGGACGTTATAAATCTGTCCAAAAAGTCAAAATTGAGTTATAATCAAACTCAGTTATGGTTTTATAACTAAAACGTCGTACAGACGTCGCATCGACCTCGTTTTGACTTGGCATTTATACAACTAGAATTAAATGTCTAAAAAGTTGTTACTTGGTTTCCCGACGTCGACACTGGTTATTACAACTTTAAAGCTATTCTGTTTTAGTTAGGCAACCCCACCACCTTTTTTGCCACACAGGCAAATAAAAAATGGATGTTAAAACCATTGTGTGTTACGTTAATTCCTTTCTACTCTTCAAAATTTATTTATGATAACCAAATCTTCTTTTCTTAATTGAATTAAGATCGTCAAATTGATTGATTCTGGTGCACGCCAAGACAAGAGTCAGTTTTCCACTTCATCCTAGTCTTCATTTACTGTCCTTCTTTCATCACTGCTTTGTAAAAGTTACGTACCATTTCAGTGGCCACTTACTATTTGTTCAAAAAGTATGGCAAACAGCAGGTTAAAAACAATTTGATCCGCCTTAATCATACCGCATCTTTTTATTCCTCAGGGTCATTCAACGAACATGAAAATCAGTACGTTTACTAATTCCTGGTTACGCTACTGTCCACTTTACAGTTCATAGTTCCCAGTTACCTGAAGACCTATGGCATATAGTATCCAAAATCTTGCAAACGCAATTTAAAGTTTTAGTACCTATACTCTTGGTTCCATAACATTTTCTTAAAACACTCTAAGCCAACATTTTTCTTCGTGCAATTCTGTGCAAAAACAACTAAAGGAAAACTTATAAAAATTGGAAGGTAAATATTTGGAAATGTTGAAGAAATTTCCACAAGGCATGTAAAACTACTGCCGGATTAATAATTTTTGGCAAAATTTCTTCTCAAGATAGGAAATCTCATACACCATAAGCTGCAAAATTCCAAGGCAGCATGCTCCATACTTTTACTTCCGTGAAGAGCATATGAAATAAGATTGCAATTTCTTTTTACAAAGCCTTTCTATTATCAACGGAAGACTTTCGAGGGCCCTATTAATAACCCAAAATTAACAGATCTCAAGGATCTAATGCCCTTTATGACTACGAACTTTTATTTGATGAGAATGTGTAGTTGAGTAATTTACATAAGCTGTTTTCGGCATGTATGTTATGAAATGCAATTTACTTGGAAAAATTTATGCAAATAGTGGCGTTTCGGTTCACCATGGAAAACACTTCGATTGGTTCATAATACATATTTGGTTTCATTTTATTATTATTTTTTAATTATATTATGTTAACAATAATGAAATTTTTTAACGGCAGAAGTAGCCCACTTTAGGATTTATTTGACTTGTTTTTCGGCTTCAAAAGAAGTCTGTAAAGATCGCCATACGAACGTCTGAACTGGAATCGATCGCTGCCTTGGCTGGCTATTACCATTTTTGATGCTTTCAAAATAAGTGTAACAACATAACACCCCTCCTCGAAAATTTTGTCTTAACTTAATCACAAAAAAAAGCTTTTATACCCAATACGTTCCGTTCCATAGTTATCGCTCCTTCGGAAAAAAATTGGAACCATTTTTATTAAGAACTTTTCTATGGTAGCTAATTGAAAGAATACTGCAATATTGTCAGTTCCTACAATATTTAATTAAAAAAAGTTATATCGTGCGAAATTTTTAAATTCCAGAACATAATTGTTATTACTTGTCTTGAGGAATTTTGTATGCGATGTACCCGAAGAAGTTGGGCGGTTTTACTTAATAACGGATTCTAAGTAAAATTTCAACTTCTCGTTATTTTTCTTTTATTTCCCCGGTGCGTAGATATTGTTCTGGTGTGGCAGAAAATGTTCAATGATTCTAAACTGAGTGAAATCCACATTCATTCTATTCGTCACGAAATTGCAAACTCCTTTTATAAGCCATAGTTCTGCCACTCTCTACGAAATGTTGTATGGGCGCCCATGAATTCATGTGTTAACGGTGGAAGGTAAGGGTAAGCACTTCCGTCTTACCTTCATTTTAGCCTCTTCCCGGAATTTGAAGCAAACAATTATAAAGTTGGCAGAATTTTTATACTCTAGATGAAATCATATAGAGTATTATAAGTTTAATCCAGCCCAAAAGTTTGTAACGCATAGAACCAAGCCACGGACGAAAAAAAGTTATATATTATTTTTTGTTTATTTGTGCCCAAAAACCTCAAATCCGCTTGACGTCCGTCCGTCCGTCCGTCCGTCCGTCCGTCCGTTAGCACGATAACTCAAGAACGCCTTCACCTAGGATCATGAAATTTTGAATCTGGATGTTTGGTTGAATTTGTAAGGCTAAGTTCGTTAACGGGCAAAATCGTCCTACTCCTTCGGGTAGCTGCCATACAAAATGTCCTTAAAACACGTGTTCAAGAATATTGACCAATAACTTCGGAACGCCTAAAGCTAAGACTTTGAAATTTTGTATGTATTACTTTTTCAATAGTTGGAGCTAAATGTATGATTATGAAGAAAATCCTGTTAGTCCTTCGTGTAGCTGCCATACAAATATCCTGCCAAAATGTCTTCACTTAATTTACGAAACTCACTATAACTCAAGTAATCTTTTAGCTACGAAGTCAAAATTTCGTACAAATTAGTTTTGAGTGAAAACAAAGTTCGAGTTTACTAGTCAGCGAAATCCTTTTACTCCTTCTGGTAGCTGCCATACAAAATATCCTTAAAATACGTGTTGAAAAATATTGGCCGATAACTTCAGAAGGGTTTAAGGTACGTCTTTGAAATTTTGTACGTAGTATTTTTCCAATAGTTGGAGCTAAATGTATGATTATGAAGAAAATCCTATTAGTCCTTCGTGTAGGTGCCATACAAATATCCTGTCAAAACGTTTTCTTTTAATTTACGGAACTTACTATAACTCAAGTAATCTTTTAGCTATGAATTGGAAATTTTGTACAAATTAGTTTTGAGTAAAAACAAAGTTCGAGTTTACTTATCAGCGAAATCCTGTTACTCCTTCTGGTAGCTGCCGTACAAAATGTCCTTAAGACACGTGTTCAACATTATTTTTCCATAGCTTTTGAACGCTTCAAGCTACGAATTTGAAATTTTGTACACGTTCATTTTTTAATCGTTCCAAGGAAAAGGATAAATATGTAAGAAATCGAGTGAGTCCTTCCTGCACCTCCCATGTGAAAGTCCTTCAAAAAGGACTTTTTTTTCGATGACTTAACCAGATCAAGATAAGAAATTAAACACTGAATATTGTCTTTTAGTTTTGAGTTGCAATCTAATGGGAGTCCTTAATAAAGGACATACAACATGCACACACGTAATTCTACTTTATCCCCAACTACAATATAAATCGGAGTTCAGTATTCATCTAGAGTATTATACGATTGGCTTGCAGCCGATCGTGACTGCAGTATGTTTTTTGTTGTTTTCTGTCGATCACAATTCTATATTATCAGAATACTAAAGTAAAAGTTACACTTAACATTCTTAAATATAGCACACAATTAAAGAAATTGAATAATCTGATGAATGGAGATATGAAAATGGGATTTTTTCATGGTGAAGCTACCATAGAAGCTATTTTTTTTTGTCGTTTTTCGGCATGAGGAGAACATGCAAATCCCGACTGGAATGGATCGCTGCCCTGGCAACTGCCATTGAGGGCATGACAATTGAAAAATCTTCACTGAAAAAGTACTGTATTGGACTAGCTTCGAAGAATCTGTTTCGTCATTGGATGGCATATAGACTCATAAGAGGGTGGGGAATGGCAATATTTCCATTGCGTCAAATGTCAAATCGTAATGAGTGGGCATTTGATTGCCAGGCAATTTTCATTTCAGCGAGTGAATTCGAAGTCTAAAGTTCTGAAGCAAAGCAAAATGTTGGACATTTCATCAAAAAAAAAACTATTGATAAGTTCAATAGTTTTCTCTTTAGTCAACTTATTTTCAGCCATTTCGAAATCAAAGCAAAACAAACCTTATTCCTACCTGTTGACAAGCGACGCTCACTTAGTTTTAGTTTTAAGAAGGGGCGAAGCGCTGAACCACCGCGCACACTAGGCACCCAAAGGCCCCATAGCGATCCCTTCAGAGTCTCGTAGGTTACTAAACATCCCCTAAACAACCCTGATCCCTAAAGAACTTGACTAGCTTATCATGCCCTATTGACCTCATGTCCTCCAAATTGTCAAAGAAAAGACTGCCCAGCCACCTCAGTCGCCTCCTTGCAATCGCCTGACACTCACACAAAATGTGGGTGATGTCCTTCTCGGCATATAGGTCAAGGCAGTACCTGCACACGTCATAGTCAGCAATCCCCATACGCATAGCATGCTTCCCTAGCAAGCAGTGCCCTGTCGATATTCCGACGAGTAGCAGCAGACTTCCCCTACTCCATGTCAATATCTTAGTTTTCCGTCTGTCCAACCTTGGCCAGAGTGCCCTAGAAGCTCTACAGCTCGTTAGCGCCTCCCATCTAGAGTTCGCTGCGCCGTTTAACGGCGGATTAACCACCTCCTCTACCATCCTGGCTAACGCCGTTCCTAGTTTCGTTGCCTGGTATGTCACTATGCCCTGGTACCAAGCATAGTCGTACTCTATTCTGACTACAAAGTACCTTGAGCACTTCTCGACAGCGCTTTACTAGCTGGGATTTATATAGTTTATATAGTCCCCGATTCCAATGCATTAAAAGCCGCCTGGCTGTCAATGTAGAGTAAGATATCCCGACCGAATATCTCCCTCATCAACATGATGTTACCTGCCTGGTACACTGCCAGAATCTTCACTTGGAATACACTACAGCAGTGGCGGCTCATGCCTTTCTTAGCAGGTGAGGCTGAAACATGACTTTGTCGGACTAAAACTATATAATGAGTAAGGACGTCGGTTTACTGCGGAAAGTAATTAAGTAAAATTTTCAGAACAAAAAATCATTAGTATCTTGATGACTTTTTCCTCTGTAAAATGGTGAGGCTCAGCCTCACCAGCCTCATGTGGCGAGCCGCCACTGCACTACAGGCATCTAGCAGCTTAAAAGACTCCCTTGCACTCAGCTGCTTAGAGAAGACTCCAGCGCCAGTGCCGCATTCCATTTTGAAACCGTCCGTATATACGGAGAGTTCTCACTCATTTACGACCCTGTTGCTTTCCCAGTTTGCTCTGCTTGGGTATACAACCCTGAACGATAATTTAAAATCATTCACCGGGATCATATAATCCGTGCAAAAGTTGAGCGTACCCTCAAGAAATTCCCTAAGAATGGAGCCGTGTCCTATGGATCTCTCCCTAAAGAGACCACAGCTCAATAATTTTACTGCTGTGTTTGACGCAACCTGCTTAATGAAAATATCAAGTTGTAAAAGATGCATGCAAACTTCCAGTGCTACTGTTGGCGTTGTGCGCAAGGCCCCTGTGATCATTACACACGCACTCCGCTGCACTCCACTCAGTTCCCTTTGGATATACTTTTTGTCTATGGCTTTCCACCAGTCGGCTGTAATTACCGTATATCTCCACAGAACTTAGTGAAGTTATTTTACCACATAAACATCAATATTTCGAGAGAGAACAAAACCGATAAGAACCCTTCACCTATCGTCTTGCTCCCGCTTTGCCCTTGCAATTATTAAAAAAACGCGAACACATTGAAATATTTCTGGTTTTCTCTCACTATGTCTAACCCTTTATGCCATAGACCATCTCCACGCATGCTCAACCGAATTTGTGTTTTTTATGTAAACAAACAGCAAACCCACTCTGTCAAAAGAGCTATGACGCAGTTTCGTTTTTGCTTCATTTCTCTCGGCCCATTTCATTTCCTTATATTCTTATTCGTAGCTTTCCACCATACCAGTGCTCCATACGTCAGAATGGGTCTTGCAACCGCCGTATACAGGTAATATACCATATTTGGTTTCAGACCCCAGCTCTTTCGCGCGTTGTTTGCCTTCTTAATACGCTCTCGAACATTGCCTTTCCAACTTGGCTTCCTATCCAAAATCAGGCCTAGATATTTCGCTTTTTTCCGATAGTTGCAGCATGTCAAACGATGCGTTTTCTGGCAATATTGCTCTCAAAATTGATATGGCAATGATTACCATGGCAATGTTGAGAGCAATATTGCTATATGCGTTTGATGATTCTACACTGTCAATTTGTGTATGGCAATATTGCCATTGTCATTGCCATTGCCAGATAAATTGCCAGTGTAGTCGCTGGGGTAAGAGATATGCACTCAGTTGACCTCATATTTCAAAAAAATTCCAATTTGGTTGTTCACTACGGTATATTATTTCTATTCGCACGGTGCACCCACCAATTAGTGAAACACCTTTTAGCGCAAAACAAAGTGCACGAAATCAAATCCAGTCAACAGCAATTTTATTTTTCCTAATATTATTGAGAAAGGGGGAGTGACAGGATCGACAGGATTCGAACAGTTCCTAAAATTTCTAAAGAATTCAAATTACATACTATCAAAGTCATCCACTTATGCTATTAGGTCTTGTCTCATACCACACACGTAGTGCTTGTAGCGCTCCCTTGATATTTCCATTTTTTTCTTCAACTCTAGATTCATTCTCCCCTGCCCACACCACCTTTTTTTCTGACTACGGCCTTGAGTGTAGCTACACGAAAGTGTTACATAATTTCTATGCATTTCCGATTAGGTACATATGGAACTCAATCTCATCGTAGATATTGACATGTGGAAGGAATCGCAGGCAACTTGTACATTTTCTAATTCACCTAATTAACCCATTTCAAGGCATTAATAAATTAATTAATAGCCCTATCGAGAGAGGAAAAAAAACAATGTAAATAAAAAAGCACAGAGCGCGAATACAACTGAAACTGAAGTTGAATGGCAATTTACTAACAGTAACCACTTAGAAGAATGGATCCCACGTAGACACCAAATTGCTTGCAAATTCATAAACTTTTGCACAATAAGTCCCACTTGTAGCTAAACTTTGCGATAATTTTAATTAAATCGCACATTGCCGTTACCCTCTTTCCTATGGGCTAGTGTATACATGGCGTATTATTTGAATCCCGCTACGGGTGTATTTTGTGTATATTTCGCCAAGTGTAGAAGTGTATCTATGCCATTCAATCTTATCCTCGTGCCCGCCCGGCTCGTCCTTGTCCCTGTAGTCGTCATGCTCCCTTTTGGGGTTGGCATCGAGTCGGGCTCTAGTTCTGTTCTTCTTCTTTGCGCCCAATGCTTCCAACGAATTCTGTAGAGAGTCTCCCCCATAAAGTACAAAAGAGCAATATTTTGGTGTATATTACACAGCGAGTCCGTATAGCGCCAGTCATGTAGCTATGAATGTGCTAAACTATCGATTTTCATAGCCCAAGTTTCCTATATTTGAACATCCCTCTAAAAGCAAATACACAGGCATATGCGATATGCACAGACAACCATATACCTGTGAATGTACGAGCGTGTATATTCGCCAAGCGTTCAGAACGAAAAACGTTTCTGCTTTTGCCAACTCGCTGCTCCGTTCGTTCCTTTCCAACACCTGACTCCTTCCTTGACGCGGCCTTCCCTCTTTATCCGTGCGCCCACCCTATCGCCTTCGCCCGTTGCTCCCTTACAACATAAAAATGCCAAAATAAAAGTGGAACATTTTCCAGAGAATTTTACCTCAGGATTTTCGGATACTACAGGCGACCTCCTCGTAAACTCGTCCTTCGAGCCTCCACCTATGGCCACCGCTCCTACAAGGAGAATCCTGATGGACCCGATTCAAGGAGGTGGAACAACAAGACGACTTTAGCGTTTACGAGATTGTAGAACTGGAACGAAACTCCACTGCCTGATGATCATTATGAATGATGAAGGCTAAATGTGCCAAGGATATGGAATAGGATAGGATAGTAAACTCCGGGATAGGATAGGAAATGAGCTTCTCTCTACGTACAGCTAGCGAACGAGCGTTGGTAAAGTTTGTTTTGTTCATCGATTGCGGAACACCTCGTCGTACAAATTTCTGCGACTACTGCCACCTTTTTGGGTTAATCTTGCCATCTGTAGCGACATGATTAATTATTCTCGAAAGTCATCGGTCGGATAAGCTGGGAAAATTGTCCCAGTGAATTTTCGGAACTTTTTGTGCCATTGGCGAAAGTAGTTCAGGAATTTGAAATATTGTTTGATTCGGTAGTTGATTTAGATTTGATACAACTTTTAAGTAGTCTCGTTCGAAACTAGTCAATGGATTTGTTGATTTCAAATGAGCAAAGGTATTAATAGGTGAGCGTCTGTACGCAGTATATTGTTGTACAGAAATATACATTAAATAAGGTTCCCTGCATGACGTCATATCTCACGTGGATTATAAATTAAACCAGTTCCAGCTTCTAATTAGAGAAACTCCCTATTTGCGAACTCACAGAGTCCAAATAAGGTATAACTATGTGTATAACATGTGCATACAGTAATTCACTACCAAAGTCGAAAATGATTGTAACAAAACTAGACTCGAAGTTATTCTCATAGTAGAGGACAAATAATGCCAAATTTCTGTTAAGACGAGAACGTCTTGTGAGGATGAATTCAGCTTGAGCTAATTTCTGCGAGGGGAGGTCCTCTTATTCTGATAATGCAGGACACATTGAGGAGATAAGAGTTAATTATGTTTAGGTAGCCCTACCATCAGTATAAAAGAATTCACAATCCCAGATTTTTGCAGTCAGTCGTTGTTTGTCTCCTTGCCTTCTAAGCACTTCAGTTTCTCATTATGGACAAAATAGAGTACAGAGCAGTAATAAAGTTTTCAAAAAAGGAGGGTCGGACACCTTTTGAAATTCACAATCAGTTGGCAGGGTGCTGCTCCCTCCAAGACCACTGTGATTCGTTGAAGTGAGTGGAAGACCAATTGAAAACACTTCATCAAAAAATCGGCCAACAGTCTGGGCGCAACTTTATTATTTTGTGGGTAGAAGTCCGAAACGTGTTTAATGCTGAGATGCGGTGTAGATTACTATGCGACTGACAACCTAAAAAATAACGTTCCAAATAGCCTCCTGGTTATTCCTTAGGTTGTCAGTCCCATAGTCACCTACACCGCATCTCAGCATTAAACACGTTTCGGACTTCTACCCATAAAATAATAAAGTTGCGCCCAGAAGATTGTTGGCCGATTTTTCTTTTAGTTTTAATTACTCTAGTAGCACATCTACATATAGGTACTAAGTTTCAACTTTCTGGCATAAGCTGTTTCTGAGATATGAAAAACCACCCACACCCCCGTACCTTGCTACCCCTATCAAAAATTTAGCTTTCTCTCCTTTGTGGCTTTCGAGAAATTAAAATCAAATTTTTTTCATTTCCACCCCATCCCACCATCACTCCCTACACCCACACCGCTAAATGGCTACTGGTCCTAACTCCTGTAAAATTTTCAAGATCATAACTGATATTGTTCTTGAGATATTAAAAATAAATTTTTTGACAAATGACTGCCTCCCACTTCCGCGCTTCACCTTCCCCATCAAAAATTTTACATTCATTAGACTCCACTTGTAATTCTATATACAGGAACCAAATTTTATCTTCCTGGCACAATTATAATTCAAAGTTTTTCACCCCCCACTTTCATACCTCACCACTCCATTAACAATATTAACCCTTTTCTAATCCCCTAGTATCTCTTAAGACAACTACAAAGTTTCTGCCATCTGACATCAACCGTTCAGGAGATATGGATTTTAGAATGTTTTAATCCCAGCTTTCAAGCGTTTTGGACGAATTCTTTGCAAATGGGTCCACTATCATAGTACCTCCTAGCATAAGCGGTTCCTGAGATCTAGGAACCAAAATTTTTCATCTAAAATGCACTCCCCTCCTCCCCTCCCCCTCTCTCACCGAAAGATACCACTCGTAAGGGTTCACCCATTCTACCTACTATCAAAATTGCAACTTTATATCTTAAGTGGTTTGAGAGCTACGCACCTTCAAACGGTTTTGCGTACGACTTACTACTTCACTGAGGTATTCAATTAATTTTGCACTTGTATGATCCAACAAATCTTGCAGATTAACTTCTGCATAAGTAGCTGATACTTGGTATGATTCTGGCCTAGGGTAACAATCTTTCTTGAGTTTTTGTAAAATTTTATAACCAGTTCTAATTATTTCATATTGGTTTCTGCTCAAACCTGCTTCAACGGATACTGCAAGTGCATGTATAGGGTGCAGTGGCTTGTCTTTTTTTTCCAAGCTGCTGCGGTAGGCTTTTTTGTACTTAGTTGTCCGAGGTGGACAGCACGTAATAAGACTTTTGAGGCATCCCTCTTTCCGGAAGATCGTAGTTTCATCCGGACAGCAAAAGTCAATTCATCCGTGCTCATCTTTTCACACACTGTTTTCGTTTTCCTTCGTTTTGTTCGATCGCTTGATTCCTTGAAGATTTTAGCAGGTCGTCCTGCCTAAGAAGTGCTCTTGAGTATTTCGAAGGTTCCTTTGAGCCAGTTTTCGTTTTTCTTCCTGAATATACTATCCATCCTACTTGCAGCTACACATTTATTTTTGAACTTCGCCTTTAAACTCTGCACATTCTTCTTAAATGTACCCTGCAAATTCTCCGCTAAACTCGCACGTTGACATAGGTAATTTTGCAAAAATTCCAACTTTTTGTTAAAGTCACGGTATCCGCTTTCTTCCATCACTCCGTATAAATAATTCCTTGTCAGTAGTGTAACTCCAGATGATTCTACAAGGAACGAGAAAAAAATTGTAGCAGAATAAAATTCAAAGTACGAATATTTCGAATTTCCGTTATCAACATGAACTGTTATAAAATCTCAATATGCAGATATTTGCAGAAAATTTTTTTGACTCCTTAAGAATGAATATTTGACCTTCATATTGTCACATAAATTTTGACGGGGTCTTACGGAGGTATATAACTTAATCAATTTTGAAAATGTACCTTTTCCAAAAAATAGATCCCAAATTTTACCAAAATTTAAAACTATCTAGTTCAAAAACTATACATCCTTGAAAAACCATAAATTGTAAAAATCAAATACATACCTGCTACTTCAATATCCATTATTCAAAACTTCCTAATTTTCCTTTAAAATCACGAAAAAATTATGTGAACACAGTTAGTTTTAAATAGGCTTGTGTAGTTCGCGAACGAACTAGTTCAGAAGAGCGTTTCCATAACTAAAATGAACGAACTAGTTCCCAGTCAGTCCCGCTCCTAGTTCATTTTTCATTGCCGTTCGGAACTTTATGAGACAATATACTATACTAGATCTATTTTTTTTTTGCTTATCATGTTCTACTAGATCTAATGACCTTTTTTTTGCTTATCATCTTCCACTAGATCTACTGTCTTCGAACTACGACTACTCATGACTGAACTCGCCTGAAGTAATGAACTATGAACTAAAAGAACGAACTAGTTCGCGAGGGATCGGGAATCGGAAATGATCGCTCACTATGGTGAACTAAAATGCGCAAGCCTAGTTTTAAAGATAGTTCCATCTGTAACAACTGATCTTTTACGAATGGCTACTTTGAGCTGAGCCCGCGGTTTTTATAGTAAATACTGGTAAAAAAAAACCCTTCCTGAAACTCCCTAATTGGTTAAGACAATTAAGACATAAAATGCTGGTTAACAATTACATGTTTGAAAAACCGAATTTTGGCCAGCTAGATTAGGAAAATGCCCCACTGTGCGCCGTGACTCTGGAGACGTCTATCAAATTTCTTTCCTTCAAAGAAGGATTTCTCTTGAATAACGATTTTAACCACGTTCTTCCTGGATGACCGTTCTTAAAACGTGTTTCCCTGTGGTCATCCTTAATAATATTTTGGATGGTATTTAATACATTTTCCTTAAGATCAAAACTGGTCGGGTGTGGTAAGTAGTTTCACACAGCTCTTTCACTTCTTATCACTTCACTTCTTAAACGTTCTTTTTCCAATGATACGGGATTACGGCAATTTGTGTCCCAAGGTGCTGGTCTTGTTCCATGCATCTGGATTGTTGTTCTAGCAATGATGTACTTAGCTGCATATTTTTTATAATACGCCTTATTTTGACAGAACAAATTTGACTGAACTTTTCGCCAAATATTTGACAGCATGTCATACAGTGTAACACTAGCTTAACTCATGGCTAGATACTGGTGCCTTAACTCTATACAATCTTTTTTAATTACTTCTAGCAACAGAAATTTAATACCGTTTTTCGCACTTCTTTCATAATATAATACAAGTTGATCACTTTTTTTGTGATTTTCGATGGATATGAAATCATTCCGTGGATTTGGTCCAAAGCTATGCTGTCAAACATTTCTTCTGTCAAATTTTTTCCGTCAAAATAGACTTTCAGTAGAGCAAATAAAATAATGTGGAAAACAAAAATTTGGCAATTACACTACTTGACAGCATTTGCCAGAGAAATAGTCAAATATTTGACAGTGTACTAGCTTTGTGACCCAAACTACTTTGCAACAAATTACAAGGTGTTTATCCTGTTAGCGATCATCTGCTGGTTGGGTCCTTGGGTGGTCTTACTTCAGGCGTAATAACGTCGCTAAAACCATTTTTCCTTCACCCCTCGGCATAACTACCTCCCATTTATCGAAACAGACTTTCAATGGCACATATTTAAAATTGAAATTATATGGAATCGAATTGAAAATTGGATACACACGTACCTACCACTTTCAACCCCTTCATTTAAATCCAACTGATGACGTTTAGGGCGAGAGGAAAAACATTAAACGTGTGTTGAGTTTACCTGCCAGCAGCAATCCTGCAACGAAACGAGTAGACCAAAAAACAATTGACACGTGTTGAGTGTGTGTACTGACTTACTGACTGAGCCGTGAGCCTGCCGGACTTTCAATTGTCCCGTCCGTCTTCTCTCTTTCTTGACACAGAAACAAAAGAAAATCCCCTGAAGTAAAGAATAAAACAAAAAAAAAATCAAAAGTAAACTTCTGTTCCAACTTTTTTCCTTACTCCATCTGTTTTCCTCTGCGGCCTGTTGTTGCTGTACAACCACGCCATCAATCACCAGGTTGACACTGTTTTGACGTGTGTTTTTTAAGGCCTGAAATAGCCGCACCATCAACAGGACCGAACAGGGATCGAAGGACTGTAAGCTGATTGCCTGAAGAAATTCTGCAAAAATGTCGCAATTTACAGGTAAGTAGCGCAGGTAGGAATAAGTACGAAACAATCGACAAGGGTGCGAAAGTTAGTGCGTGAATAGTTTAGGTTCACCGGACTTTGTATGTTAATTACCACGTTTAACGGAAGAAAAGGACTATAACAAGGCTTCGAAGTTAAGCAGGTAATTAGAGTCCAGACTTAAGTATAGATTAAGCGATAAGAAGGTTCGGGCTATTTAAAATGGGCTTGGGGTTCACAACAACTGGGTGGGTAGTTTCAGGCAGGAACTGTGGGGAAGTAGGTACTCGTACAGCTATAATTTAGCGGTAATTGATCTTTTGTTTGGGGCGGAAGGAAACGCTCACGCTTGACTATAGGTTTATTTTAATTAGATTTAAGAAAACCACAATACAATTCTTATGCTTATGTTCGGGCCCAGTATGTGGCCTAGACCAAATCATTGCCGAGCCAATGTCGATTTGATCACACCGGTCCTACTCTTGGTGAAACTCTGGCCCGATACTGGGCGTCAGTAAAAAAAGGAAACGAAAATAAAAATAATTGTTTTTTTTTCAACTACGTATTTATTTTGCTATTATAATTTTTTTGAAAAGTGCGAATTGATTTTACTTACACACCTTGCACACTCTCGGATTCGAACCATGGTCCCGTCACACATTAGTCCGCTACGCTACCCACTAGACCAATCTGACACATTCTCGTAATAGGATTGAAACCGAATCAATTGATATGTTGAGAAACAAAAAATATTTCTACCAAGATGTGCCCAATACAGAGCCGACCGTCGAGCCAATGACGAAAGAGCTTAGACACCAATAATAAGTCAATTCTAGGCCCGACATAGGCGCAGCAACTCGGACCAAAGTCGGCTCAGATCAAGTGGGAGTACTGATCACCACGATTGGCCCGACACTGGTCTGGTGGGTTTGTCAGTACCAAAACAATACCGATCGACAAGTCTTGGCGGACAATGCAATGCCAATTCTGGGCAGTGTACAGAACTCCGGTTGGACTGCGGCATTTCGCACATGGGTCGTTCCAAAATCGCCAAAACCCCTCATAGTACCACCTTCCGTCCGAAAATACCATACTATAACTCAAAATCGAGTTGAACTAGGAGCTTGAATTTTGAACGTACAGATGAATAAAATTTGTAAGGCTAAATCTAGTATTACACTGTATGCCAAATATTTGACTAAAAAAAATGTTATCAAAAGTTTAGTCAAGTTTTTTTCCGTCCAATTTCCGTCCAATTACAATATCCGATTACAGTATCTGACTTGTCAAATAGTAGTCAAATATTTGACAGTGTGGCATATAGTGTAATATCCTTGATACACATGCTCACGAATATCGCCCCGAAAACTTCAGAACGCTTCAAGCTGAGAATTTAACATTTGGCATCATGTTCTTTAATTTTGTAGTTATTGCAGATTAAGGAATGCATACAATGAAAATCTAGTGAGTGCTTGCGCAACGGTCAAGAAAAAGTCATTGGAAAATTTGTGCATTCATTCGTAATATTCTAAGAAATCAACGATGCACCAAATATTACAAAAAACTGGTTGTCACTGAATCTTAAATCTCTTCATGTACGCAAAACCATAAGTTGCTGAGCATATAGAGTTCTCGCCAGCGTTGTTCCCTTTTCGGAAATTTTAGAAGCAGATCTGGACCAAAAAGCGTAGTAGATTTCAAAGTTTCGTAGTAGATTAAATTTTCAGTACAATGAGTGAAATAGACATTTTTCATAATCCACTAGTAGGTTTATTGAAAGAGATGAATTCAGTTCAGCCGCGGTTTTTTCTTTGATGAATAATAAACAGATTTGCCTAAAAAAAAATTTCGGATTTTCTTTTAATATTATAAATTATTGTGATCGTTTTAAAAAAAAGAATTTGCTACCCAAAAATGGCGAAATCATTTAAAGACTCGTAGCTCCCAAACTCTTTAAGCTATTCAGTTAAAAAATTTATTGGATAGACTAGATGGACCCCTTTATGTGGTCTCTTTTTGGAGGTGGTGTGGGGAGGTTTTTAGACGAAATATGAAATACCTCAGAACTTATCTATATAGGTGGCTTTTCTATTACATCTCTGGAACGGCGTATATAAGAAACTTGAAACTTAGTAGATATATGTAGATGTAATAGAAGAGCATTTACAGTAAAGTAAAAATTCACATTTTTATTGGCATATAGAAGTGGGGAAAAAAGTGTCAGTAAAAGTAGGGTGAATATATTTTTATGAATTTCATCATATCTCTAGGTCTTCTGAAATATTAAATTAAATAAATTATTAAGTTATCTGTTCTCTACATTACAAATTATAAAATGGTAGTCATAAGAAGAAAAAAAACTAATTAAATAATTCTACTTGTTGGGGCTTTTTAAAAAAAATGTATAAGCGAATGCAAAGCAGCTGTAAACATTGTTATGAATTCCGTCATATCCCTAACGTTTGATTAGATATCAAAAACATTTTTACTTCCACGAAAATTTTATTTAATCGTCAAAGAAACGTGTTCAGATTTTTTTACTTTTGAACCCCTGAGAAGATATTCTCACGAATTCCGTTATATCTTTTAGGTTAGATATTAAATTGGGTTTTTTCTACGAACTAACTATATAATGGCCTAAAAATTAATTTAAAATTTTTTTGATATTCAATCCCAAGGAGGCGTAAGTAAGTGCGGTTACATACGATTTCATAATTTTTGGTATCCTATAGGTCTGATGAAATGTAAAATTGGTTTTTATGTAATCTCCTAAGAACTGATTTCACTATTTCTTAAAATTCAACCACCGAGGTGATGTGAAGGTGTTGCGTACTTTTTCATAAATTTTGCTATATTTCTAATGTGAGATATGGTAGCAAATTGGTTTTTACTTCTACGGGTTTTTTATGAAATCGTTAAAAAACTAATTTCGTGTTTTTTTTAAATCAACCTTAAAGTGAGTGTAAAAAAGTTACATACGTTTTCACGAAGATATGACGAAATTCGAAATGTTTACATGGAATTTTTATTAGTACAATCGCCTAAATATCGATTTCAGGATTTTTCGATATGTTTCTTGCAGTTTATTTATTTCAATGTGGGTATAAAGAACCACTGATGAATGTTGAAAGATTTATCTTACAAGCTATTCTGGTCACAAAATTAATTTGTCAACAAACCTCCTTGTTTTGAAACAACCGTAAGTTAAGAGTGGTTCTGGCGTAGGCATTTTTGGCGCACCATCTCTTTAACCTCTTCGTAGACTTTGAACCAAAAAATTGTATAGCTTCACCCTGACTTTTTATATACCAAGGTATTACAAAAGGTTGGTTGTGTTCTATATTATTATTTTGCGAGTCGGTACAGAGGAAGAAAAGGTAATAGAATTGAACCTTTCCGTAGCAAAAATTTTTTACATGGAAAAAGTAGCAGATCTTCTACAATTGTAGTAGGGGTACAACGCTGGTTTTCGCCCGATAGTTGACCAACTATTTGATCGAGAGAGAATCGGCCAACATTTAGACTTTTTAGTATGATCGATTTGGAATTGGTTAGTGCTTCATATAACTGTATATTTACTAGCTACTCAACTAAACTGTAGGCGCGTTAAGTAAGAAATGAAAATGTTTTTTATAAATAAATGTGTCTTGCACTTTATTTTCTAACATATTAATTATTAAATTAAATCTTACGATTTACGGATTTTAATAATTCTTAATCACACCTATACAGGATTGACGTGATTGCCACAATTCTGAGATGATTCCAAAACAGAGCGCATGGATGCATCCTAAATTTCTTTGGAGTGTGTGGAGAATTTGTGGCAAATGTGCTACAACATCTCTACGTATACAGGCCGACTAATTGTCGTCCTCCTGTGTGCTTTTACCTTTTTAGTAAAAATTAAGGTTGAGTTCGTTAGAGAGTACAATTTTCCGACTCCTTCAGAAACTCTTATACAAAACTCGCTCCATAATTACTCTTACTGTTGAAATATAACCGGTATAGCGAGGAAAATTAAATTTGCCACAATAATATCTCACTGTTCTAAAATACGAAATAAAAACAACTAAAATCAAGATCCTTCAACTAGCTACCATACAAAAGGCCTTACCAATTAGTGTCCCATGCGCCCATATCGAAATAACGTTAAGCTATTTGTGCTTTCCCTACGATGAAGCACCATACAGCAGTCAAAACACACAACTCGTGATAACATTTTCAAGTGTTTACGCTATTTATGTATTAATGACTTCCTATATGACCCCTACTGGGGCACAGGACAGGTTGTCTTTTAACTAAAATTGAGATCGGTGCAAGTTAAGTGTACTAACCGAAAACAATGCTTAAAATTAATCCAGTGCAAGATTCAATAAAATGAGATAAAATATGTGAGTTGTTCGCATATGTTAAGGGTGACTCAGATACACAACCGAGCTTAGATAACGCTTACCACGTAAATTAGCGCAATGAGTCACAAAATCCTTATCGAAACTTTTGATATGATTGATTCTTGAGTTTAGTCAACAAGGAACAGGTTTGTGTCTTAGGATTAAAAATAAAAGACAGAACAATCGTTGGATCTCTTAGTAAAATTAAAATCTTTTCTCGAAGACGAGTGCCTATTAAACAATTACTGTTTGTCAATAAAGAATGTTTTAAATAATCTGTAAGGGCAAAATTTCAGAAAATACTTAGTAACTTGGTAATTGAAGAGAAGTAAAAATGTCACTACTGAATAGATTTTGATGAAACTTTGTGTGTCTATCTTAAACCAAAGGCTATTTTATATAGTAGCTCATTCGCATTAAGGCTTTACAAGTCGCCATTCAATTTTTTTTCATGCACTAAAAAAAATACTGTTCTTAATATTAATGAATGCCTTTCATTAAACGAAATTCTTCGGATTAATGAAAAAATCGTTGCAATAATGAAGAAAATCATCAAATATTTTTCATGACAATGAACTTTGAAATAATATATAAATATAAATCCCATGGCATTAAAAATATTTTCATCAATTTGTATATATGGACAGAGCACACATAGTCTCAGATATCAACACTTAAGAATTTTGATGCACGCCTTCATCATTTTGATTAAAAATTTCTTCTAAACAAGGCAGCTTTGCTTGGTATATGGTAAAATATATTGACTATGGTCATAGTAATAATGAACACATTCATTGTATTGAAGAAAGCTCATAGCTGAAGGTTACGCATCCTCTGTTGGCTGTTAATTTTTTGTTAAGGTTCCCATAATCGATGGCACGTAATCAAAAGGAGTCAATTGTTCCGCTGAGAATTAGTCCGGCAGTAGCTAAAATTTCGCACAACTGTGTGGGAACCTTTACTCGTTTTCATATGGCATAAAAAGCCGAAATTATATCCAATTCCACATTTTTATGTGTACATATAATTTTTATCTGCTTAGTGCTTACTGTTTTCACCAAAGCTGTAAAGACATTACGTCTAAACTCTGAATGAAAAGTAATTGAAATATCGAACTGTATTTAAATTTAAGAAATAAATATATCTATCTATCTATATCCAATTCCACGTTATATCCATATGGGCATTAATATTATGTACGCAGTATTGATTACAGTGATAGGATTAATCGCAATTATGAATTTATACTTTAATATGTGTAACAACATTAGTAAAATTAATTACTCTTTTCATCAATATTATGAATTCATTCATCATATTATATTGAGAGTGGCACAGTTAATAGTAATAATGAATCTGTACTTTAATACGAATTACAGTTTCCATTAATGTTAAGAACTCGTTCATTGTAACAATGAATTTTATATCATTTCTGTTATTGTGTGAGTGTCCAAAGCAGACCGAAAAATGATGAACGGTTTTGCATAATATTAATGAATACTTGCATCGGCTCAAGAACAATGATTTTTTCATTACGGTGAAGTACATTTTAATTGTTTGGATGTACCTTTTTGGTTCAGTGTACATGCGATTCCGCCTGCCGAGACGAGTGCATTACGACATAACCATATGACATGCAAGCGAGCAAAAGAATAATCCAGAGATTCTCAAATGTTTTTTTTTTCAATTAATTACTAAATCGCGTTTATCACCAAACTTTACACATATAAGCAGGGCGTCTGTGAGACCCGATTGCTTCAGGCTTTCAAAATTAAATTTCAACGTACTTCTGGGACATACAATATATTCCAAAACTACTGCCAAAATATTACCAACAATATGGTCACTTTCGTAGTCCAGCAGGATGCGTGTTTTACTCTGAATCTGGCACACATTAATGACTTCCTGATTAGAGCCTAATACAAGAACCATATATATATATGTCAGGAGTGCCAGGGACCTCTATATCCGTACTACTAATGCAAGTGGAGACATCTACGCCAATGCCATTAGTCGTCCGAGAACCTGTATATACGTAGAAGGCAATTTTGGTAAAGGAATTTGGTTTAGATGACTGCATCGTCGTTAAAGTCATGGTGAAAAGCGACGGGGGAGGAGTGGAGACAATTTTGGTGTCTGCATACTTTCTGTATGATTCCACTGGTGGTCCTTTCTCCGATGAAGTCAGTAGGACTGTACATTATGCACAGGCGGAGCGCAGTCCTATAAATCATTGAGGTGGATACTGAAGCACATAACGAGATCTAGAGGAGCTCTAACACCAGCCCGATAGGGCAACCGCTGTTGCAATATCTCATCACCAGTAATCTGGACCTACTGAATAGTGGGAACGAACCAACTTGTCAACAGGAAGAAAGTTCTCAGCATTACGGTGACATCGAATGATCTTGCTGGTCTGGTCACTGGGTGAAAAGGTTTAGGAATAGTGAGTGTTTCGGACCGCAGGTACATAACCTTTGGTGAGCCCGATTGTTACCAAAAAATTCAGAGATCCTAAAGGAATGAATTGGAACTGCTACCAGACTAGCCTGAAGGAAGTCAAGGACGCAAGGGGAATCGAACAAGTAGTGACGAATCTGAAAGAAGCGTCATATCAACTGGCCTGTCCGGAGAAGGATGTGTTGAGGAAAAAACCAGTACGTTGGGGGAACAGTGAACTTACTAGATTACGGAAACAAGTCAAAAATCTCTTCAATATGTCCAGACACGCTATAGTTCTGAAGTCTTGGACCGTCACTATTAAGTGTGGAGAGACTACAAGAGTGCGATTCGAAAAACCAAAAGTGAGGCTTAGGAAAAGTACTGTGAGGAGCTTCAGGATGTATCTGCATCTGCAAGGTTGCAGGAGGTGCTTATTGAGATCATGATCCAGTGTCTGGTACTTGATTGTCAACTTTTTAACTGGTGATTCCCTGCTATATTCTGCAGGGTTCAATTTTCAATATCCGCGAAAAAACAGCACTGGTAAAAAAGATTCCTTCACTCACATAAACTGTTGTATCTTCGAAACCGAAGGTCACAATTCAACCTGTTGTAGCTTGTTTTAATGGAATCAAATTAGCTTTCATTTGATGTAAGCGTTGGCATTATAAGTTGTTTTTTTTTTGCGCACTTATCCAGAACAGAGTAGGTTAGGAAATTTATATACAAAGTAAAAACAACATTGCTGTTTTTATGATTCTTTATAACTTTTTTACATAGATAGTAGGCTAGATTAGAGAATTTATCGCGAATAGCTGCTCCAGTGAGCTCACTGGGGCAGCTATTCCTGTTAAAATCTATATTCTAGCCTACTATCTACAGGGAAAGTAATAAGAAATAGTAAAAACAGCAATATTCATGGTGTTTTCAATGTAAATTTTAATCACTACTCTGATTTGGATAAATGCGCAAAAAAACGCACCTGCAGTTGTTCTCAAGCTTCAGAAATTTACTTTAAAATACAAATTTTTTGCTATCGTGACCCTAAAGGCAGGGCCGTCCTAAGAATTTCGGCGCCCGTGGGCTGCTAAAAATAATGCGCCCCTCGTCATAAGAAAATACAATTTTGATGGCTAGTGGAAGCGGCGAATACAAAATATAAAAGTGCCAGAACGTTATCAGTTTAATGATCACAGAGAGTATTATTTTATTGAAAACAAAATGAAATTAAATTATGGTATAAATATTAACAAGACGGTCCGTAGGTTGTTCCGTAGCGTCTATTTCATTTGAAGACCACAGGGGAAAAACAAGTCAATTTTTTTCGTTTTTGAGATTTTGATGCCAGCTTTTGGCTAATATCATAAACTTTCCTCTAGCAAACATAAAGTTAGTCCATAGTTATTGCGTATTAAAAATTGCCCATGCAGGGGAAGAACCTGGTTTTTGAAGTTTAAATTTGCTCTCCTGTAAAATTACCAAAATGTGACTTATCGTGTTTCTCCCCTGTGGTCTTCATTTAGAACAGGTTAATTGGTTATTTCTGTCATGAATAACAATAGCAGAAAAAAACAGCAGAATTTTCTGTCTGTTTAATTGAAAGCAGCGGCAAAACAGTGCTATTTCTTTGCTCTAAATTCGTAACCCTCAAGAATTGGGAATGTTGTTCGCAATGGAAATGTTGAAGGTGTCAAAATTGTTAATACGAGATGAAAATTTTAAACTAATAACTCAACTGAAACAAAATATTTTCGTTCGCTCAAACAATTGCCAAAAATACTTGTAATAGTTGAAAGTTAGGAAAAGTTTTACTCTGCTTCTGTTATCAATTAAATGCATTACGCAAACTAGCACTGCCGCCGCTGCTGTCGCTACTGCTGATTTCTATCAGTAATGTGTTACGGCCTTAAATCTTCTTTGATCGATGTGAATTTTCTCGGAAAACCACATTATTAATATGTAATTTTAATTTATTTATGTCATATACCTACAAAATCTGCATAAATATAGATGTGTGACTTAGGTTTTTCTATTTTTCACGTAATAAACAAAAATTCGTAACAGTTAAAAATTTAATATGCGATAAAGAGACCCTCGTTAAACAACATTTTAAAAAATTTTTTCTTAAACATTTTTATTGTCCAGTATCATTATTTTACTTATCGAGGAAAGCAATTAAATCTTAATGAGTTACGACATAATTGTTACACTTTCATGAATGTGGTAGAGTACAGTTTAATTGTCTTTTGTTAATCCGGTACCTAACTAAACAACAAGCCTATAAAAGCAAAAATAATTTGACATATTTATCAATTTGAGCACCGTGGTACGTATCGCTGTAGAGTCCAAACTATTGTCGTTTCAAAGTAACAAAAATTACGGTGTCGTATGCAAGCTCTGAGATAGCCACAGTCGAGAACCCTTGCGAATATTCGGTAGTGTGTGTAGAACTTTCCAGAAGTATCCTCCCTCGGGGTTGTGTTCAACATGCCAGTAAAGGTTGGTTTTCATTACGCCGACATTCTGCAGATGTCTGCCAGAACAAGATGAAAATATAAACTGTACATGCGTGCGAAAGAGAGAAAATATCATCTGCAACAGATCTGTAAAAAAAGTGTCGCGTCTGCAACTTCAGATGTGTGATCTGTAACCATAAAGTAAGGACGTACATTATAGCAAAAAGACTTGCATGCACATCTTTTTCCTATAATTTGCTTCCGACAAACCTACACAATAGACATCCGCAGCCACAATACTGTGCCAAATTACAGCAATTATAATTTTGACATTTGTCGAGCCGGTAATTGTTTTCTTAACAATTTTGTAATGTGAGATGAATATCAAAAAAAGGAGATAAATATGCTTAGAATTTCATTAGAGGTGCATGCATAAATCACTCTGCTGTCTATTCGCTCGACATGAGAGATACGTTGCAATTGACAAGCCGCAGATCGGGTTTACCTTACAATAGTTGTCGAGAAAATTCACATATTGTACTTTTTCTCAACTGAAAGCGTACAAACAGCAAAAAACACAAGAAATTTAGGTTAGAAATTTCTGTCTGTCAAAAACTATTGCCATAATTTTGCTATAAAGTCGAAATTTTGTCCCTTTCTTCCTTCTTAAAACCGATTTGCTGTCTCTTTTTAGTTTTCTGCTACAGATCTGTAATGTCGGAGTAATGAAAACTATGTCTTATAGCTGCTTCGAAAGCATAGCACAGCAAGACTGTAGCAACTGTCAAATTCAGCCATATCAAGAAATAGCTTCGCCGCGTTTTGGACAGCCAAAAGCAGCTTGTATAGCTTACAACAGTTGTTCGACACATACATACGTAAGTTGGCATAACATGTGACATATATGTATTATATTATAATAAAATGAAGTGTCCTTAAATTTTTCGCATATTTCCATTGTTAATAAAACATCATTTTCCATTTTAAACATTTAAAATGTCATTGAGACAAAACTAACAGCTACACACACATATAAATATTACCATAGCTGCTTTTTTGCTACAGTCCGGAGTGTGATCAACAAGAAGCAGCTATGTAAGCAGCTTTTTAAAAATCTTGGACAGATCCAGTGTCAAATAGCAAGCATGAGAAAGCAGCTTTTTGGTTGATTTGGACACACAAAAGCATACAAAAGCAGCTAATAGCAGCTATAGCAGAAATCATGAACAGAGCCCTGAATGTGAGAAGAGTCGAGAGACTTCCATACTGTTCTGGTGTATGCGTATATGGATGGAAGAACAACCGATAAGGGGATAAGTGATTCTTCCTGAACACTTTCGAACGTTGTCGAAGATTTTGCCATGCCTTTTTTCTCTCGCCTTATGTATTGCAACGTAACCAATCGGATGATTTGCAGCCAGATATTAGGTGGTTGCTGGTTTTTTCACTGATCGAGAAGCGCGGGTTGTCAGGGTAGGATGTAACAGTATAGTATGTTTTTGAGCTTTTAACATTGAGTACACCCTTACTCTAGTTCTATCCCAGTCGATACACAAAATACCGCAAATAGATTATGAAGTGCAAATTCATAACTATATTTTGCATAACTACTCTGACCTGTCATATTAAATTCCAACGATTATCTTATGTCCTTTCAAAATCCAAAAGGGGCTATAAAATTCGGAGAAAACTAATATCTTTAATAGACCTTCGTCTCTATCATGTGAATGTACTAGCTACTCGTAAATTCCATACAAATTACTTGGAATTTTTTTCCTATTCTGGACTATTAAATTACTTACACGCCTTAACTGTCTTGGCGACATGAATCTTTTGTTCCGCACAACATTTCTTTAAATTGTTCATCGGGGACCCAGAACGAAACGAAACGAAACGAAAGCCAAAAAGATATCGTACTACTAAAGATTATGCTGATGGTGATCTTCATCTTCGTGCCAGTCCCGCCGTCTTATAAATTTAACTACGCTCTTACATATACTCGTATGCTGGCTGGCTAACCTAATGCCGAAGACACATTATCTTGGTCGTCCGGTTTTGTAATGTGGACAAAGCAATTAAATTGGCTAACCGTCTGGTCTTAGGTCTAACCAACTGGACGCGGTAATGGTGAAGCGCGTCGTTAAAATTAATCGCTTGCTGCGGTGATTATCGCTAAGATCCCCTTGAAAACTTGTCACAGGTTAAGTGAAAAGTAAAATAAATAAAAAAAAAAAAAGAATTCCTGATAAGCCAAAGTTATTCGACATGATTATCACATGCTCGGTGTGTACGTGCAACATGTATGTACATACATCCATCTGAGTTGACGACTTTTTCGTAGCGAGTGTAGCCCCACACTTGATTTGATTGGGGCTTCTGTTTTCATTTTTCATATGGGTTTTTTTTTAGTGTATTTGGAATTCATATATTTTTTTATTTGGGACACTCTGAATTGGTTTCGGTTTACATGGAGATAATTTTATAATTTTTTTTTTTGCTATCTGCCCGCAAAGACCGCAATTTCGGTGTTAAGATGTTCTTAAAACATTCGGCATTTTCATCGGGCATGTTGTTGTTGAGAAATGCTTTTAATTTATTGATATGAATTCTGATTTTTGTTTTATTGAAGTTGACAAAGATACCACCAAAATTTTAATACCTTTCAGTTATTATATGTGTAGGTACTCCAGCAAAACTCTGTGGAGTCAATAGATAGCTTTATACAGAGACAAAAGCCTGTAGCGTAAAAGAAATCGAATCTTTTGTACTCTATGTAGGTATACTGCTTTAAAAAAAATTGAATTTTCAATCCAATTTTTACTTGAAATTTCCAGTATATTTAATTTTTTCAAGTAAAAGTACACATTTCAATCACTTTTACACGAAATGACTGGTACTAGTAAATTATTCATGTATTTTTGAACTGAACCGTACAATTTACATGGAAAATTACGCAACATTTCGTGTAAAATTAACTATATTTATATATGAATTGAAAATTACGTTCTTTTTCGTGTAATTCTACTTATCTATTTGAATCTTACGATGAAAAACATGTAATATATGAAACCGCAAAGTTGGACGCCTTGTTCGATTTTGTTTTCTACTGAAATCAAAATGAAACGCCTTCGGTGACGCATAGGGTACGCGCACCAAACCTACGCAGCAAAACCAAAATTGATCGCGGGTTCGATTCCTACCTACAGCCAAGGGTTTTATGAAGAGTAATTAAGTAAGAAATGATATTAAAAGTAGCAACAAGTATATCTTAAAGAGTGCTAATTATACACTTTTTTTAGAGTGTAAATTCAGGAGAATATCCAATGAACTTTCTGCTTTCGAAGTTGAAATTTACTGATTGCAAATTGAAATTTACTGACCGAAGATTGAAAATTACAAATTGGCTATTACATCCAAATGTAAATTTACTTGAAAAGCTGTGGAATATTTGTCTACTATCCAAAAGATGTAAAATTCAATGGCTTTTTTTTTTACTGTGTAGATGAAATCATAGAGAAGGTATTATAAGTTTAATCCAGCCCGAAAGTTTGTAACGCATAGAACCGGGCATTAAACGAAAAAAAATATACATATTGTTGCGAGCTAGGGGTTCGCCGGGTTTTCAAGTAAAAACACAATTCGTTTAAAATCAAATTAAGAGATAATTTATTATTTCGTACTTTAATTCTATTCACAAAATTATTCGCACTGTATGGCAATACCGCTCGCTTTTATATATCGCTTGACTTGATCACACGCTATCGATCGCCTTCCACCAATATGGTCGCGTACTACTTGACTGTCACAGTCCACGAAATAAAAATTACTATGTCCCGCGCTGAAAGCTTCGTGTGCTTTTATACTACTTGGCTGTAGTCGAGACTGTGTGGACGGTTCTCGAAAGCTTTAGAGCATTCGATTTTTATCTTCTACGCTGTTCTGGTACATGCGAGAACATTCGATTAGAAGGTAGGTACAATCGAGTTGCTCCGCCCCCTTATATACTTCAACTAGGTTTCTGATTGGGTTACTTTACAGCTAGGTATTCGGTTGTTGCTGTCATTATGCGAAACCGATCAAGTTGCGCGGTTGCTAGGCTTACATGTAACAATATAACATTTTATGTTCAGTTGTGACCAAAAAACCCAAATCTGTTTGCTGTTCGTCCGTTTGCACGATAACTCAAGAACGACTTGACCTGGGAAGTTGAATTTTCGTTTGTAGAGCTCAGTTCGTCAATAGGCGATATCTTTCTACTCCTTCGAGTACCTCCCATACGAGAGTCCTTAAAACACACGATGATTGGTCGGATGCTTCAAGTTAGGAACTTGAAATTGTGCACACACAAACTTTCCAATGTTGGAAGCTAACATTCCGGAATGCAAATCGAATGAGTCCTTCGTAAAGCAGCCAACAAATGTCCTTAAAAATGTATGCAAGCTACAGAATCCGATATAACTGAAGAAGGTGTTGAATCTGGAAGTAAAAATTTTACCGAAATTAATTCTATAACACAAGCAAGGCTGACTTCATTAATTAGAAATATTTGTCAACTCTTTCAGGTAGCTCTCATACAAAAGTCCTTAAAAAAGTTGCTAACTAATATTGAACGATAACTTTCGAACGCTTTAAGCTACAACTTTGAAAATTTGCTTACGTTAATTTGATAATAGTTGCATTTAAAGGTATCGACATGAAAAACTGATGGTTGAAATCAAAAATCCGATTGTTGTCAGTTCGTCCGATAGCACAAAAACTTAAGAACACGTGTAGCTTGAAAATTTGTTAGCAGAATATTTGTTCAAAAGTTGAATTCGTTAGGGAGAACAATTTTTCGGATACAGATCTTGTTGTCAGTAAGCGACGTAAGCTTTGATACGCTTATCAGGTTAAAGAAAGAAGAATTAATATTTTATCGTCCTAAACATACATCCCATTTCTGCCAAATACATTGTTCGGCATTATTTTTCACGTTGGGGTAGTTTTATTCTGAGACGAATATGTAAACACTGCATTCGTGTTCATTGCGAGTTCTTTGATTCGCGTCCAAAAACCGCCATCGACGTGAAGCTACGCGAACCTCGAGTAGAGTTGCGAACTCAAGCAAATTTTTGTTTCCTCATTTGCATTCGTGCTAGTTCGCACAGGTTCACGCGATAGTTTGCATCGGTTCGCGCGATAGCTTGCATCGGTTTGCGCGATAGTTCGCACAGGTTGGCGCGATAGTTCGCATAGGTTCGCGCGATAGTTTGCATCGGTTCGCGCGATAGTTCGCATAGGTTCGCGTGATAATTCGCACAGGTTCGCGCGATAGTTCGCGGGATAACATGTAAATAGGACTGGCTAATTTAGTGCAGATCATACAGTAGACAGTTCTCAACAATCTGAAACGTTAAAAGCTTCAGTAAAAATTTAATAATAATGGAAATAGATTAGAATCGACTAATATTTGAAACATAAAACTCACAAGTAAATTTTGTAGTGACAATTGATCGATCGGATACGCCACATCCACTTAAATTATCAAAATATTAATTCTAAAGATCGAACTGATGTCATTCCCAAGAGTATTCCGCAACATTTAACCCAACATTTGATCGAATCGAGAATCTTCCAGTGCTAGAAAAGCAAAAAGGTACGCAAAACACGATCGCTTCGACTGATTGTAGGCATAAATTACTGTGTATGGGAGTGGTGTTGCAACAAAAGGTGTACCTTGTAGGTAAATACGAGTAAATAAAACAAAATATTGTATTCCATTTAGGAAAATCCGTAAAAAAAACGTACGAAAAACGAAGAATCGGAATCATCAAGATATCATCATCGTGCCTTTGACGAGTTTATGTGAAGACGCGACGCGACAAACGGCTGCGTCAACGACTTATTGTGCAAGTCAACCGCGATCGGGCCGCACTTAAGTGCCGTTTCTTCATGCACTTACTTATAATACTTCTTATGCTTCGTACTCAAAGGGGTACTGGACTGGCACTCGTACAAAGAGAACATTTTATCGAGCATAATGAAATACTATACGCTTTCATGGTTGGATTTTGATGTTGTTGCTGGGTGCTAGTTGATTTTCGCGGTTTATTTACCACTACAGCAACTGACCGCCATCGTACCTGGTATAGTATGACTCAATAAAGTATTAACACTGTTTTGTATTCTTAAAATGTCCTTCAAATTGTTTAAACTAAGTTTAGTACAAAAGGGAAGTTCCGCAAAAAATTTTATTGTAGAAATAAACAAAATTTATTATAAGCATTCATTGGTATAAAAACGATGTCCACATTAATAACCTCTATCGCCGCAAATGATAGCGTTAATAGTCGAGCGTTGTACACCATACAACAGTTACGAATCCACGCAAATAAATCGCTACTACATACATATGGAGTAGGGAGTAAAACCACAATTTGATTAAACCTAATAAGAATAACAATTGGTTTGTTTAATTGCATTCATTTATCACACTATTGGCAACTCTCCTCGATATAATTTACTATAGCATCGCTGTTGTCAATGTAAATCACTTAAGAAATTACTTTCCAGTAAAACTGACCAACCTCTCGATCTCGCAGTAGTAAAACTTATCATGTGTACAAGCCGCGCTGCGCCTTTGCATGTGTTGAGTCGACAGATTTCTGGCATATTCGATGGTGTAAGAGAGTTTAGAGCTTTCTACGCTACTCTAATTGGACATTTGAAGGTTGTAGTTTTCTTTGTCAAACTTTGATATTGATGATAAGTTAATCAGTCTGACAGAGTATGCATGTAACAATATGTATGTGATGTATGTAAATACGCACTAAAACAGAAATGGAATTAGGAAAAAAATTCTTAAATAAGTTTTTACAGCTGGCAGAATGGAATATCATAAAGCACGGCAAAACTCTAGATCACCGTATGATGAAAAAGGTTGAATAAAGCAACGAACATCTCAAGGAAACCCTCTACCTTAGAATTGTAGCTGTGAACAAAATTCTCCAAATATTACGAGAAGCTAAGTTTACAACCAAATGTCCTAGCTAGAAAGCTGAACAACAAATCTATTGACGAGATTTTAAACTACCTACATAAATCGCAACTAATAGATCCGGCCATCTTTTGGTGATTACAGACTACGAGTATTCTATATGAAGGTATAGGAACGATCATTACTGGACACGTTTCAGACTTCATGCTATATTTGTCCGATTTCTGAACTTCCCATCCCTGAAATTGACTACGCTTTAACTTTCTAAGTTTAGATCGGTATATTTAACAAAAACAAACATGGTCCAGCCTCAATTTCTGCAAATGACAAATGCACAAGAGGTCAGAGGTTTGATATTTGGCATTCTCGTATCCCTTGATAGTTGCAATTAAATGTAATATGAAGAAATAGTGCGAAAGGTTGAGACATTCATGCATCCTCCATACTAAAGTTGTTGCAGAATTTGTTTTGTGAAACCCACAATAAACTCAAGTAGTCAACATCCAGTAGTCATTTTTACGGGCATTAAGTTTTTACATGAGTTTGTTACCCTTCGAGTTACTCATATGTATAAATTTTTCATTTCACTTAATTTCTCAATAAAGACGGGAATTTAAAAATTTGTGCACTATTATTTTTCATCATTTGCATGGTGCTAGAACGGAAATACGGTAAGGTACTTTTCAAGCTGTTGCCACACAAAGGGCCTTCAAAGCTGGCTACTTGCATTTGTCGAGAATATTTGGATGTACTCGTATAAAGGTGAAATTGTATTCGATACAGTTTCAGAAAAAAAGGAAACATCGGGTGTATTACTAAAAAGGTCACTAGAAGACCTCTCAATTTCAGAACAAATTGAACATAGCCACGAAAGAACGCACGAATAATTGTCAAAGCTAATTTCCACATGGGATTCAAATATGCAACTGTACAAGGCGATCATCGGGCGTAACCTGTGTATGGATGTGCATCAATCGATAGCTCCTACTTTTTCAGAATAATTTCAAAAGTGCTTCATGTATCCTACGGTTTAAAAATCTATATTGTATGCGTTCTGAACGCAATTCATAGACTTCAACGCTGACACACTGGCAGATTTTTCATCTATCTTTGGTCAATATTGGGTAAATCGAACTTATCACTATCATATAATCACCTGAAGCCACTTAGGATCTGTAGAGGGCTCAGCTCAGCAGTAACGTATAAAAAGATTTGATCAAAAAGCTGTATCTCAGAAATTCTACACAATATTACAGCATATTCGGTAGTGTGTATGGTATGTCCGGGAAGTGTGAAGAACATGCGAGAAGGAGAGAGTTTTAGAAGTACGTAGAGATGTTCAGAGACACACTGACAATTTATCTGGATATGGCAATAACAACGGCAATATTGCCATACACAAATTGACAGTGTAGACGCATCAAACGCATAGGGCAATATTGCTCTCAACATTGCCGAGGCAATCATTGCCATGTCAATTTTGAGAGCAGAAAACGCATTGCTTGACGTAAGTGAGCGTCGCTTGTCAACAGGTAAGAATACTTTTTTTTTTGCTTTGAACGCGAAATGAAATGGGTGAAAATAATTTGACTAAAGAGAAAACTATTGAAATTATTAATACTTTTTTTTTTTGATGCAATCTCCGACATTTTGCTTTGCTCCAGAACTTGATACTTCGAATCCACTCGCTCAAAAATTGCCTGGCAATCAAATGGCCACTCCTTAAGGTGCTCTTACACGAGCGATTAAAATTGCTCGACACGAAAGCAAACTAGACAAACAAATCTAAAATTTAAAATAAAACTTGGAAAGCCATTATAAAGCGAAACTTGACAAATAAATACGAAATTCAAAACAAAACTTGACAATTAAATCACCGAACAAGGACGATTGCTCGGAATTTTCCAAGTCAGTGGAAATACAACAACTATAGGGCGAGCAATACCAGCAATCTAAACATTGCCGCATTGCCGAAATATTACCGCAACTAGCATGATATTGCCCTGTATTGATCCATTAATCGCACCACTAGTTGGCAATAGTCGTCGGGCAATCAATTGCTTGATAAATTGCCAGTGTAGACGCAGGGTAAGACTATAACTTGCTTTATGTTTTGTTTACTTTTCGGGTCACTCCACGAGAATTACGATTTCATGTTAAATATTTTGAAATTTCATTTCGATCGCAATGCTTTATTATTTGAATTGAACAAGATCTGAAAAATATGTAGATATGCCAATATTTAATGGAGCCACTGTAGTTGGACCAAGGTACGATGGTGCTTCTGTTCGTCTTTTTATTGTAAACTCAGTATCTTTTCATGAGGTCTACGATTGCCACTTATTTTCCTTTTAATGCTGACATCGCACCTTTTTTTTCCACAACGTGAATTAGGTATTCGCTGCCGTACGCTTTCAAATGCTGGCGTTATCAAATAAGTTCGTTTCCATTGGAAATTTATATTGTTTTTTTCAAGCGACATATTTTTTTCTATCGCTTTCAGTTACTTTAGGTTTATGCTGAATATCAGAAGATAAGAAATATAAACATTTTAGTGTATTCACTATTGGGTACAATTGGGTACATTGGGGTTAAATCATTTGGATTTTGTGTGCGTAGCGCTATCAAGTCGCAGCCGAAGGTTGAATGTTTTGCTTTTTTTCTCAGCTCGGCATACGAGTATTTAGTGGAATTAAGTCAATCGGTAAATATTTATTTTTTAACTTTTTATCGCAAAGCAAATTTAATTTTGGAAAAATCGACTGCAAAAATTTCGACAAGTTACAGCAGTTTGTGAACAAAAATGTGGATTCACAGGTACTCGTATTATTAATTATTATCATATCAAATCGTTTACTTTTCTGGATCAGAACAGATGTTACTAAAGAATATGTTAGTACATATCAGAACAGTAAGCAAACTGAATGAAATTATAACTGTCGGCACATACATGTGAATAATAATAATAATTGGTCGAACCTCGGACGAAAAAAAGTGATATATATTTTATTATGAAAAAAATCAATGACTCCCTTATGTAGCTACCATACAGAAATCTTGTAAAAGTGTCCTAACTTAATTGACGGAACTAACTATAACTCAAGAAAACGTTTAGCCTCTAAGTCAAAATTTTGTAAAAATTAGTTTTAAGTGGAAATAAAGTTCGAGTTCATTAGTGAGCAAAATACCTACACCCCCCCGGGTAGCTGCCATACAAAAGTCCTTAAGATACATGCTCAAGTATATTTGTCGATAACTTCAGAACGATTCAAGCTAGAAATTTGAAATTTTTCTCAAATTGATATTTTAATGGTGGCTTATAGAGAAATTGTTACGATAAAGATCGGGTGAGTCGATTGTGTAGGTGCCATGCAACGATCCATGGAAAATATGTGCATTCAAATTTCAAAAGCCGCAATAAGTCGAGAAATCATTGAGCTTGGAAATATAAATCTTATGGAAATTAGGTTACAGATAAAGGTAGAATCGGTTTAGCTATTGGGCGAAATCCTTTCACTTCTTCGAGGAACTCCCATACAAAAGTCTTTAAAAATCTTGTCTACAAGTGTTGGCCGATAACTTTAGAACGCTTAAAGATAGAAAATTGACGCTTTGTACACGAGTTAAAGTGATAAATATGCTGAAAATCAAGTACGTTCTTTCCTGATTTACCTAAAGTTCCAGATATGAAATTGAAAACGGAAGATACTTTCAAGAAGCAACCAAGCGAGAGTCTTTAAAAAAAAGGAAACTATAAGCGCACTCCTTATTCCGCTTCATCCCCAGCTACAATATAAGTCAGAGTTCAGAATTTTATCTAGAGTATCATACGATTGCAGCCAATCGTGACTTCGGTATGTTTTCCTTTAATAATATTATCAAAATGCGTTAAATAAAAAATATGCCGGCCAGTAATCGAACCATGACCGCACTCTGTAGTAGACGAGTACATTAAACGTCATCCATTGATGACGACTAACAATACTGAAAACAATATGTCTACCTAGATATCATAGTATACTGCATGCGGGTGACAAATCTGCTTGATATTCATCAAAATATGGTTGAATTTTTGACGTAATGACGGTTTTGTGTAATCTCAATGTGTAGTGTGTCTAAGCTTCTCGATACTCATGAATGAAATGAATTTTTCATTCTTATAGTACAAATCGGAAAAATCTGATTTAAATGAATTCGTCATTTTACAAAGAGTGAAAAAAACAAAAATGAAAAAAAATAATGTAATAATTTAGTTTCGTTTTCTTATTTTCACCAATATATCAATTGTTCTATGACGACACAGCCCAAATCTGGAGAGATTTGGGACTACGCTCATTCCTTAGTTTGATACGAGTTTTTCTTTCGAAGAATTTTTATTATTACTATTATATTATTATTATTATTAAGATGGATTTAGGCAGGCAGCATTCTGATAATTGTTTCTTTGCTAGAAGTCTACTGGGACTAACTTCTGTAAAATTTCTAAGATCATATCTGGTACGGTTCTTGAGATATAAAAATTTAATTTTTTGAAAGCGCCTATCTTCCACTTCCGTGCTCTAGCTTCCCCCTCAAAAACTTTACGTTCAATGGACTCCACTTGTAATTCTATGTACATAAACCAAATTTTATCTTCCTGGTACAATTGGTTCGAAATATATTGTAATCCAAAATTGTGTACCTCTACTTCCACACCCCACCGCCCCTCTTTACAATTTAAGCCTTTGTCTAATCTCCTAGTATTTCTTAAGACAACTACAAAGTTTCAACTTTCCACCATAAACCGTTCAGGAGATATGTATTTTGGAATGTTTCAATCCCACCTTTCCCTCCCCACACCCCTCAACCCCTATCGACCATTTTTTGCAAATGGGTCCACTCTCACAGTTCTTTCATTATCACCATCAATGGCGCGACAGTTCAAATCGGGCCCTGACCTCCTGAAGTCGTCGCCTCCAATCGTCTCGATCCTAAAATTCTGAAAAATGTCCGATTATAACTCTCGCGTTATACCAGTTTAAGGAAAGAAATTCCAACGCTCTCTTAAGGTACAATCTGGCTGGTACTGCCGACCGTCGCGGTCAGCAGTAACTGCCAACCTCAACTGCTCACCGCGGCTGCTTTGCACTCACAACCGTCAACTGCCGAACAATCGCAAACAGACATGACAGCTTGTTTTTGCTTGAAGCAGTAGTCTACTGCCGGCAGTTACTGCTGACCGCGACGGTCGGCAGTACCAGCCAGATTGTACCTTTACTTAAAAAAGTCAGAAATTTCATTGACTGGCTAAGTCCTAAAAGTGAATTCCAATAATCTTCCACCTGAAGATTTGCCCACTTTAAAAGGCCATCCTTAATGAAGCCTTTACCTAATCCACAGAATGGTTCCGGGCCAATCATTGGTCCCCGCTTAGCTAGCTGGTCAGTCGATTCATTTCCCGGAATACTCTCATGTCCTGGCACCCACATTAGGGTTAGACTGTTATGATGTTCCAGCTCTTTAAGAAGAGAATGACAGCCACACAGAAGCCTAGAGCTGAAACAATAAGACCGCGCAGTGCCGCTTGGCTGTCAGATAAGATAATAACTGTAGCACCCTTAGGTTTATTGAATAGAAGTTTACCTGCACACAGTTTCTATAGCATGTACCTCAGCCTGAAAGACAGTGGCTGTTTGTCCCATTGCCATCCATATTTCACAATCGGATCCAAATACGACCACTCCAGTTCCATTATAAGTCTTAAAGCTGTCCGTGTACCAGATCGAGGCACCTTCTCCAAAATCTGGTAGACCAGATTGCCATGATACACGATCTCCCAGAGCCACCATGTATGGTTTCTCAAAATCGTACACCCTTGGCATATTATCGTTTACTGACTGAGTCGGTTAAGTCGTTCTGATTAAATTCCGGTAGAATTTTAAGGTGACCGACAAGGTCGCCTGCCTTAAATTTATTATACTGCTGTATCGTTATGGCCTCTCTCAGAGCCTCCTTCTTTATCTCTAAGTGTAATGGGGCCAAGTCTATCATGGCTTCCATTGCAGTAGTGGGACATGATTCAAGTCCCCCAGTAAAGCTACGAACAGCATGCCTCTAAATTTTTTGCATGATTTGATTTGTTCCACCTTTGGCCACCACACCATAGCGGCATATGTGATCATTGGTCCTATAATAGACTTGTAGGTCCAGTATACCATTTTTGGTCTAAGACCCCAAGTGGTGCCACAGAGCCTTCGGCTCGCCATAAAAGGCAATGTTCCTCGTACGGAGATGTTTTTAAGATGTAAGTTCCAAGTCAGACACTTGTCCAAGGTGACACACAAGTATTTGAGATCGGAAGTGAGTTCAATTGTAGTTCTTCTCACAATCGGGGGCCTTAAGTTTATCTTCTGTCTTCTAGTAAACGGCACTACAATTGTTTTGGTTTTGTATTTATACTTAATTATTGTTGGACGCACCAGTGATCTACTATCTCTAGGGCCTCTTGCATGCGGTCCGAAATGACTCAGTCATGTTTACCTCTTACAATAATCACCAGTTCGTAGAGTTGATACAACTAATGGTTGTTACCACAGTTCTTTACAAATTCCAAGTTTATGCCTCCCAGCCTATGCGGTTGCTGAGATCTAGAAAACAACATTTTCCGTCTAAATCGATTTTTCCTCACACCCCCATCCCCCAAAAGATATCATTGGTAGGGATTCACCCAAACTACCCACCAAAAAAAACTTAATCAACGAGTTTGTTAGCTTCGTGTCTTCAAACGCTTTTGCGTAGGCCGGACGACATTTACGGCGGACAGACGGACATTATTTCTCCTTGTTCGAGGTTTACTAATCCTAAAACGTGAAATTTCATTGTAGCCAATTTTTTTTTGGAAATTTCAGGTCGATCACAATATCACAGTTAAAAAAATAATAAGGTAAAATTCGCCCAGACTACAATGAGAGAACAGATTCATTGCTTCAATAGAAATATATGCCAAACGAACTACAACGGTTGCAGGAAAAGCTCCTATCCCAATGTTGGAACCGAAAGCCTGGGTTGGCCGAACCGAAATTTCGTTTATCGGTATCGAATATATTTTCCGACAACTGACTTATTTGTCTAGCCAATCAGAATCTCTAAAAATTTTGATTGCCACAAATGCGCGGGTTGTTGGTAAACTTAAAAAAAAAATAGAGTTATTTGGGTTAAATCCTACACTGAATTCTTTTTTGTTACCTAGGAGGACATAGAGAACTCTTCCAAGACACTATTTTTCTACTTCAAATATTATATCTTACTTACTGACTTAATAAAACCCATGGCTGTAGGTAGGAATCGAACCCCATGTTGAAAGTTTTTGGATTGGCACGCCATCGAAGACCTTTCATTTTCATTTCCGTATGTGCAACTTAACTTAGTGTGGATTAACTAAGTTACCGCAACATATATACATTCGGTTGGCGGAAGACATATTCGGTTACCACAGCAGAATGATGCCCAAAATCGTTTGTGATGAACAATATTCTATTGCAACAATCAACATTATATTGCGGCAATCAAAATTGAGTTGCTAGACATTTTTTTGTTCGGTTGTCTCAACAGAACCGCACAAACAATATAAGTAGATTGTCTTAACAGAATGATTATATTGCGTGTAACGCGTTTTTTATTCCCTTGAAGGAATATTTTTTAGTACAACCAAACACCTATTGCTTCAATCAAATTTTTATTAGCATACATGAACTTCGATTGCTGCAATGAAAATTTCATTGAAGCAATCTCTTGCCAACAAACTATTTCTCTCAGTGTACGGAAGGTGGTAAAAAAATAATGAGGTCCATGTATTTTCACGAATTTCGTCATAAATCTTATGTCGTCTTACATATTGAATTAACTTTTTTTTCTACGGGTTCTTCAGATAAATACCTAGAAAGTGTTTGCAGGATTTGTTTTAAGTTCGACTCCTAAGGTTTGTCAAGGGGTTGTATATATTTTCGCGAATTCAGCAATATCCCTCAGGTCTGACTAGATATTGAATAACTTCTCTTAGTGTAGAAATGCTATTTGCGAGGAAGTCTAAAAAATTGACGTACTTCTTGAACTATTCGTGCGCACGTGTTTCTCCATTAGGGATAGAATATCATTGGAATCATTCATCTTAATTGCGATAATCATCATTGCTTAAGTATGTATTCACCAAACCGTTTTTGCCTATTCTTCTACTTCACCTATGTTTGTTGATGACTTCCCATTTGAATAAAGTTCTAATTACTCTTCCTAATTAACTTATTCTAATTCCATCTTAAAAGAAAATCGTTGAACAGAGGAACATTTCAATTTCAACCAATTATTCATTCTCATTATTCGGGAAATTAGCTTTTGCTACTTTCCGCAGCTTCTTCTCGTTCTTTTCGTTTCCCGTCAGTTTTTTAAAAAATGGAAGTTTTCCTATTACTAAAAAGCGATAGCTATTTTAACAAAATTATTTATCCAAACTTCCAACTCTGAATTAAAATACCTACGAATTTCCAAGTTAAACCTTGCATCATTTACAAATACCTCAAGTCAGCAAAACCATCATAACACAAAAAAAAAGAAGAAAAAAAATAATAAATTCGTGTGTAACCCAAATCACAAGAGCCAGAGAAGGCCACTTGCTAAATAATGAACGTGGCCCCAAACAGCACTGCCACCATCGAAGACGACTTGCTTGGCCGGCAACAACACAGTTCGGAACGGAACAAAGCTACGAGTATGTAAGTATGCCTAATGTAATGCCCAGGTATGTGCCTACCTTTCCACGTAGCCTACCGTAACGTAGTCACTTCTTTAAGAGAAGACGCCCGGCCACAAAACGCCGTTAAGAGAGACAAAAGAAAAGAGCAGAACAAAGAAAACCATAGCCCGTGTATAATACAATTTACTGCAGCTGTAAAGTCGGTAAATTCCCAGTTCCCATCCCCTGGCCAGCCCAGCCCAGGGCGGCTGATTTGCCCTCACGGCAACGCCATCAAAAAGACTAGCTGAGTGTCATACGATCCAAAACAATGCCAGGAACGCGTACAAGCCGATATTTCACGTACCTTTTACTTCTAAATACCCGGGAATCCCATGGACAGATTAACATACACCTGAAAGCGTAGGTCGCCCACATTCGGTGGCAAGGCAGCACGACTCACCGTACACCGGTAGAAAGTAAACACCAGAGGGCTGTGAAAGGCTCGGCCGCGCTGGAATTATAATTCTGTTGAGCCCGGGGGGGAGAGCATCCCCCTTACCGATTCTCCACCACTTCAGGAAAATGCTCATGGGGGTGGCTGTGGTGTAATTTGTGAAGTGCAATGGAGTGAAGCTGGCTGGGAACAGCCAACAACAACGGTATGCATATAGAAACTCCGTCCAATTGTGAACGTTTCGTTTTGCAGGGACAGCAGCTGTTGTAACTCATTTTGATAAGGAAACATTAAAACGTCTAGCCATTTACTAATTTATTGTACTTCTAGATATTGTTTACAAGAAGTCTTCATAGAAGTTATTCAAGAAACATCACACATTCACTTTCTTTTGTATGGCTGATAAAGGCAATGAAAACCGCTAGATTATTTTACCATTTTTGGGAAGCGTTTTGTTCGATTCTAACTCGAAAACGTGCCACAAAATTGAATACAGTCCAATCATTCCAATTGTACGTGGGCCAAACTATGCCGCGTTTCCACTATCGCGCGAACCTGTGCGAACTAGCGCGTATGGGTATGTGAAAACAGCACATTCGTGTTAGTTCGCAACTCTAGTTGAAAATTGCGTAGATTCGCGTCGGTGGCGGTGTTTGGACGCGTAGCAATGGGATTCGCATTGAACACGAATGTAGCCCAGTCGGAACAGTAATGTCTACGGAATCGAATCCGTACAATATACTAGCAGCTCGTACACATTACTCTTTCGATGCCAGAACTAATTACTTTAACCCGCATAGGCCCTAGGGCGTAATCGCTTACAAAGCACACTACAAGAAAAGCCTTATTTCGTTGAAGAGTAGTAAATAGTTACAAAGCATATTACATGTAAGGCCTTGTTTGATTAGAGAGTGATAGCAACATACAAATTGCATGAAAAGTAAGGCATTATATCAATAGTGAGTGGTAAATACTTTAAATATATGAAAATTAAGGTGTTGTAATAGTCAGATCAGTAATGTGTACTGAATTGATTCCGTACTAGCAACTTGTACACATTACTCTTTCGATAACAGATCTAATTACTTTAACCCGCATAGGCCCTAGGGTGTAAACGCTTAAAAGCACAGGACAAGAAAATACTTATACCGTTGTAAATACTTATAAAGTATTGTGTTCGTCTCCAATTTAAACTATCCTTTACTTTGTTGAGTTGCAAATAACAACAATATGAAAAATCGAAATTGTTTCAACAGTAAAAACCATTTATTCAATATAAAATTAATTAAAACACGTAAATATTACATAAGAATTCATTCAATAAACAAAATAAAAAATTAACAAAAATAAGATTCATAAATATAAGAAAAAATCTGCCAATGGTCTGGGCGAAACTTTATTATTTTTCGGGTCAAAGTTCGGGAGTGGTCAAAGTTGGAGTGTATCAAGAGCTGCTTCGAGATTATTAGATTTCTTGGAAAATTATTTTTGTTCTTAATATAAAAATATTCAAAATAGAGATTTTTAGCCGATTAAACATTGAAAAGTCCGTGTAGACTATTCGAATTTCAGTATATTATGTACACTAAAAGACAATAGAAGCAAAAACGAATTTGTTGCCTTATCAGAATTAAGAGATATGACGAATTGTTAAAACGTATACAAACCCATTACTTCCACTTGGGGTTTGATTTCGAAAAAATTGTGAAACACGTTTTTAGACGATTTGTACACATTACTCTTTTCTTATTTTCATGAGACACGAGGGATTTTGAAAAATTTGTGAAAACGTAAGCCAACCCTTCACACCTCCTTGGTTCTGGAAATTCGAAAAATCGTGAATTGGTTGGCCGTAATAATCAATTTTACATCTCATCAGAACTAAGGAATGGCAAAAATTGTGAAAACATATACAAACCCTTGGGGGTTGAATATCGAAAAATTGAGAAATGGGTTTGTAGGCGATTATATAAAAAGTCTGTGGAAATGAAAAGCGATCTAATATCTCATCGAACCTAAGAAATATGTCGAAACTTTGAAAAGCATACAACCCCCTTACACCCATTAGGATTGAATATCTAAATACTGAAATTGACTTTTTGGCGGTTATATAGGAAACCTTAGGAAGTAAAAATTAATTCGATATATCATCAGATATGCAACCTCCTTACACCCACTTGGGAGTTGAATATCCAAAAATCCTGAAAGGAGTTAATAAATAAATATGAAGACAGCACGAGAAAGTAGGAACCAATTCAATTTCGTATCACTTCTAAAAGAAATGACGGAACTCGTGAAAACGTGTTCAACCCGTTTATACCCTCTTAGGGGCTGAAAAAGGAAAAAACTTAAAAAGAAGTTTTAGGCGATTATTACGCAAGTACGTGAAAGTGAAAAGATATTCGCTATCTGATAAGACGTGGGGATATAGTAGAATTTGTGAAAAAGTTTACAACCCCCTTTGCACCTCCTTAGGGGTCGAATTTTAAAAAATACTGAAAACGCTTTCTAGGTATTTATATGAAGAAGCCGCAGAATAAAAATCAATTTAATATTTGGGAAGACCTAATAGATATGACGAAAACCGTGAAAATATATTCCATTCCATTTTCACTGATCATTTTTTTTGCCCCCCCCTCCGAACGCCAATGTATATTTGAAATTTTTTTTTATCTAAATTAGTTTTCTAGTTGATTTACATATACGTACCAAGTTTCAACTTTGTAGCATAAGCCGTTCTATAGATATGAAAAACACCCCCCACCCCCGTACCATACTACCCCTATAAAAAATTATATTTTTCCAAGATGCTACTAATATAGCTCTATCTAAATACCAAGTTTCAGTTTTATATCATTATAGGTTGTCGAGATATTAAAATCGGAACTTTTTCCTTTTCACCCTCCCCCATTCTCACCCTTTACACCCTCACTTCCAAAAATTTGTTTTCTGCTAGGGGTTTATTAGGCCTACTTCTGGTAAAAATTTTAAGCATCTATCTTACACCGTTCTTGAGATATGAGACGTGATTTTTTAGAAAAATTCTTATCCCCTCCACTTTTATGCTCCACCACCCCCTTAAAAAATTTTGCATTCAGCAAACTTCATTTATCAACCTTTATACAAAAACCAAATTTTATTTCTCTAGTGTAATTGGTTCGTGAAATATCGTAATTTAAAGTTTTTTACCCCCCACCCCCGTACGCCACTGCCCAAACTTAAATTTTTGTTTCCGATTTATTCTCCTAGTATATCTACAGATATTCCTTAAGTTTCAATTTTGTGACATTTACCGTTTAGGAGATATGGATTTTAGAAAGTGTCGATCTCACCTTTTTTGCGTTTCGGACGCATTATTTTTCCCCCCACTCCCAAACCCCTTCACCTATATCGGCAAATTTTTTGCAAATGGGTCCACTACTGAAGCTTTATATAAATTCCAAATTTCAGCCTCCTGCCATAAGCGGTTCCTGAGATCTAGAAACCAAAATTTTCCGTCTAAAACACTTCCCCCTCCTCCCCCCTCACACCCCCACCCTTCAGAATTTGGGCACTTTAAGGGGCGTATCCAGTCTATTCACAAAAAAAAATTTTGTTTAATAGCTCAAAGGGTTTGGGAGCTACGAGCCTTCAAACGATTTTGCGTACAGCGGTCGACGTACGGCGTACGGCGGACAGACGGACTGAAATTTTTTTTTGCTTTTTTCGTGTCTACTCGTCATGAAACGTGAAAAAAAAAATTTGAGGGTAGCAAATTTTTTTTTTTTAAAAATCGAAAACAATACTGTATTATTAAAATAATAAAGTAAAACTCTATCTAAACTAATTGTTTACTTCGTTTTATATAAATAACACTTATTGGAATTTATTACAAATGAACAGCACTTCGCAACATTTGAAACACTCGGAACGAACTGAATTTAATTATGGGCCCTTTGATATAAAATTAAAACGAAACGTTAATGATTGCATCATCCCTTTACTTATCCGCTTCTAAAACTTACTTTCGTAAATGGTTACTAAAGCCAAGAGCATTTGGCAAAACTGTAAGGTTTCGGATTGTACCACCTCATAACTTACTCGCTTCTAAACCATTACTTTCGTATGTAGATACTAAAGCCTATACCGTTGGACAAAACTGTAACGTCTCGGATGTCTTCCTCTTATTACTTACTAGCTTCTAAACCATTACTTCCGTAAATAGTAACTGAAGCCAAGAATGTTGGCCATAATTGTACAGAGAGAGCATTCGAGAATATTTTACAGCAATTACACTCTGCATTACTTTGGTAAGGCCTTACAAACTCATTCCTTACTCATTGATTACAAATTCATCTCTTACGAAAAGTCCGACTGGGAGTGTTTTCACTATCGCCTATGCATTCGCATCCCATGCACATGTCCAATGCACATGAATGCGATAGTGGAAACGCGGTATTAGAATCATACGTTAGTTTGGGATGAAAAGAACAAATGCAAATTGGGTCCCTATCAACACATCTTAGCTAAAAACCTCGTCAGTGTATACGCGGATGCCAAATCACTCAGTCCAGTTTAACCATGGGGTTAATTAGAGAACACTTCCGCGTAATGATTTTTTACGATTTTAAAAGTTGTTTGAATCAGAAGGACAAACAACATCGAGCGGCTTCAGGCGGCTTTTGGAGACGTAGCCCCATCAAGTGCAACAGTAGCCGTGTTTTTTACGTCATTCATCCAGAGGTAGGTAGGGTAGAAAATTTTTTATATAAAACAACAAAAACACTGCTGTTTTTGTGGTTTTTGTGATGTTTTCCCAAGAGGCTAGTTTAGAGCAATTTTTCAACATTTTTGTAGGAAATCGTATTTTATATCTTAGGTTAGGTTAGGTGGTTAGCTATGAGCAGAGATAGCTAGCACATAGACCGCTATACGGGTCCGTTGTGATCCCACTGCTCCATGGCAATCTAAGCCTTTCTGGGCTCGGTTATCCGCCCACGGCACCCACGGCTGATGGCAAACTGAGCCCAATTGGCCGCGGTATTGTTCTGTCAAATATTTTTCCGTATTTTTGGTGCGAAGGAGGGGAGAGTAGGAAGGAATTGTGAAGAAGAAAGGGGATACCGAACTGGGGATTGGAAGGAAGATCAGGAATCGGGCTGGGTATGACAGTGTACTAGCAGGTGTTAATGCTAATAATTTTTTTTTTAAATTATGCCTTATGCCTTGAGTGGGAATTGAACTCCGTAGCAATGTTTTCAAAACCTAGTACACTACTACTGGATAACACCTGGCTCCATTTTATATCTTAAGAACGATTTTATGTAGGATTTTGGAATTTATATAAAAGTAGTTCCAGTGGGCCCATAGGAAGGTGTAAGAGGGTTCAGTTCAGTTCAGTTCTATTAAGCTAACATTTTTTCGGTAGGAAGACTGGATGGATCCTCTTTTAGTGGCTTCTGTTTGTGTGGTCGGGTTGAGAGGGGGGAGGTGGGAACAGCGGTTTAGTTGTGGTTTTAGATATCAGCAACTGCTTATGCTAGGAGGATGAAACTTAGAATTTATATAGGAAGATAAGCTTGAAGAAAACTCAAATTTACTGGTTTTTCACCTTGGTACGCATCTGCCAAACCACTCTAAGGGGGTGTTTTAATGAGTGTGTATACAGTAACCCTAAAAATATCGATAGAGCGGGATCGAATCGAATCGAACAGCGCTCTCCTTTTCTAGTGATTTTAAGCGAATTGTGTTTTACTTGGAATCCCGGCGAACCCCTAGCTCACAACAGTACACTAAAGTTTAATTGCTTCTTCTTTTAAAACTACCAAGAACCGTAGGGTAAGCTATGAATATACATACACAAAAGTCTGGCGCTTCTTCTTTGACGCGATAGCCCAAATCGATCCTTGGCTTCTTTGATGATATTTATTCGATCGGACTTGGGACATTAAGGTCGTCCCTTAGTTTGATCTTAATTTTTTGTATACGCGAAACTTTTCTTAAACAATTTTTTTTCCGGAAATAGGTTGTCAGCCTATCGCCTAGCCCTGGCGAGTGATAGAAGAATGGAAAAGGATAGCTCAAAATTGTATTTCTAGGAATAGATATTGCTGAAAAGTGAAGAAAACTGAGTACAAGGAAAAGCGGAGGACCATGTCATGAACATGATTCGAATGAAGTATGGCTTACATCAGAGTACTACCCCCACCCAACCGCCCACCCCCCGAAAAACATATCTATCTACGCCCCTAACGGCATCTATAGACTAGAGGACCACAGAAACATCGGGGCTCTCATCATCTACTACAGATTGAAGATGGGTCGTTCACAAGTAAACTGTTCCAAAAGAACACTTCATTGAAGTGAGTGAGTGAAGTATTATAACTCACTCCTTTTGGTGAACTGCAGTTCCATTGGACACGTGACAAAAAAATTAAAAACGATATACCTATTCATGAAAGAAAATTAGAGACTAACAAGCTAGGCAGACGACCAACAAAATCTTCTCGTTTTGCTCCTGTCAGACCTTTTTTTTGCTCATCTTCTACTAGATCTACTGACCTTTTTTTTTGCTCATTTTCTGCTAGATCTACTGACCTTTTCTTGCTCATCATCTTCTGCTAGATCTACTGTCTGCCAACTACGACTAGTGACCACAGAACGATGGAATGAAGAGTTACATGGAAGTACTTCACTGAACTCGTTCCTTAAAAGGAGTGACTCGGAGTGAAGTACTTCACTGAAAGGAACTGCTTTGCCCATCTCTACTCGCCTAATTTGACCTCTTCATATTTTCTCCCAATACTCGTCTAGGTGCTATATACCGTTCAGCCTATATTTCTCGTACGGTAAATCGTAGGCAATCCTCAAACGACGCGATGTATTGCCATCGGGTCACTGTATGCTAAGCAAAAATTCCATGCGGTTAGGGGTTGCTGAAACGGATGTGCGCAGTTTTTTTTAAACGAGGAGTAAAAGCATCGAAAATCTAAGTCAGTGCGGGACTTTAACCCGCTAAACATCACCTCAGTCGTACGGATAGATCCCCCCGGAACCACCGTTAGGTATTTCGTCGGGAGGCCATCATAGCAATATTGATAAAACCGTTAGCTATTGTCTGTCTTGTCAATCGTCCCATGTGCTGCGTCGCGCTGCATGCTTCTCATTCACTCAAAACGGTTAAGTGTCGATATAATCCGTGCTGCTGCAGTCTGGAAAGCTTGCCACTTGAGGGCTGTGTCACACATGTGTCTCACGATGTTTTCTGCGGTCGGAGCTTCTCCGAAGTCCTCCGCAACCTCGGCTCGATCGACGTCAAAGCGCGGGCAGTGTGGTTAGATATGCCGCGCGTCTTCAATCTCGTGAGGGCAGTTGGGACAGAACGGGTCTTCCTCATGCTTGAAGCGGTGAAGATATTGCTTAAAACAGTCATGTCCGCTGTGGGTCATTTAGACGGACTCTACTGCGTCCACCTAAATGGCTCACAATAATCCATGTACCAAATTTGTCGAGATGCACTTAACAACACAAATTGACCGTTAGGTCATCTTTTGTATGGAATTAAAATTTGTCCAAATGCACTCGGCATCACAAATTGACCGTTAGGTCATCTTTTGTATTTTGCATTAGAATTTGTAGCAATGCACTTAGCATCGTTAAATATTTTGTAGAAGGGATTTACTAAGTGTTATTTTTAAGTGTATAAATAGTTTAAGTTTTAGGAAATAAAACACAGTAGTAAATTGGATCCGGGCCGAGAGGTCGTTTTTGCTTTCTCGCCACACGCTATCCAGGAAGTAGTAGCCATAAAGATTTCAGTTCTTGTCAGGACTGAAATCTAATAAAAGAGTACGAAAATTAAAAGCACATTTTCAGTTCTTGTCAGAACTAAAATCATTTAACCATACTTAAACTGAAAGAGTAAAAGAAGTCGAAGAGCTCTTATCAGAGCTGAGGCAAACGCTCGCCCCCGGACGCAGGCGAGTCGTTTCTCCCCGACGCCTAAGTCGACTCCCGTCCCCGGACGCAGGCGGCCGACACCGCAGCCATTCAGTACTTCGCCCCGGACGCAGGCGTTTCAGCGTCGATTGCTGACGCGACGCCAGCCACAACGCTCGCCACCGGACGCAGGCGTTTTAGTGTCGATTGCTGACGCGACGCCAGTCACAACGCTCGCCCTCGGACGCAGGCGTTTTAGTGTCGATTGCTGACGCGACGCCAGTCACAACGCTCGCCCCCGGACGCAGGCGTTTGTGAACTTCAACGACATTGAGCGTCGTAAACTGGACCCGCTCGCCTCTAGCACCGCCGGCTCATATTTATCTCGGCCACCGGCGACGCGGGCCCTATTTCATAAATTGGTGTGGCCCACCAGCTCACTGGTGCGCTACATCCGCTAAGCAGCGGCAGTCCACTTCTCCGTGTTTGTGGCTTATCCAGCTGTCGGACGTATCCAGGTACAGCCATGATCTGTACACTGTAGAGGATATCACTCACATCTTGTATGAGTGCCTAGAGGTTGCTAGGACGCGATTGAGATGGCTGGATAGGTTAGGTCAGGTTCTGCAGGGATTTAGAGTGTTTTCGAGGTGAATGAGCGGCCAACGAGGTTTTGAAGGTATCGCTATGAGCCCATATGGTGCCTAGTGAGCGTAGTGGTTCTTAGCGCTTCACCCCTTCTTGAACTGAACTGAACTGAAGTGTAACTTCCACCGTTATGCCCTGAGGCATCACCCATGAACTACTCAATTCAAACTGTGGGGGCTTCCCACACCGATCTCAACTGTATTTAAGTACTGAAGAGATCCTCCTTAGTTTTGACCGGTTCTTTAGAAAATGTATTCTACTATAGTTGGTAGTTAATTTTACTACACTGGTATTAAATTTTACTACATTTTTACTAGCCGATTTAAACTATTTGCAATGAATTTAACTTTATGTGCAATAAATTTAACATCACCTCTACTTACTACAGCATATCGAAGTTTTCATTACAGTTTTAATGGATTGGAAAATCAATGCATTTGTTATGAGACTCAGAAACTTTTTTTATTTCTGTGCAACCAATTTGATGTTGCTAAATACCTGTCCGAATGATACTATTTGGTAGTCGATTGTGTACAACGCAAATTCGCCAGTAGCGTAATGAAACAAAAATCGAAGACGATCCATTGTCATCGAGCATCTTCTTCTTCGTCTTCGAACAGAGATCTTCACTTATACATGCCAAAAACTAGTGCCATGAAGCTGCAACTTTCATCTCGAAACAGAACTGTGTGGCCATAATAATGCCAACTATACAACAAAAACAATGCTGTACAGTGTTTTTAATTAATGACGTGTAATTTATAAAACGGGATTTAGCATAACTCGCAGTTCTGCCCGCCCCGCACCGATCCGGTTTATTTTGCTTCCATGACTGGTAAAGTTTCGGTATCTAACGTTGTCCTTGTGGATAGCATAGTAGCTACGATATAGAGGCACGCGTGCAGGTAAGGTAAGGTACATATACCTACCGTACTATCTATGCCTATCGACGAGTAGCTCGATTTCAGAATCGTTTGGTAGCTGCAACACAACTCCGAACCGAAGTTCTTGAGGAATTATCATGGGAGTCTTACAAACTGAACGTAGTAATCTTTGGCTAAAAGTTGCTTCGTTTCTTGTACACGCTTTTTGACTTTTATGTTGTGTACGTAAAGTTTTCGTTGTACTTGTCTCGAACGTCCAACCTCTTAACTGTTCTGAGATTGCCAAGGAAATTTTCTTTGTCGGATCGAATCTTCGAATGAATTGGGTGATTTACGTCCGTAAGAAGGCGCAGTATGAAATAATATCCACTGGGGTTTCTTCAGCCTTGCTTGACAAAAGTTTCCGCGTTTTATCGACATACAAAGAAGCGCTCGGGCTTCTTAATCGTCTTCAAGCAGAAAATTACTAAAGTCTGTCTGATCGATCCGTGTGAAACGGTTTCGGCTTACAGCCGGAATGTTAAAATTTTTTTCTCACCTGTAGTATGCGAAGACGGCAGTATACGAGATCAGTGCTGTCTTTTCTTAGCTCAGGTATCTAACGGTAGAAGCGCAATGTGAACCATCCCAAGAACTTTACCTGCGAAATGTCCATTACACGTGATAGAGAATTTGCTCCTAATGATGATATTCATTTCATCAAAGCGAAAAATGTATGTAGTGAGCGTTGTGGGCCGATTGACCCGTAACGGAAATTTATTACCTTTTAACAGTCCGATAAACGTAAGGTGGACGTTGCCCACATCTTCGAAGTGACCGCCGCGCTGCGATGATTTATGGTGCGCCGAACAAGCCGTGTATTTCTAGGCCACTGATTTATTTTTTTTATTATTATATAAAAGAGGAAATCCAAGTCGAGCTAATGTTTGAAATTCGCGCGCAACTCTACATACGTCACATACACAGAAGTGGAATGTATTTCAACTTTCGATGTGGAGAAGAGAGTGGGAAAAACCGCGTATGTAAGATCTGAAGTAGATTTCCGAGTCGAAGAGAAAAAGTGAATTTTAATTTGTTGCGCTTTGATCGGTGGACAAGCGTTTACAAAATTTGATAATATCTTGCAAAAGGCCAACGTTTGTGGATGGGAGTTCGAGTTGACCTTTACCACGTAGATCTACGAAAACGACTCGTCACGTTTGAAGTAATAATGGAGTGACCGAATACAAGAGTTGATGGAATGTGATGACATCTACACGTCATAATAATAACTTTTTTCCGCTAGAAGATATTGTAATAGTTGGGGAAACAGTAATGCTGATCCATTTTTATGCTCGAAATAAAATCGAAAAGTTTTTAACGCCAACACAGAATAGAAATGAGACGTTCACGAGTGAACTACTCTAAAAGAACTCTTCATTGAAGTGAACTCAGTCATTTTGGTGAATTGCAGCTCAATTCGAAGGGTGAATAGAAAAAAAATTAAAACAAATAGAGGGTAACAGAGTGAACTCTACGGACACAGTAAGAAGAGAGACAGACGTCCGTCTCCGTGTCCCCAGAAACACAGCCAGCGAAGGCGCAACTAAGTTCTTCACAAAGTATCCGCTCTTATCTCCCAGTGGTCTATCATATAATATGATTCATATTCATTTTCATTCCCGCTTGTAAGTTGAATATCCAAAAAAATCCTGAGAGAAGAGAAGCCCTAGGAAGCAAAATTCAATTGGATGTCTTATCAGTCCTAAGAGATATGACGGAATTCGTGAAAACGTGTTTAACCCTTTTATACTCTCTTAGGGGTTGAAAAAGAAACGGGATGAATTTTTATTTTACTTTTTTGGTGTCTACTAGTCATATAAAAAACATACTGCAGTCACGATCGGCTGCAAGCCAATCGTATAATACTCTAGATGAATACTGAACTCCGATTTATATTGTAGTTGGGGATAAAGTCGAACTACGTGTGTGCATGTTGTATGTCCTTTATTAAGGACTGCCTTTAGATTGCTACTCAAACCTAAGAGACAATGTTCAGTGTTTAATTTCATACCTTGAACTGGGTAAGTCATCGAAAAAAATTTCCTTTTTGAAGGACTTTCACATGGGAGGTGCAAAAAGGACTCACTCGATTTCTTACATATTTATCCCTTTCCTTGGAACCATTCAAAAATTATTGTGTACAAAATTTCAAATTCGTAGCTTGAAGCGTACAAAAGTTATCGGAAATATTGTTGAACACGTGTCTTAAGGATACTTTGTATGACAGCTACCAGAAGGAGTAAAAGGATTTTGCTGACTAGTAAACTCGAACTTCGTTTTCACTCAAAACTAATTTGTACAAAATTACGAGTTCATAGCTTAAAGATTACTTGAGTAATAGTGAGTTCCGTAAAAGAAGTGAAGACATTTTGACAGGACATTTGTATGGCAGCTACACGAAGGACTAATAGGATTTTCTTCATAATCATATATTTAGCTCCAACTATTGGAAAAATAACACATAAAAAATTTCAAAGACGTACCTTAAACCCTTCTGAAGTTATCGACCAATATTCTTAAACACGTGTTTTAAGGATATTTTGTATGGCAGCTACCCGAAGGAGTAGGACGATTTTGCCCGTTAACGAACTTAGTCTTACAAATTCAACCAAACATCCAGATTCAAAATTTCAAGATCTTAGGTGAAGGCGTTCTTGAGTTATCGTGTTAACGGATAGATGGACGGACGGACAGATGGACGGACGGACAGACGGACGGACGTCAAGCGGATTTGAGGTTTTTGGCCACAAATAAACAAAAAATGATATATAGGGCCGGATTATTCACTTCGGGTTATTTATAACCTCTGGTTAATTCCAGTTTTCCCAGAGATTTGGTATTATTCACCTCTGGTTATCGTTTTTAACCGGTGATTCGCTGGTTTTGTAATCAGTGATTAAAGTTACCCAGGGAAAAATTTAACCGGTGAAAAAGTTCCAGTTTACTACGATACCCAGGGATTTAACCGGCGATTTGACAAATTTTGTATTATTCACGATTGAAATTATGTCAAGATCTCATTTGTGGGATAATTGGAGTGATTCTGACGAAGAAGACGACTGGAGCGTCGCCAATACAAAATGGCACAACGAATCAAGCCATTCCTTTTTCTGGTTTAATTGGTTCGTGAGACATCGCAATGCAAGGTTTTTTACCACCCACCTACGCCGCTGACCACTCTCTTATTTTCGACCTATTCGCCCAGTTCCTAGTCTACAAGCAAGTATCAAGTTTCAAATTTGTGACATTAACAGTTCAGGAGATTTCGATTTTAGAATGTCTCGACCTAAGCTTTCAAGCGTTTCGGACACATTGTTTTTGTCCGAACTCCCGAACCCCTTCACTTATACTATAAAGATGTTTATTGCAAGTGGGTATACAATATCATAGATCTGTATGTAAGTTTCGAATTTGAGCTTCCTTGCGTAATTGGTTCCTGAAACATAAAAACCAAAGTTTTTCGTCTAAAACGACACCCACATCGCCGCTCACCCCTCTACCAGAAACTTTATCACTTGAAGGCGTCCACTCAATCTACTCTACCAATAAACTTGAATAGCTCCAAGGGTTTGGGAGATGCAAGCCTTCAATTAACTGTACGCACTGTCAAATCCAATCACCCGGTAGCACACACTCAGAAAACTCTCGGAATTAAATGGGATGGTTCTCGTTGAACGTGTGAACTGTGCATCACACACATCGTTTATACTGCTCCCAGATCCGCAACCATGAAAAAATTGCAGCCAAAAATTCTCATTTTTCCTGAAATTACAAATTTAAATATTCACAACAAATAAAAATGTCACATTCTGTAAATAATTAATAAAATTTTTGACGTTTGACTGGAAAAATAATGGAAAAATGGAAAACCAGCCGTTAAGATAACCCGACCTATTAAATCGCTAACCAGAGGTGAATAATACAATTTCATATCCAGAGAAATTAATCAGTGATTAAAGTTAATACCCCGGATAAGTTAACAGCTGGTTAAGGCGAAAATAACCCGAGGTGAATAATACGGCCCATAACCTTTTTTTCGTCCGAGGCTTGGTTCTATGCGTTACAAACTTTTGGGCTGGATTAAACTTATAATACTCTATATGATTTCATCTAGAGTATAAAAATGTTCATTCCGTTAACTATTTTACGAAGTTAGGCAGACATATTTCTGCTTAATTCTTGGGAGAAAGACCAGGTTTTTTTTCGGATTGCCCACGATTATAACAGCGCGATGTTTCTATTCTCAATTTTCAAAAATATAATGAAATTTTTGGAAAAAAGTGTCCCTAAGTCAAAACTGTGAAAGTTAGTAATTCCACTTCTTGCATCCTTTCAAAACAATTTTCTACTTTTTGTTTGATTGTTGATTGACTGGCAATGTTGTAAATACACTCTAAGAAAAATTTGTTGAATTTCACTATAATTATTGTAGGCAACTAAATACCAACAATAATTGTAGTAAATTTCCCCTTATAGTAAAAACACTAATTTTTTCTTTATTAAAATACTCAATTGATGTGTAAAAATAAATAAGTTATAGTGTAAAATTGGTATTAAAGTTAAGTAATTTTAACACTAGAAATGATGTAAAATTACTACCCCAACTTGTAAACTTGTTGATTTTTTAACAAAAGTAGTGTACGTTTAAGCAAATTCTTGAAGTGAAATTACTAGTGAAAAGTATTGCTTTACTCTATAGTTTTCTTGCTTGGTACTAGAGAATTTTTACAACAAACTGTAGCACATACTTGTACCGCTATCCAGAGCGCAAATCAATAATTATACTGATAATTTATTACTTCCGTTGCAATAAATAAAGTCCATTCCAGTTGAAAGCGTTTTCAATAACATCCTACAATGCAAATTCACATATTTTTTAACCTCCAGAAGAAAATACTTCATAATTAAACGCAGTATAGTATAGAATTAAATGAAGAATATATTTGTAATTAAATAATAATACAAATTTAGGTTTGTAATTAAAAATTAAAAAGTATTCCATCTATACAAATCTTTTTTTTTTTTATTTTGTTTTAATAAGCGATGCCAAATATCTTACCTTTTTAAGTCACGGCAAAAAACAAATAAACTTTAATGTACGACGTCAGTGTAACAACTGAAGCTCTATCGCTTTCTTGTTAATATTTTTCGTTATTACACAAATTTTTGATTATAATTACGGAAGTGTTCGTAAATTTACACAGAAGTAGTAAATTTACGCAAGAATTGATTATTTTTCATTTACTCTTTACGGTTTACACATCTAGAAACTAATATTACACAAACTTATAGTAAATTTTAACTAAAATCAATCGTTTTAAGGGCCCCTGAAATTTCCAAAAAATTGCTTTTACAGATTTTTTTTTTTTATACTTTTAAGAATTAAAAAAAATTTAGAATTTAGAAAATTCCACTCCATTACAAAGTTATAGCAATAAATGTGACCAGACATCGGTTTTGAGCGGCTTCCTGGCTAATTGCCGCGCCACTCTCAACAGCAGCGTTTAGCATTTATTTTTTTCGCAAAAGCTGGGTTTCATAGAAAACAAGGTCATTTATAGGACCATCTGTGAAAAACACGAAGATACAGGAGGAACAAGGTGTTCAGTACGAAGCTGGATTGGGAGACTAGCCGCAAAATCACGTTGTACCCACAAAAAATTTTAAACGCATTTTTCTCGAAACCATGTTTTTAGACAGGGTCGGCACAATAACTCAGTCAATTTTCAATATTTTTCAAATTTTTTTTTTTTTAATTTTGTTAACTATTTTTACTATAGTCTGACGAGAAGTTTTTTTTAATTTTTTGCTTGGAATTTTTTTTATAAATTATTAAACGCAAATTGTTTTTAGAAAACTGATTATTAAAGTTTGAAATAATGTAACTTATTTATTTTTGAAAAAAAAAAATTCCCTCCGTTAGACTATAACTACTACATTATTTTACAAGATTCTTTTTTATTTTTGCAAATTGAATTATTTTTGGTGAAGTTATGATGCCGACCAAGAGGTGTCATGGTTTTCATAAGTAGTCCATTTATATACCCGTAAAAAACAATGTTAATATTAAAAAGTTATGATGCCGACCAAGAGGTGTCATGGTTTTCATAAGTAGTCCATTTATATACCCGTAAAAAACAATGTTAATATTAAAAAAAAAAAAAATTTTTTTAAAGTTGAATAGTTAATAAGTCATGTGAACTCAACAATTAAATTTTTTTTTCAACCATATAACCTTTATAATAATTTTTTTAATTTACTCGGCTTTCAGCGCGTGCAGGGGTATGTGAGCCCTTAATTTAATATTAATAAAACAGTGTATTTATACAACCTTCCGAATGGGAACATCCTAGTAGACAGCGAAAAAAATAGGTGAATTTTAGGAATTATTATCTCATAAACTATTTGCTCGATTTTATCCAGGTTAGTTTTATTCGAAAGTATACATGTTGAGGTATGGTGAAATAAATATAAATATATATCGACTTGGGGCGATGCTGTTATAGCCGGCGTAAAAAGTGTTCTTCGCTCGCACGGTCTGCTGTTCCCAAGATTACATGCAGTCGGTTGATCTGAAACAAAAATTCCAAAAAGATTGTGAAAATGTAATGTATAATCAGTGTTACCAACCATTTTGTGTAAAATTCCCCACGATTGAGCCCAAAATTCCTCTTTTTCCTCATTATTCGTAATGGAATTCCCCACAGTTTCCCCATAAAGAATAATTCTACAGGAGTAAAAGGTTTTATTAAACATAAAGCAAAAAACATATTTATTGTATTACGAAAAAAAACTATCGTATATGTAAAATAAAAAAGATGGAGTAAAGCAGTTATTTGATTAAATAAAGATAAATAAGAAACGCATCGTAGGATTTTTTGAAAAAAAAATTTTTTTTTCGAAATGGCGGCCGATTGAACTTTATGTTAATTTTTTAATCTTAATTGCCGACCTTTCTGGTTTGATAAAAAAAAGTATAATTGAGTGAAAAAAAATCCTACGTTGAGAAGTAGAAAACCTGTCCGAAAATATTGTGTCAAATTTTGGAAGCAATCGGTCTAGCCGTTTTCCGAATATTTTGGAGGACCGTCCTTAAAAAGTATGTTTTGAGATAATCACGTTTGAAGTTTGGTTTGGAAGACGAACCGTTACGAAGGCCTCATACCGGTTAATTGCACATAACTTTCACAATTATTGGAATTTCAATATGAAATTTACACACAATATTCTTAAGACTACAAACTTTAAGATGAAAAATGTTGAAAAACAATTTTTTTCTACTCGGTTGTTTCCCCTTGAGGGAGTCATCCCGTGTGACTGGTTCAAAAAATCCAATTTTTTTTCCATAAATTGCACCCAAATATAGTGTGGAATATATGCGCGAAGTGATTTTCCGATGTTCGAAGCCGTTCGGAAGTTACAGGGCGTTATATTCTCTAAGCTCATTTGCTGTTTCGAATATAAAGGTCAGTTTAGTCTGGTTTTTCTAAAAACGTTATTTTTCAAATCGGTAGACACGATATCTCGAAATCTATCGAACGAATTCCTTTGAAATTTGGTGAGCTTATTCAGTACTCATTTAGACACTCTGCAAACTAGAATAATTGAGATTCATCAAGCCATTTTTTTGACGAGCTGAAGAAGTCGTAAAAAACAATAAAAGTGACGATAAGAGTTCAACAAGTTGCCAAAAATTCAAATTTCAATATTTTTTGATAATCCTAGTTCCAAAACTAGTTCAAACTTCACAGATTAAAATGCCGTTTGATTTTTTTATTTCAGATAAGCAGAACGCCCGCAATCGTGGTAACAAAAAAAAGAAATTTTTTTGAAAATGAGTGGTTAAGTTACCGTGTACCTCAGTAATGAGCAACAATTTCGGACTGAAAAAATTGTAAAGTGTGCTCAAAATGTGCATAAATATGTGTTACAGTTGTATCTTTATTTAGTTCGTCAAAAAAAATTCCCAAAAAAAGGTAAAAAAAAGAGCCTTCACACGGGATGACCCCCTTAAGCTAGTATTACACTGTATGCCATACTGTCAACTATTTGACTAAACAAATTTGACGAAAAGTTCTATCAAATAAATAAAACAATGTGGCATACAAACATCTGACGATTACCCTAATTGACAGTATTTGGGGAAAGTAGTCATGCATTTGATAGCACGGGATATAGTGTAATACCAGCTTTAGACTATACAAAACTTTTTGGCAATTCTATCACTGCAAACTGAATTGCTATGCGTATTCCTACATCATAATTTAATCAAAATCGGTTAAACGGTTTCCACGTTTTCTTGAAGCAAACATCTCGACAGTCCGTAAAACCTTTTCAAATTTATTTTAATCTGGAGCAACTACATAACTTTTGTAAAGAAAACTTGAAAGAAAGGTTACTTAAATTATCAACAGCCGATTTCTTGTGACTAACTCGGATGGCTTAGAGTTGGTACAAAGCTATGCCGACGTTGGGACGACAGTATAAAACTATTTCCAAATAAATCAGAACGACGAGGTTGTTTAGAAGTTGGTACGACATAGCGCCAACCAACACTTATTTTGACTAAAAACTGTACTACAAACTAGGCTTGTACTGAAGACGGAAGGAAGAGCTATGCAAATTTTATGCATTACTATGTCACTCATGTATGTACATACAAAAATTAAGTCTTTCCTTAAAAACCAATTGGATAAACGAAGTCTTCAATTATCGCGTCTTGATATAATTTTTTTTTATAAAGACATCTGCAATTTGTGGCTTTGCCCGAGTGGTCAGAAGTACTCTAGAAGATCGCTTTACTGCACGATCACCTCTCATCTCGTGAAGTTCATTCCGGTAAACCGAAAAAATGCGCAGAATGAGGCCAATAATAAATCCAATAATAAAATGTAAACAGGTGTAACATAGCATTATAGTCGGAAGTTTACCAAAGCCGTCAAACGAGTAGGTACCTACATATGAGATTATGAAAACAACTTTGCTCTGATCCAACCGCGCATAGTACGATATGTAAACTCTTACATACTCGTACGTCCACGAAGTTGTATGTTCTGTTCTCTGCGCCAGGGCACATATCACGATCAGAGTAGAACTTGAACCAGATCACAATGTTCAGAGTTTTTTTTTTATATTTTTTTTATTGTACTTCTACTCCACCAGTCTACCACATATTCCTAGTATACGGTATGAAGGTATGTCCGTATGTGGTGTTATTTTATGGCATGTCAAAAGAGCATGGGCAAGTAGCTAAGTCTCAGGTACATCTGTCGTGACAATGGTCTCCTCCTCAAGTGAAGAAGGAAACATCAGAATTTTATACAACATACACGGCATCGCATGCATGCATCGTTTACCTGCCGATAATATTGGTATATACGAGCCGAACTATATTGGTACACCTGGTGTAAGCATTGTCTCGATCTTGGATGCGATCGGAAATAAGACAAAATCGTCGCCTGGCGGTGTCGATCGATAGCTGCGATCAATTCGCTTTGTCTTATAACTTTGTAGGTACGATCGTCTGAGAATAATTTAAGCAAAAGCGCGCGTGCTCTTTACACTCATCCTAAGTCAAGTATAAATAAAATCCTATATCGAAATCATATGATCGAATAATACACACATGTAAAGGTCCGCACACCTGTGCATTCGTAACGATACGGTTTTTAATTCATCGCCAACAGCTAACCGCACGTTTACGATGGCTTGGTGAAGTACGTACAAAACTACTCGAAACTATAGAAACCCAACATTGAGAAAAACCAAAGGTAAAATCGCACACGCGCTACAACTAAACGAAGTAGCTACGGAGTAACATACAACCGGAATAAGAGTGCAGATTACCCAAGTCGGATTCAAGTACCCGGAGACTTTTCCGAAAAGATCACACACAGTACTACATACGCATAGGAGGAAGAGTGCGTGTACGACGTTCCCAATCCTTTACCTACCTATGCTGATTCCGAAGATCGCGAACTCGTCTACAAAGGTAGACGGGATATTATTGAAAGGTCGATACACGCATTAATTGTACACATGAGGGGAGTATTGACCAGTCCTCGCGCCGATGACACCATACTCGCCATTCTTGCCACTTTTAGCCATATGGGATTTTAGTTGCTTGTTGCGAGGTCAATTGCTCAGTAATTTCGATTTTACTGCCTTCTGTGTTGCAGTTTGACTTTTTTGTTGTGTTACTCGTATGTGTATTAAAACATTTACATATTTTGATCGAAACTTACTTTTTTGGCCTTCGTATGAAGGTTTTTATTTCTGTTTGAATTTCGGCCAAACAATCATTAAGCCTGATTGTACTGTTCTAGACAGTGTAGTCAAAGGGTTTCCCGGAGGTCAGAACGTGAATAAAAACCTGTTGATTTTTAATTTTGACGGATTCTGCCTATCTAACTGCATGTCATTATTTTTTTAACACCCGCATAAGTAATTTCTAGCTACGCCACTGTGTATAATAAAGGGTTATTAAATAGGTACATAACAATTTTGTATTTTAATACAAACGTATTCATAAACTTTTTTGCTGGTCTGTCAATGCCAAACCGTCAGTCAAGGTTTACATTTTTATCATGGTGAAGTTCACGAACGAGCGTCGTTTGCAAATTATTGGGCTCTGCAAAATTTTGAAGAAAATTTCATCGAAGAATCATCTTTAGCGATGACGCTCATTTTTGGTTTAACGGCTTTGTCAACAAGCAAAATATGCGTTATTTGACAGCAACAAACCCACATGTGCTGCAAGAGACTCACTTCATTGCATCCACAAAAAGTGACCGTGTGGTGTGGATTTCAGGCCGGAGGTGCGATTGGACCGTTTTTTCGTCAATGAAAATTATCGCCATGTTACAGTCAATGGAGTTCGCTAGTTGGAAGACTATTTTTGGCCAGAAATCGATGGATTTGACGTCAGTGGTATGTGGTTCCAACAAGATGGTGCCACATGCCACACAGCTGGTCAAACAATTGATCTCTTAAGCTATGATTGATTGATATATCTAGCGACAGACCCTTTATGTGTAGTATCAATACCTCAATAAAAGGATTCATCACATACTAGAACACGAAAACTGTACCACTATTGGTATCATCCCAGCAAACTAAAAGATTCGTGATTGAATAACTAATGCTGTTACGACACTGGTTATTTTTCAGCGTGAAAAAAGTGCAAGAAAATACCTTGGTCCGACAAGGCGACCAATATTGCGAGAAAGAGATTACCGATAAGAAATTCCCTTTACGAAGCTAGCGGTATCTTGTGAACGAAATTGGCACCTTAACTTTAATGAAAAATATTGTTTTTTGTACGTTTTATAACATAAAATCATATTTTCCATAAATTGTACAAACTGTCAAACATAAGTTTGTAGCGGCTGGTAAATAGAGTCCGCAGTGGATTTTTCTTGGATTGAACTGCTAGAATGTTGCGAAACACTGCACAAACGCGATATGTTGCGGACTTTTTTTTGGCAGTTTGGCACATTTTAGCTGTTGAGACTGTATCTCTCACAGCATTATGACACTGGCTATTTTTCAAGTGCAATAAAAGTCAATCGTACGACAAGGCGACCAATATTGAGAGAATAAGATTACCGATAACAATTTGCTAGCGGCATCTAGTAGACGAAATTAACAACTGATTTGTAGTGAAAAATACTGACTTTCCATAATTTATACATCACAAACTGTAAAAAAAATTGTAGCAGCTGCAAAATCTAGCCGCCAGTGAATTTTTCTTGGATTTAACTGCTAGAATGTTGCGAAACACTGCTCGAATGCGCTCTGTTGTGATTTTTTTTTACAGTTTCTAATAGTTTAATTGTTCGGACTGCCTCTCTCACACCAATGTCTAAATTGTATGTTAAAGTCAGTATCTCACTTCATTTGGATTTTCTAGCCGCTTTCCATGCTGTTATTGCACTGACTTTTTTCAAGCTTGAAAGAAGTACAAGAAAATCCTCTTGTGCGATAAGGCGAACAATATTGCAAGAAAGGGATTAGAAAAACCACCTTTCCGACTCTAACTGCATCTAGCAGACGAAATTAACAACTGATTTTTTATGAAAAATACTGATTTTAGCGCGTTTCATAACATAAAATGACACTTTCCATAAGTTATGCATATCGAACTGTCAAAAACAAGTCTGTAGCGGCTGGAAAATAGAGTTCGTAGTGGATTTTTCTTGGATTGAACTGCAAGAATGTTGCGAAATACTGCACAAACGCGATATGTTGCTTATTTTTTTTTTACAGTTTGGTATATTTTAGCTGTTCAGTTCAGTGGTCTAACTACTATTGGGACTGGAAGGAGCGAGCTGCAGAGTGATTGCTTATTCAGATGATGTTGCAATTCCTGTCTCGGGAAAGCACCTCAACGCGCTGAGTGAGATATTGCTTTCTATTCTCTCTAAATGGGCAGCTGAATGCGGGTTGGGCGTGAACCCACGCAAAACAGAATTAGTCCTCTTCACCAGAAAATTCAAAATTTCTCTCGTAGACCCTCCTTCTCTGAATGGTACTCGTCTAGTTTTCACCGACAGTGCAAAATATTTGGGTGTTATTTTGGACAAGAAACTTCACTGGAAACCTAACATCCAGGAACGGGTAAGGAAAGCAACAGTTGTGCTTTACTCGTGCAAAACGGCCATTGGGAAAAAATGGGGTATGCAATCCCAAATAGTTCTTTGGCTCTACGTGTCCGTCATCAGACCGATACTTATGTACGGTGTTATTGTCTGGTGGACGGCTTTAGACAAAGCGGTTAACCGCACCACCCTAGGGAAAGTACAGAGATCAGCATGCATATGCATCAGCGGAGCTTTGAGAACCACTCCCTCTGCAGCACTAGACACGCTATTCAATCTTCCACCCCTAGACATTTTTGGCAAACAAATGGCAGCCAGTACAGTGTAGACTTAGGTCATCTACACAGTGGACCGCCATATATGCAGGTCACTCAACAATCTTGAATCATTTCAACAACATTCCTGAAAGCACCGACTACACCCCTCCCAGTTATGATTTTGACAAAAATTTCCTAACAAACATCCCAATACGTCTAGAATGGGAAAGGGATTCGGTACGGATGGAAGAGTCCGTCCACATATATACGGACGGCTCCAAAACTGAAGGCGGGGTTGGTGGAGGTGTTTTCTCTGACATGCTTAACATTAGCAGCTCCTTCCGTCTCGCGGGCTACTGTAGTGTCTATCAGGCGGAGCTCATGGCGATCAAGGAGGTCTTGTCCTGGTTGAGGTGTAATGTAATATCTACTGGGGATATTAGCGTTTTCACAGATAGCCAAGCGGCAATAAAATCCTTGGAATCGGCCTCGACAACATCAAAAGTCGACGTAGAATGTCGACCATCTCTTAAGGAGATGGCAGAACCGTTCAATATTCTTCTGTGCTGGGATATTCCAAGAAACTGTATGGCTGAGGAACTCGCTCGGCGCGGTACTACCCTTCAGATTATGCCGGAACACCGGAATCTGGGTGTGCCTATCTCTACATGTAAACTGCTACTGGGATTGGACTCAGTTGAGAAAACCAACTCAAGATGGTCAGACTGTATTACATGTCACACTACGATCTGGCCGAAGCTGGATCCAAAACGGTTTAAAAGGCTGACTTTGCTCAAAAGGGCGAATATCAGCACCACAGTCGGTGTCCTGACCGGACACTGTCTTATAGCTCGACATGCTAAATGACTCGACCTCTTTTCAAACGACTTCTGTAGAAGCTGCCTGGATGAGGAGGAGGAGGAGACAGTTCTTCATCTTCTCTGTACTTGTCCAGCTCAATCCGCTAGAAGGCGAAATCTTGGAGGCTACTTCGTCAACAACCTTAGTGACCATGTCGCGAGAATCCAACGCTTCCTTTGCAAGCTCTAAATGGTTTGACGAGTAGGACCGGATTCGATGATCCTGCGGTATCACAACGAACTTTTTAAGGTCTAAGTGTGTCCGTGTTCTCACGGGCAGCCACGCGTATCTACCTACCTACCTCCCTAGTTGTTGAGACTGTATCTCTCACATCGCTGTCTAAATTGTATGTTAAACTTTCTGTTAGCGATTTACCTAAATGTTTGTGCGGCGTGTCAGAAATTCGGTGAGTTGCGGAATGCGTGCTGCCACAGTTCATTGTATGTTTGTGTATTCATGTAAGCCTGCGTCGAAGGAAAAGTCGTTGGACTTTTGCGACTCCACGACACTTATTGGTTGATTTTTTGGTGGGGGGTAAAGACGCGCCACAACCCGTTAGATATAAATCCAGCATTACACCGAACACATTTGGCGCGACTTTACCCCCACAAGCTGCCCTTCACAAACCGGGGTTTCGCCTGAAAAGTCGATCACTGTAAGATAGGCTTGCGCATTTTATTTCACCATAGTGAGCGATCATTTCCGGTTCCCGATCCGTCGCGAACTAGTTCGTTCTTTTAGTTCACTAGTTCGCGGGAGTTCGGTGATGAGAAAGGCAGTGAAGTTTGGGAACGACTCGTAGTCGTCACTCTAATCGCATGTGGTGACCAAAAACAAAAAAAAAGGTCGTCTGGTACAATGCGATGAGCTAAAAACAAAGGTCGTCACCACTGCACCACTGACATACAAACGGCACCACTGACATACAAACGGCAATGAATGAATACAATCGAACTAGGAGCGGGACTTACTGCGAACTAGTTCGTTCATTATGGGAACGCTCATACGAACTAGTTCGTTCGCGAACTACACAAGCCTGCTGTAAGACTTTCGTCGCCTGATTGGTTGATTTTTATGGTGTGCGTAAAGTCGCGCCGCAACTTGTTTGGAGTAAATCCAGCATTCTGCCTTTCGTAACAGCATTATTTATTTATTTACTTTCTTGTTTGCTACCTTCAAGATATGAATATTTCAGTTAAAAGGGGCATGGATACTGCCATTATCCCCATTTAACACGAACTGAACGAAATCATCCGTCATTTACCAACCAAACTTTAGCCAATCTCTGTTAGCTTAAAAACGAAAGAATAAGTTCCATTCTACTATCGAAATGTCAACAATTTTCCAACTTGGAAATAATTTATTTTCCTTGAATCCTTCTCGTACGAGACAGTTGAAAATTTATACTGTACACAGAGTTCGCTTCATAAAGTATGCTCCATTTCTGATGAGGACATTTTAAATATTTAATGCCGGCAATTAAAACTTCAAACAAAATTCTCTGTTGGTTTATGTATTACACATTAATATGTTCATTTGCCCAGAAAAGACGACGGAATGTCGGAACTGCCAGAGGAATGGTATGCCGCATTGCCAAGGAATAACCGGTAGTTACGAAGTACCCATACCCAGGTGCTTGTAGAGGGTACCATACTTGTGCACAATATCGAATTTAGCTGGAAGCAATCCACCTATAACTTTTAAATATGAAATAATTACAATAATTGCGATCGTAATTTCTATAATTAACCAGAAAGTAAACTCGGGGCCGGCATAGATTTTTCATCAAACTATTAGCGCAGGGTACGTTAATGTTGTGGTTAGGTCCGTGAAATGCCTATCCGATCTATTTACATATCGTAAATTTGAATAGGAGAAGAAAAACTGAATTCCGAAACGTCACAGACTTTCGTTAAGAAACGCTACTAAAAATAGCTGCGTTACATTGGCTTTACCATGTACTCGGGTACCGTGGCTATTGCCATGCAAACCATACGCACATGAGTGGTGTGCTGACTGGTGAGTGCGACAGAAGACGGATGGACCCATGCATTGTGTGGCTACGGCATTCTACGTTTTCTTCGCTGCACTGCGAGCTGCCCCTGCCACGCTGCTGCGTTTGTTGATCGTCGAATAATTGCAGTCATTGTGCATTATTTATGCGATTACGCACAAATACCGATGCGGGCACAAATGCATTTATCATTTTCATAAGAAGGGCTCCGCAACACGCTCGAATCAACTGAATTTCAACGCTTCAAATTATGCATTCAAATTATACTTACGCGCTCATTTGATTGCATCTTGTTTCAGGAATGCGACTGCAGCGCCGCTTCTACACTTTTATTTTTGCAGATTCGACGTAGGAGACGTAAATTTTTGAATTCGAAAAATGGAGTTGCAACTTGCAGTTCAGTGCAATTGGTTCTTTATTCGCCCTTCGTTATGTCGACTATCGTATCGCTTGATACGGTCTATTATAGCACTGCAAATCAATTTCTTCTTCTCAACATTTCAATTTCACTTTAAGTGGATAAAAATGGCCGAGATAAGACGCGTGCTGCGAAGAGAAAGAAGACGTAGACAAAAAAACACTAAAGAAATGTGTCGAGACAAGACGAGGGGCAACTCAATGAAAACGAAAAATAAATAAAAAGTAAAGAAAGTTCCATTCCGTAGGCAAAGACGGTCCGGTAAGTGATATAACATTGTGTCGAAGGGGAACCGAAGTGATATGAAAGAAAAAAGGTTACGAAAACGGAAATTTTTTCGGTTCTTAACACATGGATCAGGAATGCAAGGATAATGGAGATAATGCTCTGTTGATTTTATGTTCTAAAATTAAAGTGACGATTGATTAATAATTCATTTTAATTTTGAATATTTCGATGCGAAGTTTTTTTCGAGACGACCGGTTTGTTACGAATTCGATTGGAGAATATTATCGAAAAGGTGAAGACCCGATTTGGCAGTTGCGCCTAGAAGAAGCAGAGACATCTTTAAAGGTTGATCCAACAGTAACTATGTGAGAGTACAAGACTAAATATGGTGAGATATGATGTGCCGAGCAAGAGATGGGCAAAAAAGTTCATTTGACGGAAGTACTTCACAACTAGTCATTCATTTTAAAGAATTAGTTCGTTAAAGTACAGTCACTGGCGGCACCCAGAAATTTTGTTAAAATAATACCTTTACGGAGTAAAATTAAGACTTTCTGTAGAAGGACTCTACTAAAATAAATATTGTTATATGCAAGCCGCGCAACTCGATCGGTTTCGTATAATGAAAATAGCAATAACCGAATACCTAGCTGCAAAGTAACCCATTCAGAAACCTAGTTGAAGTATATAAGGGAGCGGAGCAACACGATTGTGCCTCCCTTCTAATCGAATGTTCTCGTATGTAGCAGAACAGCGTAGAAGGTCAAACCGAATGCTCTCAAGCTTTCGAATACCGTCCACACACACCACCGAGCGAAGATTCAAGAACAGTGTAGACCACAGACAACTAGTATAAAAGCAGATGAAACTTTCAGCGAGGGACATAGTAATTTTTATTACGTCGACTGTGACAGCCAGCGTGTATACGCGACCGTGTTGGTAGAAAGCGAGAGTGATCAAGTCAAGCGATATATAAGCGGGTGATATTGCCATACAGTGCGAATAGAATTAAAGTGCGATATAAATTATCACTTATTTTGATTTTAAACGAATTGTGTTTTACTTGAAATCCCGGCGAACCCCTAACTCGCAACATTATTTTTCCATTTTGCAGGCTATAAGGTAAATAAAACTCATAACTGCGATAAAATTTTGAAGGACATGTATTTTTAAAAAAAATATATAATGAAGCAAGGGAAAAAACTCTCAGATTTTTTTTATGCTTAATATTTAGTATTTCGTCCTTTAGCAGGAATTAAAGCCTGTATTCTCCTCGGTATACTGTTTATACATGACTGCACAATTACCTGAAGGTCCGGACTATGGTTCCAAATATCTATTATTTTTTCTATCAGCCGGGTTTTTGTTGTAATGACCTCCTTCGCTACCTCTCTTTTGATTAGTGCCGAGACATTCTCAATTGGATTCATGTCCGGGGAATTGCCTTGCCAATTAAAAAGGGGTACATTTTCTTCGCTCAGAAAAGTTTTGACAGACCTTGCCGTGTGGCAGGGAGCACTATCCTGCATGAAGATAAAATGTTCTCCACTTGGAAACCACTCCCTCAACTGAGGAAGCAATTTTGTCCGGAGGACATCTTTGTATTGGTCTTTTTTCATTGTACCCTTTACAATGTACAGACGTCCGAGATGACTGACCAAATCATCACCTTTGTAGGGTGCTTCACTGTTGGTTTCACGCAGTCTAAATGAAATCTCTCACCTGGACACCTTCTGACGTATTGCGCTTTATTGGCAAGAATTTCAAGGAAGCATTTTTGTCTGGAGGACATCCTTGCATTGGGCTTGTTTCATTGTACCCTTTACAATATACAGACGTCCAGTTCCTTTTGCAGAGATGACTGACCAAATCATCACCTTTGTAGGGTGCTTCACTGTTGGTTTCACGCAGTCTAAATGAAATCTCTCACCTGGATGCCTTCTGACGTATTGCGCTTTATTGGCAAGAATTTCGAAAGTACTTTCATTACTAAAGCACACCAGAAATAATATTCATTACTATGAAAATTTACGTAATTTTAATTAAGTTACTTACGAGCGGGTCTACAGGCTTTCATATCCAGCTGAAGAAGCTTACGGCGAACAGATCTTTCACTGGCTGGTACATTACTCTCATTTAATTGAGTTGTGATCGATTTTCCACGCATATTTTCTTGAGGAGTTCACCCCGTGGTGAAAATTTTGATTTGCGGCCACAGTTACTGTTCCTTTGAGGACCCAAATCTTCATTATTTTGAACTTTTCCTTTAATTCGTCTTACAGAAGCCTCAGAAATATTCAATCTCCGGGAAATTTCTCGATTAGAAAAAATTTTGGCATCGATCAAGGCCTTCACTTTGTGGATTTTCTCTTTCGTGAGATCTCTGGCTCTACCCATTTTTTAAATTTTAATTTAACTTAACACAAAACTTAAATGTCTTTGAAAATAATAAGAAACACTTCTAAATTACAACGCAGTTCATAAACATATAAAAATCCTGCAATACTGAGGCAAAAAACAAAATCGTCGCGGAGACTAAGCCAGGTAGTCCCATTTGTTTAAATTTATTGACAAGCGCGTCCTGGGGAGACTGCAACGGTGTCGGTGATACCAAATAGATAACAGAAATACGAATCTAGGTAGAGCGGTTTACGCATCCCAAACATCAAATAAAGCGCTTTAGAAGGATCTGAATCCAGTTCTTGGTAACATTTTTAAGTGCGTCTAATAATTTGGCCAAAGACTGTACTTCAATTGAACCGTTCATTTCATCTTTTCTCCTCTCTAACCAGCCGTTTAGCAGTCCCCAGTCACTACTCCTTTAATTCAACTGTTCACTTACTCTATTCTCTTCCCTAACCAGTAGTGATGGGATAAATCGGTTATTTCATTAACTCAGTATAACCGAGTCATTTCGTTGAAGTGACCTATTAAGAAGATTCGGTCATTTGAGTCATTTCGATCACTTCCATTATTCGGTCGAAATGACAGTAATCACACTATCAGTACTATGACCGAAATGACTCACGACATACGAAAAATAACAAGTCGGTCAGCGGTCACTAGAAAAAACTTCTATTAACTCGTCTTTTCGAGTCGGTCGGTCTTCGGTGGTCACTGGTCGGTATTCGAACTTCGAAGGCAGCGTATGATTAGACTTCAGACTTTTTAGGGAAATAATGCGCCAAGAGAAAATCGAAATTAATGGTCGATTTTCGAGGAAAAAAACCAATTCTAATGACTTAATTTTTGGAATTTATAAAGAGTGTACGGTTAATGAATGAATTTGAATGTTCTTTGAGACGTAGAATATTTTTTCTAGTGACCGATTGAACGAATTGTTCCATTTCATATGACTCGAGTAAATTCGGTCATAGTACTGACCCGGTCATTTCGACCGAATCGTTCGCGACCGATCCATCAGTACTAACCAGACGTTCAGTCACTAGCTAGTCCAGGCGCGTAGCGTGAATCTTCGTAGGGCTACACCAACGATAGGATCGCTAAATTTCGCGGAATTTTTTGATTACTTCCTGGAAGTTAGCAATCGAAATTTTATTTCTGAATGAAAATTACGTGTTTATGATTATACAATTCATAGAATTTGATGATCGTGTTATTGCGCTAGCCCTACGAAGTTTCACGCTACGCGCCTGAGCTAGGCAGTCAATCGTTCAATTGCGATGGTGTGTTTCTCTAAAGGCAGGCGTCCACTAGAGGCGGGCCGCATCGCAACGGTGCGGCGAGCAATTTTTTTTCTACGTACTTCGTTCCGTTGCGAGTGTCGTTCAGTGGACGCACTTCCATAACAATGTATGGCAGGCGGATTTTTGCGATGCGGCCCGTCCGCCCTAGTGGACGCCTGCCTTAAACAGCCATTCACTAATCAATCAGTTCAGTTGTGCTTGTTGGTTGGGAAATATTTTTTTTTATTCATCTTTCGAATTGAACTGCAGTTCACTAAAATGACTGAGTTACTTCACTTACTCACTTCAATGAAGTGTTCTTTTAGAGTAGTTCACTCCTGAACGGCTCATCTTTGTGCCGAACCTCTTGACCGAGACTGATCCTTGTGGACCGTGAACGACATGAAACATGCAGAACAAAAAACACCTTCATACTGAATGTAAAGTGGCCTGTCTCCGATCACCTTCCACATTCCAACCATTTTGGTTTTTTGTTAATATATTTTTGTTATGGCGAGTTATAAGGTGGTGTATTTTTATCCGTTTGTTGTGCACAATCGGTACTGCATGTCATTTTTTCAAATTTTCGGGGACTGACACGAAAAACTTGAATTTTACGTCTAAAATCTAAATTTTTGGGGTTTTATCGTTCGTAACTTTAAAAAACTTACTTTCATCACCTTTACCCACAGCATAAAAACCAAGTATTGGCCGATTATTTCAGAACGATTGAAGCTAGGAATTTAAAATTTTGTTAACATTAATTTTTAATGGTTTTAAATGAGGAATGAGTTCTTCCTAGGGCTCCATGTAAAAGTCCATGAAAAGGAAAAAAAATTCCTTTATACGTAAAGCTCGAGATATGGAATTGAAAACGGTAGATTCTTGTTATCCTTCGAGTAGAAATTAATCAATAGTCCTTATAAAATGTCAATCTTCATGTGCTCTCCTTACTCCTTATTCTGGTGCAATATAAATTAAAGTTCAGATTTTCTTCTAGAGTAGCATAGCGTTGCTACCTATCCCAAACCATTTGAGGTATTAAATTCAAACCCCTAATGATAGAAAGCTGAAACATAGAGCATAAGTGGGGCTATAATAGTAGTAGCACTTTCAATAAATAAAATGTTTAATATTCATAGTATGATACGGTGGTGGGGGATGTTTATCCTATCTCTGGAACGGCTAATGGTAGAAAGTTGAAACTTAGTGGGTGTATGTTGATGTACTAGTAAAGTAATTCAAATAAAAAAATTTGCATACATCCATTGGTGTACGTAGGTCGGACACAACAAATTGACAGTGAAAATGGGGTGCATATATTTTCACGAATTTCGTCATTTCGAAATATAAAAAGTGCTTTCAGGAATTTTGGATATTCAACCCCCAAGGTGTGTATGAGAATTGTATATATTTAAACAATTTTCGCTATATCTCTTAGAGCCCCTTTACACGAGCGATTAAAATTGCTCAATTTACAGCAATATTGGTCAATTTCGACGCCACGAAAATATAAAGCAACAATAGCAACAGGCGATGTGGATTAACTTTCTATCAACTCGTTGCAGAATTGTGATGAGCGATATTGACCAATATCTAGCAATTCGGCAATAAGGGCTTACATATCCAATTCAGTCTATGAACAACACGCAAGCAAACTTGGCAATAAAATCTAAAACTTGGAAATATATGAATTCTTAGCCCTTCTAACATGAAACTTGACAAATAAATTCAAAACTCAAAACAAAACTTGACAATTGAATCACCGAACGAGGACAATTGTTCAGAATTTTCCAAGTTAGTGGAAATACAGCAACTATAGGACGAGAAATACTAGCAATCTGTGAAAACATTGCCGAAATATTGCCTCAACTAGCGTGATATTGCCCTGTATTGCTCCATTAACAGCCGCACTAGTTTTGGCAATAGTCGTCGGGCAATCAATTGCTTGAAAAATTGCTCGTGTAAGAGCACCTGTAGGTCTGATGAGATATCGAATTAAATTTTACTTCCGTGGACTGTTACATAATCGACTCTAAACTCTTTTCAGGATTTTCGATATGCAACCCCCAAGATGTGTAAAGGGGTTGCATACGTTTTCACAACTTTCGCCAAATATTTTAGGTTTGAAGAGGTATAAAATAGAGTTTCACTTGCACGCACTTTTCAAACATAATTACTCGTATAATCGTCTATAAACCAATTTCAGAACTTTTTGGTATTCAACCACTTAGGAGGCGTACAGAGGTTTCTTATGTTTTCATGAATTCCAAGATCTGATGAGATATCAAATTGGTTTGTCTTTCCTCGGCCTTAAAAAGTTTTAACAGTACTTACGCATGTGCTTCTAAATAACTAAATTTCATAATATATTTTTATTTTTCAGCAAGAATTTAGTAACATTAATGAAACAGAATACTCAAATTCAGTGTTATTGGATAATATCAATGGTTGAAACAAACCAAAAAGATATTAAATTTATAAATGAGGAAATTGTATCAGTAAAGGGTTCACTGGCAATAATCAAAAATTTCTTATTTTCAAAAAGCGGCCTTAGTAAACTATTAACTTAAATACTGAAAATCAGTAATTTTGAACAATTTGAAAATAAAACAGATTTAATCAGAGTTCGATAGAATCGATTGTGTTCCTAATCTGATCGATTCAGTAAATTAAAATCGAATTCAGTAAATAATTGGATAGACGCAAAACCAATGGTAAATTAGATTGGTTTAATTCCATAGTGGATTGGTTTTTTCACTCCGTGTGTATGTAATTACTGCCTACTGTGAAAATTTCAAGTTCGCACCATGCATAGTTTTTGAAATATATTTAGTTACCTATTTTCTTTTTTTTTTTGCCATTAGGTACACGACTTTATTTTTAGTACTTTTAGTACTACTGTATGTGTCGCTATTTGCAAGGTTGTACCTTTTTATTAATATGAGCGTTATTGTAAAAAAAATATCAAATTTTCGGTTGTAGCTCACTCCACCTTAATCTTTATTTTCATATGAAAATTAAAATGCAGCTAGACTTTCACATAGATTTTTGACTGGGAAAGTTTCAAGGATCATAGGGCGAGAGAGAAAAGGCGGGACAAAATCTTCGGAAATGTTCGAGAACAATCACTATTCTCCTTATCGGTTGTTCCTTCATCCGCATACGCATACACCAGAACAGTGTGGAAGTCTCTCGACTATTCACGCCTTATGCAGATACTTCTGTAAAGTTCTACACACACTACCGAATATTGGGGACGGCTCTCGACTGCGGTGCAGGTGCAGGCAGGCAGGCACGGTAACATTCTAACACTACTGAAAAATTGATAAAGTACAACCCAAAGTGTTTATACTAAAAATACCTACGTTGTAATCTGCATCATGCCAGACAGATCACAGCATTTGGTTGTAACCAATGTGTAACACAGGACAAAACTAAACGCAGCTATGAGACCGCTTATCACTGATTTTTTAGTTGCTCGTGTACGCTTGGCCATAAGTTGTTGTACATATCGAATACTCGCCCGATAGTTGCATACAACTGTTTGATTCAAAGGAAATCGTCGAGCACTTAAAATATTTAGTTGGTACGATTTCGAATCGGTTGGTGTGCGCGCGTCCATATAACTGCTACCCAACTAAAATGTCGGTCGATTAAAAGTCGCTCGATAAATTATTTTTTTTGTTTCATTTCGATCACAATAATTTATTATTTAAAAACTAGTAGAATAAAATGGTAATAGTAATTAAGTTCCATATTGATTTTCAGCCAGTAGACTACAACATAATTATGTTGACAGAAACGTTACCGAGTTTATTTGCGATTTTGCAAGTATCTCCGATAGAGATAATTTATCTTATCACTGTCGACATTTTCGGATCGATTGCCTATTTGCACAGTGGGAAACAACGACGATAGCTACGAGAAACGAGACCAAACAGTGAGACAGACTCGATAACTTGACTGTTTAGTGAACTCAATTATTCCCTTTAATGAAAAGGGGCACAAACAAAATTGTTTCAATTGCGACTTTATTTGTATCAGAAAAGTGTAAAACGTAAAACGTTTCATGGCCTCACTTTCTTGTCAGCTTGTAGCGTTAGCGTTATCAGACTAAGCCCCTGGTATTAGGTTAGGTCTTTCTTAAAGGCTTTATTTACATCTTTAAACGTTAAAATGAGTTTACGTACTTAGGAGGTCAAAGCAATCACTTCTTTGTCATTAGTCATCGCAAAGTTAAATATAATAAATAACCATTATTTAGATTTTAGAAGTGTTTATTGATTTGAGTATTGCTCACAGCATAGATAGGAAGTCAATTCTCGGTATTTGGATAAGGGAAGTAATCACTTTGATTTACTCATGTTTGTGTACTTAAATTGAGATTAAAGTGCCGAGTACTACGAAGGGAATTTAATTAAACATACGAGTTTCTGTGCTCATTCACTAAATCAAATTGCAGTTTGAAAATAATTTATAAAAATAAACTTAAGGCGGTAACTATAGCTGGATCAAATAATCTTTACTTACTATGCTCTAGAAGAATCGATATGAAATCTGTAAATAAGACTTAATTTTTTTTTTAATTTTTAAACCAATAATGGCACATCCGATTTCTGCATGAGCGTACGATAGCTTGATAAAGCGATTAGATGGGATAATTATGGGCATTCGGCTTTAGAACTGGAAACATGTTCAAACAAATCTAGTTCAAACTTTGAATCCATGAGTTTCCAAACGAAACTTCTTTAGATATCTTTTATAACACTTGTCATCGGATCACCACTCAATGAATGAATTGAAAATATTGTACCATATGATACCTACACGATTTGCAGTTTGGTTAGGTTAGGCTGCCAAAGATCCTAAGTAATCACTTACGGGATTAGTTAATTGAAGTTAATCAAATGAAGGCAATCATTTGATTAGCTACCATAGACTACCACTTACCGGACTAAACTCTGGCGGAGATACTGGTGATCCGGGAGGCCTGTCGGACTTTGCAGCAAGACGCTACGCCAAAGCGAAATGTTGAAGTCCTCAATGACAGCCAAGCCACAATCAAGGCCTTAAATTAGGCTAGCACCTCCTCTAAACTCGTCGAAGAACAGTGCCGAGAGGAGCTAGCCTACTTAGGAAGTCAAGTCAAAGTTACTCTGCTTTGGGTCCCAGGACACAGCATGATAGAGGGTAACGAGCTGGCAGATGAATTAGCTAGGCAAGGTTCTGCTCTTCAGGGCTTTCTCGTAGAATCAGTTCAGATCCCACTAGGGACTGTTAAACTCCAAATATCCACCCACTTTCTCACAAACGCCAACCCCAGATGGAGAGGATTGACCAACTGCGTCATATCTAGGAAGATATGGCCATCCTACTGCCGGAGCAGAACAGAGGAACTCTTGAGTAGGAGCCGTGTGGACGTCTCCAGAGTCACGGCAGTCAGCACAAGACACTGACCGATCGGCGACCACGCTGCCAGATTGGGTATTCCCTTTAACGTCAATTGCCGCAGCTGTGGGGATACAAACAAGAAGAAGCCATTACCCACCTGCTTTGCGAGTGTCCCGCCCTAACTAGAGCCAGACTTCGCGCACTAGGCAAACCCTTCTTTAATAACCTTGATGAGATCTCGAAAAACGGGGTTGGAGAATTGATTACCTTCTTGAACAGCTCCGGATGGATATGTTAATCCATTCAAACCCTAGGTCTCTGTAAAACTATATATCTACTTCATAAGCACTCAACGACCAGGTTAAACGAGTTGTGCTATCAAAACGGCGCTTCCTGTGCTAATTGGGCCCTGTTTTCGGAAGACACGAAAACCAAACAACCAACAAACCATAGAAATGTCCTTCAGAACTGAGTTCATGTATTCTGCCAATCACTTGATAACTCGTAAACGCCCGAAGAGATATAAAATTTATTGACACTCAGTTCATCATACCCGCTAAGTGGGTGAAAACCGGTTAAAGTTGTTTTTATCTCTTGGAATCGATGATATATTGGAGTGGTATTTACTTCCACATACCATTTATACAAATACCTAAAAGGCGTATTCAGATTTTTTGATATTCAATCCCCGTAGGCAATAAAGAAGGATTACATGTTTCACAAATTTCCAAATATCTTTTAAGACCGATGACATGTTATATTTCTTTTTAATTCTACAAGCTATTTATACCAAAGCCTAAAAAGTAATTTCAGGAGTTTTCTATGTTCAACCACTAGGGGTTAGATTCACTACGTTTTCACGCATTTCCTCAACTGTTACATTTAGATCCAATGTGATATTAAATTAGTTTTCCACTAGGCTTTAGTTATAGAAACGTCTTAAAGTCAGTTTCAAGTAAAAGTGTGTCAACTATGTTTTCACGAATTCTGCATTATCTCTTAGGCCCTACGAGATACTAAATTGGTTTTCGCTTCTACAATTTTTGCAGTCTTAAGAGGACTGACGCACCATAACTTTTGACTTCTGAATCTGTGTAAATTATCATTCTCCAAAGTTAACATTATTATCTATAGTAAATTTCAGTTAACAACCTTGTAAAATCTGCAAAAGTCGTAGATATTAAAATTTCCAGCACTTTTGGAATTTTGTAGGGAAAGGAAAACAACTTTTTCAGAATTATATTTTCACCCCAAGTAGGGTGGAAAGGGCTAAATATCTTTTAGGAATAAATCAATATCTCTCAGATAGGTAGAGATAAAAAATAGGGTTTCCCTTCCACTGTCTGCTTATACAAATGTCTAAAAGTAACTTTTTAGATATACGACAAACGAAGAGGTTAAAGGGGTTAAGTATGTGTCCACGAATTCCTTAACATCCCTTAGATTCAATGATTTCCCAATTTAGTTTTCATTACAATTCCTAAAAAGATCGTGAAAACTTTTTTAGGTATTTGCATAACCAGACTGTAGAAGTGAAAATCTACTCTGCATATTTTTTTTCGGAGATAGTTTTCAAAATGTCATGCTCCTGCTGGCGTTGAGACCATACTTTTCTCTTCACCGACACTTTAAGCTCATTCTTCAAATTCCTGTATTCCGTGAAAAAATTCTGAAATCGATTTTTAGCCGATTATCATTTAAAAACAGCTCAAATTTTGTCATAACTTCGTGACTTAGTACCTTTAATACCCAAAAAACTGAAATTAAATTTTAAGGAGATTACATAAAAACCAATAGAAATAAAAACTAATTTGCTACCTCAAAAAGAATATGTTGGAATTCGTGAAGACGTATGGGGTTTAAAATCAAAATATACTAAAATGGGTTTGTAAGCGATTATATAGAAAGTCCGTAACCAATGCGATATCTTATCAGAACTAATATATTGTTGCGAGCTAGGGGTTCGCCGGGATTTCAAGTAAAACACAATTCGTTTAAAATCAAAATAAATGTTTATTTATTATTCACACTGTATGGCAACACTGCCCGCTTATTTATATCGCTTGACTCGATCACTTTCGCTTTCTACCAACACGGTCGCGTATACACGCTGGCTGTCACAGTCGACGTAATAAGAATTACTATGTCCTCGCTGAAAGCTTCACCTGCTTTTATACGAGCCGGTTGCAGTCTAGGATCTACTTGAATGTTCGCTCGGTGATGTGGATGTTTCTCGAAAGCTTTAGAGCTTTCGATTTTGATCTTCGTTCGGTGGTTTATGTAGAGGGTTCTAGTACATTGGAGAGCATATTCGATTAGAGTGGGGGTATAATCGTATTGCTCCGCTCTCCTTTTTTACTCAACTAGGATTTTGATTGGGTTGCTTTGCAGCTTAGGTATTCGGTTGTTGCTGTTTCCCTATTCGTAATCGATCGAGTTGCGCGGTGGCCAGGCTTACACGTAACAATATGTAACGAAATTCATGTACAACCCTTTTACGTTCCCAATGGAGTTGACAAAACTTGAAAATAGTTTTTATGCGATAATAAAATCGCGTCTGGAAGTTAAAACTTATTCCATATCTAAACAGACCTGGCGAAATTCATAAAAATGTATGCACCCTATTTTCACAGACTACTTTTCTTTTGTCCCAGCTCCTTCTGCATATATCCACCAAGTTTCGAGTTTCTAGATTAAACCGTTCCAAGGATAAAAAAAATTCGACTAAAGATTTTTTTTAGATCCCCACACTTCTTTAGCTCTAGTTAAATTTCAAGTTTTTGCTGTAGATCATTAGCGGTTGTTGAGATATTAAAAATGCATTTTTTTCCTTTCCATCCTTCTCGAAAAAGTCAAGGCTTCTAATCTATCGGGTACACTTTCCGTATAAATTTCAAAATTCTATTTTAAACAGTTCTTAAGATATAAGACGGTATTTTTTAGAAAAATTTACATCCAACACTTTCGTGCTCCACCTCTTCCTTCGAATTATATATTCAGTACATTCTTATTGTCCACCAGTGTACCTGGCCAATTGGGAATCATGCTGCCAAATTGGGCATTCCGTTTAATGCACACTGCCACAGCTGCCAGGACACTAATGAGCGAGAGTCGCTCGTTCATTTCCTTTGCGAATGTCCGGCTTTAGCTAAAACCCGAGAGCGAGCACTAGGCAAACCCTTTTACGGGGACCTGAGGGAGATTTCGGTTAAGAAAATTGGAGAGTTATTACTCTTCCTAGACAGTACAGGATGGATATAATAGATCAATTTTCCTCGCACTCATCCTTTAAATTCCCCAGTCACAACAACCCCTAACATCCGGGTTTAATACGAGTTTGTGGTTTCGAAACGGCCATTGAGCTAATTCAGCTCCGTCTAGAGGACCGAGCTGCCACTTAAACCAACCAACCTACCAACCACCATTGTACACAATCCAAATTTCAGCTTTTTAACATGAGATATCGCATCTTAAAAATTTTTATCCCTAACCTCCGCACATCTTTAACTCACCAAAATTTTATTTCCGATGTAGTCTACAAGTATGCCTACAAACGGTTACCAAGTTTTAACTTTGTGGTATGAACTGTTCGGGACCCCTTCACTCAAGCCGAATAGTTCGTAGCTCTATATAAATTCCAAGTTTCAATTGGCTTTCGTAAGAGGTTCCAAAAATATAAAAAACAAACTTTTTCAATTAAAACAATACCCCACTTTCCACTCACACCCCCACCATACTAAAACGCATCATTTAAAGTCGCCTACCATGTCTACGCACGGAAAGAATTGAATTTAATAGCTCATAGGGTTTGTGAGATACGAGCCTTCAAACACGTTTGCGTACGGCGGACAGACGGACTGAGATTTTTGTTTCAGTTTTCAGGTTTACTAGTCCTAAAACGCGAAAATACAAAATATCAGGATAGCTTTTTTTTAAAAGTCGATCGCATTACTGTTTCAATGAAATAATAAAGAAAACTGCGATTTTGAGAATTACATTTAAAACTTAAAGGCCGTGACACCATAAAAGCAGAAGCAGATTTTTTTTTAGAAAGCACAGGCTCATAATATGACGCCTGCTTAAATGAAAGCAGCGATGAAAGCAGTGCTGCTTTTTCGTTCAAAATTCTAAAATTCTGCTTCTGCTTCAGTACTGCCAACATATGTTATCAGCAATGGAAACTCACAAAACTCAACTGAAACAAAATGTTTTTGTCCGCTCAAAGAAGAGTCTAAAATACTTGTGACTGTTGACAGTTAGCATGGACACAATTTTCTCTGCTTCTGCTTTTATTTAAGTTCTTTAAACGGAGTCGTTGCCGCTGCTTTTATTTTGTCGCGGTCTTAAGATCTGATTAGAAGTGAACGCGACGTGCGCGCGTTACTCGATGCGATGCGATGAAAGCTGGTTAGAATGCATGCTAGGGAATGCAACCAGTTATCGCATCGCTCTGATAGTTTGCATTCTAATTTCGTCGCGCAAGTAACACAATTATGACACTTGTGTCGGTTGTACCTATTTCAATTTTTTTTACAACAAGACGACAAACTGCTAATAAATATCGAAAAATTAAGCCCTATATAATAAACAAAAACCTTATCACAGGCTGGGCACAACTTGATTTTTTTTTTGGGGTAGAAGTGCGAAACGTGTTTAATGCGGAGACTAACTAAAAACTAACGTTCCTGGTTATTCTTAACTATTAAAAAATAATAAAGTAAAAACAGATAATACGTATGCAGGCTGCAAACGAAAATATTTCAGTATTTGAGTTTATTATTTGGGAATTACGGGAAGCAATTCTGCTCGTTCACTGCAACGGGTGTGGCGATGCGATTGTGAGACCGCGCTCCTCGCACCCATCGCTTTTACTCTAATTCCATTTTGGTTCACCATAGTTAGCGATCATTTCCGATTCCCGATACCAAGTGAACTAGTTCGTTCTTTTAGTTCATTAGTTCACGGGATATTGGATTGGAGTGGACTCTGTGTCTTGATCAAAGTTGAGTGATGACAAAGTAGTCGTAGTCGTAGTACTATCTATTAAGCAGAAACTAGTTTCGGGAACTTTGCCTGCTGGGCAAAGTTTGCATCGGTCTTCCATTATCCAGTTCCTTCTGCTAGATAGATCTTGATCATATCCATTCCACAGTTCGCGAAAGGCAAAGAATGAATAGAAACGAACTAGGAGCGGGACAGACTGCGAACTAGTTCGTTCATTTCACTTATGGGAACGCTCTTCTGAACTAGTTCTTTCGCGAACTACACAAGCCTACCTTCAATTAGTTTGCACCGCAAATATGTACCTAATTACGCCTTAAGTTGTCTCGTCAAAAGGATTACTTGTAAGCTTCAGGCAAAACTAGAAAAATTAAATGTTTCAATTTTCATATCAAGGATAGCCATTGTATGTAATAAGCATATCATGTATATTAAATGGCATGGTTATAAACACAACCTACGTAAAGTAATGTATGCCTGATACGCGAAGTAGATACTACTTGTCATAAATTTCTTAATTAAACTCTTGCTTTTTTTTGGTTTTATACAAAATGTTTTTCTGCGAAATTTTTCTTAATTACATTACATATCTGACCACTACCTGCGTATGTTGTCTGTATAATATCCATTCACATGAGCAATACCTACATGTTGATAATTCTATTTCACTTGACTTTCTCTTTACAGTCTACGTAAAATAAACCTGGCATTTTTCTTTTGTATTTTGTTTTTATGAATTCGTAAAAGTAAAATTCTGTTCATTTCTCTGCCACAAGTTGATGATTTTAGCCTTTTTGTTTGGTTAAATATGGAAGCCGACATAAAGGTCATAATATCGGTAGAAATATGTTTTTGTCGGGGTACCATAGAAAACATCACAGGAAAAAAACAGATAGGTAGTAGGTTTTAATCTTGAAATCGAATAACACATTCACAACATATGGAGTGCAGGAAAGAGGAGTATTTCAGAATCTTGCAGTTGGTACAGCGATTATAGAACGAAGCCCAATGCAGCCCCGATAGATCGAATTCATTAGAAATACCCAGAGACGAAAGGGGCTTTCCGCAGGCCTCCATGAAGGTCGCCCTCACAGGTAAAGTAACGACGGCGTTTCGCAACAGTTTTTTCCCCGGCAATCAATGAGCGTACCTGAGATCTTAAACACAAACAACAATAAAAACGTAAAAGAACTTGAAACCACCGTTCAGAGACCGACGTTGAGAGTATTTTCGAGATGCATACGAATTGGAGAGTCTATTGCACTTGGAGTCGAAATTGAACGCAACCATACACTCTGCTACACCAACACCAACCTTAAATGGGTTCCTCAAGGTGTTTTGGCCGTTTCACATACGGATTTCTAACCGAATCTCTTACACACCTGGACACACAATTTAAGAGAACCATACTACGTGCGAACGACTCTCCAGCGAGAGGAAACAGTGAACTTACCTGTGTACCTGTACACTATGATAATTAACTTCCCGTACAAGACAGGTAAAGAGCGCGGAACAATGAAAAACAACAACAGCGTACCGATAAAGAAAGAGCGAGAGCGGGAAAAAAAACGCCACACAAAGCGATCTTGATACGAAGCTTTTCAAGGCGTTTTAACAGTTTTATGGGACAAAAACAACAACTACAAGAGCAACAGCAGCAACAAAAACAACAGTACCAACAACAATAACCGAAAAGGTGAACATATAAACATGTGAAGAAAAAAGGTAACCGATTCGGTGTGACGTGACGTCATTCAGGTGTACATGCGAGGGGCCCCCGGTTTGAAATACCGCGATTTAGTGATGATATAAATTTTTTTCGACTCGGGGTATTTTTTCACTTTGTTCAAGGGCCAATTATACACATCAGAGATATGTACGGGGCCTCATGTACGCTACGTAGAGCCATTGGAATTTTCAATGAGCAAAGAAGAAAAAAAAAACACACTCAGGTATCTAATAGCCTTAATGGAACAAGACTTTTTCGTGGTTCTAGTTCCGGCGGCACATCTCTGCTTAATACCGCCGTGATTTTCTTGGTTGATGTTTACCGTTTGGAGATTAAATTTTTTGTGATCTGATAAAGAGGGCAGCAAGAAGTGTGTTGGTTAAAAAAAAAGATATACAGGGTGTTTGGTACTCCGTGCACGACCTTGTAAGGGGTTATTCCTTGATATATTTGGAGAAAAAAATTGTTCCACAGGGTGGGTCAATTTTCAATAACAGTGGAGATACAGGGTGGTTAAGAAAAGTGTTTTTGACCGGTACCCTTACTCACTTAAAACGTTATATCTTGAAAACGAATAATCACAAGGCAAAGTGTTATAACTCGTTTTTTAGGCAATCGAATTATCTTTCATTTGATGTAACAGTCTAAATTGTAACTGCACCCAATCTTGAGATATTTACTCGAAAACACCAATTTTTGCTACGTGAACCCTTAAAATTCAGTGATCAATGTAGTTTTTCTCAGAAAACCCCATTATAAACATGTCATTTTAATTTTATTTTTTTATGAGCCGTATTATTACCTACAAAAGCTGCATACATATGTATGAGTTACGATTAACATTTTGGAAGTAATAGGTAAAATACATATCGCATAAAAATTAAATATTTCAAAAGTCAGTGCCATAAAGTGGACCTCGTTTAATTTGTCGGTAGTACTGAAGTATTTTTATTGCCCATTTATTACTATTTAAAGTATGTAGGAAAACAATGAAATGTAACTGAGTTTCAACATAATTGATGCTTTTACCTGGATGTGGTAGGTAATACTGGGTGCGGTACTATGCCTTTTTTAATAGGGTGCCTTACAAAATAAAAAGCCTATAAAAGCAAAACTACCTTCATATTTTTATCAGTTTTAGTTACGTTGCTAAAAGAAGAAGGTGTTAGTAGAATAAAAAAAATAATTTCGAAATGTCTGAGTACTCCAATGAAGAATATGCTGACATTGTGTTAATTTATGGAGAGTGTCGCGAAAATGGACAAGCCGCGCGAAGGCTTTACCATCAGAGACATCCCCATCGACGGACACCTGACAGGAGAGTATTTCAGGACGTTTACAGGAGAATTAGGGAAACTGGCAGCGTTAGAACAAGGAGAGTAAATGCAAATCCTGCGCCTATAATCGCTGTTCAGATTGATGAAAGAATACTGCAAGCAGTGCAAAATGATCCATCGATCAGTATCCGACGCTTGGCATTGCAGTTTAACATATCTACTTGGAAGGTTTGGAGTATTTTAAAAGTAGAACGCTTCCATGCCTACCATCACACACCAGTACAGGAGCTGCTACCCATTGATTTCCGCAAACGGATGGAGTTTTGCAATTGACTCCTTGAACGACAAATAGATGACGACAATTTTTTCAACAATATTCTGTGGACGGATGAGTCCCAATTTACCAGAGACGGTATCACAAACTTCCACAACCTACATACGTGGGCTGAGAGCAATCCACACACAAGAAGAGCGGCATCATTTCAGCACAGATTCAGCGTCAATTTATGGGCAGGCGTGATTGGTGACGATTTACTTGGACCTATTAGGCTTCCGCGTACTCTAAATAGCTCCAATTACTTACAGTTTTTATCAAATGATCTACAGGACTTATTGGATGATATTCCACTGGTACGATTGGCTTCCATGTTTTACCAACACGATGGTGCTCCAGCTCATTACGGCCGACAGATCACAGATTGGTTAAATTCCAATTATAGCAATCGCTGGATCGGTAGAAATGGACCGATAACTGGTCTGCAAGATCTCCTGATCTTACTATTATGGATTTCTTTGTATGGGGACGGATGAAGGACCTAGTCTACGCAACGCCAGTAGAAACATTGGAAGATCTAAATATCAGGATCGATGCGGCAGCAATAGAAGTAAGGCAGCAGTTGAGGAATATGAATACCAAGAGAACACTCGCCAAACGAGCTTTAGCGTGCATTCAAAATGAAGGTGGCCATTTTGAACATTTATTATAACAAAATTTTTTTAAATAAAACATAAAAACCATTATTAAATTCTTTTAGTTCAAACAAGTAGTGTAGATCAACATGCACATGCACTGACTTTTGGAATATTTAATTTTTATGCGATATGTATTTTTACCTATTACTTCCAAAATGTTAATCGTAACTCATACATATGCATGCAGCTTTTGTAGGTAATAATACGGCACATAAAAAAATAAAATTAAAATGAGATGTTTATAATGGGGTTTTCTGAGAAAAACTACATTGATCACTGAATTTTAATGGTTCACGTAGCAAAAATTGGTGTTTTCGAGTAAATATCTCAAGATTGGGTGCAGTTACAATTTAGACTGTTACATCAAATGAAAGATAATTCGATTGCCTAAAAAACGAGTTATAACACTTTGCCTTGTGATTATTCGTTTTCAAGATATAACGTTTTAAGTGAGTAAGGGTACCGGTCAAAAACACTTTTCTTAACCACCCTGTATCTCCACTGTTATTGAAAATTGACCCACCCTGTGGAACAATTTTTTTCTCCAAATATATCAAGGAATAACCCCTTACAAGGTCGTGCACGGAGTACCAAACACCCTGTATATTGTATGAATTTCATATTACTAGGCGAGAAGGGTGACGACCTCGTTAAATTAATTTAACGTTATGGCACTTACTGACAAGTACAAATTAGAGCTCTCCTGCTAGCACAACAAAAGTATCTAGTAGTCATCATCATCATCAATGGAGAGACCGCTAAAATCGGGCCCTGGCCTTCTGAAGTCGTCGCCTCCAATCGTCTTGATCCAAAGACTGCATCCTCCAGCTGCTAATTTTTAAGATGGCGTTGCTACTTCACCTCTCCTCTGAATGTAATCCCTTGTCTAATCTCGTAGTGTCCCTTAAGACAACTACAAAGTTTCAAATTTCTGCCATAAACCGTTCAGGAGATACCCATGTTCGAAAAGCAGAACGGCACAGCACAGGCTTAGCAACCGGAGTTGCCAGTACTGGCTAATGTTTCGGGCCCAGTATGTGGCCTAGATCAAATCATTGCCGAGCCAATGTCGATTTGATCACACCGGTCCTACTCTTGGTGAAACTCTGGCCCGATACTGGGCCTCAGTAAAGAAAAGAAACAAAAATAAAATTAAAATTATTAATTATAATTTTTTTTTTTTTTTTTTTTTTTTTTTTTTTTTTTTTTTTTTTTTTTTTTTTTTTTAACTACGTATTTATTTTGCTATTATTTTTTTTTTTTTCAAAAATGCGAATTGATTTTACTTACACACCTTGCACACTCTCGGATTCGAACCATGGTCCCGTCACACATTAGTCCGCTACGCTACCCACTAGACCAATCTGACACATTCTCGTAATAGGGTTGAAACCGTATCAATAAATATGTTGAGAATCAAAAAAAAATTTCTACCAAGATGTGCCCAATACAGAGCCGACCGTCGAGCCAATGACGAAAGAGCTTAGACACCAATAATAAGCCAATTCTAGACCCGACATACGCCCAGCAACTCGGACCAAAGTCGGCTCAAATCAAGTGGAAGTACTGATAACCAGGATTGGCCCGACACTGGTCTGGTGGTTTGTCAGTACCAAAACAATACCTTTCGACAAGTATTGGCGGACAATGCAATGCCAATTCTGGGCAGTGTACGGGACTCTGGTTGGACTCCAGCAATTCGCACATGGGTGTGGATTTTGGGATGTTTCAATCCCTGCTTGTTTTTCCCCCCACTTCTACACCCCTCAACCTCTGTAGACCATTTTCTTTTTTGTAAATGGGTCCACTATTCTTCATTACCATCATCATCAATGGCTCGACAGCATAAAAAGGGCCTTGGCCTCCTGAAGTCGTCACCTTCAATCGTCTCGATCCAAAAACAGCTGCTAATTTTTAAGATGGCGTTGCTACCTGACCTCTCCTCTAAAAAAATTAATCCCTTGTCTAATCTCCTAGTATCCCTTAAGACAACTACAAAGTTTCAACTTTCTGCCATAAACCGTTCAATCCCTGCTTGTTTTTCTCCCACTGTCACACTCCACAACCCCTATCAATCATTTTTTTTGCAAAGGGATCCACTATCACAGTTCTTTCATCATCATCATCAATGACGCGACAGCCCAAATCGGGCCCTGGCCTCCTGAAGTCGTCGCCTCCAATCGTCTCGATTCAAAGATTGCGTCCTCCAGCTGCTAATTTTTAAGACAACTTTGCTACCTCACCTCTCCTCTCCACTAAAAAAGTTAATCCCTTGTATAATCTCCTAGTATCCCTTAAGACAACTACAAGGTTTCAACTTTCTACCATAAACCGTTCAGGAGATATGGATTTTGGAATGTTTCAATCCCTGCTTGTTTCCCCCCCCCCCCCCCCCCCAATTATTCTGTCTTCCATTCGCTCTTCATGGCCAGCCCACTGCAGTTTACGTAGCTTGATGAACGTTGAAGCTTCTGGCTCTTCGTAGAGTTGATACAACTCATGGTTGTATCTTATCTTAGTAGTGAAGCTTTAATTTTTGCCGGACGTGCAAGGACGTCATTCAAAACAATAATGGAGATACACAGTCCAGTCAGCTTGAACGCCTCCTACAAATGTAGCAGACGCATGAAGCGCAGTGTGAGAAAATTCTTATCAATCGAGGACAAATTTCGTCGTTTTTTTTATATTTAAATCTTCAGCTGTCAGCTAAAACTCAACTCGTATTCATGAAAAGCATTCGGGTTGAACTGACACTTTATAAACTCGACGAAAACTCAACCGCAACTCATGGAAACATGGTATCCATTTGTCATCATTTCTCATTGGTTAACTGGGACTCAAAATTGCAGTTTACAAAGACTTTTCAAAAGTTAAAGTTAACCAATCGAATAATTTGACGTGACATATAGCGGCTCCATAGATTGGATCATAGCAAACAATTCGCCGTATTTCAATGCAGTAATACATGCTTCGCTGCATGCATTGTGTCATGCGTTCAGGGGCGCCCATACCACATTTTGTAGGGAGGGGCAAACCGATGGCTTAAAAGATTTAAACATGATACGTATATATAAACAACAGGATCAAAATATTTTATAAGCTCTTAGACGACGCTGAATAAGGTGTTCAGTCGAACCAAAGACTCAGAAACTCAACTTGCCTATAGTTGTGCGAATGGCTATCAATTATCCAAATGAAATTCAATGAAAAGTATGTAGTATTTTTCTTTCTGTTAATTTTAAAATTAAGCACTTGTCTTGAGCCAAAATTTCATAGTGCTATAATTTTACCAGATTTCATCCACTTATTCGAAAAAAGTTCGAATACATTTTTTTTTATATAAATACTTTATTATCTTGTAAAAAAGTAATAAATAAATATTTAGTGAATTTTAGCTTAATTATAATCGTAAATTCAAATTTCAGGCTACCATTTGATAAGTAGCTCAAGTCGATTTCATTGGTAAAAGGAGTATTTCAATAAACTTAAAAATTATTAATATTTTATACTGTAGTACAATTGTTTAATATATTTTTTAAATTGTATAACATTCTCTCTTCTTTTTATATGAACTGGAAGTTCGTTAAATAATTTGCGACCGTGATAATAATAATGTCTTTGAACAGCTGCTGTTTGTCTAATACCTTGGATACACAGCTCGTATACAAATCATAATATCGTCAATATCACCAGTGTATCACCCAATAATACGCATATAGTACGTCAACGAGCTGATATCTACATAATATCCAACCTGTTTCCTTGTATATAAATTCGATGATTTTAGCTGATATAGCCTTCTTTTAACTGCCATCAGCGCCATCTAAAACTGAAATCAACTGCAATTCCAATGAATGGCAGTTGTGGATTTTTCTATCCTTCCGTTAGGTAGAATTATTTGAGCGTGTTTTCATTTTTGTGTGCGATGTTATGGTCCGGTTTCTACAAGTATAACATGTATGGGCTGTGTATCATGCCATCTTGTATCGCATATCATGATTTGAATAATGTAATTTGTATACAAGCAGTGTATCCATGGTATAAGATCTATTTTGATGGTATTTAGTGCACCGCTGCGGGTTGTACCTGCATTTATTTGCAAAAGTTGACCTTCTATTTCATTATAGGTTTGTATTGTAGAAAGAGGAAGTTGGGTAAGTCCGTTCTTTTTTCAAAAGGATTTTCAATAATGTTTTTTGCGTGATTTGCAGTGGTTTTAATATTGCGTTTGTTGCACATCCCCAGGAAATGATTCCGTATTGTAGAATTGAGTCTACTAATGCGAAGTAGACGCTTAGTTTCCTTTTTCATAAAAGATCTGACTTCGAAGCAAATGGGAGTAAGTTTTTTCAGTCTGCTATTCATATTCAAAATTTGAATATCCCACTTCATGAGGTGATCAAAAATGATTCCCAGATATTCTGTGTTTGTTACTCTCTGTAGATGGTCGTAACTGCAATCTCGGGTGCATTCACTGGAGTGAATTTTAATATTCATACTTTTTCCTTGAAATTATTTCACTAAAATTCTCGTAGATGCTTCGCTTTGCTGTGCTAACTAGATTTAATTTAGCTGTTAAGATATTGAATTATCTGTTCTTTAAATTATAAATTATAAGATGGTAGACATAAGTGAAAAAACTAATAAATATTGATTGAATTGAATTGAAAAATAATATTCATACTATCTGGTTGTCCTTTCTGTGTAAGGGAAAATGGCATGTAACAGGATTTAATAGAATTTAGGGTCAGATAGTTGAAATTTAGCCAATCCTTCATTTCGCACAAACCATGATTTGCTTTAACTTCCACATCTTCCCAGGATTCACCCTCGAAGTATAGCACTGCGTCGTCTGCGTAGGATATCATCTTTCCCAAAATCGGTTGATTATAAATATCATTGATATATTGTATAATAAGAATATAACTGGTCCCAAGACAGTCCCTTGTGGTACTCCGTGACAGAAAGTTTCACGGTTTGTACTGATAGTGTTATTGATTTTACCATACTGTGATCTGTCTTTTAGGTAACTTGAGATCCAGTTAACCCCAGATTTTATTTATACCATTCTCCGTAAATTTTGTTATTAATTTTTCGTGTGGCATTGCATCAAATGTCTTACCCAGGGACGAACTTATTAGGCTGGTTAATAAGGCTATAGCGTCATGGGTGCTGCGTCCAGCTCGAAATCCAAATTGGCTATCATTTAGAATATTATGTGATTCGAAATAATACATTAACCTCTTCTTTGCGACCTTTTCAATAATTTTTCCGATATTAGATACTACCTACGAATAATTTTTGATCCGTAGAACCGGATTTGACCTACATATGGTAGCCAGAAGAAGAGAGAGAATAAATTTAAGAGTGATCCTGAAGAGGAAAGTACTTGAGCCACATTTGGTTGGAAATTTTTCCGATTGGTGGGATATTGGTGGACTAAGGTCGTGCAAACAACATTGGAGATAGGCAAAGGTATGGTTTAGAAGGTTAAGTCATGTGACGTATATTAATGCAACGCACGAAGATAAAGTTCAAAAGACCTAAAGTTCAAAAGACCTAAAGTTCAATCGACCTAAAGACTCGAAATAGTAGTAGTTGTGTTTTTTCAGACCCCAGTTTCTACGCTTGTTAAATGATTATCAAATATTATCCGATGAAAATGTAAGACAGCAGAGAAACCTTGTTATTTATCAATTTTGAATATTATTTCCTTTCAGTTCAATTATCTATTTTAATAGCAGACAAATTATTATCATTAACATCTGCTAGTACTCTGGCATACCCGGCCTGATTCCTGATCTTTCTTCCCATTCCTAAAGCTGATTAAGTTCGGTATCCCATTTCTTCTCCACAATTCCTTCCTACTCCTCTCTCCTTCGTACCGAAAGCACGAAAAAATATTTGACAGAACAATATCGCGGCCAATTGGGCTTGTTCTTGAAAATGAGCTAAAAAAACAGCCGTCCCGTAGACGCCGTGGCCAGGAATGCTCAGATTGCCATGGAGCAGTGGGATCACAACGGACCCATATAGCGGTCTATGTGCCAGCTATCTCTGCCAATAGCTACCCACCTAATCTAGCAGACTGTTGGAATCGCCAAAATTTCACAGAGTATCTTAAAATCAACTTCTTTTGAAAAAAATCGTATCTTATTGCAAAGGGATTTGATTCAACTGACACTATTACAACTAAATTAAGTTTTGCTCTTCATAGTATTATACCTTCCACATTTCCACATTTGGAATGATTGTATAAAAATGTCACTTAAGATTGAGACGTCCTTTCGCAAGTTAAATTCTCAAAAATCATTAATAGTTCTTTTTTTTTGGAAAAGAAATGCACATTTTTGGGCTGTCGAGCCGGATTTTGACTATCGACTTCTAAAAGCCAAAAGAATGATGCGAACGTTTTACAGTGAACCTGAATTGTAAAATGCTGGAGCCGCATTTGTTTGGAAAATTTAGGTTTTGCTCATTTTGTAACATGTACTGCTTTTCAAATTGGTGGAAGGTAGATGGAAGCAAGTGCCTCTTCTTGCCCCCAACAAGTGGCGCCCTTGCATGCGTTTATTCCTACTTGGAGATGTGTTGTTCCGGCTTTCTTAGAGTATGACTGATCCCTTGTGAAATTCGATTGACCGGGCGTAATCGAATTTCACAAGACGATTCTTGAGAGAACTACTATTCAAAATAATTGTGCAAAATTCCAAACGAGGGCGTTTCAAGGAAATTAGTTACCTGCTGATATTATCTGTGAAAAGTAAACCGTGACACTATTTGGTTGTGCCCAGACTATTGTTTAATTTGTTGGTTAAATTGATTCAAGAAAAGCAACTGAATTAAGTTAGCAATAATGTGCAATAAAATTCATAATTGAGTGAAATCTGAAAACATCGGATGAACAAGAATCCATTTCGAGAGACATTATTTTCTTGTACGGGAATCAAGGACCCCAAAACCAGTTTTACAAGCAACTCAAATTCATTTTGCCAGCTGTTAACCACAACATCGCTATCTCTTTATCTGCCTTGGAATTCCTTCACAATGCCATAAATCCATAAAGGCGGACATAGAAAAAAACGATAAGATAAAACGAAAACCTTTCTCCTTGTGGCAATTTCAAGTAGCTGGCTAACTCGTATCCATGTCCAGTTAACTGACAGGACCATATCTTCCTTAAAAATGAAACATTTTCTCGCTACAGTCATTTTTGTGACCATAGTATCACCTCGGCATGTCGACGTACTTATTGAACGGTTCGAAGCGTATACAAGATTCTGGTTCCGGCTACGAATTCAATCAGAAACACATGCACATACACATACAGTTCGGATCCTTTTGTGGAAAAATATTTTCCTTATTCCCTGCAGTGGAGGATTCCTTTTGTTTTGCCTACAAACTCCTGCCGCACTGATATAATCGGCGTGGAAAGGACTTCATTCATCTTCCCGCATCGCAGATGCCTTCGGGAAGTACTAAAACATCTGAAGGAGCTAAATCATAGGGTGGTATTTTCTTGTTGCCCCTGTATCTTGCTAATATAAACCGAAGCAGGTACGCTTCATATAGCGAGGAAAATCTAGGAAACGAAAAAGGACTCGGGATATTCCACAAAGACTATGCGGAGTTTTATGGATGTCGGTATAGAGGGAGAGAGAGTTTTATGTGGCCTGTCCCTATTGGAATGTCGTTCAATCCGGGGAATGAAATTTTAATTTCACTTATCTTTTCGGGCGACAAACTCAGACCGAAGTTGTTTGAGTGTTATTCCGGGCTGCGAGATTTCAAAAAGGTTTTTTTTTTGTATAATAGTCACGGGTATGTCAACTTGTGCTTGAAAATATTATCTAAACTATGGCTACTCACCCCTATCGTAGCAAAAGGTTACTATTTTTTACGCCGACTATGGGATTTACATTCGATTGTGCCATTCCCGGCACATGATATTCTTGAAAACGTTCTCGAACCGGTTTATCGATCTAAGAACGTCCTTTCCGGCTGATTGAAAACATTTGTTTAATTGAATAATATCAAAAATTCTAACACTCCTTGGTTTATTAATGTTTCGAAGGTAAAGGACATGCTTAATTATTTAGTAAAAGTGTTGAAGTTGAACTGCAAAAAGGGTCATGAATAACCTTAACAAGTTTTTGTGAACACAGTAATAAGACCATTTGACATTTAAGTCTAATCATTTATTAAAGTTATTGTTATTACTACAGAATTGGTCACAATAGAATCGTTTAACGTACACTGTTCCTGAGAGCTGATTTTGAAAACTGAATTTTAAGGGGGTCGTCAACGCAGGCCCTTTCCCATGTACACTTTTCTCAGGAACAGCAAATCGCATCGAGTTCAAACTTTGTAGGCTTGTTTTAACACTCAATTTAAAAAGATTTCGTGAAGGATTTTGAAAAATACATAGCAGAAAATTATTTGTAAGCTTTAGACATACCTACATGCCGAAAAAACGGCACTTTTAGTGTTAGTTAAAGTCGTATAAAACCTCTGAAACATATAGAATTCAAAAAACCCGCCACTAAAAGTGTGCAAAACAGTGCCACCAACATAATAAAAGAAACCGTACTCCGATAACTAGTTTGGTTCTTGAGAAAAGTGTACTTTTAAAGAAAAAAATCTGCCAATGGTCTGAGCGAAACTTTATTATTTTTCGGGTCAAAGTTCGGAAGCGGTCAAAGTCAGAGTGTATCATGAGTTGTTTCGAGATTATTAGATTTCTTGGAAAATTAATTTTGTTCTTAAAATAAAAATATTTAAAATAGAGATTTTCAGCCGATTAAACATTGGAAAAGCCCATGTAGACTATTCGAATTTCAGCAAGAAATTGAAATGAATTCGATATATCATCAGATATGCAGCCTTCTTACACCCACTTGGGAGTTGAATATCCAAAAATCCTGAAAGGAGTTAATAGATAAATATGAAGACAGCACGAGAAAGTAAAAACAATTGAATTACTTAAAACTTCTAAAAGAAATGACGGAATTCGTGAAAACGTGTACAACCCGTTTATACCCTCTTAGTAGCTGAAAAAGGAAAAAACTTAAAAAAAAGTTTTAGGCGATTACTACGCAAGCACGTGAAAGTAAAAAGATATTCGATATCTGATAAGACCTGGGGATATGGTAGAATTCGTGAAAAAGTTTACAACCCCCTTTGCACCCCCTTAGGGGTCGAATTTTACAAAATCCTGAAAATACTTTCTAGGTATTTATATGAAGAAGCCGTAGAATAAAAATGAATTCAATACTTGGGAAGACCTAATAGATACGACGAAAACCGTGAAAATATATGGATTCCATTTTCACTGATAATTTTTTTTGCCACCTCTCCGAACGCCAATGGATATTTCAAATTTTTTTTTATCTAAATTAGTTTTCTAGTTGATCTACATAAACACACCGAGTTTCAACTTTGTAGCATAAGCCATTCTATGGATAGGAAAAACACCCCCTACCCCCGTACCATACTACCCCTATAAAAAATTATATTTTTCCAACATGCTACTTATATAGCTCTATCTAAATAAAAAGTTTCAGCTTTATATCATTATAGGTTCTCGAGATATAAGAATCGGAAATTTTTCCTTTTCACCCTCTCCCACCCTCACCCTCTGCATCCACACTTCCAAAATTTTGACATTTTGTCTATTAGGCCTACTTCTGGTAAAAATTTTAAGCATCTATCTTACACCGTTCTTGAGATATGAGACGTGATTTTTTAGAAAAATTCTTATCCCCTCCACTTTCATGCTTCACCGCCCCCTTAAAAAATTTTACTTTCAGCAAACTTTATTTGTCAACCTTTATACACAAACCAAATTTTATTTGTCTAGTGCAATTGGTTCGTGAGATATCGTAATCTAAAGTTTTTCACCCCCCACCGCCGTACGCCACTGCCCCCAATCAAAAATTTGTTTCCGATCTATTCTCCTAGTATACAGATATTCATTAAGTTTCAATTTTGCGAGATTAACCGTTTAGGAGATATGGATTTTAGAATGTCTCGATCTCGCCTTTTTTGCGTTTCGGACGCATTATTTTTCTTCCCACTCCCAAACCCCTTCACGTATATCGTCAATTTTTTTGCAAATGAGTCCACTATCAAAGCTCTATATACGTTTCAAATTTCAGCCTCCTAGCATAAGCGGTTACTGAGATCTAGAAACCAAAATTTTCCGTCTAAAATGCTTCCCCCTTCTCCCCCCTCACACCCCCACTCATCAGAATTTGATTACTTTAAGTGGCCTACCCAGTCTATTCATATAAAAAATTTCAATTTAATAGCTCATAGGGTTTGGGTGCTACGAGCCTTCAAACGATTTTGCGTACAGTGGTCGACGTACGGCGTACGGCATACGGCGGACAGACGGACTGAAATTTTTTTTTGCTTTTTTCGTGTCTACTAGTCATGAAATGTAAAAAAAAAAATTTTGAGGGTAGAAAAATTTTTTTTTTTTAAAAATCGATAACAATATTCTATTATTGAAATAATAAAGTAAAATCACAATTTTCCAGGAGAAGCAAAAAAACCAAATTAGTACATTTTTCAAGGTTTTTTTTTAAAAATTATTAGATTAAAATGAAACGTGGTAAACAGGAGTAATATTCAACTTAACAATTATTCTGACAATGAAATGTTTAATGTAAAACAAAATCGTATATGAAAGAATCACATATATGTTAAAATTAATCAATTTTCGTGATATTAAAAAATTTTGCAATTAACAATGCATTGGTTGATTTAAATACGTAACCTTATTCAGTTTAACAATGTTTGTATTTGATATGAACATTTTAGACTAATTGTTGGTTAACAATGTATCATACTTGATTCAAACAATGATTTTTCTTTCGGTGTACATCAAAAATACGATCCTAACTCGAAACCTTTGTCGCATTATTGGATCGTGTCCTGAAGCTGAAATGGGTAGAATTCGATTAGTTTTCTACAGGTATGATCTGCCTGCTGGGTAATAGCGACTCTCTACACCTCATCGGCAACAGTAATAGCGACTCCAGTTTACTCACTCGTAGACAGACGCCAGAAAAACACAAGTTTTAGTTCTTAATAATCAATCCCATTTATTATTATCTTTATTATTGTTTTTGAAGTAATGCTTATTTACAGTTAATATTATCACACAAAATATATACATATTTATAGATCAAGATTTTGTTTTCTTCGATTTTTACTTTATTATTTTAATAATTTTATTTTATTCATTGTTATCGATTTTTAAAAAAAAAATTTGCTACCCTGAAAAATTTTTTTTATACGACTAATAAGCTAAAAAAAATTTCAGTCCGTCTGTGCGCCGTACGCCGTCCGCAGTACGCAAAACGTTTGAAAGCTTTTATAACTCTCAAACTCTTTGAGCTAATAAGTTGAATTTTTTTTTTGTTAATAGACTGAGCAGACCCCTTTAAGTGGCCACCTTTTGAGTGGTGGGGGTGTGAGGGGGGAGGTGGGAGAAGCGTTTTAGACGGAAAATTTTGGTTTCTAGATCTCAGTAACCACTTAGGCTAGGAAGCTGAAACTTGGAATTTATATAGAGCATCAATAGTGGACCCATTTGCATAAAAAATTATGCTATAGGTAAAGGGGTGTGGGAATAATAACGCGCCCGAAACGCTCAAAAGCTGATTTTGAGACATTCTAAAATCCATATCTCCTAATCGGTTAATGTTACGGAATTAAAACTTAATAAACATCTGTGAGTATACTAGGAGAATAGATCGGAAACAAATTTTTGAGAGGGGGCAGTGGCGTACGGAGGTGGGGGGCTGAAAAACTTTAGATTACGATATCTCACGAACCAATTGCACCAGAAAAACGAAATTCGGTTGCTGTATTAAGGCTGACAAATAAAGTTTGCGGAAAGTAAAATTTTTTAAGGGGGCGGTTCAGTATGGAAATGGAGGGGATAAGAATTTTTCTAAAAAATCACGTCTCATATCTCAAGAACAGTATATGGTAGATGCTTAGAATATTTACCAGAAGTAGGCCCAATAGACCCCTAGCAGGAAAAAAAATTTTGTGGGTAAGGGTGTAGAGGGTGAGGCTGGGGAAGGGTGAAAAGGAAAAAGTTCCGATTCTTATATCTCGAGAACCTAAAATGACATCAAGCTGAAACTTAGTATATAGATAGAACTATAGTAGTAGCATGTTGAAAAAATATAAATTTTTATAGGGATAGTATGGTACGAAGGTGGGGGGTGGTTTTCCTAACTATAGAACGGCTGATGCTAGAAAGTTCAAACTCGGTATGTATATGTAAGTCAACTAGAAAAGTAATTTTGATTAAAAAGAAAATCAAATATCCATTGGCGTACAGAAGGGGGGCAAAAAAAATTATCGGTGAACTTGGAATGCATATATTTTCACGATTTTCGTCATATCTATTAGGTCTTTCCAAATATTGAATTTATTTTTATTCCACGGATTCTTCATATAAATACCTAGAAAGCCTTTTCAGGATTTTTTGAAATTCGACTCCCACGATGGTGTAAAGGGGTTGTATACATTTTCACGAATTCAGCCGTATCCCTCCGGTCTGATTAGATATAGAATATATTTTTACTTCTACGGGCTTGTTTAATAATCACCTAAAACTTGTTTTCAAATTTTTTCCTTTTTCAACCCCTAAGAGGGTATAAACGAGTTGAACACGTTTTCACGAATTTCGTCATATCTCTTAGGAGTGATAAGACATCGGATTGGTTTTCACTTCCTCGGGCTTTCTTTATATATATCTAAAAACCCATTTCAGGATTTTTGGATATTCAACCCTAAAGAGTGTGCAAAGGGGTTGCATATGTTTTCACAAATTCCTATATATTTCTTAGTTCTGATGTGATATCGAATTCAGTTTAACTTCCTAAGGCTTCCTATATAATCGTCAAAAGTTGTTGTATCGCCTACAAATGCATTTCCGATTTTATGAAATGGCCCAAAACCAAATCACGAAAAATCTCCTAATCACGTAACATCTGATATTATACTACGACTTAGACCTCGTCCCGTAGTATGACTCAATTATGTAATTCATATGTTATATGTGGCAGCGGCGAAAGTATTCTAGCGCGACCCAATTCTAACCGCTCTCTGAACTTTTTTTTGAGTTTTCATTGCATTCCGAACTTCTACCGAAAAAATAATAAAGTTGCGCCCAAACTGTTGGCAGATTTTTTCCAATATTACATAGTACCTTCGCAATGAAATAGAATACTACTTGTTAGTTATAAAGGCAAAATTAATCGATTAATCGATTATTTTCTACATATTTAATCGTAAATCAACTATTACATGTCGATTAATCAAAAGATCGATTAATCGATTAGTTCATTTTAATTGCCATCTCTTGTTGTAGCTACTTCCATCGATATTCGTTACAATACGCTTCCTTACGTATTTCTGCAACAATAAAAAGACAAATTTAATATGTTTACTCTGTTGTTGAAACTTTTTACTTTTTTGAGAAAACGCAAATTTGTTGTCTTCTCAATTCGTTGGAACTCGTAAGATCAGTTTGGATATTATCAACATATGCACGTAGTGTTCCGAGTTACTTATTCATTGTCGCACAGAATTTCAACCCGTACATAAAGAATAGGCTCCCTTACAATTGCCACGCTACAACCCTTTTCGTATTTACATCCTACTTCCTTTCGCGTCTCTCCAATGCCCTTTTCACTCGATTCGCATTCTACCCTTTTGTCATGCTCTCAATCCATTAAGCCATTCCTGGTTTTTTGCGGCTGGGGCTTTATATCCAATTTCCGTTACGTCCTTACCTAAAACGAAGGAGAAAAATGCCAACAAATCAGAACAGTTAAAATCCTTTCCAAGGACATTAAACCGAAAATGCTGTGGGAACGGATCGTAATTTTCATCACCCGCACTCGAAAAAATCGCAACAAAACCCATCTGTATTTGTGTAATTAAACTGACCTTCGTAATTATCTCAAATTCATTCATAGCTCACGCTGTATCAAAACAGGACAGCAAACCCTTACGCCACTACCTCAATTAGTGTCAAAAAAAAAAAGAATTTTTTTTATTGTCGTCCTTCGTGCTATTTTCTCCCTGTTGAGCGGATGATGTTCGCCTTATTGCATGTCTCACCGCAGCAGTATACGTTCACTACCCTCGCAGCCATTCCGGGTCGCTCGCTACCGACCCACCCTCCAAAGACCTCGTTCGACAACTACGACGCTTCGGCAAAAGGATATGTCCGACTTGTGGACTTCGTATCCCGCTGCTGCCGCTCGGAACGACGATCTCTTCTTCTCTTCCGTAAAGGACATTGCGGCGAAAGCGTTTTTAGCGTTGGTTTGCTCATATGAGGCATATAGAGAAGCGCGCGAGTGACCGTAGGAGCGAATCCATAAACCAAATTAAACAGCTCGACCGGAAAGCGTTTTCATGAAAGACGAAATGTTACTAGCGTGCACACGTGTTGTCAGTTGCACGTTTTATGGCGGCAAAAATTTTTATGAGCGAAATGCGAAGAGAACAAAAGTCACATACTCGTGCAAAAACGAAGTATAGAAATTATTATGAAAGTACACCAAGGATTTGCGGAGCGATATGTGTTGGTGTACGCCAGGATATTTGATCGTTTGCCTTAGCAATACGTCTTGAAAGAAAACGTATGGCAGCATCGTGCCGTCCTTATGTACGCAGTGTGGCCATGAAGGAGTCGTAGTCATGTTCTTTGCCTCCTTTTTCTCGAGGAGTTTTTAGTGGTTTTTAAGTGTCATTCGAGGATTTTCTTGATTTTTACGGCATTTTGGCAAATAACGTGAATCCCGGAGGCACGATAACTTATAAAATTGGCCATGCAGTTGTCCGAAAAACGCGACGTTGCTATGGAAATGGATTGGAATTGGAACTGTAGTGTGTTGGGTCGATACGCGCTACAAAACAGGGTAAATTAGGACATCGAAATTTGTCCTACTTTATTGGGTCATTTTCTATAGGTCAAGTATAGGATACGGACGAACTATTTTAAGGTGTTCATATTTCCTATAAACAGAAATTTCGGTATTGTTCGTGCTCGGAAATAGCTTAAAATACTGGCGATAAATTGTAAGTTATAAGTGGCAAGATATGTTTTATTTAATGTTCTGGCTAATTGGAGGGTTTATTGAAGTAAAATACGACAACAGAAAATTGAAGAAAGAAATGGGTCACTATGTACTTAAACTTTTATGATAGGAAGTAAAACCGAATTATTATTAACTATGGGATATTGGACAGTGAGCACGCCAATTGAAACACGAACTAATTATATCTATCTATGTATATTCACCATGTTGTGAAATTTTGTTCTGAAGCTTGAAATAGTTTGGCAAGTTTGGCAATGTTATACCGACTACGTTACCTGGATCCAAATGGACCCATACTGCTGCCTTGGTTCGTTACTTACAAACCCCTGGAATCCGAGTGAGACTTTCAATACCCTCCAGTTTCCTTGAAATGCATTGAAAACAAGGTAAGTAAAATTTTGGAGATTGGATTTCGATTTTTGAATGTTTGTCCGTTCTTTGGACCCACGACCCACCGCGAAGGTGGTCGCATACGCGAAGGACTTAGCAATTCTGATATCGGGTAGGTTCCTGCACACTATAAGTGACCTGCTCGAAAGGGCACTCATACTAGTGAGCGCGTGGGCGGACAGCTGTGGACTGGGGGTTAATGCCTCAAAGACAGAGTTAGTTCTCTTCGCGCGTAGAACCAAAATCCCAGAGTTCGCACTCCCTAAAATGGGGGTCTCACCCTACCGCTTAGAGACAATGCTAGGTACTTAGGTATAGTCCTGGACCGGAAACTACCCTGGAGTAAGAACATTAACTAAGGAAGGCTTTAGGGATTTAGGATTTTCGGGAAAAAAGTGGGGGATTCAGCCAGGGATGGCTCACTGGATGTACACGGCCATAGTCAGGCCTATCCTAACCTACGGAATGTTAGTGTGGTGGGTAGCGCTGGAGAAATCCACCTATCTCAATAAACCCACCAAGGTTTAACGTCTTGCATTCACTGGAGCAACGGGCGTACTTAGCACCACACCTACAGCGACACTAGAGATGATCCTTTATCTTCTTCCGCTGGATATTTATGGGAAGAGTGTAGCAGTAAAAAGTGCCGTGCGACTATGACAGCCAGGCAGCTGGGTATCTAGACCTGGGGGGCACAGCAGTATACTCGGACGGTTTAGTGAATGTAACCCGTTAGAGGATACAGACTACTTGATTCCGCAGCTCGAATTCTCTAGGAGATTCTCAACGAGGATCCCTAGCAAAGAGGGGTGGAATGTGGATCAGTCCCACGAAGGGGTCTTTCATGTCTACACGGACGGTGCGAAGACGGACGCGGGTACAGGTGTAGGAGTATTCTCCGCCGATTTGAACCATAGCGAGGCGTTCAGAATACCGGACTGCTGTAGCGTATTTCAGGCAGAGATGATGGGAATCGTTCAGGCTTACAATCTGCTAGAGGCTTGCGTAATGCGAAACAGTCGTCATCCTAACAAATAGTCAGGCAGCGATCAGGGCGCTCGACTCACACTTGATCAAATCCCCCGTCGTGAGGCTATGCAGGGATAAAATTAGTGCTTTATGCAGCCTTTGAACATAACAATTTGTTGGGTTCCGGGTCACTGCGGGATTCCGGGCAACGAGACTGCGGATGAACTCGCAAGGAGAGGAGAGGTGCTGAATCAAGCGCTAGATAGCTAGTGAGGAGACCCATTGAGGACATTAAACACGCTATCGACGTGACGGCCATATCAGAAGCTAACACAAGATGGTCAGACCTCACATCGTATCTCGTGGCCAGGCAGCTCTGACCGACCCTAAATGCGAGCAGGACAAAGTTCATCCTACTCGGAGATAGGAATACACTTCGTATCCTAACTGGTGTACTGACGGGCCATTGCCTGATCGGCCGGCACGCCAGAAGACTAGGTGTTGCGGACGTTGCGGATCTGTGCCGCAGCTGTAGTGAACCCGATGCCGAGGAAAGTATGTTACACATGCTTTGCAAATGCCCTGGTCTGGCTTGGAGGTGCGAACGTACTTTAGGTACGCGCTTCGCCATAGACTTGGGCGAATTCGCAAACATTAAGCTGGACAAGCTGCTGCAGTTTGTCAGGCTGGCGGGGTGATTTACCTAAGATGTTGTCTTGGGCACTCGGGTACCCTTTCCCGTGCATGAGGGATTATAACGGATCCATTGGAGGCCTATGTGCTTGGTCGCGAACCTACCTAACATAACCTTGGACCCACGTTCAATTTCAGTTTGAAATTTCATGAGATTTGGAGCGACAAAAATTAGTAGCTCTCTCGAATTCCACCACAAAAAATTTATTTTCAGGAAACTTATTTCTTTTGTTGTATATTGATTCCTGATCTTCCTTCCCATCCCTAAAACTGATTAAGTTCGGTATCCCGTTTCTTCTCCACAATTCCTCCCTACTCTCCTTTCCTTCGTACCAAAAACCACGGAAAAACTATTTGACAGAACAATACCGCGACCAATTAGGCTCAGTTTGTTCTTGAAAAATTTCCCAAAAAACAGCCGTCAGCTGTAGGCGCCATGGGCAAAAAACCGTGGCCGGAAATGCTCAGATTGCCATGGTGCAGTGGGATCATGGTCTCAGCGCTCTATGTACTAGCTCTGTCAATAGCTACCTATCTTAGTTTGATCTCAAGTATAGTGTATTTGTGGCCAACTTTTTTCTGCTTTGTAAAAATATCTAAGTGTCTCAGTCACAGCTGCGAAAGGCTGTCCACAGGGTGGGGCAATATCACCTATCCTCTGACCTTCTTCAATATCTAACAAGATCCGGAATTTCGGTACAGGGTTACGCTGCTGAGACAAGTTTGAGGAAACTGTCACGGTGCTAGCTAGGTATCTATCTAAAGTATCAACCCAAAGAAAAGCCCAGTTGTTGGTTGCATTTACCAAAAGGAGGTGTAAAGATGCTTTTCGGAGAATCTCTTAGAGTATTCTAGCGAGGTGAAATTTCTGGAAATCATCCTGGATGAGAAACTTACTTGGAACCATTTTTGGACAAAGTTCTTGAAAGGGCCAGAATCTCTCTCTGGATCTGCAGGAGCCTTCTCGGCAAGAACTGGAAATTGTGTTTAGAACTAACCTACTGGATGGCCCATCATAACTTTCGCAGCATCCATCTGGTGGAAAAATTCACCTAAAACTGGTATCACTGAAGCGATGCTCACCACTTCCACGGCTGCCTTGCAAGCGCTTCTTAACCTAGCACATCTACACTTAGAAGTACAGATAAACGCAAGGATTACGCAAGGAATTTAATACAAATCAACGTGTACCAGCTTACAAAGTCCTTCACAGAGTCCTTCGAAAACGAATGCAAGTTACAAATTCCACTATAACTCAAGAACGCGTTAAAGCAAAAAGTCAATTTTTTTAGAAACTAGTTTTAGGTCAAATACAAAACTGAATTCATAAATTAGTAACGTGCGTCGATTCAACAATACTAATTTACTACAATTAAATGATCAAATCTTGCCCTCCTCCATCCTGAAAACACTGAATTAAATTATGGATTCGCGATATCAAACGGATGGACTTAAGATAGATTCAGTTTGTTCATTAATGTTCCAAGTTTTACTGTTTATTTACTATTTGATCCCAAATTCTCGTAAAAACTAATTCAAAATTAAAGAAATAGAGATGGACTGTTCATCAACTACTCTAAAAGAACACTTCATTGAAGTGAGTAAGTGAAGTAACTCAGTCATTTTAGTGAACTGCAGTTCATTCCGAAAGGTGAAAAAAAATATTAAAACGAATAAAGGAAGAACGAAGACTAACAGGGTGAACAAAGAAACAGACAACCAACCAATCTTCTCATTTCTTCCGTCTCTGTGTCCCTCAGAAACACACAAAGCAAAGTTACAATTTAATTTTTCAACAGCTCTTATCTCCCAGTGGTTTATCATTTAATGAGTGACTACTGAACGGCTGGTTAGAGAAAAGAATAGAGTAGGTGAACAGTTCAATTGAAGTACTTCACTGAACTAACTCTTTCAAGTGAATGACTTGTGTTGTGAAGTACTTCACTAAAATGAACTGTTTTGCCCATCTCTATAAAGAAAAAACCAAACTTTTGTATGGTAGTTACAGCAAAGTCGACTAGCTTGAACATCTTTGCGAGAACTTCGCTTACTTATTACTTTTCGCTGAAACCAATTCGTGTACAAATTTAACTTCTAGTTCTCGATTTCTTAAGTTGTAGCCAGTTCAGGAAGTTAAATTCAGGTATTTTTCAATGAATTTTGTATGGGAAGCGGTCGATCGATTTTCTTCATTTCGATTTTTTACCTGAACCTATAGAGAAGTATCTGAATACTCATATTTAAGGGCTGTTAGAGACGAGCTACCCGAGGTAGTTCGACAATTTTGTTCCAAATGAATACCAAATGAAGGATTAACATGAAACGGATTGAGGTTTTTTTACTATTGCTGAACAAAAATAATACGCAACTAACTTTTTTTTGTGAGACTAATTTTGTGCAACTAATCTTTTGTAGTTAAATTTATAATACTGTATTTCTGTTCTAGACTACAATATACCGATACTTAATTATTGAATTAATTAAGCAAAATAACTTGGCACCACTCTTTCCAAATAATGACGCGGCTGCCGCGATAGAACTTATCATGTTTTTTTATTATCATGTATACGCAATACTTTTTACACATTCATCGTCATAAAAACCTATTCGTCTGCTACTAAAAACTATAATAGAAAGATGAAATTTATAAACTAGTATTTAAAAAATTCTTATCTTAAGATAACAGTTCACACGCTCGATGTATAAAGTTGAATCAAAGCAAAAAGAATGTAGCTATCGTATCTTTTGTTTGTGTGAATGATAAAGAGTTTTAAGAAGTCAAGGTTTGTTTATCTTTTAATTACATAAATGATTCCATTACAGCAGATAATAATCGTTATGGAAAATATTAAAAAAGGGAATTTGAATTTTTTGGTGAATGTTTTCACAGTACATGTTGAAATGAAAATACAAGTTTTCCGGGTTCAATAAGAACAGTATTGAACGGGTTCAATAAGAACAGTATTGAACCCGGAAAACTTGTATTTTCATAGGGAATTCTGTTTATTTTTTTTACGAATATATGCACTATTTTTAAAAAATTGAATTTTCAATCTAATTTTCACTTGAAATATTCATTATATTTCATATTTTCAAGTAAAAGTACACATTTCAATCACTTTTACACGAAGTTACTGATATTATTAAATTATTCATGGACTTTTCAACTGAACCGTACAGTTTACATGAAACGGCTCACAAAAGTACACACCATTTCGTGTAAAATTACCTATATTTATATATAAATTGAAAATTACGTTCTTTTTCGTGTAATTCTACTAATTTATTTGAATTTTACGACGAAAAACATGAAATATGTGAACGCCAACAGAAAAAACACGATGTTGGATGCTTCGTTCTATTTTGTTTTCTACAGAAATGAAAAAGAAATGCTTTTGGTGGCGCAGTAGCTATGAATGAAAATTCCTAACGTATTTCTTGTTCCCACAATTCATTAAATTCTTTCTTGTAATTTGTCTAATCATCAAAGTTTTCAAATTATTAAATTCTTTCCAAAATGTAATTAAATGCTAGGTGTCATCGTATCCAAGTTCTCGTCGTCCAGACGAAATCTGATCCTTTTTAACGGCTACGAGGCATGGCAACTGATGACCACAATAATTAAATTCTTGTACATTTTAATTTTGTAAATAAAATAGAGTTAGTTGCAATTGCATTTCATACGATCGTGTGTTAAGTCAAGAATATTTGTCACAGTGATTTCAAGTTGAGTTATCCCGGCCGAAACCTTAATTTCTCTATTGGAGTTCTTCTGTTCCCTGTTAGTGTTTGCTAACTACCTTTATTTTCGACAGTGGTAAATTAACAGTCAGACTATTACAAATCGAAGCGTTCGACTTTGCTTAGTTGCATCAACTAGGAAATGGAAATTTCTCCTCGACAACGACAGCGATTGCGTACACCGATCCAAGATCGTGGCATTCATTCACCTGCTTGATTGTATCAATCAAGCGCCAATCAGGATCGAACAAAAGAGTTCATTCTTCAACATTTGGTGACCCCGACGTGATCCGAAGGACATACTATCATTCAGGCACATCCTTGGCTCACCGATCACATCATGGTGCAGCTGTTTAAGATGCATCAGCATACCGGAGAAGTGATCCAGCGTCTTATCTCCAACTTCAAACGTGATTCCGAAGCCCGCAAAACGCTAGAGTACCTCAACAAAAGGCTTGGCAATCTGGATGCGCTGTGGGACGCATTCAAGGCATGCGATAACGAAATTCGGATAGAGCATGGCACGCAACCCAACCACCCATATTTTGATAAATGTTACTATGACTCCATCAAGGCTGGATACGAGGACATCCGAACAATTTTTGTGTAAAGGATCCAGACCTGGAAAGGAATTGAAGACAAAACACCAAGGCCTCTCGAATCCGTCATTGCTAGTCAAACATCTCAGGCTGCCACCTCTCTAGCGGGACCTTCAACAAAGAACACTACTGAGGCCTCAGCAACTGTGCGTGCTCTTATGCACAAGCAACGTGTCGTAATCAGCATCCTATAGAAGGCATTATTATGTCGTAACTAATAATAACAATTCAACATGTTCCACATTATTTTTTAGGGAATCGAATTACCTTTTATTTGATGTAAGCGCCGATTTTATAGCTCTTCCCAATCTTGGAAAATTTACTTCAAATTACAATTTTTTGGAATCGTGACCCTTAAAATTCTTTGATCAACGCAGTTTTTCTCAGAACACTTCATTATTAAAATGTGATTTTAATTTTATTTTTGTATGTCTCATATTATTACCTACAAAAGCTGCATACATTTGTATGACTTAGGTTTTACCATTTTACACACTCAAAGAAAAAATATGACTGCGGTAACCATATTTTGGGAAAACCTTACTATGGTTGAATTTATAGTTGCGTGCACCACGTTACAAGATATAAGATAGTTCTGGTAACTGATGTTATGGTCGTACTAACTTTACTGTCTTGTTGCTCTAAACATAGTATGATTATGTCAATCATGAAAATATTTGTAATTTGATTATTACAACTATAGTTATGTTTCTATGAAATATGTTATAATTGAATCAAACAAATGAAAGATTGTGAAAACTTGTTGTATGGTTAACGCAAACATAGTTTTGGCTCTACCAACTTAACTTATGTTCTGTTGAACATTCAGTATCTTATGACTTGAATTATAATAAACATATTATAATTACGTCAATCATATAAATGGTTGTAACAATTACAGAACATGGTTGTAAAAACTATAATTACGATCCTAAGAAACATTAATATGTTTGATTCAAACAAAGCTAAGGTTGAGACAAACAATAATGTATGGTTCTTATAACCAATAACCATAATGCTGTGAACACTAAGATACTATCATATTAAATAATAAAGTAGAAATGGCACTGGGGATCCTCACTCACTTTAAAATTGGATTCACTTCTCATCACAAACTTACTTTCTTATTTATTGTCTCTGTGTGGTAGACAAGTCTCGTCAAATGCCGGATAAAATGTGTTCCCAGATCGCTGAAAATTATTATAGTCCTCATTTCTGTACAGCTAGAGGACGTTGTAATAATAAATTATAGAAATTGGAAAAACTGCGTATTTTCTTATGAATATTTTTATTTTGCAAAGCTTCAAAACTAAATTGTACTAAAAATTTGTAATAAGTTGAATATAAATATATTTTCATAACTGGAAAAAATACTTAATATTTTCAATATATAAAATAAGAAATTTCAATACATATATTATACATATTTCTTATTCATTAACACTTCAAATTTAAAATTTCAACATTACTTGAATACATTTCCCTTGTAAACACAGCTATAAATGAACTTAACTCACGGACGATACCTTTCACTGTGGAAGAAATTGTGGTTTTCGTCTTTTTATTACATATTGTGTTTAATAATTGCGATAACCATAATATGTTTGTAATATCATCGTGCATAATGGTACAAACTATAGAATGGTTGTGAGAAATATTCAATAAATTTCTATAGTTGTACTGATCATGGAATATAGTTGCCGTTATCATAAAATACGTTTACATCATGTAACCAGCATGGTTAGGACAACCTTATTAATTTAAAATCACCAAATATATTTATTGCATCCATAGCATGTTTGTGTGAATTATAAGCTATGGCAAGAACAACCATAACTATTTTAATATTCATAGTTAT